>OY755192.1:12664701-13368701 GCA_963576735.1 Bedellia somnulentella
CGTTTTGCTTAGACAGTGTACTCACGTGATAGGGGGCAGGTCTATCGCCGTTTTGTACAAATACACTGTCACATGGCTAATTACAACTCGGCCATGTAAGTTAAAATAAAATTAATCATTTATTTCAAAGTAAAAAGATAAATCTTGTTTTTTGAAAGTCAAATTCCAACTTAATGCTAAGTTTACTTCGGATTCGCACTGCGGACCACCGTACCACCGGCCGTACACCTGGTGGTATGGTGGGACTTGACCATACACCGTAGGATGTAGGAATTAATAATATCAGTTTTATTTATAGTTCCTATACTACTACACACATTAAAACTTAGCATTAAGTTGGAATTTGACTTTCAAAAAACAAAGATTTATCTTTTTACTTTGAAATAAAATGATTATTTTCATTTTAACTTACATGGCCGAGTTGTAATTAGCCATGTGACAGTGTATTTGTACAAAACGGCGATAGACCTGCCCCCTATCACGTGAGTACACTGTCTAAGCAAAACGTAGGTACTCATACCTACTCTGGACACTAGGTGGCGATGTCACGTGATGTTAAGAATAACCTCTGCCAACTCCTTCGGGGATATACGGCGTGAACATTTGAGTTTAAGTTTTAAAATAGTAAGGTATTACAAATTAGTGAAAACTTGCAGAAAAAAATATTTTTGTATATAAAACCAGTATAGCTTTTTTATTTTATTAAAGCTGCATTTATATTTATGCTACCCTGGTACTTAAAGTGTAAAAAAATAGCAAAAAATAATTAAAAATTCTAAGTTATTTTAACTCTTGATGTTTTTGAACCGACGAAAATTTTACAAGTACAAGACTATATAAACACCATATGTACTTACTTGTTTCTGTCCAAAAAAAAATAGTTGATCCGGTGGGGAACGATTTAGTTTTTTTTTTTCTAATTATATATTAACCGTACAACTAGTTGTACAATGGGAAGGATTTTCAAGAATCATTCCCCTCCACTAGTTGTACGGATTAGTTGGTCAGTGGGGAATACCTCCCTTAATGGTATTATTATTTTCATTTCCATCACTAATACGGTGGTATGGTTAAGTCCTACCATACCACCAGGTGTACGGCCGGTGGTACGGTGGGTCCGCAGTGCGGATTCGGAAGGTGTTGTGAAAGTTTCCTCACGATGTTTTCTTTCACCGTTAACAACCATGATAAATTAACCACGCATATGATTTTAGAAATACAAATTGGTGTAGCCCTCGGCCCGGGATTTGAACTCACGCCTGTCTGTTTACGGGCGGGTTTTCTACCCATTGGACTATCATGTCGTTATAGTTTCCTTTTCCATCGTTTTATTTTATTTTATAAGTGATTTTTAGTTTGGTAAAATAAGTTTTAATGTGTGTAGTAGTATAGGAACTATAAATAAAACTGATATTATTAATTCCTACATCCCTACGGTGGTTATGGTCAAGGTCCCACCATACCACCAGGTGTACGGCCGGTGGTACGGTGGGTCCGCAGTGGGGGATTTTAAGGGGATTTTGGGCGGTGCGGTTGGAAGACCCCATCACCAATAACCTTTATTTTGCCATCTTTTCCCCACTCAACTTTTCCAAAATGGGGTAAGGAACTTCTAGTTCCTTAGCTCTGGCTACCCCTTCTAGGGATTTATAGCCGTGAGTATATGTATGTATGTATGTATTGTAACGTTATTTCTAACTCCTGGGATGCTGTACCCAGAAGCCAGAAATAACTAAAGGAAAAAAAAAAAAAAGGAAACGGAAGGTTAGATAATAAATGAAAGATATATATATATCACAACAATATTTAATAATAAAAAAAATACACTAAAAAACACTCCTAATAAAATAATCCCCTAACTTAACAAAATTATAATATAAAAGCACTCAGCTTTTAAAACCAGCTCCTGCTGCGATGAGTGGCTCAACAGTGAGGGTTGTGATTCCAACTTGGTTGCGACTCCGGATAGGCCGTCGGTGAATGCAGCTCGAAGACAAAGGGGCTGCGACTCCAGGGAGCTCGATGACAAGGGGGCTGCGACTCCAGGAAGCCCGTCGATAAAGGCAGCTGAAGAAGGGGCTGCGGCTCCGTGAAGCTTACTTCGAAGAAAAGGGGGCAGCTCGAGAATAAGGGGATGCTTTTCCAAACGGGTATGAATAAAATCAGTCCAGAATATCTCACGTTCTTTCAATTTCTTCCAAAAATAATGATCAATATCGACTTCGGTAATGGGTCTTTAGTGTCCAATTCCAATCTTGTTTCAGAATGATTCCACCCATCGCCCCAGGAGCTGAATATATACCAACATCTGCGAACAAGCATGACAAATTTAAAATTTTGAAATAACAAATATTCCTTAAAGGAGGTATCAAAGAAAGTAGTCTTAATTACAAGGAGGGATTTTGAATGATTTAGAATTATATATTAGAAAACAAATTAGGAAAAACGATAAATTAAGAACATTAATCTATCCACTTACAATATTAAACAATACATTCATATTAAAATTTAACAAAAATTTAGAAAATTAAATTAAGTAAGTTGTAAGTCTACAACCTAACACTAGCAGCCTTCTTGCAGAAAACTAATGGCTCTCAGCCAATTTTGAAATTAAGAAATAATTATCTGACAGCAAACAATATTGTCAAAATAATTATTTTCGAGAAAAATCTGGAAGCGATTGGACATAGGCTAAAAGATTAATGAGTTGAGATTGAGAATGTTCTACTAATATCTATATTGTGAATAAAAATAACGGCAGTGTAGTGAAAATGGTGTGTGTGTTCAAAATGTGTCGTGCAATTTAAATGTGTATTACATAGTGTGAAATAATAATAAAAATATGTGTGTAAAACGTGGTTTAAATTAAATTCCCTAAATCCTTTTCAGAATAAGTGTCTGATAAAAAAGGTAAGTCAAACATCATGAACTGTTCCACATCTTACATAGATAATACAACATGTACATTACAGTATGTACAAAGATGTATTATGAACCGAAACTGCAAAGTTTTTTATTGACTTACTCATTTTAGAAATACAAACTTGAATGAATTTATTTCACCGTTTACTTTTATTGTACTTTTTTTAAATAATTAACATGTATGCAAAACGATTGTTAATCTGTCTACCCCACTCCGGGATATCGTTTGAAGTCTGTTAATAATTAAGTAGTTATTAAGGCAGTTCGTTATATTAAAATGCTCAATAATTTATAATGGCAATCAAGTCTGTAATGATTGCTAATGATGCCAATGTCGAATTAGGGTTCCTTAAAACATAAGAGTGAGAGAAGATAAAAGTGTCGTAAGAGGCAAATAAGGGTATGGGGCTCTAAGTGTTTTTTGCTGTTGGAAACCCATCACTAACGATACTTTATTTCTACCATCTTGTCTCCTATCAACTTCCAAATGTGGCTGAGGAGTTTCTAGCTATAAAGCTCTGGCTACCCCTTTTTGGTATTTATGGCCGTGAGTAAATGTATGTACTTATGAATGTACAACATACTGAAATTAAATCTATACATAAATAAATATATACTTTAAATTAGTTTACTATTTAGCGACAGCTTAGACATTGGCTAAAAATATTAGCTTGGATTTACAAAACTTTAGCAGGAACGGGGTACAACAGGGTTTGGACTTTTCTATGTAATTTTCTCAGTTGTGGACTTAAAGGAAAATAATAAATAAAAATTGTTTATAGATTTAGGAAATGTTTTTAAAGTTTAATTATTTTGTTTATTTTTAACTCTGACTTTGTGAATAAACGCATTTCATTCGTGCTCCTATTTCAATATTTTGATAAAAAATTAAAATATGATGTGAATTGCAAAATTAGTTTCTAAGTATTAAACAGTAGTTTAAATATAAGATGTTCTTTAATTGTGCAAATAAATATGTAAAATTATAGTAAAAAAAATACATATATAACTTTAATAAAAGTTATCAAAAAAAAATGTTGATAAAAATTCTACTGAACCCCACATCGCAATAAGATGTCATAAAATAATTTGAATATGCTAATCAGTGTTTCGAGATTTATATCTGTTTTATTACAACTCTGTTATTTCGCATGTTTGCTAATAATTACGGGATTCGATTTAAATATTATTATTTTAATAATACTATTGATTACTTGTAAATTTGTTGTGGTTTAAAAGTTTCATGATGTTACTATAGTTTTAATTAATGTGATTTTTTAATCATTTAAATAGTAAAAAATTCAACACTGGTTTCGCACGCTAAACAGCTTTAATGAATTCAGTTGTAATCCGATAACAAGAAAAGAGGATTATATTGGCCCTTTTTTTATAGTATTACAAATAACATAACATTAATAAGATGATCTTTTTGGTTTTTTTAACTGGATTTCGATTTCATAGCTCTAGTTCATTTATATCAAAAAATATTGAATGGTGTACATTGATGTGGCGGAAAGCCCATCACCAACCATCCTTCATTTTACATTTCATTCACCACTAAACTTCCAAAGATTCCTGAAGAATTTCTCATTTTCATCTATCTATACTTATAATAAATCTGTAGAGAGGTCAATTCTGTACATGAAATATATTTTCAAAATAACTATCAGGTGGTGATTAGGGATCGATACTGATGCCAAAAATGCAATTAGTAAAATTTTTGTCTGTCTGTCTGTCTGACGGTTTGTATGTTCCTTATGGAAACAAAAACTACTCGACGGATTTCAACGAAACTTGGTACAATTAATTTCCATACTCCTGGGCAGGTTTTTGTATACTTTCCAGCAGAGTAGTAAAGGGGAATTTTGGTAAATTTTGATAAAACGGGAGAAGTTACTCCATTTTTTAAGCTTCCGTCGCGTGTGCAGCCTTAATGGTTAAACTTACATAGAAATCATGTATGACGGAAATATTCTTCATAAAATTATCTAAAAAAAATCCTTAACAGTTTATGTCTATCTTTTACAGTTGACTCAAAATAACACGTGTAATTCCTGATAGCTTAGCAGTTCGGATCATTCTGATTGTATTTGTTTACTCTTACGTTTGTAAACCTCTCACTCATCCCTAATTTAAATAAGGTAACATTATAACCTATTCAATAAAAAAAGAATCATAGAAATCGGTAGAGAAGCACCGAAATTATACATAAAATAAGCCATCGCGCCCGTGACCAAAACCGAATCGTTACTAATTTACTTATAAAATACTAGATGGCGCCAGTAGTTGCATCCTACATCACGTAATGATTTATTTTTTAGATTGTTATAAATACTTCATAGCGTTTTATTCCAAAATTTGCTATCAAACGGAAAAACTGAACCGTTCATTAAAGCGCATTCAAAATCACCAAACTACACTGTTTAGGGAGTGCTATAAATTTAATAAATAGAAAACCTTGCGCTGAATTTCACAATGCTTGAGCAGTGACTGAAGAAAGAAACCTCAGATATTTAAAAAAACAACGCTACCCGTGCGAAACTGGGACGATCCACTAGTTTTTAAATAATTTATTGCGCATTTAGCTACTTCACAAACATATTCCATGATACATTGCATCTCTCACAACACATATCCTTAATTTTAATAAAACTTTTGACTACTTAACTCAAGGAGAACAGAAGTCTAATTCCGTAGTATTTTTAACAAGGAAAACCAGACCTAATGAGGTTTAAATTGTTGGTTTTTTTTTAGTTTGAATTTCGAGTGTTCATGTTCATTTGTCATTCTGTCCGATGACTAAGCAGAGGTTGCATATGATTCTCTTCTATGGGGTAACTCCCAGTCTTATCAATAATTATGTCACACTTTTTTGTGTTTATATCAAAGTTGAATAATTTTATAAAATGCAGTTTTTTATGAGTATTCTTCCGATACATTTGTCGTTTATGAACCAATTTTATTGATTTATTTTTGTGAAAATAAGATATTCAACGGAAAAATAGCACTGAAACAGGATGAACCTCCATCTCTTTCTCCTCTAGACATCCAAATCTAGGCCATGGAGGCAGTATTTAACTGAATTAATAAAACATTAACATTGAATATAAAGTACTTAACCAAACTGACCCCAAATATTTTGATTTCAAAAAACAATAATGATGTTAATGATGAATTGTTTTTATGATTTGTTTAACTTATAAACTGGAGAAATATGACTCAGTAGCTCTAACAACCATGACTAAGCCTTTTGCAAAGGAGACTAAGTTTAAATTACCTTGTACTAATAAAATCTTTTTTTGATGCTGAGAAAATGTTTAATTGTCCGCGATTATCTCACGTTTGGCTTAAGCTATTTGGATGCAGATTTCAGAAAAGTATTCGTTACATTTAGGAGAAGGTTTTAGTGCCTTAACCGACCAAAAAAAGAAAGGAGGTTCTGTGTTTGACCTGTATGTATGTCTGTTGGTCCGCGATTATCTCACGTTTGGCTTAAGCTATTTGGATGCGGTTTTCAGAAAAGTATTCGTTACATTTAGAAGATGGGTTAAGTGATTTAACCGACTCTAAAAGAAAGGAGGTTCTGTGTTTGACCTGCATGTATGTATGTTGGTCGGCGATTATCTCGCGTTTCGCTTAAGCTATTTGGATGCGATTTTCAGAAAACTACTTGTTACTTTCAGGACAAGGTTTTAGTGATCTAACCGTCTCAAAAAAAGGAGTTTCTGAGTTTCACCTATAAGTATGTATGTAAGTTTGAAGGTTCTTAGTTATTATTAGACAAAGAGTTTATGCTATTACATTCAGGAGAAGGTTTAAGTTCTTTAACCGACTCGAAAAAAAGGAGGTTTCTTAGTTTGAAATATAAGTATGTATGTAAAGTTATCAATACTAGACAGAAATTTATCAATATATTTTAATAAAGTTTTTTTATTAGTAATAAACAGATTTACTAAATTATTGAACAAAAAGTATATAAAAACATGAATAAATTACTCTTAATTTTATTGAAGAAAAAAATATATATTGCAACATCATGTTTTTCATCCTGGTCATTTCAATCAAGGCTCTTTCGTCATGGGGATGGTTAAGTAATTTCTTTGAATCTATATCACTTAAAGCCATCTCATCAAGGGATTTTACACGACTCAACGCTACATATATATAATAGTGTTTCTTCGCATTTCAAACAGACAAATCCAAAATGAAAATTGCTACATAGAGAAAACCATACGAATAATAAATCAATCGATAGTGCCTCAACAACAGTGGGTAACACAATCGCACTCAAAAATCAAGAAATTTCATCCGCTCGCAACGACGTCGCTTTATAAAGGATGGAATTGGGGGACAGTGAGCGGTGCTTAGCCTGGTGTGCATGCGTCGCACTCCGCAGAGAAATTATCATAATATACATGTCACCGTAAAACTGTAAATACTAGTAAATTATAATTTTAGATAGATAGCGAGATAGTAAACTGACGTTAGGTTAGGTTATGTAAGATTATCAGATTTCAAACTAACGGAATCAACAATTCGACAGAGACATGCATGCACCGAGTTGGCATAACCAATACTTCTAACACTTTGTAAAAAGACGATCGAGAATCTAAATCACTACATAGTATAAAGTCGCTTTCTCTCTCCCTGTCTGGGATATAGGGACATCCTTATGTATACTTTAATCTGTAAAACTACGAAATGAATTTTGATGCGATTTTTTTTATTAATTTATTAAAAAGGAAGGTTTATAAGGATGAAATACGCTGATGGGGTGGAGAACTCACTCATCTTGGGCGGGCCACTAATATTCGTTCTTCTTTGTCATGAAACTTGGTTTGGCACCGACTTCAAAAAGAAGAAGTTGAGTAGAGTTGTACATAATAAAATAAATAAAAAGTTGGATTTTTGAAGGCGGTTCTTTTTTAAATAAAAAATAATAATATTTAATTTTTCTGTTTAGTTTTTAATTTGAAGTTTTATTTTAAGTTTTATACATTTTCACATTACTTTAATCCCATGCAATATTAATAGATGACATAAAAGTAGTTGTTGCATTTTGTGAAAGTATAATATAGTATAATGTAACACCCCGTGACATCATCGGTCAGTTACTAGGAGAGCCCCTAAAAAGGAATATTACGGTGCCGCAGCACCATAATTACAACATCAATTAATTAATTTAAATCTTTTTGTTCATGAAAACCTCATGTGGGGATTATTACTAACTAGCTGTTCCCCGCGACTTCGTCCGCGTCAATTTGTGTTTTTAAATGAAAGTAATATATCTTAAAGTAATATATCTTTACGCAGCGCACACAACGGAAGCCTGCGAATATGAATAATTTTCCCCGTTTTTGCAACATCTATCGCTGATTCTTTGCTTCTATTAGTCGCAGCGTGATGATATATAGCCTAAAGCCTTCCTCAATAAATGGACTATCTAACACTAAAATATTTTTTCAATTTGATTCGGTAGTTCCTGAGATCCTAGCGTTCAAACAAACAAACTCTTCAGCTTTATAATATTAGTATAGATAAATAAAGGAAAGAAAAATTTCCCGCCAGTGTCGAAGTTGTTCTTTCCTTTATTTATTCTTTATTTATTATCAATTAATTAATTATAAACTCCGTTTTTCCAACGTTTGTCCTCATTTTTGCGGATCAATATTTCTGTTATTATAATAAAACCATATTCTTTTAATGAAATTGAATTAGTTTAAATATTTATTTTGACACTTGCCAGGCTAAGATAACACATTGCTTTAAATAAATATTTGTTAAGTATATTGTAAGTTAAAAGAAATAATAAAAATGAGGAATTTATCATTCCAAAGCTCTGGCTATTCCGTTAAGGGATTTATAGCCGTGAGTATATGTATGTATGTATTGTAAGTTAAGTTGATTTTAATACATTCATATCATGTGTCATATATTTGGTTATGTTTGCTGGAAAATTAAGAATTCAATATTAGATACGTCCATATATACTATAATAATTATACCATTTCAAAATAAAACCAATTGAATTAAAATTTAGTTTTTTATATAGTCAATATTATTTCTCTCACTTCAGCTGCCAGATTCCTCGAAATAAATTATTTAAACATAATTTTATGATTTATTTTGAGAACATTTACAAGTGTTTATTAGCCGAGAATTCATTTTTAAACATGTTTGGAAGCTTTGAATAATTTCATCTGAAATATTGAATACACACATTATTTTACAGACATGCACAAATAGTATCTTCTATTTTTGTAGTCGGTTACCAATAAAGAAAAAATAAAATAGAAAAACAATTTACTCACATACATACATATACTCACTGCTATAATTCCCTAGAACGGGTAGCCAGAGCAAAGGAATTATAAATTCCTCAGCCACTTTGGGAAGTTGAGTAGGGAAAAGGCGGTAAAATAAAGGTTTTTGGTGATGGGTCTCCAACCGCATCGCCCAAAGATCCAAAAACATGATTGAGAAACAAAAATTATTTTCTTTGTTCGGTTCTGGCTCAGCATATGTGCCTCAGCCGCGTATCTCGAGGGCACGTCAGCTAATGCACGCTGGATTTCAGTCAGCTCCAGTTAGCCAGACAACATTAAAAAACATAATGCTCTATGTAGCGTACGAGTGTATACTTATATCAACAAAACAATTCATAATGATATAATAATAAGTTATTCAAAGATGTATTTTTATAACAGTTACTTCGTTTATCCAATTTAACCCATCAAGAATCTGTTGTATTTGGAATAAAGTTTAATAAATCTTCATCATATGAGTCGAGTAGTGTAATTTATACATACATTGCATAGTAACAAAAGTGTAATGTATGTGTTTGTTTGATTAATGTGTTCGAGTACAGTCGCGAAGACATAAAGATCTTGTACATTTCCTTACAGACGATAAACTGTTTTGTTTAGAGTACTGGCAAGTGGAAAAAGGGATAGCAAATGAGGAATCTAAGGAGTTAAATATATAATGTAAGTTTGCAAGCTACGGTTAGAAATAATATAATTGATGAAAGATGTGGTGTGTGAACTAGTAAAATTGTTGATAAGATAAGTTCTGGTGATAAGATTTATGCGATGAAATTTAAGGGAAATGACAGAGATTTGTTAGGATCTTAAGTATTTCTTAATCATGTGACGGTATGTAAGTAAATAATGGTCTCCTATCACGAATAGTCTATGTATATCATGCTGTGTAGTGCCGGCTTAGAATAGCAGTACCCCATTTTTCCGTGGGTGGACGTAAGTGGCGACTAACGGTATTATGGCTTTTAAGGGATTTTTGAGCGATGCGGTTGGAGACCCATCGACCAAAACTTTTATTTTACCATCTTTTCCCCACGCAATTTTCTAAAGTGGCTGAGGAATTTCTAATTCCCTAGCTCTGGCTACCCCTTCATGGGATTTAAAGCCGTGAGTATATGTATCTATGTATCACGAATAAGAATGTCACTAACGCAATCCCTGCGGGTGAGGTGACTTTGGGTCCTTTTGAATCCATCTAGTTTATACGTATAGCGACCAATATTAACATCCTTTAAATTACCATCAACTTCCAAAAGTAACTAAAGATTTTCTTATTCTGATGCCATATCTATCTCTTATGAGATTTCTAGCCATAAGTACTAGTATACTACCCCTATCTACCCACGGGTGTCGTAAAGGCGACTAAGGGTATTGGGGCTTTTTATTGGATATTTGGGCGATGCGGTTGGAGACCCATCACCAAAACCCTTTAATTTACCATCTTTTCCCCACTCAACTTCCAAAAGTGGCTGAGGAATTTTATAATTCCGTAGCTCTGGCTACCCCTTCAAGGGATTTATAGCCGTATAATACATATATGTATGTACGTTTTTAAGTACTAGTTTGTATGTATATATTTCCGAACTTTCTTTTCACTCTGTAACCGCCAGTACCCATCATCTGTCACCCGTTCTGAAGAGTTAATTGAAACCCCCGCAGCCACTCATCAGCGCAGATGGACCCATCTCTGCCGTGACGGCTTCATTTCCTTGATAGGTGAGCAGTGGTACCGTTTGATGTGTTCATTTGTTAAAAATGGTTTGGATTTATGAAATCGTTGGTTATTTGTTTTTATGTATTCATATAAAATTAAATATGAGTCCAACAAATAATGGTTAAGTAGTAGGGTCAAAAGGTTCCGGAAGTTCTGGATTCAAATCTCAACGATATTATTTTTAAAAATGCTAAGGGACTCTATTGCAGTTAGAATAGAACATTCTAGACTCCTGTTATCAGGAGGCCTAGCACGAGCGCTATTTTATCGTCACGATAGCGGTAAGAATGAGATAATAGAATACGAAACTAAGTGAGAGTGAAAGAGATCGCTGTTTAATACCACGCAATATCTACTTAAATGGTCGCTCGTATTAGCTATGCTGAATATCATATTTTTAAAGTATGCTGACGACATGGTGTTGCAAAGCCCCTCTACAAGGGCTCTTACGAGACTTAGATCTATCTGCGAGTCATATGCTAAGTCACGCGGGCTTATGTACAATGCAGACAATTTGTAGTTTTTAAAAGTGGCGATCGATAGTCTCTGCCTACCCCAATGGGAATTAATGGCGTGAGTATATTTATGTATGTATGTATATAAAAGTGGTAATAAGTTGCCAGCCTATGTTCCAGATATAAAACTATGCGATAGGGTTCTGAAAAGAGTAGTGAAATTTAAATACCTAGAACAATTTGTGACGGACACTCTTAGCGATGATGTTGATATTGAAAGGGAACGTAGGCGGTTGGCCATGAGGGGTAATATATATTAGCTCGCAAATTTGGTAAATGCTCCAGTCGAGTGAAACTAACCTTATTTGAGGCATATAGCCAGTCGTTCTACTCGTGCTAGATGTGGGTAAAATATACTTCTCGTGCGATCAACTCCCTACGTGTCCAATACAACGCGTTCAGGGTGGTGATGGGCTTGCCATGGCGATGCAGTGCCTCGGACATGTTTGCGGAAGCAGCGGTTGATGGCTTTCACACTATCTTACGTAAAAAAAACCGCCTCCCATCGAGTCCGTAACTCTGCCGACTGTTGCTTGCTGTCACATCATTCATCACTGGATAAAGATGCATGTTACAAAAATTGCTTGGTGATGCATGATGTGGTTGTCTTCTAAATGAGTTTTTATAAATTTTTGTTATTTGTTTATAATTTTTAATTAATTTTTACTTTTGTATACATTCTCTACTAACAATAGCACCCTAAGATTAATGTATGTACTAACAAAATTATGGATTTGCATTGTCCGAAATAAATGAGTTTTTTTTATTAGTTGCTAATGCTTATGAACATTGTTTGTCAGATAGCGCATAGAGTGCCCATTCTGCCCTTACCTATAAAAAATAACACTTAATCTCAAAAAATTACGCCGTATATTCCCCGAGAGGTTGGCAGAGGTAGTAATACTTCTGGACATGACGTAAAATTGTCACCTGGTGTTCAAAGTACCCACGTTTTGCCAGGACAGTCTGTTGCCGTTTTGGTACAAAACAACTGTCACGTGACAAAGTAAAATCTTAACTTATACCTATTTGCGTTACAGAGGGTAGGTTTTCACACAAATAATTATATCTGAGCCTTGTGGTTTTCATTATGATATTCACACATCATTTGACAATATCTTTTCCGCTGAACTTCCTAAAGATGCCGAGGGATTTCCAGAATTTACATACATACTCGTATTACCGTAAAAACCCTAAAAACTTAAAGTTTAACACATTAAATCTACTGTTCGTAACAAAACACTTATACTTAAAAATAAAAGGTTAGTGAGCGCAATTAAAATACTGTTTAAAGTAGCTGACAACAGTCACAAGAAGTAAATAGGGAGGTAGAGTAGAATAGAGAAATACCATATCACAAATAACATACATACATACTCACGGCTATAAATCCCTTGAAGGGGTAGCCAGAGCTAGGGAATTATAAAATTCCTCAGCCACTTTTGGAAGTTGCGTGGGGAAAGGATGGTAAAATAAAGGTTGTTGGTGATGGGTCTCCAACCGCATCGCCCAAAGTCCCTTAAAAGCCCCAATACCGTTAGTCGCCTTTTACGTACACCCACCGGAAGAAATGGGGTAGTGCTATTCTAGGCCGACACTACACAGCAAATAAAAACTACCTAAATCAGACTTTTGCTACAATACATCATTTTATGTTATAAAAAGATATGATATGTTATACTGTTACTTATAAATAAATTTCAATGGTCAGTCCCCATTGAACTTGGCACCCATTTTACATTTATGTTTTTGATTGGTATACAATACATTACACAACTACAACGTATTTGGCTTGATGTATAATACACACTTGTATTTATTTTCATAATTTTGTCAAAGTGTAGCCAAATCCAAATGAAAATAGGTTGTCATTTTTCGGCTATCATTTTATTTGTCTGAAAAGGGAAGTTATATTACTCTCAATAAAGTTTTGGTTGAAATCCAATCATTGATCGGCCTCTAGTATTATTTTTTGAACCCACGCCTGTTAGCATCCAAGGCATTGCCACTTCCCACTAAGCAACCAAATTCTGTTGCGACTATCTCACATCAGAATTAATAATCAATTATCAGATAATATGCGGTAGCTAATAGCTACAACCTAATGATAACTAATGTTTTTCGAAAGTCTTCCGTTGATTTTGATTTGATAATAAGAAATTTTTGCCCGTACCATGTTAATTCGATATTCTTTGGATTTACGAGAAATATTGCAAGAAGTATTTGAAGATCTATAATTTGGGCTTAGAATAATGATAATCTGTATCTGTCGTTTTTAACAGCCTGCCCCTTATCACACGAGTAAACTGTTCAAACAAAACGTGATGACGTTATTACGTGATGTTCAGAAGTATTAGTACCTCTGCCAACCCCGTAGGGGATATATGGCGTGAACGTTTGAGTTTTAGTACATACATACTCACGGCTATAATTCCTTAAAAGGAGTAGCCAGAGCTAAGGAATGATATATTCCTCAGCCACTTTTGGAAGTTGAGTGGGGAAACGATGTTAAAATAAAGGTTTTTGGTGATGGGTCTTCAACCGCATCGCCCAAAAATGCAATAAAAAGCCTTAATACCCTTAGTCGCCTCTTACGACACCCGTGGGTAGAAAGAGGTAGCGACTTCTAAGCCGGCACTACACGGCACTACAAGTTTTAGTGTCTTTCAGATTCATTAATTTTTCATTAGATTTTGCAGATTGTTTATTGGTACAACTGCTTCTTGGTCAAGCCTCGTTGGTTTGATTTGATCCCGCAGAGTGTAATTACTTGTATGATAAATATAACATACATACATACATACATATACTCACGCCATTAATTCCCATTGGGGTAGGCAGAGGCTATCGATCGCCACTTCGTACGATCCTGACAAACCTCTCTAGCTTCGTTTACATCCATCAATCTTATCTTAAAAATTATGCATTGAATTATTAGTTTAGTGGTATAAATTCGTAAACTATTTGCTTATAAAAGCATTTTGATACCATAGTTATCAGTTTATGTGCAATATCATTAAATATCGATTTCATTAAAAATATGTCATACATGCTCTTTTGTTCTTCATACTTCGGACGCCAGCCTTTTCAAGATAAATATAAATGATGTTTTTTAGTCTTGCATGTCATTTATATACATATTGTATTTTATTAATTATATCTTTGAGATAGTATATCTTACCCTAAGCTATCAAATTGGACTTTTCTAGGGTAAAGCTTAATATCTATTGGTGTGTCTTGTGACAAATATTTATTACAGATCAATGTTAGTAAAACCCCAATAAAGTTATTTTTTTATGGTTAATATAATAACGCTATTTTTTGAATATACGAATATAAGTCTCTGACCGGAACATGCATTTTACCTATATATTGCTAATTTGAAAACTTAAGAGTTTAACCCTCATATAAAGCCATATGTACCATTATATCAATAAGGAACAGTAAGTCATAACCACAGGAAGGCAAAGTACCCAGAATTCAAAAGAGTTAAAGTAATAGATCACTTAGCCCTCTTTTTCCTACATCACCCCAGATCACTCAATCGCCTCAAAATAGTCCCTTGGGAATGCATAATCACGATACTAAACCATCATCATGGTAAGAACTCGGATCGTGAACAGCCGGCTACCGTCTTACTAAGAACCGAGAACTATATTCGTCAAGTCATCATTTGACAATCAGTCAAGTGACACTGGCATTCCAAGACGATGGTCCATTGGTATCTCAATTTATAAAAAAAAAGAAAAACCTAACTTGTTACCCGCGCTTTGTTTTGTTTATAACCACAAACTATATAGAGATTACTACGTAATCAGACTAACCGCTGCCCTAGCTATCGACAAGACTTTAGTCTATGACGTGGGAACGTTTAAGGAACGCTTGCTTTTGGCATGTTTTGTTTTTATTTTAACGAAAGAATGACTAAATGGCTCCCCAATGCGTTATAGTGGTAAGTTATGCCAGCTGCGAACTAGAGAGACCACACAGGCCCTTGGGGGAAAACAAAGTGCTTATTTTTTACATAAATTCATATACTCACGGCCATAAATCCCAAAAAGTGGTAGCTAGAGCTTATATTTTAGATTTACATCCAAAATAGTTTGAAACTTTTGAAAAAATAGAAATGTAGTCGCAACATACATTACATTAAGTTATACGTACTTGCTTTGCAGTCAGAAGATACATACAATATAAACAAAGAAAATGTGCACTCATTATAAAATAAATAGAACATAATGATAAATATAAGTAGCGTCGAAGAGTGTACCGGACTATTTTTAGTGCCACAGGTTCTTACACATCCAACATTTTTATGCATACGACAAAGATTACCTTCCTTGAGTTAGTTTTGGTTTATATTTAAACATCTAGGATTTATGACTCACTCAACACTATAGGCTGCATAGTTTATATCTTACCCTAAAATGAAACAAGGATACAAACAAATAATACTGTCAGTATCAATCTACCCCATATCTACCCTAAGGTCAAGAACAAACTAGAAGAGTCATAAGGCCGTGTTTATAACAAACCACTTACATAAAAATCCACTCCAAGCAAAACGTTACGTGGGTACTCTGAACACCAGGTGACAATGTCACGTGATGTTCAGAAGTATTAGTACCTCTGCCAACCCCTTCAGGAATAATTGGCGTGAACGTTTATGAGTTGAGAATTGTGTTGTTTGTGTTGTTTCCAAATGTTAGTGTTGGCTTAGAGCAGCAAAAACTAAATTCTTTTCGCGGGTTTATTTCGACGCTATTAATTCCAAATATTGAGGCTTTTTAAGTTTTCGCTGGACAATGTGGATGGGACCCATCATCAACCATCTTTTATTTTGAAATATTTTCCTTACTCAACTTCCAAAATTAATTGAGGCCTTTATTAGGATAGGCTATTTGACTGTAATAAAAATATACATTTCTTTTATTTCATTAGTCTTAATATTTCTTTTTTGGAGCAATATGTAATAATGCGAGATAAAAATATTGCATTATTTCACTAAAATCCGTCTTCTAAAATAAGTATTTTTGATGCAACTGTCACGTGACTAAAGACGACCGTGATTGGCTATTTCTATAATGACGTAGATCGCGCATAAGCAGACTGTGTATCGCTTCGCTCATTGGTGTTTAATGCGGAATTGACGTCATTTGTGCTACAGCCGCCATATTACTTAAAGTCGCTTTTTCGCGGCACATTTGAATATTGCATTTTCCTTTTCGTTTTTTTAATAAAATAGCTAAAATGAAGACAGAATAATATTTTTTTAGGGCTCCTTATAAACAAATTAACACCGTAAGATTATATCCTGCTGTCGTCCTTTTATTGCCATATCGGGCTAGGCAGCTACTGTGGATCACCCTTTTATAAGGATATGATAAAAAAAAAAATTTTAATTATTTATTCATTAAAAAGAAAAAATACATTCTACAATGATTATATCGTGGTCACTTAATCCTCTTCTAAGGTTTAATTGTGACCACCGTCCCCCACTCTTACATTGTAAATCACAGTTGATTGTATTGCGTCTTAGTGACCTTCTCTATTTAGGAAATCTGAATATAAATATAATTTACTTATAAATTTATATACAATGCTGACTGACCATGGTAACATGGCCCAATTTAATAACTCAACATTTAAAGTCGACAGTCCATGATTATCAAATATGGAAAGCATAACAAAGTTAAGTAGTGTGATGGATTCAAAACAATAAACATTTATAGATTTTCGTAAATTTGGTTAACAATAACGAAGAACCAAATTAAAATTTAAATAACCATTTGTCTACTTTGTATAAAAATATGTTTACGCACGCACTAGTAAGGTAACGAAATGTTTTTCCTGAACTCTAATTCCATTTCATCAGAATAAAGGTTGTATAAAAAAATATGCATTGAATTATTAGTTTAGTGGTATATATTCGTGGACTATTTGCTAATTTAAACTGTTTTTATACCTGGGTTATCTTTATCTATCAGTGTATGTGCAACTAATATCAATAAATACCGACCTCATTAAAAAGTTTGTTATTATTCGGATAAACGATCTCTTTTTATGTTTTGTTTCATTTCCCAAAAGTGGAAACAAAGTGATTCAGCTGCTATTTTCTTTATCTTTCGCTATAAACTTTCTGGCACAGAATTTTTTTAATAATTAATCTGTTTAGTGTCGGCTTAGAATAGCACTACCCCATTTGTTCCGGTGGGTGTTCGTAAGAGGCGACTAACGGTATTGGGGCTTTTAAGGGATTTCTGGGCGATGCGGTTGGAGACCCATCACCAACATACTTTATTTCACCATCTTTTCCCCACTCTTTCCAAAAGAGACTGAGGGATTTTTAGTTCCTTAGCTCTGGCTACCCCTTCTAGGGACTTTAGCCGTGAGTATATGTAATCTGTTATTTATTTTATTTACAAGTGTGTTGTGTAGTTCTATTCTAAGCCAACACTATAGCTATTAACATGAATAATATGTAATTATGTCCTACTATCCAGCTTTCTAGACCTCTTATGAAGGTCAGACTTCCCTCAGAACCGCAACAATATAAAAACTATTTCAACCGTGAAGCACAACATGTATATTGACCAGTCACGTTCAAACGATTTGTCGATATCTAAGAAACGGTGGGAGTGATTGATAGTGAATTGTCGAAAGTAGATAAAATAACAATTAAGTTTTGACAAATAGGGACCTCCTATGTCAAATATCATTAACGTGTTATTATCACTAGTGTTGGTCTCATGCTAACTTATTGGTAGGTGGCCGAGACTTTAGTTTGGCACATGACTGAGTATAGGCAGTTTCTCCTTACTGTATACAACCTTGATAATTTTAAACAATGCCTTTAGATAAAAACTAGAATAAAAATAGAACTACTCCGTTTCTTCTTCGTTGGAGACCCATCACTAAATCCATTTACTTCACAGCCTTTTCCCCACTCAACTTTCAAAAGCGGCTGAGTAATTTCATATTCTGAACCCCCCTTCTCGGAATTTATAGCCGTGAGTTTAATTTTGTATAAACGTATAGTGTGTAAGCGACATGATAGTCCAGTGGGTAGAACACCCGCCCGAAAACAGAAGGGCGTGAGTTCCAACCCTGAGACGGGCCTACACCAATTTGTCTTTTCTAAAGTCATATGTGTGGTTAATTTATCATGATTGTTAACGGTGAGGGAAAACATCGTGAGGAAACCCACATGGCTGAGTTGTCTTTAGTCATGTGACAGTGTATTCGTACAAAACGGCGATAGGCCTGCCCCCTATCACGTGAGTACACTGTCTAAGCAAAACGTGGGTACCTTCTCTGGAAACTAGATGGCGCTTGCCATGTGAGTTCAGAAGTATTGATACCTCTGCCAACCTTTTCGGGGATAAACGGCGTGAACATTTATGTTATGTTATGAGTTTATTTTTGTATAAACGTATAGCGTCGGCATTGAATAGCAGTCACCCATTTATTCTAGCGGATGTCGTAAGAAGTAACTAAGGGATCGGGGTTTGTTAAGTTGCTTGGCGATGTGGCTGGAGATCCTCCACCAACAACCCATTTTTACAATCTTGGGTCTCCAATTGCATCGGCCAAAAATCAATGTGTAATAGCAACTTAAGTTGGGTTTTTCGAGCAGAGAACACAGGGAAAAGTTATTGTAAATCACTTTTATAAAAGTCAGGGTACCTACTTTCGTTTCTGAACTTAAATTAAATCATGTCGATTGCAACATGGAAATGAAAGTCAAAAGTATATTTTTCAAAACCATTTATCAATTTAAGGGCAAATTAGTCAAGTACCTAAAATATTTTAATAAATAGAAATCGGCATCATCATTTCCTCTTTCATTTTTTTAAGAAAAATAGAGCAATAATTTTATAATCAATAATCTTAACACCCCTATTTGTCAACTACGATAAATGCATCTCTGAAATAATCAACACAAAATCATAATGGTGGCACGATTCAGGATTCAAACTAAAACCTTTTGCATTCAAAGCTACCTTTCCCACTGACCTACTAAGGTTGCATAGTTGAAATAACAGAATAAGGATGTCAAATATCTCTAAAATGCTTATCATATTAAGTACATCTCATCTTAATGGCTTATCTCCGCATTAATTACACGCCTCATTATTTTATTAATATTAATAAACATGTTTTAATTAATAATTATTTTTTATTAACGTGACACTTTTCGAAGTTTACGCGTTTTGATTTTTGACAGAGATTTCGTGTTGCAGTGAAGATTATCTTAATGTTCAAATTAAGACGTTTTCTTCGAATTTTTTGTCTCTTTCTTATTCTTTTAAATGGGTTAACGAGTAGGATTCAGATGATTTGAAATTGAGTTATTGACAAGTGTTTAGTACAAACATATACTGAAGCTTGTAAGTTCCAGTGGGGTAGGCAGAGACTATCGATCGTCACTTTGTAAGATCCTGGAAAATCCCTCTAGCTTCGTTCACATCCATTAATGTTTTCATACATGCTCTTTTATTCTTCATACTTCGGACACCTGCCCTTATGAGCACATTCGCTATTTAATCCAAATGATTAGTATTATTATGTCCCTTACGAGAAACTTGAGCCTATCCTGAATAAGGACCGATGGTTTAATAAGCTATCTTAAATACTGAATCGCCATAATTTTTGCGAAATGCAGGTGATTAAAACCTTTTGACGTGGCAGTACACTTACTACTAGTAGTGACTTTGAATGTTTGGCCCTTTTAACCCATCGGTGTCGTATGAGGCGACTAAGTTTAAGGGGCTTTTTAAAGTGGTTTTTGGGCGATGCGGTTGGAGATCCATCACCATTGATAATATTTGCTACCATCTTCTCATCTTTCAACTTCCAAATATGACCGAGAAGTTTCTAGCTTTGAAGCTCTGGCTACCTCTTTTTATGGCCGTGAGTATATGTACGTATGTAAACCAACCAAAAAATATAGGAGTAATAAATTTGTGAGACCTCTGTATCGTGATTCTAATGCTCTATCTATAATTGTTTAGCTTCATCTTATAGCCCCATAAATGAACCCGTAGAAAACAGGTATCACTATAAAATTACCATACGTTTTCGATAATTGTCAACTAAATTACTAAACAGCTTTAATACCCTCATAATGTTTCGTGTCGAGTTACGTTTATTAAGTTCTTGGAATAAAACCCAGTTGTGGTGATCAGATTGTAGTGATCAAGTTGTCATATTATCTTTTACATCCATATGGAATTAGCTTTAATAGATATAGGTGAGAGTGGGACTTTAAATGTATAAGATTTCGATTTCTACTTTGTTATCTTGTTAAATTGGCTGTGTAGTATCGGCTTAGAATAGCACTACCCCATTTCTACTCGTGGGTGTAAGAAGCGATTAAGGGTATGGGGGCTTTTTAATTGTTTTTGGGGCTTTGCGGTCGGAGACCCGACACCAACATTTTTTTATTACCATATCATCCCAACTTAACTTCCTAAAAGTGGCTGAAGAATTTTTCATTCCAAAGCTCTGGGTACCCCGTTTAGGGATTTAAAGCCGTGAGTATATGTATGCATTTATCTTGATAAAGTAAGATCAGCTAAGATGAGCACTAATCCATTTGTTCTCATAGATTACTCTTGGTATTGGTTTTTATTTAATGGCTGTTGTGCAATGTGCGGGGACCCATCGCTGCCATCTTTTATTTTACTATCTTTTTCCGATTTAAGTTCCAATATTGACCAAGGAATTTATAATTCTTTAGCTCTAAATACCCTTCTTTTCTTAAAACCGTAATCATAGAAAATGTAATATACAAGATTCAAAAGTTGTATATATAGACTTATAAATTTTTTGGCCGATTCACTAATTCTTTGGAACATCACGCGTCTTCTCTTAGAATCACAGGACTAAGTGCAAATCAAACTGTGAGTTTCCTCTTGCAATTTGTCATTATCTTGAATAACCTTCATAAATATACTGCATATACCGTGGCCCCCGTCAAGAACCTATGAGCTCCTATGTTTGAAATACAACCGTGATAGCTCATTAAGTAGAACACCGCTTATCGTAACGATGAAGGTTCAAATCCCGGGTCGGGACCTACACCAATTTGTCTTTTCTAAAGTCACACATATGGTGGTGCGGGAAAACATCGTGAGGTATTCGTTCAAAACGGCGATAGGCCTGCTTCCTATCACGTGAGTACACTGTCCATGTCCAAGCAAAAAGTGGGTACTCTGAACACCAGGTGACAATTTCAAGGGATGTTTAGAAGTTTTGGTACCTCTGCCATCGGTGATATACGTCGTGAACGTTTATAATAATAATAATAATAAGCATGCAAGCAGCATGGACCTTTGGGATACGGATTCAATTCTCTTTGGCGCCGCGATGACAGTTTGTCAATTTGTCGGCGTCAGGATGCCGCCAACGAGAGCTGGTGGCTCCCGCCAGGCTGGCAGTACTAGTCCCAGGACTAGAACTAGACCAGCCTGGATGAGGCGGATTGAAAGCCGTATCACAAGGGCCAGGGTCCTCATCGGCAAACTGACCAGCTTCAGATCAGGCAACAATAGGCCGAGGGTGGTGCGCTTCGTCAGGGAGGCATTCCCTGGTGAGAATGTCTTTGACAACTCACCGGAGTTTGCCTGTAGACTGGTGGAGCGCATCGATGATCTGAAGCAGAAGATCGCTGCTTGGGGTAAGCGAATTAGGCGATATTCTGAAAGGGTAAAGAGGTACCAACAGAATCGTCTCTTCATGAGTGACCAGAAGAAGTTCTACAGAACTTTGGAGCGTCCCGATGTGGTTTCGACGGGTCAGCGACCGGAAAAAGCCGATGTGGTTGCCTTTTGGCGTGGGCTTTGGTCGCTGCCTGTTGATCACGAAGAGGGCCGATGGTTCGAGGCGGTCGAGGGAGCGTGCGAGCCCATAGCGCCCATGAACCCCGTCAACATATCCGAGGAGGATGTGGTGGCTGCGATTCGTAAGGCTCCGAACTGGAAAAGTCCGGGGCCGGACGGATTGCACCATTACTGGTTGAAGGGGTTCACGCGCTGTCACGCTACTCTCGCCCGTCAGTTCCAAAGCGCCCTCGAGAGTGGGACGCTCCCGAACTTCTTAACTACTGGGGTCACTCATTTAGCTCCAAAGAGCGATGCTACCGCGGATCCATCACAATACCGCCCCATTACTTGTCTTTGTACAATTTACAAGACCTTGACATCCGTTCTGAGCTCCAAGATTACTCAACACATTGTTGATAACAATGTGATCTCTGGAGCTCAGAACGGATGTAGGGGCGGTAGTCGCGGTAGCAAGGAGCTGCTCCTTATCGACGCGGTCGTAGGCCAACTGGTCAAACGCAACCGCCGGAACTTCTCCGCTGGCTGGATAGACTACAGGAAGGCGTTCGATTCGGTACCTCATACATGGCTCATGAGGGTCCTCGAGCTGTACAAAATTGATAGCGCAGTTCGACACTTCCTCGGGCAATGTATGGGGTGCTGGAGAACGATCCTGAGTTTAGACGGTCAGCGGATGACGGACGCGGATGACCAAATTGATATAAGGCGAGGGATTTTCCAGGGCGATTGCCTGAGTCCAGTTTGGTTTTGCTTGGCTCTGAATCCTCTAAGTACACTCTTGGAGAATTCGGGGACGGGCTTTCAGTTTCGGAGAGGCGGACCACGCTTGCCTCATCTCCTTTACATGGATGACCTGAAACTTTACGCCCCCACGGCTGACAGATTGGCGGAGCTACTGACGATCACTAATGATTTCAGTGGTTCCGTCAAGATGGAGCTCGGGGTCGATAAGTGTGCGGTCATCCATGTTGAGAAGGGGCATGTCGTGCACTCTGATGGTGTCGATGTCGGCACCAATCATTTGAGGGCACTCTCCGAGGCTGAAACATACCGGTATCTGGGCATGTCACAAACCATCGGTGTGAAGGTGGCAGACGTGAAACAGGGTGTTTGCGAGGAGTTTTATGAACGCCTGAAAAGTGTGCTTAATAGCTACTTATCAGGCGTTAATAAGATCCGAGCCATTAACTCCTGGGTCATGCCTGTACTGATGTACACATTTGGCGTGCTCAGATGGACTCAGACCGAACTCGACGCTCTGGACAGACGAGTCCGCACGATGATGACCTCTCATCGAATGCATCATCCGAGGTCGTCGGTTATGAGATTGTATATCCCGCGGAAGTGTGGTGGTCGAGGCCTCTTAAGTGCCAAAACCATGCACAACCGCGAGGTATGCAACCTCAGAAACTATTTTTTGACGATGACGGATGATAGTATTCGGGGAGAGGTGGTCGCTAGTGATAAAGGACTGACTCCCTTATCGTTGGCCTCACAGGATTGGCGAACCCCGGAGGTACTTAGCACCTCTGATCGGGAGTCCGTATGGAAAGAGAAGGAGCTGCATGGGAGGTTTTACAAGGTACTTCACGAACCTTTCGTGGACCGTAAAGCCTCCCTGCATTGGCTGCGTTTCGGGGACCTCTTTGGGGAAACCGAAGGTTTTGTCTGTGCAATACAAGATCAGGTTATCAAGACGCGGAACTATCGGAAATACATCCTAAAGGACGGTACCACAGACGTTTGTCGAGCATGTGGCCGTCCCGGAGAGTCACTTAGGCATGTTATTTCCGGTTGTTCGGCTCTTGCTAACACTGAGTACTTGCACAGACACAACCAAGCAGCCAAAATCCTGCATCAGGAGCTCGCTCTAAAATACGGACTCTTGCAACAGAGGCTGCCGTATTACAAGTATCTGCCGGAGCCAATCCTAGAAAACGACCGTGCCAAAATCTATTGGGACCGACCCGTTATCACGGACAGGACTATTCTAGCGAATAAGCCTGATATCGTGGTATGGGATCGGTCGCAGTCGAGGGTATTTCTAGTGGATGTCACTATCCCTCATGACGAGGGTCTCGTGAAAGCCGAAACCGAGAAGCGTCGGAAATATCTCGATCTGGCTCACGAGATCACCGACATGTGGGGTGTGACTTCGACAGAAATAATCCCAATTGTTTTATCCGCGAACGGGTTAATTCCAACCAGCCTCGCGACCAACTTGAGGCGGTTGGATTTCTGTGGCGTGTCGGTTCCAGCACAAATGCAGAAAGCGGTGCTGCTCGATACGGCTCGGATCGTCCGTCGGTTCTTGAACCTGACTCCCTGACCCCGACCGTCTGTGCTTTTGTCGGGGAGTACCGCCTCTCCCATTTAAAATTTATATTTTCATTTTCGGCCATGGGAGAGGCGAGAAACAAAAATGCTTTTCGGAATAATAATAATTTATTTATTTCAGATAACAATGGATCCATTTGTATTAGTAACAATTAAGAGCTATATTAGTATTAAAAATTAAAATGAAATTTAATTAACAATTACATCCCATTAAAATAATTTGAAAATCCAAATAAAATAGTTTAAGTTAATTTGAGTTGAGTATGTTTGAAATATCACACTTCTCTGCTATCAACAATGTCCAAAATTTTATATAATTCAACTAATATTGTATTCAAAACAGATATCTGATACCATGTGTTGCATTTACATCTTAAGTGGGAGATCAAGATAACAACTAAACACCCCCCAGGCCTACAAGAAATATCTTAATGTATACAAGGGACATGAAATAAAATTAATAACGATATAAACGCCCGCATAAACCATCGCGGACTCTAAGAAATATGTGTGTTTGTACACATTAACACTAGCGTGGCATTTACAACGGTAAGGGGTGTAACAGACTTGCGTTTTACATACATACATACATATTCTCACGCCATTAGTTCCCATTGGGGTAAGCAGAGACTAATGATCGCCACTTCGTACGATCCTGACAAACCTCTCTAGCTTCGTTTACATCCATCAATATTTTCATGCATACTCTTTTATTCTTCATACTTCGGACGCCAGCTTTTTTGAGCACACTCTCAATTTGGTCCAAGTGTGTTCTCCGTGGTCGTCCTCTACTAACATTACTATACTTACACTACTTACTTTCTAACATACTTACACTACTTACGTTTAAGTACGTGTTATTTAAGAGATATAATATAAGTTTGAAAGATATAGCCGTTTTAAACCACGAGATTTATAGCTAAAGGCTGAAAAGAGTACATACAAAGGGTACATAGATATTTTCATGATTATTGTATAAAATTTTCAGATGTATTTAAAACAACCCGAGTTTGCTTTCTCAATCTTCAAACTAGAGCTAAAGATGCTTTAATTCTTTATATTTCATTTTTGATAAGATAAAAACATTAAAATAAACTTACAGAACGTAAATAAAATTATAACAAGCCAAAAATATTGACATTATTTTCGCATGGCAATAAAAACAATGGAAATATTGACCAATATATTACTTTTACTTATACTCTTAACTGGTATTATATTAACACAACCACACTAATAAAACACCTATTCATAGCAACAAAGACAAAAACATTAACCAATGAAGTATAAAGTCGCTCCGCACCGCAAGTCTCCGCACAGCCTAAATCGATTTTATCGCTACGTTCTTGGAAGGGCAAACATATGTCGCACAATAAACTAATTGGGTACAAGAACCTTCGGAATTTATTCATCCTATAGCCTTATTTATTATTAAGATGTAACGATTGAGATGGTCGCGTTAAATTTTAATTTATTACGTTTTTTTCTACACTCGCTCTGTTGAATTAAGATACATTGGCTCCGGTTTCAACTTTGCTTTATTTCTTGGACAGTTTTCTTTATTTTGATTTTGTTTTAGCGGTGTAATGCCTGCTGACAATGTTACTACCCTATTTCTTTCCATGGGTGTCGTATGAGGCGACTAAGGATATGGGGTTTTATTGAAAAGGGTTTGTGGGCGATGCGCTTGGAGACCCATCACCAACGATTCTTTAGTTCTACCATCTTGTCCCCTATCAACTTCCAAATGTAGCTGAGGAGTTTCTAGCTCTGAAGCTCTGGGCCCTGTTTTATAAAACTGACAATCCGACATATTTGTCAAGTATGACAATTCTACAATTCGACAAATTTGTGTTTAATGAACATTACAGGTGACAAATTTTGTCAAGGCGGAAAATTGACAAAATTGTCGGATTGTTGCGACTTTTCTGTTCATTAAAATTTTAGCGTGACAATTTTTCGTGAAAAACTTGTCTATTCTGCTTTATTGAACAGTAAATTGTCACGACATATCGACAAATTTGTGAAATTGTCGGACAATCCTGACAGGTGGTCGTACCGAGTGTCACACTATCATTTGAAGGAATTTGAAAAGTTTCCTCTAAGATATGGTGTTACGTCGAGTAGTGAAAGAAGTGATGATGAATACTTTGTTCGAATATAACCAAGGCGGCATCGACGATCATTTAAAAACAGAATCAATTTCTCTTTTTCTGCAACGGACTTCATTTCCATTTTGCGACAAAGGAAATCAACGGATAGCAACAAACAATCGGATATTAAATATAATTATTCTACCCCCATGTTTCACTATTCTACCTCATAAAATAAACAAATATGTCAGGAATTGACATAAATGTCGTGAGAATGCGACAATTTTGTCAAGGACCATTATTAACCCTCGAATTGTCGCATGGGGTCTTTCAAAGCCCAGGTCTTAGAAAACTGAAAAATATGTTGCCTTAGAATAAGTTTACAGATCCCTTACTTTAGGTAGCCTCCCAAAAGGGATTACGGTTCACGCTCGCGTCAGCGCAACTTAGTCTGCGCGCGCGCGCCGTGAGGTATAGACGTGTGTTTCTGTGCAAGGCTCTGAGAGACCCCGCGCGACGAACGACGTAAGTAAAATTTTAATATTAACTTAACTGTTTTTTATTATTGTATTGTATTGTTTGTGTTTATATTTATGTTTTATTGTTCCAGAATATTGGTTATAAGAGTAGAAATGGATAATAGACAAACTCAGCGCATTTTAAGTTGGTTAGAAGAAGATGATGAGGAGATTGTTGGCGGTGAAGAGGATGATGAAGAAAACGTTTCCTATCCGGATGAAGTTAGTGAGCATGACACGGAGTCTGAACAGGAATATGAGGAAAGTGATCATCTTGAGCAGGATCATCCTTCGGATAATTCAAGTGACGAAGAGAAAATGCCATTAGCAAATTTATCCTCGCGTAATTTTTATACTGTCAAAAAAAAACAAAGAGATGGTTCTTATACGACTGTTTGCAAATGGAAGAAAACTCCCTACCCACAAGGTGTAAGAACACGACAGCATAATATAATCACCGAGCCTGCAGGTCCACAAGGTGCTGCGCGAGAGGTTAGCAGTCCTTTAGAGGCTTGGTTATTGTTTATGGATATAGATATGTTACAGCATATAGTGACTTGCACAAATATAAAAATTACTTCAATGCAAGTAAACTATGAAAGAGAACGAGACTGTGGTCGAACAAATGTGATTGAATTGAGAGCTTTGTTTGGGCTTTTATATGTAATAGGGTTGCATAAATCGTCGCACGCTTCTATTGATGACATTTGGATCACTGATGGAACTGGTTTGGATTATTGCCGGGCTGTGATGTCTAAACAACGATTCCAATTTTTGCTTAGAACTCTACGTTTTGATGATATTCATACACGTACACAACGAAATGAGATCGACAAGTTGGCACCAATTAGGTCGATCTTTGAATCGTTTGTCAAGAATTGCGAGAAATATTACTCTAATAATGAGTTTGTTACCATAGACGAAATGTTGGAGAGTTTTAGAGGTTCTTGCCGATTTCGTCAATATATGCCCAGCAAACCCGCTAAATACGGAATAAAGTTGTTTTCATTGGTAGGTGCTGTATCATTTTATACAAAAAAATTGGAAATTTATGTAGGGAAGCAACCAGCAGGCCCTTTTTATCAAGACACTTCAACTAATGCTCTTGTCAAACGGCTAATTGCTCCAATATCAGGCACCGGGCGAAATATCACCATGGATAATTGGTTTACCAGTGTTGCTCTATCGGATGAACTGCTCAAAGATCACAATTTGACCATGGTGGGGACCATGAGAAAAAATAAACCAGAAATTCCGAGTGAATTCAAGAATAACGTTACGGAAGAACATTCGACGGTTTTTGGTTTTCAGCCCACGAAAACTATGCTTTCTTATTGCCCAAAGAAAAAGAAATTTGTGATTATGCTCTCAACAATGCACCACAATGGCATCATCGATGATACCAGCGCCAAGAAATTGCCAGAAGTTATAGAATTCTATAATAAAACCAAAGGAGGGGTTGATGTGGTAGACAAACTTATTGGTACCTATTCAGTGGCGCGAGTTTCTCGCCGTTGGCCGCTGCGACTTCTATTTACTTTCCTTGACGTTGGGGCACTGAATGCTCATATAATACTGGATGCTGTGAACCTATCAAATAAGATGCAACGGAAAGTTTTTTTGAAAACTTTGGCATTTGAAATGTGCCGTCAAGAATTGCAGTCACGAGCCACTGTGCTGACGTTACCTCGTGAATTGAAACAATGTATACGACGATTTATACCTCCTCTTCAGGACTTGTCTGCTGATGATGTTCAGCTGGAACCTATGAGAAAGCGTTGCATCCACTGTCCAAGACGTACAGACAGGAAATTCAAGTCAATCTGTTATCATTGCAAAGGAAACATTTGTCCAAACCATACCAAAACCATATGTACTGATTGTGTCCAAATAAATAGTTAGATGGCTAACTAAGAGCTATGAAGTATATATTTTTTTGTTATTTTTTCAGTTGATTTATATTCGATTTTAATTTTTAGTTCATTGATCTCAAATTAGTATATAAAAAAGAGAATTAGTCCTTTGTTTTTTATTTTTAAGTTGAATTTAAGGAGACTGAGTTAAAATGTAAGAAAAATTGTAACTCCTATTTCTTTTGAGTTTTTTCAAATATAAATAAATGACTGATTTACAATATATATAGTTTTTTGTTTCGATGTTATCCTAATCAAATGCATAACAATAGGATCATGTCATAAATTTATGGTATAATACCAATTGATTGCTATTTATTTTTGGGGTCGCTGCAGACCCCATGCGACTGTTTAGGTAATAAAAAAGACGCGACAAGCGGAGGTTAAGGAACTCGACAGTGGTGTTTGACAATTCCTAAGTTTTATTAAACGCATTAAGGGAATGACAATTTGTCACGATTTTACCTGTCAATGTCGGACATATTTGTCATCTTTATTAACCAAGCGTAGGCTGACAATCCGACAAATTTGTCAGGTTTTGACATATATGTCGGATTGTTAGTTTTGTTGAACAGGCCCCTGGCTACCCTTTTTTGGATTTTTGCCCGTGAGTATATGTATTGTATGTACGTTTTTGCTGTGTTGTGTCGGGTTAGAATAGCTTTAACTCATTTTGCCTTGTGGGTGTCATAAGCCATTTAGGGTTTTAGGGCTTAAGCGATTGATTGTTGGGCTATGTGAATGTGAACGGGAAAACATCACCAAGAATCTAATAGTTTACAATATTTTCTCCATTAAACTTATAAAAATGGCTGATGAATTTCCAATTACCGTGCCCAATTTTAGCTGTCAGTATACGCATGTATGTAAGGTTTCTTGCGAAATTCTCCTTGCTTTACTCACTGCTATAATCTAAGAAACCGAAACCGAAACCGAAATACCGTTAGTCGCCTCTTACGTACACCCACCGGAAGAAATGGGGTATTGCCATTCTTAGCCGATACTACACAGTTGTTATTATGTGTATTAGATAATTATATAATATTTAATAAATTTTGCTCTCAGCGGGATCGAACCCACGACCTCTGGACCAAGACTCTAGTCACCTATCCACTCGACCTCGGACGTCGTCAATCAAGAAGTCAAGAACAGTAACTAGATGTTTTAAACCTTATAAAGAAAGAGAAGTAGCTGGTCATTTTGCCTGGAACCCATTTTTCTTTTTCCTCGCCAAAAATCTTTGGTTCGGAAATTTATTTCCTTCTCCTTCTCTGCCTATGGTTTTCGGGGACTACAACTTTGAATCTATTTATCTATTTATTTCAAATCCACAAATGAATGCCTTTATTTATGCTTAATATATTATTGTTATTTTTTAGAATGTTTTAATTTAAAGTAATCAGTATGTTGCATTTCATACGACCTATGATATTTTACTAACTGCTTACAATTTCAGTCCGAATTTTCTGAGGGAACTGGTTTGAATCCCCACAGTTCTTAATAAACAAAATGTGTGTACTAAAATGGTGCAAAAGAATATGCACCAAAGAAACAACATTCAAATTCATTTATTCGCATACCTCATAAATATGTTTATCAACACTGGCAACACCTAATATCAGGGGTGCCATCTTTAGAAAACAATACGAGACGTTCCCGCCAAAATGATCGGGCGCGTTCCGAAAGTAAAATGATATTAAAAACTATGCAGTAATGCTATTCTTACAAATGTCTGTCAGCCATTACGCGATGTTTCACGGGTTTTTGTTGATTCTCATGCATTTTTGATTTGCGGGTGTAGGCTTTTATGTTCGCGTTTGGTGCAAGTTATAAAAACATTGGATGGCAGTATTTGCAAAAATTTTCGACTTCACGATTATTTTATTATACATTTAGATATTTAAAAAAAACAAGCTTAGTAGAGCTTATAGTGTCAACATTAACCCATTTCTACCCGTAGACGCGTAGATTATGGAAATTGGGGCGATCTATGTTAGTATTGGGCATAAACAAGAAAAATTAATTTAACAATCTTATTTATTTTTTAATTAAACTTTTGGACATCCAAGATATATACCAATATCTTTATTATAAAAAAAAAGTTTTTGATGTTTTATTTTCTTAAACACTGAACCAAAATACCCAAGTTTTCATTTGAACCAAGCCACGTGAAACATATTTATGTATGAGCTACACCGAAGGTTTATTCGAAAACGCTTCTTGCTACCACTTTTAGTATAACAGTATCGTATATTAACAGAGATTTGTTACAATTTCACGAATTCTGCGGCGAAGATTTTAATCTAAAATTGTGTCTGGAATATTTAAGTGTTTTCCAATTGAATTTGAATGTATTTATCTTACACACATCATATATATAACAAGATACTATCACGGCTGTAATCTAATTGGGGTAATCAGAACTTAAATATTAAGATGCAAACTCAATTCAAATTAAAACGATCACGCCGTAAATCTTCGGCGAGTTGGTAGAGGTACTAATACTTCTGTCAACACCATAGTGGACTTTAACTGCTGGACATAGGACTTCTATAAGATCTTTACAACCAGCGCGTCTGCACTGCCCTCATCTAGGTAATGAGTATTATAGTTGTTACAAAAGTATTAAAAAGGATTTGTTAAACGAAATGTTGGCTGTACTGCAGTAGTACTTTACATCCTCAAAGGTTAAGAGATCTCCGTTGCCAAAAACCGTGATAGATCAGTCGGGCCTACACCAACGTATATTTTCTAATTCATTGTGTGTGGTTCAAATATCACGATTTTTAACCCACATCGCTAAGAGCGAAATAATGGCGTGAGCTGTGTAGTGTCGGCTTAGAATAGCACTACCCCATTTCTTCCGGTTGGTGTACGTAAGAGGCGACTGACGGTATTGGGGCTTATTAAGGGGTTTTTTGGCGATTCGGTTGGAGACCCATCGCCAATAACCTTTATTCTACCATCTTTTCCCCACTCAACTTCCAAAAGTGGCTGAGAAATTTCTAATTTCTCAGCTCTGGCTACCCCTTTTAGGGATTTATAGCCGTGAGTATATGTATGTATGTATGGTATCGCTAAGAGGTATGACAGTGTTTTCTTACAAAAAAACTTTCTCAAAGCAAACTGTCCAAGCACATGTGGGTTCTAAGAGCAACAGGTCGCAAAAATTTCATGCTATAGAAGTATCAGTGCCTCTGCGACTCTTTGAAAATGAGAAAATGAGCAAATGAGTTGAAATAATTATTATTCATATTAAATACTCACAGCTATTAACCCAAAATGGGGTACCCAGAGATCAGAGTTCTAAATTCTTCAGTCACCTTTGGAATTTGAGTGGGGAGACAGTATGATTGGCGATGGGTCCTCATCATTCATAGCCATAGCCACAGCAAGAAAACATTGAAGATATTCAAACACCATTACAAGCTTTTTATGACATCCACGGGAAGGATTGGGCAAGTATAATTCTAAGCTGAAAATACTGAATACATTTGAATTCAGAAAAAAGTACACTAGTGTATAAAGTACGTTTGATTAGATTAAAATGACGGTACATTTCCCTTCACAAAAACCAAATTAAAAATTATTATATAATAAAGCAATTGCCGTGTAGTGTCGGCTTAGAATAACACTACCCCATTTCTACCCGTGGGTGATCGTAAGAGGCGAATAAGGGTATACCGTCACCAAAAACATTTATTTATTATTACCATCTTTTCCCCAATCAACTTCCAAAAGTGACTGAGGAATTTCTCATTTCAAAGCTATGGCTACCCCATTAAGGGATTTATAGCCGTATGTATGTACCTATGTAAAACAATTTTTTAAAAACTGTTAATTTTTAATTTATTTAATGATGAATTTTGTTCTTATGTTCATTTTGAGTAATTACCTAAATCGATTTTAATAGTTTCTTTCTTTTGATTGCACTATTGAGTAATTAATGATAAATAAAAGATCATATTTTTCGTAATAAGATGTTGTACATGCCTAATTTAAAAAAAAAAAAAAAACAATAATAAATTAATAATTAATGCTCTCGCATTCAGTGCGAGAACATTAATTATAAAGCTGCTGTGTTAAAAAATTTGGTCGTTCTATTACATGTCATAAGTAGTTTAGGAATCATTGATACTAGCTAAAAAAATTATAAAGCCAATGTGGAAAGTAATGTGAGTAGAGGACGACCACCGAGGACACACTTGGACCAAATAGAGTGTGTGCTCAAAAAGGCCGGCGTCCGAAGTACGAAGAATAAAAGAGCATGTATGAAAAGACTGATAGATGTAAACGAAGCTAGAGAGGTTTGCCAGGATCGTACAAAGTGGCGATCAATAGTCTCTTCCAACCCCAATGGGAATTAATGGCGTGAGTATATGTATGTAAGTATGCATGAAAATAGATCTGGACATGGTTAAATTCAGTGCGGAAAACATTTGTATCATTGCTGCTGTGTTGAAAGTTATGATCGTGCTAGCTATAAGTCATAGGTGGTTAAGAAATCATTGATTGCTATTTGGGATAGCAGCCTTTGAATATATTTTGTCTACAAGAACAGAACATGTTAAATATACGACATATCAAATATAAATTCAGTCCATTCTAGCACCTACATCGTGGTAAAAAGCCGTCGAAATTTTCTCACACAAAAACTGGCATACTTCGGGTGTAAAGCCATCACTTCATTAGCTGCCTTGTTTTTGTCACTGAATACCCAAACAGAGAGACAGACTGACGACAGTTCTATTATGCTGTCAACTGGGTAACTGTTCCTTTGTTTAATTATGTTTTTGTTGGTCTGTTTTGCAATTAAGCAGATTTAAGTAGGCGATTTATTAGGACTTTTAATTTAGTTTCGGCTTAGAATAGCACTGTCGTGTTACTTTGTAAAGTAATTAAGTAAACTGTATTAGACGATGCTCTTGGCTTTAAAATTAGGTTTTTCTAAAAATATCGCTTATATTAATTTATATTCAAATGTTCAGACATTTATATTAGTGATGTGTATGTATGTGTATATACATTAAAAATATGTAATATATATATATGTAAATTACATATTAATATGTATAGTAAATATATGTTAGTATTTAATCGTCTGTAAATTGTAAACAATTTAAAATTTGAAATGTTTTCTTATTTAGTATTTTCTAAGATTTTCACGATTGCACATTTTGTGAAGGTAGTTAGTATTAATAATTTTATAGTACTGTATAATGACAAATAACACCTCAGTCTTCCCGTGACCATGATAACTGAAAAGTTTTCGAAACGTCGGGCTTTAAAAATAATGTAATAATACGCGATTAAAATATCCGAAAATCAAAAGTTGTTTCAATTATAATGTTTTCTTATTATTTTTTAGGTTATTGTGCATTAGTTATTGTAAATAGCTTTGAACCTTTTTATGCTTTTTGTCCTTTTGAAATGCTTGTGTTTATTGCAAATTATGTTTTGTTTTAAAAAGGCAAATAAAATCATTTTATTTATTTATTTAAATAGATAGATATGTCGCAGGAAAATCGTCAAACTCGTTAACTTATAAGTTTCCTAGGAACATTGTAAGTTGACGGAAATCCGTCAAACAGCATGCGAATTTACATCTTACCTGATAGTTTTTAGGAAACTAGTAAAATGACGGTCTCAACTCAGGAAACATGTGAGTGAGGATCATTTTTGACCAGTTCCCGAGTTTTGAATTTATAATTTAGAAAATTTGTTAACTTCCTAATGGCTGCTAGTGAAATTGTTAATAGAACCAGTTACTTGTGCTGATTAGTTAAAAAGTGAGTTGGGTAAAAAGAAACATTAATTTAAAGTAAAGAAAATATTCTAAAATTTTCACGTAAAAATGGGGAACTGGCCTAAAAGAGTTTCAAGAAGGGTTTCCTAGCCGTTAATCTTACGTAATAATAAACAAAAACTACGAATAATTGATTACAATAACAGATTTTTACGATAGTTTCCATTTGTTAATCAACTAACCTTCTGACTTGCTTTTCACTCACTCACATCACAGTAGCAAATCACAATAAGATGTATTTTGAGCTACAGAATTAGAAGGTGGTTGTGGGTATGCAGCCACTTCACCCAACAATCACTTAAAAATCTTTGGTTTCCTCTTAGGCAACCGCGGGATGAAATAATATGAAAGCACTAAAGTAAGAGTTTAAAATCTTGCAAGTGTCGGTTAAGAATAGCACTAACATATTCCTGGCGGTAACCTATACGAACGGATGTCAATGGAGGTGACTAAGGGTTTTGAGGCTTTTTAATGTTGTTTTGGCGATGCGGTTGGAGACCTATCACCAAGAATGTTTATATTACTATCTTCTCCCATTTAACTTCCAAAAGTAGCTAAGGAATTTCTTATTCCGACGCTCAGGCTACCCCTTCTAGGGATTTATTGCCGTAAGTATAGGTAGGTATGTGTCTGTATTAAAAATCTCTTTAAATTAAAACGGCATTATTAATTATCTAGGTGGTATTCATACTATTTAACTATAAAGGATCAATACTCAAGATATATACGCAAACCAATTGTATTTAATAAATACTCTTCAAACCTTTTTATTTTATGTCAGTGACAGCAAATAATAGCAAATTAATAGAATAGCATTAGTAAAGCAAGGAAAATAATGAAAATATTAGAGTTGATTGTCGAGTTGATAAAACGCGCGAATGCGTCACGTCACGTGACCGCCGCCAGCCTCTCTCCAGCCGTCAGCGCTGCATTGACAACTTTCCTAGCGGGATTCAGGAAACTTGTAAGGTTCCTTAAATACAGAATTTTAAACTCGGAAACTTGTCAAATAATATGATCCCCACTTACAACTTTCCGGAGGTGAGACCGTTATTTTACAAGTTTCCTAAAATCTATCAGGTAAGATGTAAATTCGCATGTTGTTTGACGGATTTCCGTCAACTTACAAGTTTCCCAGGAAACTTATAAGTTAACGAGTTTGACGATTTTCCTGCGACAGATATACCAATGACTCCTCTAGTAGCCCCTTCGAGGATTTAAGTCATCAAACCATATTATTAGAAATCCATCATGATTTATTTAAATCATGTCGTTACCAATAAAATGATTCGCAATTTACATACAACATGTTCGGTACCAAAAGTAGAAGCCGTCCAAAACTGGACATAAACAGCAAATACGAGTTTGTCGGAGTGACCGCGACATGGCTATCAGTACATTTGCCTTACAAATGTGGCAGTGTTGCAGTGCGTTTAGGACATTGTGAATAATTTATATTGGGTGACTTATGGTTATAGGTGGTATGAGAAACTTATCATTGCTTTTTTTAAATCGGTTTTTTAGTGTTCTTTAGTTTAAGGCATTTTAGTTAACAGAAAAAATAGATTTTAGTTATTAAATATTTAAAAACTATTATAAAAATTGTCTCTACTGACTATTATTTTAGAAATTTTAAGTGTTTTTAAAATATGTTAACCGATAGGAAAAAAAAGTGTTACTTTTCCGTTCTACAATATTGTCGAAAAAATAGCGTAAATCATCTTATAATGTGATGTCAACTAAACGTCTCAAAAATGCAAGAACTTTAATTCGTACAAAAACCTATTACGTACCTATTTTTTAGTTTTTGTAAGTCGATATGTTTTGAAACCCCACAACAACGACCTTTTCTAGTCAACTTTTTCTTTGTAAACTTTCAAAAGTAAATAATGCGAGTGATTCAATGATTTCATTATTTACTTTTTAAATAAATAGCATGAAATACAAATCTATTCCAAAAAAACAATATAGACGTAATATAACTATACAAAAGCCATAGAAAATCTAAAATCTACTTTACACTACGCTTACAGTTAACAAGACCTTAACAGGTGAAGAATCGAATCGAATCAGGCATCCATTTGAAAACAATCGAGCATCGAGCGAGCCTGATTGACGGACATACCTTTCGCGTGTAAACACAAATAAACAAGTAAAAGAGACAGACACGGTCCGAATCGTATGTATAATGTTCGGTTGGATTAACTGTCCGTGTGAATTTGAATTTTGGATTTGTTGGGTTCTGCAAACTATGTTATTAAATAAGTGCCTTGGTGGTTAGTAGAATAGGCTCACACAAAAGAAATCTTGGGTTGGAATCGGTATACGGTATACTCACACACTCACACACAGACAAAATCAATTAATAAGATTCATACCAGTTTAGTTATGATATTGAAGCCTAAATCTCCTGAAGGTTTGCAATGAGCCTACCAACCCGCACTAGGATAGCATGGTGGATCATGCCCTTGAGTATGAAACGATTATACAAAATAAAATGATAGTATAATTAAAATAGCGCTGTTTCTGCTAATTCTCCAACTAAAGGATGTCAGAAAATCACACGAAGTTTTGTTATTTTGTGTTAATACCCATACATACATACATATACTCACGGCTATAAATCCCAAGAAAGGGTAGCCAAAGCTAAGGAATTAGAAGTTCCTCAGCCACTTTTGGAAAGTTGCATGGGGAAAAGATGGTAAAATAAAGGTTGTTGGTGATGGGTCTCAAACCGCATCTCCCAAAAATCCCTACCCTAATACCGTTAGTCGCCTCTTACGTACACCCACCGGAAGAAATAGGGTATAGGGCCGACACTACTCAGCACTAATCTACAAAAGGAGATCAAAAAATCACACGAAGTTTTGTTATTTGGTGTTAATGCCCACTTTCCACCGAAACAGTGTTTTACAATAAATTGGACAATCCTATCGTATTTTTAGGATAAACAGTCACATGTCTAGTATAATGTAAGGCATATAGGCTCTTTATTAATAACAACATTAATAAGTAAAATCCAAATAAATCACAGCTCAAAAAACACAGAGGTAATATTCCCCCAAAATCTAAATTCGGATTAGAAATAATGCTTTTTACTAATAGCAAGATGGTCGTTACAAAATCAGTCTAGTCAAAATGTCTCCCAAAAGTTTGTCCAACCAAATCCACAAGAACCAACTAGTCTCCCAAATATGTGAGCTCCTGTCACACGACATTGGTTGCCGTTAGCGGTACAATAATACTTTTATTCCTTTTGTTTAGTGTTTAAAAACCGTTATACAACACGTTAGGCTAATTTCGAGTTTTACGCTGGCATCCCTGTGGCATTTTTTGCGGAACACAACAATGAGGTTACGGAATGTTTCGAAACTTTTTGCAGATTTGAATTAGGAATTGATTTTAATTCAATTATCTAAATGTGAACTTTTTAAGTGTTTTGGAATAATTATGTTGTTTATTTTGGTGGGATTCTAAAATGGGGATGATTCTCAGGTTGTGTGTCTGCAATACCTTCTATATATAAACAAAATATTGTTTGCTACCAACCAACCAACCAACCGTGATAGCCCAGTGGGTAGAACACTCGGTTATCGTGCAAACGACTAGCGTTCAAATCCTGGGTCGGGCCTACACCAATTTGTCTTTTCTAAAGACATATGTGTGGTTAATTTATCATGGTTGTTAACGGTGAGGGAAAACATCGTGAGGAAACCCACATGGCTGAGTTGTACTTAGTCATGTGACAGTGTATTCGTACAAAACGGCGATAGGCCTGCCCCCTATCACGTGAGTATACTGTCTATGCATAACGTGGGTACTCTGAACACCAGGTGACAAAGTCACGTGATGTTCAGAAGTATTAGTACCTCCGCCAACCCCTTCGGGGATATTCGGCGTGAACGTTTATGTTTATGTCTTATTTTAGTAGCTCCGAAAATTTCTATGTAAGTACATACATACATACGTATACTCACGGCTATATTTCCCTAGAAGGGGTAGCCAGATCTAAAGAATTAGCAATTCCTCAGCCACTTTTGGAAAGTTATATAGGGAAAAGATGGTAAAATAAAGGTTGTTGGTGATGGGTCTCCAACCGCAGCGCCCAAAAATACATTAAAAGCCCCCAATACCGTTAGTTGCCTCTTACGTACACCGACCGGAAGAAATGGGGTAGTGCTATTCTAAGCCGACACTACACAGCAAGTACTTCTATGTAAGTGCCGGCTTAAAATCGCAGTAATCGATTCGTGTGGTGGTAGTCCCACCACTAACCAAACTTTATATTACCATCTTGTGGCTGAGAAATTTATGAGTTAAGGCTTTTCTCTTCTCACGTTATGTGATTGGTTTTTTGTGATGGACAATTTATTCTAATTATGTCAAACTAGCGTTTGGTTTGGTCGCATAGAAAATCTTTTATATTACATAACATATATAACATAATTACACATATATGTAGGTAGTATGTGTAGTGCTTTTATATAATACCTACACTTTCATACTGTTCAAACAGCGCTATTTTTGTAGAATTATTTTCCGAAATTTTCGCTGCTCATATTAATATAAGCAATCGTGAGAGCTCAGTGGCATTTATAAAACCATATGTGTGGTTAATTTATCATGGTTGTTAACGTTGAGGGAAAACATGCATCGTGAGGAAACCCACATGGCTGAGTTGTACTTACTCGTGTGACAGTGTATTCATACAAAGCGGCGATAAGCCTGGCCCTTATCACGTTTGAGTTAAGATAAAGATTAATATAAAAAATATTTATTATAAAATAAAAAGAATTGTTCTCTATTTTTTGAACGTCACAAACTTACGTATAAGTTTAATCTTACTCTACCGACTCTACTTCGGATTCGGAAGGTGTATTGTTGCGAGAAGAACCCGTAAGAAACTCTGCAACACACATCTTTTCATAGTCATATTACAATATTGATGTATGACTGGAAATATTCAGAATAGAGCCCTGGTGACACCAAGCAGTTTCAACTATCATATAATCATTTAAACAGTAATAAGATTTTAAATGAAGACTGCGTTTTAGAATTACTTTGAATTTCTTTTCTGTTAGATTCAAAATGTCATCAGGTATTTTATTATAAAATTTTACACATAAACCCATAAAAGATGTATTTATTTTTGACAATCTGTACTTTTGAATTGAAATTTTATTATTATCTCTAAGAGTTCCAGTATGTCTGTCACAGTTTTTGGAAAATTCTTTAACTTTTTTTCTTACATACATGATGTTTTATATATATATATTATATTTATTTTTATATATTTATATTTTAGAGTTTGAGTTTTGATATTATTATAAGTATATATAAATTAATCATACGAAGAAAATTTATCCATCATCGCAGTTGAAAGTCGACTATATTCATAAGGTTCATATGAAACTGATTGCTTAAAAGATTTTTCTTCAATGTTAAGAGCATATAATGGCACACAAAACCACCATTTAAAAAAATAAACTAGATAAGTGAGGAAACTTATTGTAAGTAGAAGATAATATTGCAGGTATTTCTTATACATTTCCTTACTATACATTTTATTTTCTTAGGGCTGACTAATTTCAAAGTGTAGTAGAAGTAATTTAGCAATATTATTGATAGAAAATTTTGTTGAAACATCTCTATACTTGTTACAAAAACTTGTCCTAACTACATGTGTACCCATTATAAATATATTCATGAACCGCTTATATTTTTAGATCACTAATAGTACACTACACAGTAAATAGGTTGTATTTATTAAAACGACCGCCAAAAGACTAGGATAAGCGATACAAACTTTCGCTTTTAGAAATATGAAATTGCTTGATTTTCAAGGAACATTAAAATTCAGATATTTAAAACATACATACATACATACATACATATACTCACGGCTATAAATCCCTAAAAGGGGTAGCCAGAGCTAAGGAATTAGAAATTCCCCAGCCACTTTTGGAAAGTTGAGTGGGGTAAAGATGGTGAAATAAAGGTTGTTGGTGATGGGTCTCCACCCGCATCGCCAAAAAATCCCTTTAAAGCCCCAATACCGTTAGTCGCCTCTTACGTACACCCACCGGAAGTAATGAGGTAGTGATATTCTGAGCCTCATGAGATTCAAGTAACATGAAAAATCAGAAATCAAAAAAATAATATGAATATAATATGAAAAAATATATCAAATATTATGCAATTCCCTAAAAATACGTTATATCCCCAACATTATTTATAACCAGCGTTTCATCAAGTTAATAAAAGTTACACATACAAGTTTCGCTTACCAGATAATGTTGTTAATTTAGTGGAAAGCTCGTAGGTTTGCCACCCTCACTCAATAATCCCAAGGGGTGTCGAGAGTTGTTCAACCCTAAAATAACAAGGGTGATGAGTGGTTTTTTTATTTATGATACATCTTACTTTCTAAGAAATATTGCGTTGCGTTGCAGTTACGGAATTAGAATTGTTACGATTAGCAATTTTTTTTATCTTTTTATTGCAATAACTTCGTCTGCCATAAGACTTAGTTTCTGTAGAGTTCTTACGCGATTGCGATCAAACAGACGTTTGATAATCATCTTAAAATTATACCTCTAAAATTATAGCTGTGTAGTGTCGGCTTATAATAACACTACCCCATTTCTACCCGTGGGTGATCGTAGGAGGGGACTAAGGGTATAGGGGCTTTTTAAGTGGTTTTTGGGCGATGTGGTTGGAGACCAGTCACCAAAAACATTTATTATTACCATCTTTTCCCCAATCAACTTCCAAAAGTGGCTGAGGAATTTCTCATTCAAAAGCTCTGGCTACCCCGTTAAGGGATTTATAGCCATGAGTAATTATGTATGTATGTAAATTATACCTGTAATTTTAATCCTCTAGGGAAGAATTTTGTCCTTCTTACCTTAAAAAAGTTGGTTTCAAATGGTAATCGAAAAGAAACAATATAATACCAATTTTTTATACTGCTAAGTCCAAAATTGGGGAACAATAGATATAAATTTCTAGCTCAATTTAACCCCTTTCAACGATGAATACCTAAAATTTATTTTTAAGTGATCATTTGCATCATAAACGAACCTCTTCACCAAATTTCGAGTTTCTAGGTACGGAAATGAGAAAAATTTGATTCCTTCCTATTTAACATAACATACATACATACATATACTCAGGGCTATAAATCCCTTAAAGGGGTAGCCAGAGCTGAGGAATCAGAAATTCCTCAGCCACTTTTGGAAGTTGCGAAATTTTTAGTTGTATATTGTATCTTTAAGTTATAATATTGTCAATGCTGTGTGCACTGTTGTTGGCATTATAACTGACCAAGACTTTAAAATGAATGTTAATGCAATCTATGTTGTAATGCTGTTGGTGTGTCTTGAATAAATAAATAAATAAATATATTAACATGGCCGTGTAGTGTCGGCTTAGAATAACACTACCCCACTGATCGTAAGAGGTGACTAAGAGTATAGGGAATTTTTACGTGATTTTTGGGCGATGTGGTTGGAGACCCATCACCAACAACCTTTAATTTACCATCTTTTTCTCACTAAACTTTCCAAAAGTGGCTGAGGAATTTCTCATTCCAAAGCGCTGGCTACCCCGGTAAGGGATTTATAGCCGTGAGTATATGTAAGTATATATTAACATATTAGTTTTCAATTCCTGAGCAATTTTTGCAAGTTCAGTGAGGAAAAGACAGTAAAACAAAGGATGATCGCGTGACGAAATGGGTTAGTGCGATTCTAAGCCAACAATACACATCAAATCTATTATTCTAATTAACCTTATGTAGGTTTAGCCAATTTTGGAAGTATATAGGGGAAAAATATAAAAACATATAGGCTAATTTGATAATGGGTTTCCAACTTAACCACCTACTTATATATAGAAAAAGCCCAGATTGGACGCTAATTGTGAAAGACAATAATAATGCAGTTTAGATCCGTTTTAACTACATACATACATACATATACTCACCATACCATACCACGGCCATATCCCAAAAAGGGGTAACCAGAGCTATAGAGCTAAAAACTTCTCAGTCACATTTGGAAGTCGATAGGGGACAACATGGTAGAAATAAAGTATCGGTAGTGTTGTGTTTCCGACCGCATCGCCCAAAAACCACTTAAAAAGACCCCATACCCCTAGTCACCTCTTACGACACCCGTGGGTAGAAAGGGGTAGTGACATGACTAGGCCGGCACTACACAGCATATGTTACATTAAAATAACAGAAAGAAAAAAATAATTTAATAAGCAGTTGCATATATAGTCAAAATTGTCGTTGCCTTAGATTTTGTGCCGGAACGGAAAAACATAATGGAAAAATGTGTTGTATTTTTATATTTTATTGTCGACTGTATCACCATAGATCACACACTAACCCAAACCCATGCGTACAGTTCACAGAATATATAAGGCTTTCTTTGCCTACATAACATATATACATACATATACTCACGGCAATAAATCCCTTGACGGGGTAGCCAGAGCTTTGGAATGGGAAATTTCTCATTGCCTACATTGTTAAGCAAAATAAAATATATATCCTAACTTTGTTGTATTTAAAATAATCAACACTTGATTTATCTTTCTCACTGAGTCATACCATACAAAGAAAACAAATCAAAAGGAACATTAATAAAGACATTCAAACAACGTAAACCAATGGAAGAACAAAATTACTTAATAAATTGCTCAAAGCTCGCTTAGGGCCGGCGCTCACTGCCGGCATGGCATGGCAAAGGATTTCGGTACAGATACAGCATTTTTAATCTTATTGCCATGCGTATAGAATTCATTTTGACACAACGATGCCGAGGGAGGCCGCGGTAGGACAGAACGTCGGCATCGTTGTGTCAAAATGAAGTAAAATGAATTCTATACTCATGGTAATAAGATTAAAAATGCTATATCTGTACCGAAATCCTTTGCCATGCCATGCCATGCCATGCCGGCAGTCAGCGCTGGCCCATAGAAACGGAAACATTAATAAAAACAATTAAAAGTCGCCCAAAGACAAAATTAAAAAGATAATTTTCTCATTTACCAGACGCCATTATGAAATCGGTAGCAATTACGCGCCAAAATTATCCTACGTATTTTACTTACCAAATTCTACTCTATGTCATAGGTATTAAAGTTTATTTTTGATATTATATTTGTTTCATTTTATTCAAAGACTGTAATCATAAATAATAAATAATATGTACATTAAGACTTGATCCATAGAGCCTTTTTTTCACTAACAAAATCAGTAGCGTAATTTTCAAAGAAATATTTTTCTCAAGCAGTTTAAAGCCTGAAAAGTTAAACGGTTGCTATCTCTTTCTAACTATATCTTTTGGTGTATCATTTTGTTTCAGTCTGACGAGGCTCTATTGATTTTTCTCTCATAAAATGACAATAGTAGTATTAGAATTTACATAAAGGACAAAAGTTTGGTGAAATAAAATAATATTGTTCTATACATACTTTTTCGAAAGTTCTTTTACTTAAGTTATGAAACATATAGAATTGGTTTTTAATTACTTAAAATCTTTGAAATACAACAAACAGATTTTTCTTACAATTTATAACTTTGCTTCTGAAAATTTTGAGTAAGTATATTGCATAATTTGCAAATATTTAATTTTCACGATTATGATTGTCTCTTTTTGGATATTTGAAGTGTAAATAAAATAAATTGTATTATTAGTGAAACAAAAATGAGGTAATTACTTGATTTAACAATATGAAGGATATATTGCTAAATAAAAAAAACTTGTATCAAGATACTTTCATTACACGTCATTGAACGAAAATATGTTCAGTTGCCTTTTTTATCCTCAGGAGATAGAAAGACTAACAAAAAATCTTTTATATGATTTAAAGAAAATTTTACTATACATTTATTTATTTTAAATAAATAAATCGCCTTTCTGCCCACGGGTGTCGTAAGAGGCGACTAAGGGTATTGGGGCTTTTTATTGGATTTTTGGGCGATGCGGTTGGAGACCCATCACCAAAAAAACCTTTATTTTACCGCCTTTTCCCCACTCGACTTCCAAAAGTGGCTGAGGAATTTATAATTCCTTGGATCTGGCTACCCCTTCTAGGGAATTATAGCCGTGAATATATGTATGTAAATCGCTTATTCACAAACATAGATAAGTATTTTCCATTACAATGATTTCCTTTTATAAACACTTAATATCTAATATGAGAAAAATATTGGTTCGTAAATACAGTTACCGTTATCTGTTTACAGGATTAAAGGGTTTATTTTACGGATATAAATTGAGTAGAGTAAGTGTAATGAACAAAGGGATGTTATTTTCAAATACTCACGGCTATAAATTCCTAGAACAAGTAGCCAGAGCTTAAAGATAAGAAATTCCTTAGCCACTTTTCATAACACTTTTGAGCTCAGTCTCCATTTATCCTCTATTGCTTATTGGGAAGCCCACCGCTTCCGATGCAGGAGACGGGAATTCAGTCCTGAGTCGGGCCTTCGTCAATGTGTTTTCTTTGACGCATGTTTGTGGTTTTATTATCAGATCTCTTCACGTTAGCGGAAAACATCGTGAATAAACCTACACCTAACATACATGTGTTGTAAATAAAGAATAAAAAAGAAAAGAAAAATTTCGACACAGGCGGGAATCGAACCCGCGACCTCGGGCGTATTCCTTTTTTTATTCTTTATTTATAAGTAATAATCCCCACATGAAGTTTTCATGAACAAAAACATTCAAAATACATGTGTTGTACTTAGGCATGTGTCAGTTTTTATCTACAAAGCGGTTGGCAGCCTCTTATTACGAGAACGCAATACTAACAATCTAAACATGGTATTGATACGTGTGAGTACGTCTGCTACCTCTTCGGAAAATTACCGCGTAAGCATTGACATGAGTTCAGATGAGAGAGGTAGGTTTACGTTTCCGGTATAATACCCTAAAAAATATAGTTAATCTAAAAGATGCTTGTAAAGATTGCCAGGACTGCGTCATTTCCAAATTTAATTTTTACAAAAAAATCTAGAAATACTCTTGAAAATAAAAAAGCTGTACTATAAGATTCAGCTTATGTACATACTACATGCATGTGCCTGATATCTAGTTTAAGGAAAACCAGAGATATACAAACAATGATTTTTCGGAATTAATAGCCAGCTGTGGTGAAAAGGTTTTTGTTCATTTTGGCTGCAGATGCTAGAGACCTATTACCAACTATCCTTAATTTACAACCCTTTTTCCCAATGTAAAACTTTAACAACCCCTTTTTGAGATAAACAGCCAGCAGTATATATGTGACCCCAGAAATAGAAAGGGTAGTGCTATTCTAAACCCAAACTACTTGCATCACTAAAAGTGATCGATAACTTAAGCGAAACCAACAAAAGCAAAGCGGCAATTAATTCCAAACACTTAATATAAAGCTCGTTTTACAACCCTAGCAATTATTGGACAATAATAATATTAAAGTTTAATTGGTCTCAAAGGGTGTATTCCCCTTAAGTCCGCCACCCCTCCATTTGTCACGCACACAGACAATGCTGCGCTGCGATTGGCTGAAACGACATTGCAAATAAAATGGCAATTTGATCTATGCAGATGGGTTAGCACAGGGTTCCGGAAAATTGTCTGCGGAATTTTCTACGTGTATTTTTATTTTCTTGTGTATCTGTGAAGTATTGGTTTAGATTTGTTTGGAAGTATTGTTATTTAGATTATTGATTTTCTTTTTTGAATTGGTTATAGGAGAAACGTGGATTTTTACATTTTAGGAACGCTTTTTGGATGATTATTTCAAAGCACATATTTAATGTGACCAAATTATAAAAATCATGGGCATTGAAAGCTTCATAATTTTATTAAAATACAAAAAAAATACTAATGTACGATAAGGTTTTTAGTTAGACTAATTTTAATGTTTTAGATAGATAAGTTGGCAATAGGAAGACCTTTAAAGAGTTAAACCCCATTTTTTAGGATTTAAATCATACTTAAATCCTATATCTAAAAACCATCATGTGCTGATGGTAGTGGCAGAGGCTTTTCTGGTTACTTCCTCTCATTATTCTTCTTCTTATTTTCCTATTTCATCAAAGCGTTTCCACTCTTTTTAACAACGTTTCAAATCATATTTCATATTAAGAATTGGTATTCTCTACTTAATGTCTTATTAAACTATTTCTGTACAATTTTGATATATGAGTGTAAACCGGACATGTATTTTTGATGTTAAGAATTCCTAATAACGGTGAACTAGGTAAACGACTGAGTACTCAAATGAGCATAAAAAAAGCTTTATACTGAGTTTTTCCAAGCGCTTTTACACGTTGCTAAAAAACCAAAAGTTTATTTATTTATTTATTATAAAAACACAATAATGCTTAACAGCTATGGCCAACACGCAATGATTGTTAGGTAGTACAAAAAATATATACAAAATAGAATTTAACATTCACAACAAATATATAATAAAATACATTAAACATTTAAAAATAAACAGAATTAAAATTTAAATAAATTGAGATCATATTAAACAATAAAAAAATCTTGGTTAAACATTTTTCGAAGAGATACGAGTATGTACCTACTTATTCTATATGAGTTGCTAGTAGTTGGTGGTAGTTGCTCCGTCATAAATGCATTTCATTTTGCATTTTATATAACTTTTTATTAACTATTTGTTTGAATATTTTTACATGATATAATGACGCCTTTTTCTCCAACTTTAGGACGTAAGTAATGAAATTTATGAGTTTGCAAGAACTAATAAAAAAAAATATGCCTAATCTCTACACAGATAAACCTCTCTCCAAAATGATATTTAGAAATCATCCTGTAGGAACACTAGAGCTTCCTAGTAATGACACATTTAGCCGAGCGAGGCACGTACCACGCACACCAGTAACATCTCTATTCATATACTGAACACTCACACATGCAAGTCGCAGATAGAACGCTGAAAACAAAATGGCGAACGTATATTTTGAATTGGTCCTATTTTGAGTTTTAAACGTCAAATTGCACATTGTTTTGTAAATAGAATTGGTCCTTTCTTATAATAATAATTAAGGTTTCTTAACTATATGGATACATGCGGCTTGGTAATCGGTTAAAGGCTAATATTATCGGCATTTCACATTGTAGTAAAAAGCTGAAATAGTAATTTATGTATACATACATACAGAATAGAATAGAAAACTCTTTATTGCAGATCAAAATAACAAATGTACAATTGGCGGTCTTATCACTAAAAGCGATCTCTTCCAGACAACCTTTGAATGGCGAGGCCAATAATATAATAACGGCCATTATTCCCAAATGATTGCTCCTATTATTTTTCCAGCGAACAGGGCATCTCTCTTTAAGAAAATAAATACTTCATAATATTTATCATTCCTGTATAAGAGTTATTGTCTATGCACAAAATTCTGAAAACAAAATATTAGAACATCAAAACTGTTCCTTATTAAACCTCCAAAATAGTATAATCGTGAACAGTTACTTTAAGAGCTCTGTAATGGGGGACAAATACAGCCTCCCTGCCCACCCCCAGCGTCCACTACCCCCAGGATGTAGGGGGAAGCTACCCCCTTAGTAGGAAATCGTTACGTTGTACTGTCGTTGGCAAAACTTATAAGGTTATCCGTCAATTGTATTGTTTATTGATATACGATCATTAATATTGAGTCAATTGTAATGTGTACTAAAAGAAATCATTTAGTTTTAAATAATAAATTAATAGTTAAGAATGGGAACATATATACTCACGGCTATAAATCCCTAGAAGGGGTAGCCAGAGCTAAGGAATTAGAAAATCCTCAGCCACTTTTGGAAAGTTGAGTGGGGAAAAGATGATTAAATAAAGATCACTTAACAGCGACAATATTTGTTTATGTAAAATTTAATAACTTTTATTTGTAACTGTACTAACAAAGTTAAAGCTATTTACTCTAGATGAGGGTAGTTTGCTAAAATGGAACTGTTGTCCTCTTGATTGCCGTTTTGTTCGTTTATGTAATAGCTTTTTTGTTTCATCGCTCGTTTGTGGAACATTATACTACGGCACTGGGAAATTACATAAATTTGAAAATATATTTACATTTTATGGTATAAGGCTTTTATTAAGTGGTTTTTGGAGTGGAGACCCGTCACCAATGATACTTTATTTCCACCATCTTGTCCCCTATCAACTTCCAAAGGTGGCTGAGGAGTTTCTAGCTCTGAAGCTCTGGCTACACCTTCATGGAATTTATGGCCGTGAGTAAGTATATGTTTGTACGTATGTGTGTATTTTTATTGTTTCATGCGTACATATAATCACGACTATAAATCGTAATTAAACGCCGTGTAGTGTCGGCTTAGAATAGCACTACCCCGTTTCTACCGATCGGTGTACGTAAGAGGCGACTAACGGTATTGGGGCTTTCAAGGGATTTTTGGGCGATGCGGTTGGAGACCCATCACCAACAACCTTTACTTTACCATCTTTTTCCCACTCAATCTTCCAAAAGTGGCTGAGGAATTCTCAATTCCTTAGTTGCTACCCCTTCTAGGGATTTATAGCCGTGAGTATATGTATGTATGTATGTATGTAAAAATCGTAAAAGGGTGTGGGAACAGCAAAGATATACTGGCCAGTCCATCCTGCTGTGTACCAACTTATAATTTGTATCTATGCTTAGTTCGATAAACATTTACATTCCGCGATGTAGGAATATGAGTGGGACGCTGCTATGTGCGAGTGAGTCCGCTAGCTTAGTTAGATGAACGAATTATGTCTTACCTATGTATGAAAACTATACCGCCGACAAAAAGTTGCCGAAATATGTCGGCGGCCCGGCGGGCTTAGTCTGTATTGTGCTTGAGACGACCTACCCTTAATTAGTTTATTACGATATAGAGTATACGTACTCTATAATTAATAACTATATAAACAAACTGTAAAGAAAATTGAAGTTTACGAAAAGTTAAAAACAAGAATAAATTCATTACACCCCATTAAAATTTTAGTGTAGTGTCGGCTTAGAATAACACTACCCCATTTATACTCGTGGGTGATCGTTAGAGGCGACTAAGGTTATAGGGGTTTTTTAAGTGATTTTTGGGCGATGTGGTTGGAGACCCGTCACCAAAAACATTTATTATTACCATCTTTTCCCCAATCAACTTCCAAAAGTGGCTGAGGAATTTCTCTTTCCAAAGCTCTGGCTACCCCGTTAAGGTAGGTATTGTATATGTATGAATGTAAAATTTTAATTTGTATGTGAAAGTTGCTCACAAAACGAATAAAACGTTATTGGATCTTGTGTTATAAACTTACTTACTTATACTTATACTCACGCCCGTTATTCCCATTGGGGTAGGCAGAGACTACCGACTTTGCGAGATCTTGACAAATCTCTCTTGCTTAACTTACATTCATTATTCTTCTCATACATGCTCTTCTATTCTTCATACTTTGGACACTTGCCTTGTTGAACACACACTCTATTATTGTTTTTTAACCCCTTGAACATGCAGGTTTTCAGCCAACCATTAAAACCACTACATCACGGAGGTAGTTTATGAAATATCAATTGTATAAATGAATATATATTTATATATATTTAAATATCTTACCAAATAACTTAGATAAAGAAAATTTGTATATGTATTATTTGTATATGTACTTTCTATGTATGCTGTATTTATATTTATAAATATCCTAACACCGAGTTCTTAATTGTTAAAAACATAAATTGTGACACCATATATATATAAGTTATTTGATGCTGTGTAGTGTCGGCTTAGAATAGCACTACCCCATTTCTTCCAGTGGGTGTACGTAAGAGGCGACTAACGCTATTGGAGCTATTAAGGGATTTTTGGGCGATGCGGTTGGAGACCCATCACCAACAACCTATATTTCACCATCTTTACCCCACTCAACTTTCCAAAAGTGGCTGGGGAATTTCTAATTCCTTAGCTCTGGCTACCCCTTTTAGGGATTTATAGCCGTGAATATATGTATGTATGCATGTATGTATAAGTTATTTGGTAAGATAAATGCATTGTGTAGATCTGTAATGAATATTTTTTTACAAAGTCATCTGGGTCATTTGATAAGATGTGCTGGCTAGAATAGATACATTTCTTTCTCCGGGTCGTCATAAGAGGCGACTTAGGGTTTGCAACTCTGGCTACCCCCTTTTTGGGTCTTATCGGCGTGATGTTTACATGTATAAAACGATTGATGAAATCAAAGGAAAGTAAAGATGATTTCCAGATAGCAGTAAGTAGTTATCTAAAGTCTATGTCAGCCCCAATAGGAACTAAGGCGTAATTATATGTACGTATGTATTTAGCGCTACCCCATTTCTTCCGGTGGGTTTACGTAAGAGGCGACTAACGGTATTGGGGATTTTAAGGGAATATTGGGCGATGCGGTTGGAGATCCATCACCAAAAACCTTTATTGAACCATCTTTTCCCCTCTCAATTTTCCAAAAGTGGCTGAGGAATCTCTAATTCATTAGCTTTGGCTACCCCTTCTAGAGATCTTAGCCGTGAGTATATGTATGTATGTATTTAATAAAAAATAATTGCTTGTATCCGGCTTCAATGCTCAAACTTAAACGTTCACGCCTTACATCCGCGAAGGAGTTGGCAGAGGTACTAATTCTTCTAATCACCAGCACGAATAGACTGTCACATGACAAAATACAACTATGCCATGTGGGTTTCCTCACAATATTTATTACTACCTATTACCGTTAATAACAATTATAAATTAACCGTACATATGACTTTAAAGTGGAAGAGACAAATTGGTGTAGGCCCGACCCGGGATTTGAACCATCATCGTCTGCACGATAAGCGATGTTCGTTATTTAAAGCCTGGACATTCTACCCGTAACACCAAATGGTTGACAGTTGATACTTCAATTGAATGAAAACAAATAAAAAAGCGTAACTTGATACCGATCACAAACAGCCACCGGGAGAACCATAAGTTAGCTAGACTATTTTCCCACAAAAAATACAATAAGTAGTATCACCATAGTTGAGTTGTAAAACAATGTAACACGACGCTTTCCAATCACATTTTACTGCCCGAAAAGCAATTTTAGAGAGTAATAAATCGTAAACGGATAGGATACTGTTGTCGATGTGCCGACAATAACTATTGGTCTATTCTTCTTGCGCCTCAAAAGTTTTTGGCGGGAATTTGGTTTATCCGCCATTTTGCTAAGTAGTTACCACCATGATAGATAGCGAGAAACACACATATAGAGACATACAAACTCACAACAGTAAATCGCAAAAAGGGGTAACCAGAGCTTCTCAGCCACATTTGGAAGTTGATAGGGGACAAGATGGTAGAAATAAAGCATCATTTGTAATGGCTCTCCAACCCTTAGTTAAAAAAAACAAGTGTCCAAAGAGTGAAGAACGCATAATTGAAACGATTGTGAAATGACCTCGAGAGTTTTCCAAGGACCGTACGAAGTGGCGACCGATAGTCTCTACCTACACCGTAATTGTGACTTTATATGTATATTATTCTAAAAGCCCAAAACCTCCATTATACAATTTCTTGTAAGTTTATCATAATATCTCACAGAAGTTGGACGTATTAAAATAAAGTTGATCAGATACCCTTATATCACTCGATTATTATAAAAATCAGAATATTTATTTTCTATTTCGACTTACCGTCTTTCCACATTCATCACTTGTTGTTAAATACTATTAATTGAAGTCGTGTTAACTCAAGATTTTACTCCGTAAATTCCCATTTTCCTTAAGTATGTATTTGGAAAATTGTTTACTGAAAGTTGTTAATAAAAATTGAATGATTATTTTGGCTTCAGTAATATGATTTCAGTTCAATAATAAAAAGAAAAACGTATTAAATATGCAACTAAAAATAAAGTATTCAGAAGAATAAAGAATGGATCGAAAGAGTGAATATATTCTTCAACAAAATTGAAACTATAGTTGCAAATGGGACCGCACCTTTTCGGCGTTTTCACGCTGATTTTATTCAATATGTCTCTTAACAATAAAGCCGAATAAAGTGCAAAAGGAAAACAGTAAAAGTATGTATACGATACGTGTGAATAAATGGAAAATAAAAGACTTAAGTGCCATTTCATACAGGATTTATATTAACATATTTTCATCGTATAATTGTGTAGTAGTATTAGCCGTATAGAGTGCCGTAAGTGGCGACTAAGGGTATGAAGCTTTTAAGTTCTTTTTGAGAGATGCGGTTGGAGACCCATCACCAACGATACTTTATTTCTACCATCTTGTCCCCTGTCAACTTCCAAATGTGGTATAAGAGTTTCTAGCTCTAAAGCTCTGGCTACCCCTTTTTGGGATTTATGGGTGTGATTATATGTATGTATGTATAATTTTTTACTGGGCTATTATAGTATTAGATTATTATATTAGATTATTATAGTATAGCATTTCCTGTAATAGTAATACTAGAAAAGGGATGGGAAGTAGAGAATTGCAGTCTTACTTCGTATGTGTAGGTACGCCCAACGAATAACAGTATTTTTGAGTAGGTAATGCTTTAACTGCCTCCGTGGTCTCGCGGTTAAGCGCTTGGTTACAAGTACGTAGGTCTAGGGTTCGATCCCTGGGGGAGGTATCTTTACAAATTCAATTTGTAAGATTTAACCCAGTTTGGAAGGATATTGCAGGCTTAAATTACCTGATTATCCGAAAATTAAGATGATTCCGTGCTTCGGAGGGCACGTTAAGCCGTTAGCCCCGGCTACTATTACGGTAGTAGTCGTTAGTCTGCCAACCCGCAATTGGCCAGCGTGGTGGACTATGGCCAAATCACCCTATATAGGGTAGGCTCGAGCCCCGTGGTGGGGACATACATAGGCTGTGAGGATTGCTTTACCTTCGTTGAGGTATTGGGAGTGAAAGGGAGGAAGCACTAAGCAATTCTACACCACTTATGGTTTTGGGGCTTCTGCAAGGCAAGCACGAGCCATGTTGAAACTAGTTATCGCGTGGGATAAAGCAGCCATCTTTTACGCTTTTAGTATCGTATACTGCCATCTCATTCTAACCGTTATCGTCTCGATAAAATAGCGCTCGTGCTTGCCCTTCTGTAATCATTGTTGGGGGATGTGGCTGGAAACCACCACCACCAATCATCCTTTACTTCACCATCTTCATTCCATCTCTCTCAGCTCAGCTTCCAAAAGCGACTGGGAAATTGTTGATTCCGAAGATCTGGCTACAACTTTTTGGATTTAAAGATGAGAGTATATGTACCCGCCTTTTTTAAGTGCTCTATCTGACCTTTTAATATCTAACCTATGCAGAATGTAGATTAGAGAAGAAAAATCCAGAGCCTTATCATCTTCCGTCTACTCTATTTTGTACTTAGTATACATACATACATACATACATATACTAACGGCTATAAATCCCAAGAAGGGGTAGCCAGAGCTAAGGAATTTGAAATTCCTCAGCCACTTTTGGAAATTCAAGTGGAGAAAAGATAGTAAAAATAAAGGTTGTTGGTGATGGGTCTCCAATTGCATCGCCCAAAAATCCCTTAAAAGCCCCAGTACCGTTAGTCGCCTCTTACATACACCCACCGGAAGAAATGGGGTAGTGCTATTCTAAGCCGACACTACACAGCATACTTAGCTACAGCGTATTTAGTATATCTTCAAATGGGTAAACAGCTAGCATAAAAGCAATGGTACACTTAGCAGTATGAAAAGTAATAAAATGTTATTGTTTTACGGCACTCAAAACATATTCGGCACCCGGGAAAAGGGATTCGTAGATTGTTTTTGCAAATTGTCCGTTTTTTTGTCCCTAAACCAATATAGACGCGAGATTGAAATTTGCTCCGCCGCCATTTGCTTTTATTTTATTTGACGGTCGCGGAAATAGAAAAGCGGGAAATGGAATTTGAAACAACATCGCGGTTAAGCTGTCGTGTTTACTCAAATAAATAACAAAATACATAAAAACTCAATCTTATAGTTATTTTTGCAAAATAGGGTTGTATATTTGATTTGTATATTTGTATTTTATCAGGTACTTGTATTTTAGCAATAGATAATAGGTGGATATGTCGCAGGTATATTGTCAAAGCCGTGATATTACAATTTCACTAGTGATATTATAATTAAACGGTAGATTGTCATTCGACTTCATTTCTTACAATTTAACTGCCTATTTTTAGTGATATTGTAATTTCACGGCGACACTATAGTGATATTGTAATAAATCTAGTAAAATCATGAACGAAGTTGGCAGTGGGAGAAGTCGAGCGTTCTGATTGGTAAATTTTTTTCGACGCCATTTTCAAAACAATAATAGTGCATAGCCGTTAGTGTGCAGTTTAACATCCGATATTATTGTTAAAATAGTGTTTTGTTTGTTTTCAAACGTATTTTATTTTTCAAAATGTGTGACGGAGAACTTTTGGATGTATCGGAAACTTCATGTTCATTAATACGTAATGAAAAACAATGTGAAATCGTATCACGAGAAGATTTTAACACAGAGCTACAAAAATATTACAGTGAGCAATCAGATAAAACAAAAAAACCTGAATGGAGTTTTAGCAGGATTTCGCAGGTAATAAATTCAATACAAGAATAAAAATCACACAAGATACAAAAACTGAAGACCACTAACCAGCAATATCACTATGCATCAAAATATGATGTTCTGGACGTGGGAAAAGAACAAATATTAATTATGAAGCGCAAAACTGTTTCGTCTCCAGTAATACAAGTTATACCTAGTGAAAAATATTATGATATTTTAATGGACGTACATGTAGCTACAGGTCACGGTGGGCGCGATAAAATAATATATTCTCTCAGATGCGCATGTAAAAAAATAATGTATTGTGCAACTCCAAATGCCACAAAGCTGCAGATTGCAAAAATAAGTAGATATTATAGTCTGGATGAAAATAATAGCTATTTTTTTTATATAGCCTGTATTACAGTGTCCCACTCTGGGCAAAAGCTGCTATATTTCATGATTATGTGTTATAGCATATTTAATACTTCATGATTTAAGATTTTATATGCCAGTCGTACAAAAAAGTTTATAGTGTATTTAAACGTGTCTATTTATTTATAACTCTATGATTGCAAAAATGAAACTCAAAACGGACCAATCAAAGACGGTCTCGTAATCTAACGACCAGTGAAATTGTCAAATTATCATTGCCCTGCAATATCACTATAGTGTCGCCGTGAAATTACAATATCACTAAAAATAGGCAGTTAAATTGTAAGAAATGAAGTCGAATGACAATCTACCGTTTAATCATAATATCACTAGTGAAATTGTAATATCACGGCTTTGACAATATACCTGCGACAGATATATGTCTAAAACCAAATACTGTCACAGGTAAAACTCCTTATTTGCTATACAGATTTAACGTTATAGTTAACGTTTTTAGCACAAATGTGTAAGTTCTTTTCTAAGTTTAAACATAGCGGCTCTATTATTAATTTCAGTTCTCAAATATTTAACTAGGTAGCCAGATAATGACTATTATGAACACCAGAAGACAAAATGTTTAAAATATGTTATTTTTTTTAATGTAACACACATTTAAAAAAGTAACAGATTCTAAACAGTATCAACCCGTCAAGAATATGCAGCATGTTTATCATGATGAGTAAAGTAAATAAATCCATCAATAATTTTAACTAAGTATTGCCCTAAATTTTACGACTACATAACTGTTAAAAAAACTTTTAAACATTATTATCAACTCATTCTCAAACCACGAAATGTGTTTCGAATCATCAACACTGTTATTTTAAAAGGTGTGAACTATAAAGATGCTTAAAAAATATACATCATCGGTCCAATTATTCTAATCTATTCTTAGCCTAACGAATGGATGGCAATTTGTCAGTAATTTAATTTGTCACGCCTTGTTACCGATAACGAAGTCCACTTTTTTTGGGATTAGAGAATTGAGGGAATCGTGCGTTCTTCGAAGCGATGTGTCGCAGATTTTACAAAATGAGTTATCGCACAAAAAAGGTTGGTACAGTTTTTGTCTCATAAAATAAGCCGTGAGATTGGGTTTTGTTTATGCAGCCGCTCATTTGGACATAATCGATTTTAATGACGAATTGAATATTGAAATTAGGTTTGGAATATTAAAAACGGAAGTATAATTTCAGAACTAATATTACAAATGCTACAGTACAGTTAGTTTTTTAATAAAATGTAAAAAAATCGTAAATTCTAAACATAATTGATTTAAAAACTATCTTATTCGAAATTTAAACGGAGTAATATCGCGTGATTTTATTGGAAAAATAATATTATGTAGTAAATAAATGAGCAATATTATCTGGTTTTCTAAAATAAAACACTTAATATTAGCTCCGCAACTTATAAGCAAAATCTAGGGACATACATACATACATAATCTCACGCCGTTAGTTCCCATTGGGGTAGGCAGAGACTATCGATCGCCACTTTGTACGATCCTGGCAAACCTCTCTAGCTTCATTCACATCCATCAATATTTTCATACATGCTCTTTTATTCTTCGTACTACGGACACCTGCCTTTTTGAGTACATTTTCTTTTGGATCCAAATGTGTCCTCCGAGGTCGTCCTCTACTAACATTACCTTCCACATTGGCTCTATAGATCTCTTTTACCAATTTACTGTCATAATTTACTAAGGACAATATGAAAAGAAATGAAACAGTGCTGTTTTTGCATTTAGTTATAACTTAATGTCATTCAGGAATGTAAAAAACAGTTTAGTAACGGGAATGTAATAAACATGTATGTCTACAATCGAAATAAAATTTATATAATAATAGTTATGACTTGTAATTGTTATTAATAACTTAATTTATAAGCCTGTGTGTGAGAATGGCTGTATTGTGTCGGCTTAAAATAGCACTAACCCATTTCTTGCGGTGGGTGCACGTAAGAGGCTACTAACGGTATTGGGGCTTTTTAAGGGATTTTTGGGCGATGCGGTTGGAGACCCATCACCAACAACCTTTATTTAACCATCTTTTCCCCACGCAACTTCCAAAAGTGACTGAGGAATCTTAATTCCTTAGCACTGGCTACCCCTTCTAGGTATTTAGAGCCGTGAGTATATGTATGTATATAAGTGAGTAGTTATATTAGAATATTTATAATTCTACCATAAAAAATAATCCAGTTAGATAATTTCACACTTTAGTTCAACACCGTAGCGTAGCGTAGAGCAGTAAATTAAAAACTAATATAGTTTTTGCGTGACATCCTCTTTCCCGCCAAAATGTGACAGATGTTTTACACACGGGTGGCCATGTTCCGAGTTAATCCTTCTAATCTCTGACGTTTAGTTTAACTAATGAGTATTAGTAACATAAGCGACCTCTTTTTATAAGCATGTGTGACGCAACAGTTATTTTAATCTCGTTTGAGCAATTTGCAGCGTCGTAAATAACTCTGGGATGATTATCGCGAAATTCAATCTTTCTGTCCATATCTGTATCCTTATATTACATAAAATGGGGTAGACAGATATACGGCTCAGAAAACCCTCAGTCCTTGATGGAAGTAGAAAGGAGCAAATATAACATAAACAATAGTCTGTGATGTGATGGAAAAATTGGTAAAATATCCCAAGAATAGCGAGCTAAGCGTGATACCTGTGAAACGAAATGAGATAGTGTTATTCTAACCCGAAACTACACGAAAACCCCAAAGTTAGCATATTAAAAAAAACTAAAATATCATACTTATTTCAATTTTAAATAACATCTAAAACAACGGAAATAAATCGAATGAGTAATGTAAGCCGTAGAACATATATAAATCACGTCACTCCCAATAAATGACGCGATGTGTTAACACATCAGTGCTCTAGTATTCCCCAAATAGTTGATATTTACACGAAAAAAGCGGCCAATTAGGTAAATCTATTTTCATGTGTCGCAACACTGACAGAATGATAGGAGATCATTGTTATTAGTTTTAATTATTTGATTATTCTTTAAAAAAAAATACTGAAAGTAACTATCTATTTCAATTACTTAAGAAAATCTATACTAAGAAGCGAAAAGCTTTACTACATTTGACGAATAAAATATTAAAACTAATTTGGGCTTTTCAGTGTTTCTGTATAATATCCTATACATACATACATACATACATATACTCACGGCTATAAATCCCTTAACGAGGTAGCCAGAGCTTTGGAATGATAAATTCCTCAGCCACTTTTGGAAGTTGATTGGGAAAAAGATGATAATAATAAACTCTCTCCAACCACATCGCCCAAAAATCCCTTAAAAAGTCCCTATACCCTTAGTCGCCTCTTACGATCACCCACGGGTAGAAATGGGGTAGTGCTATTCTAAGCCGACACTACACGGCAAATATAATATTAAATAATAATATATAATATCCTATACATCTCTTTCGTCAAAATGATTGTCGCATAATGAGCAATGTATAGCATCATATATAGGGTGTCGCAGTGAGAGTGCACTTTTTAATTTTCAAATAAAACTAGTATTTTATTACAGAGGTGGTTGTTGCGTTGTTCTTCCAAAAAGCGCTCCATTTTTAATAATCGGGATAAACAGAGGTGTTAGCTGTAAAATTTCAGAGTTGCCACTTGTATGAGAAAAAAAATATTCTACTTGTAAAAAGTGCCATCTTACTAAGACATCCTTTACATGTGTTTTTTTAATATTACACAGTAGAGAGTATTTTTTCATATTTTGTACGACGACATGTGATAGCTCCATAGGTACAACACCGGTTATCGTGCAAACGACTAGTGTTCAAATCCCGGGTCGGGCCCACACCATTTTGTTTTTTCTAAAGACATTATGTCTGGTTAATTTATCATGGTTGTAAACGGTGAGGGAAACCATAGTGAGGAAACCCACATGGCTGAGTTTTACTTAGTCATGTGACAGTGTATTTGTACAAAACGGCGATACACTGTCCATGCAAAACGTGGGTACTCTGAACACCAGGTGACAAAGTCACGCAATGTTTAGAAGTATTAGTACCTCTGCCAACCCCTTCGGGGATATTCGACGTGAACGTTTATGTTTGTTATTTTCACGATATCTATATTAAGTAATTAAAACCACTAAACAGTTTTTTATTGTCTTAGTTACCTAAAAAGACTTGCCAAGTTAAGGGTTCAGAAAATCTAAACTAAGAAGCGAAAAGCTGTACGGTACGGTATGTAGTATCGAATTAGAATGATACTATTTCATGTTTTGTTGTCGATCGTATGAGTTAGCTAAGGATACGAGGCTCTTAAGTTTTGGTTTGGCAATTGGCAACCTCTAACTCCTTTCCGTATACCTCCTACATACATACACACATACATAAACTCACGCCATTAGTTCCCATTGGGGTAGGCAGAGACTATTGATCGCCACTTCGTACGATCCTGATAAAACTCTCTAGCTTCGTTTACATCCATCAATCTTTTCATACATGCTCTTTTGTTCTTCATACTTCGGACGCCAGCCTTTTTGAGCACACTCTCACTTCGGTCCAAGTGTGTTCTCCGTGGTCGTCCTCGACTAACATTACCATCGTATACCTCCTTTACACCTTTAAAAAGTGTTAGAATATTATTTTATACTGAAGGTCCTGCTGCCACTTTTGTAAGTAATAGCTGTGAGAAATGGTTAGATATCGTAATGCTATTAACCAGTGTTCTATGTCAAAACATATCCGTGTAGTGCCGGTTAAGAATGTCACAACGCATTTTACCCCTGGGTGATCGTATATTCATTTATTTATTACGGATTGCCAACAGTGAAAATAGTACACAATCTTAGAAAACACTTAAATTTAAAGGACACATATCAACTAAATACACCAATTATAGGCTAATCACATCATTCATTTTGGAAATCGAAATAATTCAAAACATTGCTAACATTATTATAAAATTAAATTAACTGATTATTTAAAATCTTAAAACTAACTTAAATTAATAATTAAATCAATAAATACCTATATAAATATTTGACTTATTCTCCAGTTAGAATAATAAATAGTATATGCAACTCTGGGCATTTGTTGAATGGTTTTTGGGCAATGCGGTAGGAGACCCATCACCAACGACACGTTATTTCAACTATCTTGTCCCTTATTAACGTCTAAATGTGGCTGAGGATTTCTAGCTCTAATAATCTGGCTACCCCTTTTTTTATTTATGGCCGTGAGTATATGTATGTATGTACTATGTCAAAGCCCCTTTGATAATTACTTTGATGCTCCCAAAAGAAGAGAGTACTACTAACTGTTCGTATTAATTTTGATTAAGCATACGCATAAAATTTATTTTAAAATAAGCCTCGAGAAGTGGCCCCAGATTTTCTGATTCCTAATCTCTAGCTACACTCCTCGGGATGTATGACCGTGAGTATACGCATCTATGAACATAAAACATGATCAAATATACAAAAATAAATTTATAATCGGCAGTATAATAAAATAAATATTTGCCGGCACTTAACTAATGGACTGAAACCATTGGCTCATCGTTGGTTATAAATGTATCGTCAACTAATCATTCACAGCGTTCCAACCAATATGACTTCTATTAATAATTTGCTGTAAAACTAAAATGAAATGAGTTTGTTTGCGAGCTAAGTGATAGGTGCTGAAAGATTGGTACAGTCAGTAATAAAAGAGTTTATCCCATATAATGCCGTGTAGTGTCGGCTTAGAATAGCACTACCCCGTTTCTACCGATGGGTGTACGTAAGAGGCGACTAACGGTATTAGGGTTGGAGACCCATCACCAACAACCTTTACTATACCATCCTTTCCCGACTCAATTTTCCTAATGTGGCTGAGGAATTTCTAATTCCTTAGCTCTGGCTACCCCTTCTAGGGATTTATAGCCGTGAGTATATGTATGTATGTATATATATCCCATATAATAAAAATTCAAAGTAGATTTTATCATGGCAACCGTGATAGCTCAATGGGTAGAACACCGGTTATCGTGCAGACGACTAGTGTTCAAATCCTGGGTCGGGCCTATACCAATTTGTCTTTTATTAAAGGCATATGTGTGGTTAATTTCACATAGTTGTTAACGACGAGCAAAAACATCGTGGAGACACCCACATGGCTGAGTTGTACATAGTCATGTGACAATGTATTCGTACAAAACGGCGATAGGCCTGCCCTATCACGTGAGTACACTGTCCATGCAAAACGTGGGTACTCTTAACACCAGATGACAAAGTCACGTGATGTTCAGAAGTATTAGTACCTTTGCCAACCCCTTCGGGGATATTTGGCGTGAACGTTTATGTTCTGTTATTTTATCATGAATGTTATGAGCATCCTAGTAGAATCTTGGATTGTCTACCTGTGGGTGATCGTAAGAGGCGACTTGAGGTATAGGGCTTTTTAAGTGATTTTTGGGCGATGCGGTTGGAGACCCATCATTATTAATTCGTTCAAAATTCTTAATTTTACCATCTTTTTCGCCTTTTAAGTTACAAAAGTAGCTAAGTAATAACCTATTCCGAAGCCCTGGCCTTTCAGGGATTTATGGTCGTGAATATAGTATGTATCTAATGAAATGTGCTGTCTCAAATATTTTTTCAGACAGAATCATTGATTGAGAGAATATTTCCAAACAAATTTTGCTGTGAATAGTAGTGACCCATTTTTTACCGAGAGTATCGAAAGTGGTGTTAGGCCTTTTAGCTTTAGGCTGAGGGATTTTAAAGTGGTTTTCGGGCCTCGGATTTAAAATTATGTAATACACATATTACTAACATACAATATTAGTCTTGGATGCAAAAATAATTTATGCTCATCACATAAATGTTGCTCTCAGCGGGGATCGAACCCGCGACCTCCGGACCGCGAAGCTAGTCACCTATCCACGTGGCCACTGACGTCATCTATATAATGAGTATATTAAACGAATATTAGGAAGACATTAAACGAATTCATTTTACCTCCTTCTGTTAGCGATTGTACAAAGTCATACATATCCGTACATTATGGACTACATCATTTTATGCTTGCATTGAAATGTCTTAAAATATATTTTATTACCCCGTTTTTACAACGATAATAGATACAATTTGATGTTACTTTGTTAATGGCTACATGGTTTATGTTTAGTGAACTAAAACGTTTCAGTGAAATAAAACGTTTCAGTGAAATATACTTAATCGTGAATTTTTGTTTACTTATTATTTTTTTCATAGAACGACATGATAGTCCAGTGGGTAGAACACCCGCCCGAAAAACAGAAGGGCGTGAGTTCCAATCCTGGGACGGGCCTACACCAATTTGTCTTTTCTAAAGTCATATGTGTGGTTAATTTATCATGGTTGCTAACGGTGAGGGAAAACATCGTGAGGAAACCCACATGGCTGAGTTGTACTTAGTCATGTGACAGTGTATTCGTACAAAACGGCGATAGGCCTGCCCCATATCACGTGAGTACACTGTCTAAGCAAAACGTGGGTACCTTCTCTGGAAACTAGATGGCGCTTGCCATGTGAGTTCAGGAGTATTGGTACCTCTGCCAACCCCTTCGGGGATAAACGGCGTGAACGTTTATATGTTTATTATTTTTTTCTTTTGTTGAAAAACCAACCATACTTGAATATTATTATGTATTGTTTACCCAAGCTTAGCTATGAATAAATGTTTTTCTTTCTTTCTTAACAGTGCGGTGTGAAAAGATAATATTGAAAAAATTGGAAAAAAGGAATGTTAAGATAGTTTTTGCCCATAGAAAGGATGGATGAAAGTGATTTAGTAAAACGTATATAAAGAGACAATGCGGATGGTAATGTCAGTACCCTTAGTCGCCTCTTACGAACACCCACGGGAAGAAATGGAGTAGTGCTATTCTAAGCCGACACTACACAACTTTCATGCATACTCTTATGTTCTTATACTTAAAAGGCCTGCGATTTATTACCACATACTTATTTTGTACGATCCAAAGTGATGTTAATTAGGTGACTTGAATATCAGAACTTTGGAATACTTATCTGGTCTCTACATCATTAATAAAATTGGAGAGTCTTTCTGTATTATAAAATATCTGATTTTTAATAAATGCATATGGATGTATTCATGGCACATATAACAAGCTGTTTTTTAATAAATAAAGAATAAATAAAGGAAAGAAAAATTTCGACACAGGCGGGAATCGAACCTGCGACCTCGGGTATACGCCCCCGTCGCTCTGCCAATTGAGCTACCGTGTCTATATCTATATAGCTTAAAATTTTTCTTTCCTTTATTTATTCTTTATTTATTAGTAATAATCCCCACATGAGGTTTTCATGAACAAAAAGATTTAAAGCTGTTTTTTTATTGTTGTTTCTGGCTGTCTGATTGCTCCGGCTAATCCCTGAAACCGTTGAATCAATTTTGACTGGAAGATAAATAATCTAGTAGTAGATGTGAACGTATATGTAATAACTGTATATGTGAATTGTGAACCGTGATAACCCAGTGGGTAGAACGCTGCTTATCGTGCAGATGATCATGGTTCAAATCCCTGGGTCGGGGCTACACAAATTTGTCTTTTGTAAAGATATGTAAGAGTATGTGTGATCACGTGAGTACACTGTCCAAACAAAACGTGTGTACTCTGAATACCAATTAATTTACATATACAATTTACAACTTATTTACTAATATTTACAGGTCACAATACGCGCCCCGTGTCATATCTGGTGTAAAAGTGCCTACGATCTGATCTGATTTAACAAACCGTGGTTTTTAAAATAGTAAAACTTTTACTGCTAGTGACATCTCTATGCGAGTATGTGAAACCTAACAGCGCCATCTTAGTATTATTGCTCAAACAAAATAATCCTTTTAAGTTTTGTACATAATGTCTACTTATTGCCTATAGAGGGCACTGTATAAATCACAGACCAACAGAGCGTAACGAAATACGTTCCAATGCAAGGAAAAATTAATTGTATTATACTTTGACCATAATTTGAAAAAATATGAAATAAAGCTATATATATGATTTTTTTTAAACTATAAATAAATTCAAAATTATATCTTCAATTACTTGGATTTAGGCTGTTATTTTATTTAATAACGGTGACATTTTGGACATGGAACGTAATTGACAGACATTGCAGCCAACCTCAAAGTTCAAGACCAAATGACAAGTCTAAAATCGGAAATCCACCATTTTCCCTTTGTACCGAACCGGTGTTCAAAACACGTGCGTACGATCGTATTACATGGAAAAGTAGTGCCGCCGCTTTCCAAATCAACAAATAAACACCATCAAAACGGTGCCGAGTTAATATCTACTCATTACACGTGTAATACGTTAATATGAACTCCGAAAAACTGAAGAAATTGCAATCACAAGTGCGCATCGGCGGCAAGGGCACACCAAGGCGCAAGAAGAAGGTTGTCCACGCGACTGCAGCAACAGACGACAAAAAGTTGCAATCTTCCCTAAAGAAGCTATCAGTGAACACCATTCCTGGTATCGAAGAAGTTAATATGATCAAAGATGACGGTACTGTGATACATTTCAATAACCCCAAAGCGCAAGCGTCTTTAGCTGCCAATACCTTCGCGATCACAGGTCATGGAGAAAACAAACAAATTACGGAGATGCTACCAGGTATTTTGAGCCAGTTGGGACCTGACGGTCTGAATCAGTTAAAGAAAATCGCGTCCAGTGTGGCCGCTCCTAAACCCATAGATGAGGACGATGAGGTGCCTAATATTGTTGGAACGTTCGATGAAGCGTCAAAACAGGAAGCCAAAGAGGTTCCCGCTGCAGAGAAAAAACCAGAAGCAGAAGCCAAACCGGCTGACAAAAAAACAGACTAAAATGGGCCATTCATGAGTTTCTTTTATATGACAGTTTAACTCCAAAGCAATTACATCAGTTTCTTTTGTTTACGCATTTAATTAATAAAATCGTAATTTTGTTTACTCAATAGCTTTGGGAGTATTTTGTGAGTCCCCTTAACTAGCTTTCATATCCTTCGACTTAACTGTTCTGTAATATAGTGTCTGAAATGTGAGTCAGGTATTTTAGTTATGTGTTATTATAACCTATTTTTGAGATGATAAGCTATATGTATTAAGTATATGACAAAGGGCTTGTATGGTTATTTTATACATGTATTTGTTTCTGTCGAAGAACCAGCTTTCTCATTTTTAAGATGTTGAAATATTAGGATAAATATTGAATCTTAGTCACAGAAAGATCCATAGCTGGGTCACAATTGTATTATAAAAACACAAAAAATTGTAAAAGTTATAAATAGATTGAAGTTTGAGCCTCGCAATAAACTTTAATCAACTATTTGTTGTATTAATTAACATATATAAATGTTTTACTTCTTTTTTCAAGTTCATTTTAATAAATGAATGTGTTTCCAGAAATAGGGTTTATTTCTCTAAATTATTTTTATAGGAACTAACTCATTCTCGGCACACATTCCAAAATCTTTACCTTTTAAACATAACTGGACATTTAACATGCTATAAATTCAATAATATTGAAATGCATTGGCTAAGCTGGATATGGTGAAATCTTTCCACTGCTATTCTAAGAATAGAATGCATAGTAAAATTTTATTGTATGAGTAGATACATACATACATATACTCACGCCATTAATTCCCATTGGGGTAGGCAGAGACTATCGATCGCCACTTTGTACGATCCTGACAAACCTCTCTAGCTTCGCTTACATCCATCAATCTTTTCATACATGCTCTTTTATTCTTCATACTTCGGACGCCAGCCTTTTTGAGCACACTCTCAATTTGGTCCAAGTGTGTTCTCCGTGGTCGTCCTCTACTAACATTACCATCCACACTAGCTCTATAGATCCCTTTTACCAATTTTCTATCATCCATCCTCTCTATGTGCCCAAACCATCTCAACATTCCTTTTTCTATCTTTCTTACAATATCATCTTTCACACCACACTTTTCACGAATAACGCTATTTCTCACTCGGTCACACAATCTAACAATGATGGGAATGATCTAAGGATGGGTGGATTCATCATTAAATGCCTCTTGTATGCTGACGATCAAGTGCTACTTGCATCATCGGCAGAAGAGTTGCAAGAGATGATGAATATTGCATGTGAGTCTTTTGTAAGAAAGGGAATGAGGGTGAATGTGGATAAGACCAAAACGATGGTTTTTGAGAGACAGGAAGATGTGACAGAATGCGTGATTGCGATTGATGGTAAGGATGTGGAACAGGTGAAGGAGTTTGTATATCTGGGAAGTTTGTTTACAAGGGATGGAAAATGTGATGAAGACATTGAAAGAAGAGTGAAAAAGGGTAATGCGGTAAATGGAGCAATGAATAGCCTAATGATCAGTCAATCGGTGTCTGAAAAGGCCCGAATGGCTGTGCATGATGCTGTTCTTGTTCCTACGCTTATGTATGGAAGTGAATGTTGGGTGTGGCAGAAGAAGCATGAGAGCAGAGTGAATGCAGTAGAGATGAGGTCCCTCAGAAATTTGTATGAGTAGATAATTACAAATTTATTTATTTTGTTGGGTTGAGTGCTTAAGCCAAGATTTAAACCCTATGGAAATTAAGGTAGCTGTGCCTCGGTACTATATTGTATCTGTCTAGTGTCAGCAAGAGGAACACAAACCTATTTCTTCCTGAGGGTCACATAAGAGACGACTTATAGGAATTGTGGACATACATATACTCACGGCTATAAATCCCTAGAAGGGGTAGCCAGAGCTAAGGAATAAGAAATACCTCAGCCACTTTTGGAAGTTGCGTGGGGAAAAGATGGTAAAAATAAAGGTTGTTGGTGATAGGTCTCCAACGGCATCGCCCAAAATTCCCTTAAAAAGCCCCAATACCCTTAGTCGCACACCCACCGGAAGAAATGGGGTAGTGCTATTCTAAGCCGACACTACACAGCAAGAATTGTGGATAAAGAGACTATTGGGCAAAGCTGTTGGGGACCCATCACCAACAAACCTCATTTCACAATCTTTTCCTCACTCAACTTGCAGAGGAACTTCTAAAGCTATGGCTACCCCTTCGTGGGATTTATAGCTGTGAGTAGTATATGGGGTAGGCAGATGGCTATCAATGGCCAGTTAGTATTATTTTATGGAATTAATGCTGGTAATAATATATTATGTGGAATACCTACTTATACACACAATCCATAATCGAATCGGGGTAAGCAGATGCTATCAATCGCCACTTAGCACGATCTTGACAAATCTCTCTTTTTACCTCACATTCATTATTCTTCTCACTTCGGACGCTTATAAGGACGTTTTCTATCTGATCTAGAAACATTTTACGAGGCCGTCTTATATTTATGGAACATTGTATTTTAATCATTTTCTTTTTAATATTCAAGAATATTTTAGTATCACAATCGATGTGGTTGCAAACCATGATAATTGTTTGCACATTTACTAATCATTCATGTTGCCAACAGTTAACCGCTTTTTATCGGTATATATTTAAATCTAAAGTATTGGTTTGTGAAAATTAATATTCGTTTTTACAAGGGAAATTCAAAATTAATATTTGTTTTTACAATTGTAGATATTATGTGGAAATCTAACCCCAGCTAAAATGGGAAGCTAGAGATCAAAACTTTATTATATCTCGGGCACACATGGTAGAGTGGAGATAAGATAGTAAGATGGCTGGTGACGGGGACAAAAAAATTATACTCCGTGGTAATGAGCCACATCGTCCAACAATCACTTAAACTCTAAAAACCCTGAGACGCTTTGTACGACATACCTCACTCGCGGCGGTGAGAAATGGTGTAGTGCTATTCTAAGCCGACACTACTCAGCTTAGTGATGGGAAAAATCGTAACTATTATTTATTATATTATCTTAAATTTGTGACAATGTATTTGTCTTGTAGTGCCGGCTTAGAATGTCACTAACCCTTACTATCCGCGGTTGTCGTAAGAGGCGACTAAGGGTGTGGGGTTTTTGGCGATACGGTTGGAGACCCATCACCAAAGATACTTTATTTGCACCATCTTCTCCCCTATCAACTTCCAAATGTGGCTGAGGAGTTTCTAGCTCTTAAGCTCTGGCTAGCCCTTTTTGGGATTAATGGCCGTGAGTTTAGTATACGTATATTACATTGACTATGATCAGCCCGGCTAGTACGAGCGGTGTTTAGTTATCGCGTGGGATAAAGCAGCCATCTCTAACGCACTTACTTAGTATCGTATACTGCCATCTCATTCTAACCGTTATCGTGTCGATAAAATAGCGCTCGTGCTTGCCCTTCAGTTACTCGATATTACATCTTTCAGTAATATTATATAGAAGGTAAAGATTTGTTTGTTTGTATTAAATCTATACTTATAATAAATCTGTAGAGAGGTCAATTCTGTACATGAAATATATTTTCAAAATAACTATCAGGTGATGATTAGGGATCGATACTGATGCCAAAAATGTAAAATTTTTGTCTGTCTGTCTGTCTGTCTGTCTGTCTGTCTGTCTGTCTGTCTGTCGGTTTGTATGTTCCTTATGGAAACAAAAACTACTCGACGAATTCTAACGAAACTTGGTACAATTATTCTTCATACTCCTGCGCAGGTTTTTGTATACTTTCCAGCAGAGAAGTAAAGGGGAATTTTGGGAAATTTTGGGAAAACGTGAGAAGTTACTCCACTTTTTAAGCTTCCGTCGCGTGTGCAGCCTTAATGGTTAAACTTACATAGAAATCATGTATGACGGAAATATTTTTCATAAAATTATCTAAAAAAAAATCCTCAACAGTTTATGTCTATCTTTTACGGTTGACTCACAATAACACGTGTAATTCCTGATAGCTTAGCAGTTCGGAACATTCTGATTATATTTGTTTACTTTTACGTTTGTAAACCTCTCATTCATCCCTAATTTAAAAAAGGTAACATTATTACCTATTCAATAAAAAAAGAATCATAGAAATCGGTAGACAAACACCGAAATTATACATAAAATTAGCCAGCGCGCCCGTGACCAAAACCAAATCTTTACTAATTTATATATAACATACTAGATGGCGCCAGTAGTTGCATTCTACATCACGTAATGATTTATTTTTCAGATTGTTATAAATACTTCATAGCGTTTTTTTCCAAAATTTGCTATTTTATTTCTTATTTTATTTTATTATATTTGGGGGGTTTACAGCTAAATTTACAATATAAAATAATACCATAGGCAGAAATAGGCCAATAACAAGCTCCCACATATGCAATGCTTAAGCTATTTAATGGAAATACTGAACCTTTCATCTCAGGTCAATTCTGTACATGAAATATTTTTTCAAAATAACTATCAGGTGGTGATTAGGGATCGATACTGATGCCAAAAATGCAATCAGTAAAATTTTTGTCTGTCTGTCTGTCTGTCTGTATGTCTGTCTGTCGGTTTGTATGTTCCTTATGGAAACAAAAACTACTCGACGGATTTTAACGAAACTTGGTACAATTATTCTCCATATTCCTGGGCAGGTTTTTGTATACTGTCCAGCAGAGTAGTAAAGGGGAATTTTGGGAAATTTTGGGAAAACGGGAGAAGTTACTCCATTTTTTAAGCTTCCGTCGCGTGTGCAGCCTTAATAGTTAAACTTAAATAGAAATCATGTATGACGGAAATATTCTTCATAAAATTATCTAAAAAAAAATCCTCAACAGTTTATGTCTATCTTTTACGGTTGACTCACAATAACACGTGTAATTCCTGATAGCTTAGCAGTTCGGAACATTCTGATTGTATTTGTTTACTCTTACGTTTGTAAACCTCTCACTCATCCCTAATTTCAAAAAGGTAACATTATTACCTTTTTAATAAAAAAAGATTCATAGAAATCGATAGAGAAACACCGAAATTATACATAAAATAAGCCATCGCGCCCGTGATCAAAACCAAATCTTTACTAATTTACATATAACATACTAGATGGCGCCAGTAGTTGCATCCTACATCACGTAATGATTTATTGTTTAGTATAAGTACTTCATCGCGTTTTATTCTAAAATTTGCTATTAAACGGAAATACTGAACCGTTCATTAAAGCGCATTCAAAATCACCAAACTACACTGTTTAGGGAGTGCTATAAATTTAATAAATTGAAAACATTGCGCTGAATTTCACAATGCTTGAGCAGTGACTGAAGAAAGAAACCTCAGATATTTAAATAAACAACGCTACCCGTGCGAAGCTGGGACGATCCACTAGTAGTGAAATAAGTATCATCAGCTAACAGACATCAAATGCTGAACATAGCCCCCCATAACCATCGAACCAGTGCGTCTGTTGGACGACGCAGTGTGTGTAGGCCTCCCACAAGGTGCACGGACGACTTGGTCAAGTTTGCGAGAAGCCGATGGATGAGGATGACAGCAGTTAAATGAGAATATACCTTAAGCATCAATTCAAATATACACACCGTATATCCGCGAAGGGATTGGCAGAGGTACTCATACTTCTGAAAATCACGTGACATTGTCACCTGGTGTTCAGAGAACCCATGTTTAGCCTGAATAGTGTAGGTCATGTTACTAAGTGCAACTTAACCATGTGGGTTTTTTCGCGATGTTTTCTTTTACCGTTAACGACTCAGTGATCGAACTGAGGCCTCTCTGTATGATAAGCGCATGCTCTAACCACTGAGCTATCTTAGTTCTTGGAGCATAAAATATACCTCAACATATGCATACATACATACATATACTCACGGCTATAAATCCCTAGAAGGGGTAGCCAGAGCTAAGGAATCAGAAATTCCTCAGCCACTTTTGGAAAGTTGTGTGGGGAAAAGATGGTAAAATAAAGGTTGTTGGTGATGGGTCTCCAACTGCATCGCCCAAAAATCGTTTAAAAGCCCTAGTACCGTTAGTCGCCTCGTACGTACACCCAACGGAAGAAATGGGGTAGTGCTATTCTAAGCCGACACTACACAGCAAATATTTTTTTAATGGAAAATCTACTTAGGTGGCTTGCGTACAATCTTTGTGGGGTGGCCGCGTGTTCAAAACCTCCGACTGAGGATCTACCGCACTAAATATGAATCAAAACTACGAATTTGTGTTAATATTAGTATATTACGTTCTCAAAATAACTCAATTTCAAATCTAACCTAGTTAAGTAATTATATTCCAACAACTTAATCTGACCTTTCACCTTTGCTCATTGATCGATAATTTCTTTCTATGAGTTTATTCATGTAGGTACGCAATGTAACTTTAAGGAGCTAAGCCGCTAACAAAACATACACTAACATCAAAAAGGGGTAGGCAGAGCTTTTAATTATTCTGTTTTTTTTTTTGTAAAAAAAAATAAAAGTTATGTTAATGGCGCTGCGCTAGCTATTCACAATGACGTAAAACAAAAAAAATTTGCTTAGAAATTCCTCTCATGTCCGTTTTTTCTCTGTGGTCTCATGGTCTAGGCTTTCTAAACTCTAGGGAATAGGTGGGAGAGCCGTTTGTAGACAGATAACCACGCGAACAAATATTTCCTCTTTAATAAAATAAGTCAGAGGAGCTATAGCCATCTCGTCTGAAATCCCGATTCAATATAACTAAGTAACCATCCCAAACAGTGGATTGAAGTGTGTGTTGTGTATAGTATACACTCAAAATATGTTGATGAACTTTTAAGTATCCTTTAACCTATATTTGTTGTCGTTTCTGTCGTTACATCATGATTTAAAGCGTACAGCATACATTACAGTTGAAAGCTAGACGTGTAAGTGCGTTTGCGTGTACTATCTTCTTTCAAAGTGAACTTAACATTGAACCTGCGGTGCTAGTACGATAAGTAATGAAACACGTCGGGGCGCACGAGAAAGACGGTTTTGTCGATGCACCCGAAGAGAAGATTCGTTTCTCGACCGTCGCTAGCACAGCATGTAAAATAAGCGTACGTTCAAGGGCGTGTGACGTCACTGACCGAACGGTTTCGTGTTTTCTCGACGTGGGTAACGACAAGCCTCTTCTTTTGCTAACACAGTGTCACAATAAGGACGGGATATCTCTTCTTTTGACGTTTGGTTGAAGGGAAGTGTCGACGACTATTGTCTTGGTCGGATTGAGGTAACGACAAGGAATATTATCGAAATATTTTATTCAAGTTATCATTATTTTGCTTTCGTTTGGTGTGCAAAACCAAATATTTCTGTTTCATATTTCGTTCTATAAGTTTTAAATTCGTAAGTTTATTGTGTAGTATTTGTTTACGAGTAAGTATTGTCGTCTTTCTTGTTATTTATACAATTGATAACATCATAACAGTTTTGCAAGTGGGTTAAATGTTATTTTTGTTCAAGAATGGCAGTTCCTTATTATAATTTCCTGTTGGCGAGACGAGCCGGGCGTAAAATGCAAAGGCGTAGCATTCGTGATGCTTCAAATCCATTTTCGCTTCCCGACAATGAATTGAACATTGGAATTGAGTATTCTTAAACCATTTTTTTAAGTTAATTGGTTAAGATAGAAACAGAGATAACCTCTTAAAAAGCCCCATATGCATCCCATGAGAAGAACTGCATTAGTGCTATTGTACTATATTTGTTTACAGTATAGATAGGTATGTCTGTATATTTTGTTTAATGTTTAAAATAAGGTTTAAGATTATACACTATGTAATACGTTTGGCTACAAGATGAAAAGGGGTATTTCATATTAGAATACAAGCAGGTATTTGTAAAAGAAAGAAAGATATAAATAATAATATTCCTTTATTAGAATAAACACAATATACACAGTAATAAAATGTAATATACATACAAAACACCTACTTACAAAAGGCTTAACAATTACTTCAAGCAACACATCACATACATTAGAAGTGTAGCATTATATTATAATATAACTAACCAAAGCAATGTGTTAAAACAGTAACATAAAGCAATACAACAAAAAGTTAATTAAACAAGGCAATGTGTTAAAACAGCAATAAGACATTAAATATACAATATTATGCTGCATTTCAGGTATAATAAGAATTATATACATACAATTCAATTAACACCAACTAAAATTCATACACATGCTTCACAGCTTAGACAAGAATACTAATACAATTTACCCCATTTTTTCAGGTTTCCGATTGCAGATGTGGAGAACCCTGATTTAAGAGAAATTGGTTTACCTAACATCCCACAACAGCGTAATTTAAATTTTTTGAGACAAGGTGAAGCAAAGAGAAGATTAATTATTGATTCTCATTTTATTAATTAAAATTTGTTTTAAAACTCTACCTTCTTTTATTTTGTTGCAATTTTTGAAGCTCTATCAAGTTACGCAGGCGCAGTTAGGGCAATTGTGTTGGCCTCAGATTGCAGGTATATGAACTTTCTTACATAATTATTATCGAGCAATTTTCGATTCACATTTAATCATTAAATCGTTGCTTGTAAACTTTACCTTCTTTTATTGTGCCGCAATTTTCTAACTCTATTAATATATGCAGGCACAGCTATTTTACCACAGCATCAGCATTATGCTGGGCAACAAAATTGCCCCAAGTTGCAATCTATATATTGCTTTAGCGATACACTTGATGGCAATATGTTCATATATATGATATAAGGAAATAGGTATTTGAAATAAAAAACAAGGATACAAAAAGAAGACATTTATTTATATTATACTAGCGACCCGCCCCGGCTTCGCACGGGTGCAATGCTACTAACATAATAATAATAATAAAAATTAAAAGATAATCAACAACAAAAGATACTTATTGTATTCAGTTTAATTAATTCTTGATATTTTCCTCGCTAGAGAGTTCCGATAAACGCGTGCGATCGCTGCAAATCATAAAGTGCTGTAAGGCGAAGCGCTTTTTTTGTTTACCGGTGGGGAAATCCTCATGGATCCCCCGTCGCTCGAGAGATATTGTAGGCACGCGCCGCCCGGCGCAAACAACTACGACCCTGCATTTTAAATTTGTAATATCTTCGACAATATTCACTTAAATTACATGCTGTGAAAAGCATATTGATCTATAATAAATGCACAATTTATTTAAGGTACTTAATTGGATAAGGATTAATGCTGTATTGTTTAAAATCACTTCGTAAATAACCATTTTTTAGCAAAGAATAAAAATGGTTATGCTGGGTTATCCCTAAGAGATAGACATGTACCATCGCGGACTTTTTTGTTGAACTTTTTAAGGTGAACAATACTGTAGTATATTATTTTGGTCTATCTCGTAGGGTTCAGCCAGCGTTTGCAATATAAGCGCAAAAAAACGTGCTTATTTACGACATCACATTAGAAACCTTTAAATTTATCAGTGTTTCTCTACTATATTATGCATTTATTATACATACAAACCTTCCTTAAGAATCACTCTATCTATTAAAAAAAACCGCATCAAAATCCGTTGCGTAGTTTTAAAGATCTAAGCATACATACGGACATACAGCGAAAGCGACTTTGTTTTATACTATGTATTGATATATTTATTGTCGAACACAAGTAAAGCCACTTTTGTAAAATCCACACAAAGCAATATCTTAAAATTATTCAACAGCAACACATAGTTATAGTGTAGTAGTCTATTAAATGACAACACAAAGCAATGTTTTAAAACAAACTGCCAAATTAATCCATATTATAATAGTGCATGCAGCTATATAAATATATTAACCCCAACCTATACTACCCCAAGCTATACAAATAATTGAGGTAGCATTTTAACTTACACAGCAATAATACAAAACTTTATTAAAAACTCACACATAATAAGAGTTGCATTTAAAGGACTATTGTATCATGCTTGTCTTATTTGATACACTTACTTACAATATGTTACCAATACTGACTAACTAAAATGTTTTTAATTCATCAAGACATACTCATTTCAGTTACACACAGTATAGTAGTTCACTATTTAACTAAAACTAAATTCGCAAAACGAATTTGCAACTGCAACACTTATATACTATTCAGAAGCTTCTCGGTCTTATTAGAGGATATTCAAAGTAAGAAGGGTATATATATATATATATGATACTCCTTTTCTGCAATGTTCTGAAAATAAAGAAAATATGCATTAGTTACTTCGGTGATTCTAAGTATAATCTAGTCATAACACCTCCATTCATAACCTTACGATGGGGTACAGAGATCATGTGTACTGCTCAACATGGTCACCTAACGTTCTTATTTAGGTGTCTATGCCTAGATGAAGCTTTACCTGTACATACATGAACAATACATAATTAAATGAACTGAGAAGTTTTGGCTAGATATATATACCCTGTTTTATACAAAATAATGTGATTTATAGCCATGAGTATAGGTATGGTGTGGCATAGGTAAGTATAAAGTGTTATGTCTATTCCAAAATAAGATTGAGGAGTAATATTTAATTTTTGGTTTAACTACTTATTTCATATCATCGTCAATACATACATAGGATCGGCTTATTCCGATTATCCACCCTAAAAAATCCTCCCTAAGTCGGATATTCGGAAACGCATGTCCGATTATCCACCCTGAACGGGGTGGATAATCGGAATTCATAATAAAATGTTTCTTCCGATTTTTTACCCCAAGTACAGTCATTCACAGAAACATACTCACAACCTGGTCCAAGAAACTTCAACAGAGATATACATACCTACTTTCCTACTTACAGTCTGAATAAAATTATCCTGGTGGAAAGTTTTAATTTAATATTTATTGTTAAACGAAAAACTTAAGTAATCTTAAAAAAAAATAAAAAAATTGCAGGTAAGCACCTGTAGATTTGGTTGAAAACCATTTAAATTGACTGTTGTGACAAATGAAACCATAACAAGAAAGAAACTCGTAACAAAAAATAACAAAATTAAAACTTAGGGTCTTTTCACCACTGACACACAATAAATAATAATTTACATGTTCCTGTAAAGGACTGTACGTAGGCAGGGTAGAAAATCGGAAGAAACATTTTAATATGAATTCCGATTATCCACCCCGTTCAGGGTGGATAATCGGACATGCGTTTCCGAATATCCGACTTAGGGAGGATTTTTTAGGGTGGATAATCGGAATAAGCCATAGGATCGCGTCAAAAGTTCTCACTGGGGAAGGCAGATACTATCAATCATTACTTTTAGATTCATATAGCATTCTCTATAGGATTTAGATTGCGAATTGTTTCTTTTTTATTTCTTGTACGCTATACTTACGACTTGTAAAAAGTGAAATGAAAACTTACGATTTTATTAAGTCTCATCCGATCAATATCGGTTTGCCGGATTCTTTGATCTCCGGATGGGCCTCAAGTTACGAGGGTCCAAAACTCCACATGGTCTATCCACTTGTGCATTGGAGGGATGAAGCCAAATAGTGGCTAAATCGGGGATGGTGTTTTAAGTTTCGAATACACTGGTCTGTAAAGTTAAAAAAATGCACATTAAACATATACAACACATTTATAATCACTCGCATATTCATAAAGAAACTTATATACTTACTATATCAACAAATAGTACTCCATCCTTGAAATTTGTCTATTTATATTTAAAACCGATAGAAACATAACAAAACAACACGAAACGACCATCTTGTTTATGTTATGTGGCAAATAATCCATAGAATGACCGCTTCTCTCTGCCAACGTCAACAAAATCTTGAAAATTTCTACCTGTTGAAATTTCGTTTACTCAAAGCTGTATAAATGGTATATTATCCATAATGTGTTATGAAACGAGAAAAATATAAGAGTGTATTTAATATACCTACATAAACCTCTAAAATGGGTAAAATAATTAGCCGTAAGCAAAGTGGTAGAAAGACAGCAACTAATTTTGAATGAACTCAAATACACACTGAAATAAAAAGTAAAAAACCTAATTGACCGACGGAAAGTGAACGAATAAACGTCTTCTCGGCCATGAAAGATTTGTCGTCCTCTCTCGACATACAAGACTGTGCTAACAAAAGTGGGAGGAGTCCGAGAATTTCGGAAGCCACGACAGACGAGATATCTCGACTGTTATTACTTGCTATACTAGCGCCGCTGTGCATTGAACTCATAGACGACTATGATTGAACTTAAAGAATGGAGAATATCAAAGTGACTTGGCCACTTTGTTAAAATAGTGTCAACCTGGTTTTATTTTATCTGTCCACTTTTTTGCTGACAAATAACATCACTCACATCGCCTTGTTTATTTATTTATTTTACTTCATAGATTTATTTTATTTCCCTATTTCGACGTGTGCTTCAATATACATGACATGATATAAAAATGATAGCGAAACCGTGGACAGACGATTTACCAAAATGTCCAAGTACATCGGTTGGGCAATATAGATATGGAGTTCAAAATACAAATGACGAGTATTTATGTTTTTATTGTAAATCTGAGGAAAATACGTGAGTATTCCATAAGTATTATTTATATAAGTATAGGCAATGTAGTGTTGATGTAGAATACCCCACTCCTTCTCGCGGCTGGCTGCGATGTGGCTGGAGATCCATCAGCAACAATACTGTATGTACTATCTTCTGCCCAATCAACTTCCAAAAGTAGCTGAGGAGTTTCTCATTCTTAAGCTCTGGCTTGTGTAATGTTTCTTTTCTTCCCCTAGATGGATGATGAACAATAAATACTTATGGTATTCTTGACTTAAAAGCTGCTACTGTTGGCACTTCAGTATATAACTAATGTAAAAAAGTAGTTTTTTGTTTCACTTGATTTAATCATAACTTAAGAATATTGTATAAAATAAAAGCTGTGTAGTGTCAGCTTCTAATAACCCTGTCACAATTCTTTCCCTGTCGTAACAGGTGATATACTTAATAAGACTATTCTAAGTTCTTGTTGGGCGATGTGGCAGGACACCTATCAAGAACTAATAAATACTTTACCATCTTTTCCCTACTCTACCTCAAAGAGTGGCTAAGGACTTTTAATTTTCTAAGCTCTGGCTACCCCTTCTTGGAATTTCTGGCCATGGGAAAGTTTATGTATGTATGGTAGAATAAAGCTAACAATTTATTATATTAAATGTTGAATTGACACAAATGATAATAATTTATGCATGATGTCTGTAATTTCAGATATTTATATGGTGTGTTTGAGCCCCACAATGGGGTGGATGCAGCCAGATTCATCATGCAGCGAATGGCAGTTGAGATACTGTTCCAACCCATCACCAACTTGACTGATGAGGAGATCAGAGATATGATGAGGTGAGTGTTGGCAATGTTAATTGTAATATCAGAGTTTTTGATAATGCTTGATTGTATATTTTAATTACATTCATTTCTACATACATATAAATCCCATAAAAGGGTGGCAGTCAGAGCTTTGGAATTTAGAATTCTGGGTGAAGAATTCTAAATTCCAATTTTTAAAATCCAATTTCTTTTGGTAGTTAAGTGGGCAAAGTAATATAAAACTAGCTGACCCAACAGACTTCATACTGTCAAACATTCATTGACATTCACTTAATGGATGGCATCAAATCGCTATCTTTAGCTGAGCCGCTAAATATGTCATGCTCTGTCATAAGATGAGAAAAATATGTTTTTAATATTATCCTCACTACTTTTATTATTTACACAGCGTACAGAAAATAAGTAACTTTTCTCGTGCTTACGACTAAGGGTTCTGAACTTATTTTTTCCAAAATAAAATATAGCCTATGTTACTTGTGGATAATGAAGCTTTCGAATGGTGAAAGAATTTTCAAAATTAGTCCAGTAGTTTTTGAGACTATTCATTACAATCAAACAAACAAAGTTTTCCTCTTTATAATATTAGTGTAGATAAAGGGCAGGCTGGTGACAAGTCTTCAGCTACTTAGTGCATAAATTACTTAATAAGCTACAAAAGCAACAGTCACCAATCAGGGCACTTGTTGGAAGAAAGGGTTAGTGCTATTTTAAGCCAGCACTACACAGATATGTTTTAATTAATAACATAACATAACATAAACGTTCACGCCGAATATCCCCGAAAGGGTTGGCAGAGGTACTAATACTTCTGAACATCACGTGACTTTGTCACCTGGTGTTCAGAGTACCCACGTTTTGCATGGACAGTGTACTCACGTGATAGGGGGCAGGCCTATCGCTGTTTTGTACGAATACACTGTCACATGACTAAGTACAACTCAGCCATGTGGGTTTCCTCACGATGTTTTCCCTCACCGTTAACAACCAAGATAAATTAACCACACATATGTCTTTAGAAAAGACAAATTGGTGTAGGCCCGACCCAGGATTTGAACACTAGTCGTTTGCACGATAACCGAGTGTTCTACCCACTGGGCTATCACGGTTGCTAATTAATAACATTTAAGATATTATGACCACTTATAGGCAGGCTTTTGTATGCAAGTGATCCAACATGCTAATAGTACATCAGTATGCTTTTTTTTTTGGTATTTATTAAATATTTTTATTTGATAGCAAACACGAAAATAAAAGACTAATTTAAATAGTTTTTATTTAAAATTTGTAATTGTAAAGTTGATACATTGAACAACTTTTTCTCTTAATGACGTCATCGATCAACAAAATCATGTGACAGATCGACATGCAAATCAAGCGAAATATTTAATAAAAATGTTACCGATTGCAAAACATTTCACGAATTAGTGATCTATAATGATATTATTACGATAATATATTAAATAAACCTATGATTTTCGATATTTTATTAATGAAGTACAAAAACGAATGTCATTGAATTAACATTGAAAGTCAAACACTGTTACAGTTACAGGTTTTTGATAAAATAAAGGTCATCAATTTATTTGATTTAATTTCAAAAAAATATTGTTTTTTAAACCTAATATCTCGAAATTGTTTTGTAATCACTTTTATAAAACTTTGCATACCTAATTGGGAATTGGTTTAATATCTAACCACATAAATTCCTCTGAATATGCTCTTCAAATCATATGATACAACAAATAGCCATTCATTTCTAGAAATGCATTCGCTTCCGTTGAAAAAGCATACATAGAGAACTACGATGGGATCATAGCAGAGCGAACCAGCTTGCAATATCAACTGCAGACCTTGAATGAAGTGCAGGTAAGTACTTTGAGGTTATTTGATAAGGTATAATATTAATGGCAAGCATCCAAAGTATGAAGTATGAATAAAAGATCATGTAAGAGGAGATTAACTTAAAAGTAGAGAGGATGGATGATAGAAAATTGGTAAAAGGGATCTATAGAGCTAGTGTGGATGGTAATTTTGGTAGAGGACGACCACGGAGAACTCACTTAGACCAAATTGTGAGTGTGCTCAAAAAGGCTGGCGTCCGAAGTATGAAGAATAAAAGAGCATGTACGAAAAGATTTATGGATATAAACAAAGCTAGAGAGGTTTGTCAGGATCGTACGAAGTGGCGATCAATAGTCTCTGCCTATCCCAATGGGAACTAATGGCGTGAGTATATGAATGTATGTATGTAAGAGGAGATTGATTGATGCAAACAAATCTAGAGAGGTTTGTCAGGATCTTATAAAGTGTGAACTGTGACAGCATCCTCTCCCGTTTAAAAGATATCTCTTTTATATATATTGGGATATCTGTAATGAAATCCAGGGAATTTTCTAGGGAATATAATCAAATTCAAAATGATTTCGACATATTTAACTCCAGTGTTTCAGCAATAAAGCGAATACTTACCAATTCATTTTTTCAGAACATTTAATTAAATTATTTATATTTTATTTTTTCTTTTATGCACTATCGTGCATTAAGAGATTTTTAAGTGGGTTTTGAGCGATGCAGTTAGGGACCCATCACCAACGATACTTTATTTCTCCCATCTTATCCCGTATCACCTTCCAAAAGTAGCTTGGGAATTTCTTATTCTGAAGCTCTGGCTCCTTGTTCTTTGGATTTATAGCCGTGAGTATAAGTTTAGTGCGTCGGGACGTGACGACCCCATCGCCCGCCGTGCGATTCAGTGTGATCTTGAAATCACACTGGACCGAACGGTGCAGTCAGTCTACCGAAAATGGCGGTCAATCCATTCCACACTAGGCGAAAGCAAATACCAACGTAGGCATGGGCAGCAGCATGCCTGCGATAAAACTTCTGCCACTGCGATCACCAATCCGCCTGCCAAGCGTGGTGATTATGGCATTTTACTTTTATGGCTGCGACGAAAACCCAACGGCCCTCAATTCCCGGCAGTCCTGCCGGTCCTGGCCATTTTGGCAGCGGTCAGGGTCCCACCGGTAGGGCAGAGGGTGCTAAGAATCACCGGGTTAGAAACGGCTGCCAACACCAACTAGACCTGGCTACGTACAATGGACGCACACTGCGGACGGCGGAAAAGATGGAGGAACTCGAGGTGGAGCTTACCAAGATACGGTGGGATATCCTGGGACTATCAGAAGTCCGAAGAGAGAGGGAGGATACGATAGTCCTGGAATCCGGACACCTGCTCTACTTCAGAGAGGGAGACCATCAATCCCAAGGCGGCGTTGGCTTTCTCGTCAAAAAGTCTCTCATCAGCAGCATTGTGGAGATCAGCAGTGTGTCGAGCAGGATAGCATACCTCATTATAAAACTTACTAAGAGATACTCTCTCAAGGTAGTTCAGGTTTATGCACCGACCTCGACTCACGCTGACACAGAAGTCGAAGCGGTATTCGAAGATATCTCCCGGGCTATCAACGATACCGCAAAGACTCACTTCACGGTTGTCATGGGAGACTTCAACGCCAGAGTGGGAGTACAAGAATGCGACGAAACGAGGGTAGGTCCACATGGCATTGGCTGCAGGAACCAAAGGGGGCAAATGCTGGTAAACTTTCTCGAGCACCAGGGGTTGTATCTGATGATACTTTCTTTCAGAAGCGACCCCAAAGAAAGTGGACCTGGCGAAGCCCCGATGGTCGAACGGCGAACGAGATAGATTCCATTATGACGGATAAGCGGCACATATTTAGAGATGTCTCAGTGATTAGCAGGTTTAATACCGGAAGCGATCACCGACTTGTCAGAGGCACTCTAAGTATCAACTACAAGCTCGAGCGCAAACGTCTTATAAGATCTACTCTTCGCCCTAACCTGCGCCAATTGCTATCTAGGAGCGAGAACTTCCAAATGGACCTACAGAACCGTTTCGACTCGCTGGAAACCACAGACGACGTTAACGAGAAGGCCAACCAGTTGATAGGAGCTCTACGTGAAGTGGGCCACAGACATTTTAAACGCGGCGCGATGGCAAGGAGTCGAAGCTTTCCCAGGAGACTCTAGAGCTAATGAGACAAAGACGCGAACTGCCGTATACTCAAGAGCATTCGTCGCAGCATCGGGTTCTGTCCAAGCACATAAAAAAACTGATTCGACGAGACCTCCGGAGCTTTAATACGCGCCTCATCGAAGAGGCCATAGAGCGAAACCGGGGGTCCAAAGTGTTCAGTCAGCAGCTTGGACGAAGCCAGCTGACGAAACTTAAGAGGGAAGACGGCAGGATCGTTGTCTCGAAGCCGGAGCTTCTCCGTGAAGTTGAGAACTTCTACGGAAGGCTATATGCCAGTCATGCCGCACCACCTGAGGAACACGACACCGACCCCAGAGCTCCATTAACTCGCCACTTCACCGAAGATATCCCAGACGTCGACCTGGACGAGATAAGATCGGCCCTGAGACAGCTTAAAAACAGCAAAGCTCCGGGTGATGACGGGGTAACGACAGAGCTTCTAAGGGCAGGAGGTACACCTGTACTGAGAGCCCTGGAAGATCTGTTTAACAACGTCATCTACAGTGGAACTATTCCGGAGGCGTGGAGCGAGAGCGTCGTGGTCTTGTTCTTCAAAAAAGGAGATAAAACCCTTCTCAAGAACTACAGACCGATCGCGCTCTTGAGCCACGTATATAAGCCACAGATCTGTATTTGAATAGATAACGCAAGTGTCATTTCTTGTATAGAAACCAAGCGTGCCATTATTTTTCCAACTACTGTGACGTCACATGAGCAATTTAGTGATGGGAACTCCCCGTCAGCGCGTAAACGATTCAATCGATTACATTCGAGTGCATCGACAGACGAATGATAAATTGACAGAAGAATGATAAACCTAGAATTATACCTGTTTTTTAATAACGCTATTTTCTCATGGTCTCATTTTTATTCTGAGCAACTCTTCCTACATTATTTTCCTCAACCACTACATCTTCCAACAACGATCTAAATCAGTGAGTTAATGAGTCAGTTAGTCAGTGAGTAGTTCAGTAGCCTTTATTATTATAATAACTTGTCCTTATTGATAACCTACCTAATTAACTAGTTTTAATAATTTGTTCTCGGAAAGTTACAAAATGATTTAAAAAAAAACCCCGAGATGAATTTTAATTTACAAAAAAGAAAAACAAGAAAGAAATGACAAAATATAATACAACCCAGAACTAATTCGGATTTGAAAAAAAAACAAATAAAATAACTTGTAGAGAAGGAAAAATAATTAAGTATTTTTTTTCGTTGACTGTTTTTCTCCAGGCTGTATCTCATAAACAGTGATAACTAGAAAGCTGAAATTTTCACAAATGACGTATTTCTGTTGCCGCTATAACAACAAACACAAGTAAAAAAATGATTTTAAGGGGGCCTCTTACAATAAACGTGTTTTTTTCCGTATTTGTTTGCTCAATATTAAAACGTTAATAAGTAGATACTTAAAATTTTCACAGTATATTTACTTGTATATCACCTTTCAAAATAAATAATTAAATAACAGTAAAGTAAATATCAAAGGGGCTCCCATACAAAAACGTTATTTTCTATTATCGATGATAGTACGGAACTCTTCGTTTGTTCAATATTGGAAATAAAAAAAAAACAAAGTAGTGTAACAAACTCTTCAATATTTGCTGAATATGTAGAATTATCCGAAGCAGTAACAGAATTAATTTTACTCATTTGTGTCATGAAATGAATGATGTCTTTACTAAGGTTTGTAAACCAGTTAAACTCTTCAATATTTGCTGAATATGTAGAATTATCAGAAGCAGTAACAGAATTAAATTTTCTCATTCTATCTATGAAGATAATTCAGCAGCTGTAGCTATTTCTAAGTATGGAAACTTTACAAAGAATTCTAAGCACATTGAAGTTCACTATCATTTTGTAAATTAAAATGTTTAGCAGGGAAATATACAAAATAGAGTCAGAAAATAAAATTGCACATATATTTACAAAACCTGTGGGAAATGTTAAATTCACTAACTTAAAAATGCTAAATTTAAAGGAGTTTAGTTCCCTAATTGATTATAATTACTGTAGTACTTAAGAAGCTTTGAACTTATGTAAGGAGGCGTGTTCGTGTATATATGTACATTTATATTGGCAACACTGAGTGAAGGAAGGAAGTAAATAAAGACTGACACATACCACACGATAATAAATGTAGCTTAGAGAAAAACTTGTAACTAAAATTAAACTATTATTTTATTAAATGAAATCAAAGTTAAAACAAGAGTATTCCAATTAATTATTTAACAGAAACATTGTAGTCCGGTCGACAAGTCGCAAGAAGTGGAGTTGGGTAGAAAAAGGTCGGAATTTAATGAAACTTAGAGATGTTGTTCAGGGATGGTTAATTAACATTTTGTCAAGTTTTGGACCTCGAGGACCCTGTGCAAAAAGAGGAGGAGGGGGAGAACTGCAAAAATCTCGACCTTTCGTCAGTTTTTCGACAATTTCCTTTTTTCCTTACATCCTACGACAAAAGCGTTCATAAACATTTTGTAGTACGTGAAATTATCTACAATTTGAGTACTCACATATGTCTGTATGTCAATTCCTTACTGAGATACGGCGCTTCGCAGAAAATATTTCTTTCCGAAATTCAGCGTGAGCTAGCATCGAAGTGAAGCAAGCACATGAAGACGCCGACGTGTTGATCGTCAACACCGCCATATCCAAAGCTAGCGAATTCGACAGCGTCATTATTATTGTTGAAGATGTGGACGTAATTATTCTGTTGACGGCATTGGGTATGTCCATAAAGAACATCTATCTTCAGAAAAGTGGAAGAGGTGGTGATCCTAGTGTCATCTACTCACCTTGTTCCTGTTCCTTTCCTCCCAAAGATATACTTTTCCTCGACGCAGTGAGTGGGTGTGATACCACGTCAGCACCGTATGGATTAGGGAAGAACAAAATTTGCAGCACCTATATGAAGAATACCGCCCTCTCTGCAGTAGTGGCTCCGTTTCTTACATCAAACGCTACTCCTCAGCAAATCAAGGACGCTGGAGAAAAGTTCCTGGTAGTAGTTTATGGAGGCAATATTGACAATGACAACCTTGACGACTTGCGGTACCGATTATTTACACGATCAGTGACGAAGGCTAAATTGGAACTAGCCCGCCTACCACCGACAAGGGACGCTGCCAATTACCACTCCCTCCGCACTTACCAGCAAGTACAAGCGTGGTTAGGTAATGAACTTCGCCCATCAGTTTGGGGCTGGAGCCTAACCACGCGAGGGGTACTACCAATCCCCACAACGAAAATTGCTGCGCCAGATAACATCCTCCAAATTGTTTCCTGCAAGTGCAGCAAAGGCTGTAGCACCGGAGCTTGCAGCTGCAAGAAAGCAGGTCTTAGATGTCTGTTGCCTCTAGTGTATACTTTGTCAAAACCTTAATTTTGTTAATATCATTCTAATTATTAAATCATCAATTTGTTTACGAAAGGACTACGTCTTTTTTTGCAATTATGTAGTGGAGGGAAGGAGAGGGAGAGGGAATATCGGTCTAAAAAGTAAGTAATGTCAATACCAATATTACCGACATGATATATGATTGGTATGAAATTACAGTAGAAAATAAGCTTTTGAGAATTGGGGTAAGGTGAGGAAGGGAGGGTGGATTGGGGGGGGGGTTCAAAAATACAGACCATAATAACAACAATTATTGTTATTAAAATAAGAAATAAGGTTGGTTTCTGCTTTTTTAAGGTATTTTTACTGCATTTCCGAAAAAAATATTTTCTGCGAAGCGCCATATCTCATTAAAGAATTGACATACAGACATATGTGAGTACTCAAATTGTAGATAATTTTACGTACTACAAAATGTTTCTGAACGCTTTTGTCGTAGGATGTAAGGAAAAAAGGTAATTGACGAAAAACTGACGAAAGGTCGAGATTTTTGCAGTTCTCCCCTGCCTCCTCTTTTTGCACAGGGTCCTCGAGGTCCAAAACTTGACAAAATGTTAATTAACCATCCCTGAACAATTTCTCCAAGTTTCATTAAATTCCGACCTTTTTCTATCTGAAACCACCTGTCGACCGGACTATTGTAGTAATAAAAATATTTTAGATACATGGAACTTCCATCGCGAATATTATCATTTCTCTGTTCCCAAAATCGATTAGAATTAGAATCGAATACAACTATATGTGTAGGTACAGTCGCCATCAGATATATCGGAGCGGCCAAGGTACTCAAATTCTTCTGAGCAGCAATAAATTTCAATAAATTCTTTACGGTAAATAAGGTCAATATGATCTGAACATCCAATACGCCACAAATATATGAGCAGTCGGTTTTCAATAATATCTGAAAGCACAACTTGTCAAATTTATCTGCTTAGACAGGGTGATCATAAATATCTGAACAATAAGAGAAAATATACCTTAAAGCACTAGGCATACAGTTTAAAATTCTTTGTTTATTTATTTTAGTACGTACGCTGGAATACATTTCCTACACAAGCACCATTTAGTTTTATCAAATGTCAAAACTAAAAAGAGTTTTCTGCTGGGAGGTATTCTCCACTGACCAACTAATCCGTACAACTAGTTGTACGGTTAATATATTATTTAAAAAAAAATACTAAATAGTTCCCCACCGACCAATTCTTATTTTTTATAGAAACAAGTAAGTACATGGTGTTAATATAGGAATGGGTTTGTAGTTGTATAATTTTCGCCGGCACAAATCATCAAGAGGTAAAATAACTTAGAATTTTTGAAAAGATGTATGCCATTTTTTTACTTTTACATTAATATAAATGCAGCTTTAATAAAATAAAAGGATAAACTAGTTTTTACAAAATTATACCTTTTCCTGCAGTTTTATCTAACGTATTATGCGTATTCATATATATAATTATATTAAATGAGGACATAAAAATCTAAAGGTCGAATAAATAAAAATAAATAAAATAACATGAATTCTTAATAAAATACAAAAATTGAACACAAGTGAGGATTTGAACCCTGACGCAACGGACTATATTTCTGATTTCTAATTACTAAACCGCTAGGCCACGGTGATTGACACAATAGTGGATGAAATATTGCAAAGCATTCGTACCTATTTTAATTTGGCAGCTTTAAACTAACCATAGATATAGAAACACATAGATTGGCAGTAAGTGACAAACATAGCATAAACGTCAACAAAGGCAGGACCTCTCACTGACACGATAACAGCCTACAATGGTTTTCGCATAAAACATGAAAAAAATATGATTTATTTTCGTTAATTCTGGTATGTAAGTCTTAACTTTGGTGATTTTTTGATAAAGTTATTAATATTTAACAGCACAGAAGCTAAATCAAATACATATTCTTTGGCAAACATAAAACTTTTAGCCATTTATGTCCAAATTAAGATTGTAATAATTACCAGTCTATATGCTTATTATAGATCTTAAACCAAAGTTTTCAATGCAAATATATGATAAAAATATCTTCTGTCATCATAATATTACAATTACTTTTAAGTTTGCAATTTGGCAAAAATAATGAATACGTATAATATCAATTTTAATAGGGTTAGTATGGAATCAGCGATACTAATGTCACGCTCACACACTCATTTACGCACTCCGTTGTACTTTTTTTTGGTCTCGCCTGTCGACTTTGTATTGCCAATCTATATATAGCACAATAAATCTGTGAATATTTGATAAATACATGAAGTGTATTATATGCAATGACAGTAATGCTACCATTTTTGTAAATTGCCAAATATTTTATTCAAATGTGTCTCTTGTAACAAGACTGTAAAGTTGCTTTTCGAAGATTTATATATATTTTGTATACCTACTCATTGTGTAAAAGGAAAATTCATTACATCTGTACGATTACATTTAAACCGTATGCCTAGTGCTTTAAGGTATATTTTCCTTAAATGTTCAGATATTTATGATCACCCTGTCTGTTCGGATAACTTTGACGAGTTGTGCTTTCAGATATTATTGTGTCGTTGTGTGTTCAGATTTAATTGAAAACCGACTGCTCATATATTTGTGGCGTATTGGATGTTCAGATCATATTGACCTTATTTACCGTAAAGAATTTATTGAAATTTATTGCTGCTCAGAAGTATTTGAGTACCTCGGCCGCTCCGATATATCTGATGGCGACTGTACAACACATTTCGCTTAAAATGACAGAAATATGACAATAGCTACCGTACCATGTAGCTGATTGACAGGTGAAAATATCGTTCATTTTGATGTTCATTGCGTGTTTTAATAGACAAGCTATACTAGATAGCTTTGTAACTAAAAGCGGCAATGTATTATAAATTAAGCGATACACACTCGTTTAAAAGATCTTCAGTGTAAAACCACAACGAACACGAAATAATTGATTTTGCAATAAAAACCACATAATCTAATAATAAAGTGACCTACCGATGAAAGGAAATCTTTCTATTAATTAGTCCCGCTTTATTTAGATAGTTTTTGGAACTCAATACGACACAATTAGGCATTTTTTATATTGAGCTTGACATATGTCACCGAGAACGTTCGAGCACGGACTCAATCAAATGGCGATAAACTAAGATAATTTTACTCAGTTTTTACACGCGAAGTACATGCACTTGCGGCATCTATTCAAATACATGTCTGTGATATAAGCTGTTCTCACGGGTCATCTCGAATCGTCTTGCCCAGAGGTTCAACGAGTTCCAGCCCGTGCAACAGGCTGGGTTTCGAAAAGGCTTTAGCACCGTAGACCACATCCACACAGTACGGCAGATTATACAGAAAACCGAAGAGTATAATCAGCCGCTGTGTCTAGCATTCGTGGACTATGAAAAAGCCTTCGACTCCATCGAAACCTGGGCTGTTCTACAATCCTTACAGCGTTGCCGAATCGACTGGCGCTACATTGAGGTGTTGAGACACTTGTACAATGCTGCGACCATGACCGTCCAAGTACAGGATCAAAAGACAGAACCCATCCAACTGCAGCGAGGGGTGAGACAGGGGGATGTCATATCCCCGAAACTGTTCACGAATGCGTTGGAGGACGTCTTCAAGATGATGAACTGGAACGGAAAAGGTATATGTGTCAAGGGCGAGTACATCTCACACCTTAGGTTTGCGGACGACATAGTCGTTATGGCAGAAACGCTGGAGGATCTCGGCGGGATGATTAGTAGCTTAAACTCAGCCTCTCGGCGAGTGGGGCTTAGCATGAACTTGGACAAGACGAAAATCATGTTCAATCGTCTTGTTCAGCCAAGACCAGTTCTTGTCGAGGGAGCAGAGCTCGAAGTTGTGCCGGAGTACGTCTACCTAGGTCAGACGCTACGACTCGGTAGAAACAACTTCGACAAAGAGGCTGCAAGACGCATCCAGCTGGGCTGGGCTGCTTTTGGAAAACTTCGGCATATCTTCTCCTCGGCCATCCCACAATGTCTGAAGACTAAGGTTTTCAACCAGTGCGTCCTGCCAGTGTTAACTTATGGTGCGGAAACGTGGACACTCACGGCTGGACTAGTCCACCAATTCAAAGTCACTCAAAGAGCGATGGAGCGAGCTATGCCCGGCATCACTCTGTTGGATCGCATCAGAAATGACGTGATCCGACAGAGAACTAAAGTGGCCGACGTAGCTCATCGGATCAGCAAAATGAAGTGGCTGGTCACATCTGCCGAAGAACCGATAACCGCTGGGGAAGACGAGTTCTTGGGCCCGCTGGACCGACGACCTAAAGCAGGTGGCCGGGAGTGGTTGGATGAGGCTGGCCGAGGATAGGAAGAGGTGGCGCGCCATGGGAGAGGCCTATGTCCAGCAGTGGACGAGTGTGGGCTGATGATGATGATGATGATGATAAGTATAAGTGACAAAACAACTATTTATATCTTATGATTTTTTAAGATTTTTAATCGCTGCTAGCCTTGAGGTTGGACTGAAGATGAACCGGTCAAAAACCCAACTAATGACCAACGGCGCAAAGCGTAAGGTAGTGGTCGATGGGCAGGAAATACAATACGTCGACGAGTACATCTACTTGGGCCAGATAGTGTCCTTCGCAAACAGGCAGGACAAAGAAATCGAACGACGCGTTTCGAACGCCTGGAAGAGCTACTGGTCCATGAAGAAGCTGATGAAGGGTAACCTTCCGTTAACCCTGAAGCGCAAACTTGTCGACATGTGCATCCTGCCAATCCTAACTTACGGCGCTCAAACGTGGTCATTGACCGAACGTCAAAAGTCCAAACTCAAGGTTTGCCAGCGAGCAATGGAGCGCAGTATTCTGGGTGTCAAACGCACAGATCGCATTCGAAACGGTATCGGCTCAAAAACTGGTATCGCTGATGTAGGAGTTCAGACTGCCAAACTGAAGTGGACCCGGGCCGGACACGTCTGTCGAATGCATCCGGAAAAATGGGCCAAAACAGCCACTGAATGGGTGCCTACAGATGGGCACCGGCGTAGGGGAAGGCCTAGGAGGAGATGGAGGGACGACCTGGACAGGTTTGATCCAGGGTGGTGGTGTACAGCCTCAAACAGAGATGTGTGGGCTCAAAATTGTGAGGCCGTTGCCCAGCAGTGGGAAGTGAATTAGGCTATAATAATAAAAAAAATCGCAATATTGAGACAAAAACCCACACTACCAATATTTAACTTAATACACCAACATTTTTTTTTCTTTGGAAGATTAACAGACCAATTATGAATACACAATGCCATTTACAAATCTTCACCTATAGAAAAAATACATAATACTTACAGAACTAAAAGGTTTAGGTTAATTTCATTCCAGATACCCCAAAACTGTGACAGCATCCTATCCCGTTTAAAAGAGATAGACCAACAACTATCGTGTGGCTGCACAGTGGTGCTCGCGTTCGTGCAATAAGAGCTTTTTAAGTGGGTTTGGGTGGGTGTGTTTCTTATTCCGAAGCTCCGGCTACCCTTTCTAGGGATTTACAGCCGTGAGTATATGTATGTTTGTATTGGAAATATATGATAATACAACTATTAATGGTTTTTTTATCCTTATTGACTCAAACTTACCACACAACCTTTCTCATATTTAAGTCTTTTTATTGAAGGTGTTTTTACTGATATTGAGTCAAAATAACTACACTTATACACCCACATTTAATTCCAGATATCCCAAAACTGTGACAGCATTCTCTCCCGTCTGAAAGAGATAGACCAGCAGCTATCGTGCGGCTGCACAGTGGTGCTCGCGCTCGTGCATTGCGACAAACTGTTTGTGGCCAACGTGGGGGAGGCGAGGGCACTACTGTGCAGGTTGGATTATGATGATTTACGTTTTAGACATACATACATATACTCACGGCTATAAATCCCTAGATGGGGTAGCCAGAGCTAAGGAATGAGAAATTCCTCAGCCACCTTTGGAAAGTTGAGTGGGGAAAAGATGGTAAAATAAAGGTTGTTGGTGATGGGTCTCCAACCGCATCGCCCAATAATCCCTTTAAAGCCCCAATACCGTTAGTCGCCTCTTACGTACACCCACCGGAAGAAATGGGGTAGTGCTATTCTAAGCCGACACTACACAGCTTAGGTTTAGATTAGGTTTTAGAATAGTGTTTAATTTCCTTGAATTGATTTCCTTTTAGATAAACATATTAATTACAATTTAATTCATAAGTGTTTTAAGTGTAATTTAACTCAAACATTAGCTATTTTCTTTAGAATCTTCCACACACATCTTTCGAATGTTTGCAAATATCACATGTGAACTATAAGAATTGATAAAAATTCACGTATTTGTTATTTTCGACAATTTGTAAACTTTATAGTAATTGTAATATTATGATGAATATGATGATAGAAGATATTTTTTTTTATATATTTGCATTGCTAACTTTGGTTTAAGATCTATAATAAAGCATATAGACTGGTAACACTCACACACTCTCTTCATTTGGACTCACTCCACAACACTCACTCACTCTTAATTTGGACTTAAAAAGTTTATGTTTGCCTAAATTGGTATTTGATTTAGATTCTGTGCTATCAATTATTAATAACTTTATCATAAAAACACGAAAGTTAAGACTCAAATACCAGAATTGACGAAAATAAGTCAATTATTTACTTTCATGTTTTATGCCAAAACCGTTGTAGGCTTTTGTCGTGTCCTATGACGTTTGTCACTTACTGCCGATCTAGTGCAACTATATCTATGGTAGTAATAGAAACGGCTGAAAATTACCACCTCCTGTTAAAAAATAGGCAACATAGTCAGCTGCTCTTTTTAGACATTTAACCTAATTAATAAACAGAACCGATATAATAAAAAAAAACGTTTTTTTAAATTCCAGAACCGATGAAAACTCTGTCCTCCGCGTAGTTCAGCTGTCCGTAGACCACAGTTTGAACAACGAAGACGAGCTTTTGAGACTGAGACAACTTAACTTGGATGTCAAGAAATTGAGAAATGGTGAGTACATCATACATACATATACTCACGGCTATAAATCCCTAGAAGGGGTAGCCAGAGCCAAGGTATTATAAATTCTTAAGCCACTTTTGGAAGTTGAGTGGGGAAAAGGCGGCAAAATAAAGGTTTTTAGTGATGTGTCTCCACCGCATCGCCCAAAAATCCAATGAAAAGCCCCAATACCCGTAGTCGACTCTTACGACACCCGGGGTAGAACAACCGTTCGTCAATAAAGAGTAAGTTCAAATCCCGGGTCAGGCCTTTTCTAAAGTCATATTTGTGGTTAATTTATCATGGTTGTTAACGGATGAGGAAAAACATTGTGAGGAAACAGACGAAAAATCGGTGCTCCGTTTTGTACAGCTGTCCGTAGACCACAGTTTGAACAACGAGGATGAGCTTTTGAGACTGAGACAACTTAACTTGGATGTCAAGGAATTGAGGAACGGTGCGGATTATACGTGTATAGTCATTAGTGTAAAAAAAATTTATTATGTTTTACTTTTATAACAGCCGTGATAGCCCAATGTGTATGGTACCGCCTTTCATGCAGAGAGGCGTGAATTCAAATATCGTGTCGGGCCAACACAAATTTTTCTTTTCTAGTAATATTTGTGGTTAATTTATCATGGTTGTTAATGGTGAGAGAAAACATCGTGACCCTCGTTGTTTACGGTGAGGATAAACATCGTGAGGAAACCTACATGGCCAAGTTGTAGTTTGTCATGGACAGTGTATTCGTACAAAAAGGCAAATGGCCTATCACGTGATTACACTGTCCAAGCAAAACGTGGGTAATCTGAATACCAAGTGACAATGTCACGTGAAGTTCAGAAGTATTAGTACCTCAACCCTTTCAGGAATTTCACATATAGTATAAAAAAACACACTTTTAGTTTTCATATACTAGGAAAACATACTGTTCTTCGTATTTTTAAGATCCAATTTAATATTTCAGCGCAATACTTAGGCAACCAATGTGGCACCCGTTGTTTAGGAAACTATCTAGTGAAAGGATTGTACCGAGCATTTCCTGATATCAGAGCTTCTACGAGTGAACCCGTGATTTGTGTCCCGGAGATACACGGGCCTATAGTGTTGGATGAAAGTTGCAGGTAATATTATTATGGTATATATTTAAAGACTTGATTGGATACATACATACATATACTCACGCCATTAGTTACCATTGGGGTAAGCAGAGACTGGTCACCACTTTGTATGATGCTGACAAAACCTTTCTAGCTCTTACATTAATGTTTTCATTCATGCTCTTTTATGTATTTTTGAGGACACTCCACACAGTAGTCTTCCTATACCGAAAACGTTCTGAAGTAAGAAGAATAAAAGAGCATGTATATGAGAAGAAAAGTAAATAAAATAAAAAAAAATAAATAAAAATTTTATTCAGTTTTCAAAAGTACATAATATTCGTCTTAACCTAGTTAATTATTTAAAGTACAAAATATAACATTTTCCTGTTCCTGAGCTAGGTAATTTACCTGTATTTCAGGCAACAATAAACAAAAAAGGCTTAAACTATCAGTTTTCATATAATGGTATTGGTAAGTAGTGTATAAGTTATTATCAGAAATCGATTGTATCTAACTAATTGTATTATTATGATAAAAAAAATAAATAAAAACATCTTATATTAACTTATTATATTAAGCAATTCCTCTAATTCCGTGTATGTAAGATTTAATAGCCACGATTGAAGTTTTTTCTTGCATTCAAAGTTGTTTGAGTTATTTAATTCTAGTAATCTATTAATTTTATTATATAAGTATGGTCCTAAAAATATAAAGAATCTATTTGTAATGGAAAACTTTGCACTATAGGTATTCAAACATACTATATCCTTTCGCCTCCTGTTTAGTGTATCAGGGTTGAAGTATAAGCTAGCATGCTGTTTTAGAACAGTGAATAGAATAAAGAGCTGGCGCACAGTTAGCACTTTGCATTGTTTATATAGTTCGGTAGTAGGGAAATAGAAAGGGCGCGCAGTAGCTACTTTAAGTAGCGCTCTTTGAGCTCGTTCCAGTTTTAACATAGTGGTTATGCCAGCACCTCCCCAAGATTTTATGCAATAAGTCAGTAAGGATTGACCAAGCGCTTGATAGATTTGCTTTATTAAAGCGTAGTCACATATGTGTCTCAACTTTTTAAATATTACTATAAGTTTTCTAATTCTATTACAGAGTGCATTAATATGGACCTTAAAAGTTAAAGTAACGTCGAGAGTAATTCCAAGATATTTGATGTTCATTGCTTTGGAGATAGTTGAGCATAGGCATGGTGCGCTATCAGTGCAAGTGCGGTGATGTGCATAAAGCGGGGTGTTATTGAGTAATGGTGTACAAGTGTTCCTTGCGAAAATCATATACATAGTTTTATCAGTATTCAAGGACAGAAAATTATTAAAAAGCCAGTCATTCACAATACTAAAGCCAGATTGAGCGAATTTATAAGCTTCGTCTATTGTTTTTGCAGAAAAAAGTAAGGCTGTGTCATCTGCATATGAAACTATGGTGCCGTTAATAAGTTGGAGATTACATAGCTCATTAATATAAATCAAAAATAGGCTGGGTCCTAAGATACTACCCTGAGGGACGCCAAAGGGGTGGTTTTTTTAAAAATATGCTATAAATTGTCTCCAATTTTTAGGCACTGAAGTCTATTACTAAGATAACTTTCAAATAATTTTAACTGAGTATCCCGAATGCCGATATTTTCTAATTTTTGCAATAAAATTGGAATTGAAATTGTATCAAAGGCTTTTTTGAGGTCGAGAAAAATCCCTATAACATGCATACCTTTGTCCAAATTTTGCACAATTTCATTTGTAAGGCAATGGACTGCGTCATCAATGTGAGCGATATTTGTCAAGATCGTACAAAGTCAGCTTCAAAACTATCGAGTAAAAGAATTTCCTAATATCAGAGCTTCTACGAACTAGCCCGTTATTTGTGTACAATACACGGGCCTTATATATATTATATTATTGCTGTGTAGTGTCGGCTTAGAATAGCACTACCCCATGTCTTCCGGTGGGTGTATGTAAAAGGCGACTAACGGTATTGGGGCTTTTTAGGGATTTTTGGGTGATGCGGTTGGAGACCCATCACCAACAACCTTTATTTTTACTATCTTTTCCCCACTCAAATTTCCAAAAGTGGCTGAAGATTTTCTAATTCCATAGCTTTGGCTACCCCTTCTTGGAATTTATAGCCGTGAGTATATGTATGTATGTATGTATGTATTAATGTATATACCTTATATTGGATAAAAGTTGCAGGTAAAATGATGTTACTCAGATACTCACGTATCCTATACAATACATTGTTTCCTCTCTTCAATGCATTAAATGTGGTGTTTTTAATAATATTATATTAAAAAGTGGTTAATTTTGTATGTCCATCAGGGATAATAGCCTAAACAATAATGAAAATTCTTTCACTTAACTAATATCATACATACATTTAAAAAAATATACATAATTAAATACCTAGAAGGGGTAGCCATAGCTTCGGTATAAGATTTTCCTCAGCCACTTTTGGAAGTTGAGTGGAAAAGAATTTTTATATAGTTGTTGGTGATCGGTCTCCAACCGCATCGCCCAACAATAATATAAAAAGCTACCATGCCCTTATTCGTCTCTTACGAACCACCCATGGGGGTAGAAATGGGGTAATGCTACTCGAAGCCGACACTATACAGCTAAAGAATATAATAACATAACATAAACATAACAAACATAGAGAGGATGGATGACAGTAAATTGGTGAAAGAGATATATAGAGCCAATGTGGAAGGTAATGTTAGTAGAGGACGACCTCGGAGGACACATTTGGATCAAATAGAAAATGTGCTCAAAAAGGCAGGTGTCCGCAGTATGAAGAATAAAAGAGCATGTATGAAAAGATTGATGGATGTAAACGAAGCCAGAGAGGTTTGCCAGGATCGTACAAAGTGGCGATCGATAGTCTCTGCCTACCCCAATGGGAACTAACGGCGTGAGAATATGTATGTATGTATAAACATAACATAAACGTTCACGCCGAATATCCCCGAAGGGGTTGGCAGAGGTACGCATACTTCTTAACATCACGTGACTTTGTCACCTGGTGTTTTTCAGAGTACCCACGTTTTGCATGGACAGTGTACTCACGTGATAGGGGGCAGGCCTATCGCCGTTTTGTACGAATACACTGTCACATGACTAAGTACAACTCAGCCATGTGGGTTTCCTCACGATGTTTTCCCTCACCGTTAACAAACATGATAAATTAACCACACATATGTCTTTAGAAAAGACAAATTGGTGTAGGCCCGACCCAGGATTTGAACACTAGTCGTTTGCACGATAACCGAGTGTTCTACCCACTGGGCTATCCCGGTTGCTAAAGAATATGTTTTTCTTATTTCAGATTCCTAATCCTGGTAAGCGCCGGTGTATACAAACGCATACAAGAAGTGAAAGGCAACAGCGAACAAACGAACAAGCAACTTTCACAAACAATCGTCGAAAACTTTCGAAACCAAACAGACTATTCCAAAATAAGCCAAGAAGTTTTACTCGAAGTCGAAAACGAATTCCGAACACATTGTTTTAGGAACAATTTGACACCAAAATCTAACAATTTGATGACACTTTTAATAAGAAACTTCAATTTCCCATTACCGAATGCAAAAACCGATGTATCGAATCTAGCATCGAAGCAATTGAATTCATCGGTAAGATTTAACCCGATTGTTCAGTCCAAATCGAATACATTGTTGAATGAAATCGATACGAATTATACTGAATCGAGTCAACGGGTCGAATCGAATGATATGAATCGGTCGATCGATACAAATAGATCAATTGATTCTAGTTGTGATATATATCCGAGTGGGAAACCATATGATGCTAATCGGAAAATTAAAGGTTATGTTGATTTTAGTTGTTATTATGAAAATGTTGAAAAAGCGAGGAAAAATGGTACTTTACCGAGTTTTATCAAGTGATTTTTTGTGCTTTTTGTTTTTTAGTCCAAATGATGTTTTACTAGTGCTTTTAAGAATAGTGCCTTTATTGAAACTAGTGTTAAGAAAGCACATGGTAGGTTTATAACAGAGAATTATGTACTTAAAAATAAATATTAGAAATAATTCTGTGAAAAAAAGTAGTTTTTTGTTTATTAATATAGAAAAATAACAACCGAATATGCTTTTTGAACCGTTATTTAATTTACACATGTACATGTTATTATATTAAGTTATTTTTATGTTAAAGAATAGTCATTAGTTTTAATTAAACGACTTGTTTGAATGCAGTGTTTTATTTAATTTCCATAATACAATGCAACTAAAGAATTAATAGGCCTATCCCCTACGTGAGTACTCTGAACACTGGGTGGAAATAATATCACGTGATAAGATATACATCATAAACGTTATAGTTGTACTTATGTTCTATATGTTGTTATTTTATATTCTTGTTGCTATTTCTGTTTTTTCTCCTTAATAAATAAATAAATAAATACATACATACATATACTCACGCCATTAGTTCCCATTGTGTAGGCAGAGACTGTCGATCCCCACTTTGTACGATCCTGACAAACCTCTCTAGCTTCGTTTACATCCATCAATCTTTTCATGCATGCTCTTTTATTCTTCATACTTCGGACGCCAGCCTTTTGGAGCACACTCTCGAGTTGTGTTGAAACAAAGTGACGAGCAATGGACTTCCTAGTCAAGCTGGACTAAACTAGGGTAGTATGAGGTTTAAAAAGAAAGATAAGATGCAACTAAGAGTATTAATCAATTAACTTTTGTTAAAATTCCTCAAATTTCTTTCTACCTATCATATCAGCCAACATACGGAAAGTACTCTGCGGAATCCTTAGTTTCTTTCATACATACATATACTCACGGCTATAGATCCCTAAAAGGGGTATCCAGAGCTAAGGAAATAGAAATTCCTCAGCCACTTTTGGAAATTGAGTGGGGAAAAGATTTTAAAATAAAGGTTTTTGGTGATGGGTCTCCAACCGCATCGCCCAATGTTCCCTTAAAAGCCAAAAATACCGTTAGTCGCCTCTGACGTACACTCACCGGAAGAAATAGGGTAGCGCTATTCTAACCCGGCACTACACAGCAGCATTTCTTTCATATACACAAATATATATGCGCTGTGTAGTGTCGGCGAGGTTTTGTCCTCGGATTTTTTATAGAGGTTTACTCCTCGCGGTCAAGCCCACACCACAGCAAGACCCTCGGTCCTGGAAGTGCAATACTGCCAGGGTTACGAGTTCCCCTCTTGCTCCCGTTCCCTCTCTACACCTCGCAAGGAAACGGGAGCAACCCACCCCATGATTTTAACGAGGTTTTCTCCTCCGAATTTTTATAGAGGTTGACTCCTCGCGGCCCGCCAGTGACGGCAAGGCCCTCGGTCCCAACAACAGCGGATACAACTGTCGCTGGGGTTCCGATTTGCGTCGCATCCCCTGTCCCCTCTCCTAATGAAAAAGATAGGTACTGGGAGCGAAGCCACCTCGGTGCAATAGCTTCACCCCGGGTGGCTAGTCCGGGGCGCTGAGCCCCACGCCACGACAAGACTGCACCGTGTGGGGGCGCTCGTTTTATACATAATCTAACCTAACCTAGCTAAATGTGACCTAACTTTTCTTTGCCTGCGACCCACCGCACCACAAGCAAATATAGATAAAAACACATATAATTGATAATATTTTTTCAAATATAAGACTAAAAAACATTTATGAATATTATAGTTATTTATTGAAATTATCATATTGTCGGTCATGAGTATAAACAAATATATTAAAACAAATATTATTAAATACAAAGTGTATAGTTAGTGATATTATGAATTTCGATGATTATATTTTTCAATATTTATAACTTGAATTTTTAATGAAGACTGATCATTATGCTTTTAAATAGTAAGTGAAATATTTTCGGACCTCCGATGATAGGAGTTAAAAAGTTATGTAAGAAAAAGCGCACCCGCTATCCCCCCTGGTAGAAAAGAAAGGTTTTTATTACCATAAATATGTAATACAGGTTGTATTACATATTTCTATTAAGACAAAGGGCAAGCAAAAAGAACAATCATTACATAACATTTATCTGTACCTTACTATAGAATTCATTTTACTTTATTTTGACACAACGATGCCGACGTGCTGTCCTACCGCGGCCTCCCTCGGCATCGTTGTGTCAAAATTAATTCTATACGCCTGGTGATAAAATTAAAAATGCTATGTCTGTACCGAAATCCTTTGCCATGCCATGCCGGCAGTCAGCGCCGGCCCTTAAAATATTAATAACAACTTTTTAAATCAGTTTCTTTGTTTAGCAGTGTAGTGTAGTAGCACTACCCCATTTCTTTCCGTGGTTTGCGTACAAGGCCACTTTAAGTGCCTGTTGGGCATTTTTTTTTTCAAAATAAAAAGAAATGTTCTCTATTTTTTGAACGTCACAAACTTACGTATAAGTTAAATCTTACTCTACTGACTCTACTTCGGATTCGGAAGGTGTATTGCTGCGAGAAGAACCCGTGCGGCTTACAGCACCAACAAATACTTCACTTTTACTATATTTTCCAAAATTTACTTAGGGTATCAATATATGTATATTTAATACTTGTATCTTTGTCTAAACTATATCTTATTTTTGCCCGACGAAAAAGGAGGTTTCTAAATACGACCTTATTTATGCATTTTTATGTTAATTCGGGGATAACTTCATCGTATATGAACCGATTTTGATTATTATATTTAAAAGGTGAAACAAAATACATTAAAGTTCTTAGTCATTGCGGTGGTTAGGTTTTTTGGACTGCTAAAAGTACTTATGTATTTTAGATTTGACGGCTTATGGGATTTTTTAAAAATAAGTGTGGATAGGAGGAAACGTGTCTTCTCTAGTAGCTCTATGTAGAAATATATGGAATAGCCGAGTTTACTTCGCGGCGCTCGCGACTTTTGAAAGGCGTTGCCCGAGCGCTATTATATCGTCACGATATCGGTTAGAATGAGATGGCAGTATACGATACTAAGTAAGAGCGAAAGAGAAGGCTGCTTTATCCCACGCATGGTCACTCGTACTTCTTTTGGGACCTTCTTCAGATCTGTGTCCGCTAATGGAATCTGATAATCGGATCGGCGGGATCTGAAAGAACGCAACTGGACGAGCCCTTTCAGTTGTATGTATTTTCTTCCTATGTTACATACATATACTCGCGGCTATAAATCCCTAGAAGGGGTAGCCAGAGCTGAAGAATTAGAAATTCCTCAGAAAATAAAGGTGGTTGGTGATGGGTCTCCAACCGCATCGCCCAAAAATCCCTTAAAAGCCCCAATACCGTTAGTCGCCTCTTACACGTACACCCATCGGAAGAAATAGGGTAGTGCTATTCTAAGCCGACACTACACATCTTCCTATTATTATTACTTCTGTCATAACGATTAATTTTATAACCAAACTATTGTATAATTGTATTGTAGGTGTTGTGTAGAGCCGGCTTGGAATGTCACTACCCCTACTACTTATAGTTATTTTTGGGGGATGCGATCCGATTTATCCCTTTCAAGTTCCAAATGTGGCTGAGGAGTTTCTAGCTCTGAAGCTCTGGCTACCCCTTTTTGGGATTTATGGCCGTGAGTATTTGTGTAAAGCTTTTTACCTCTTTATGACGTAAAAGTGAGCTTGCAAGTAAAATTAAATTTTACAAAATGGTAATAAAACTATATTATTCATATGCCGTGTAGTGCCGGCTTAGAATGTTGCTACCCCTTTCTACCCACGGGTGTCGTAAGAGTCAACTAAGGGTATTGGGGCCTTTTATTGGATTTTTGGGCGATGCGGTTGGAGACCCATCACCAAAAACCTTTATATTACCATCTTCTCCCCACTCAACTTCCAAAAGTGGGTGAGGAATTTATAATGCCTTAGCTCTGGCTACCCCTTTTAGGGAAATATAGCTGTAAGTATATGTATGTATGTTTTTACAAAATAAAACCACAGAATGTTACACAATATATTTATTAAACACTCGAATACAAATAATATTAGACCGGCTTGTAATCCAGTTTGCTCTCCAACTTCTTATTGTCAGCCACTTTACGTACAGCTTTCATTAAGTCCTCCTGAAAAACAATTAATACATATTATTATCAATGTAAATGAGGCTCGCAAAGTCAGGATAGTACAAAATGGCGACCGATAGTCTCTGCCTACCCCAATAGAAACTGATGGTGTGAGCATTATTTCTGCCTTTGAAACCGGGAGAAATGGGTTCAAATACCGCACCAGGCTTTCACCAATGTGTGATATCAAAGTGCAGTTAATTTATCAAAGTTTTTCCCATTTGTGTTGTTCGTAAGAGGTGACTAGGGTATTGAGCCTTTAAGTACCCCTTCAAGGGATTTATAACATAAAATAAACGTTCACGCCGGACATCCCCGAAGGGGTTGGCAGAGGTACTAATACTTCTGAACATCACGTGACATTGTCACCTGGTGTTCAGAGTACCCACGTTTTGCATGGACAGTGTACTCACGTGATAGGGGGCAGGCCTATCGCCGTTTTGTACGAATACACTGTCACATGACTAAGTACAACTCAGCCATGTGGGTTTCCTCACGATGTTTTACCCTCACCGTTAACAAACATGATAAATTAACCACACATATATCTTTAGAAAAGACAAATTGGTGTAGGCCCGACCCAGGATTTGAACACTAGTCGTTTGCACGTTAACCGAGTGTTCTACCCAGAGGGCTATCACGGTTGCTATATATGTCGTAGGATGATTTGATGTTTAGGTTTTTTGCAAAAAACCTAGGGTTTTTGCAAAAATCCGGATAATTAGACAACGGTTATAATATTTTCTAATCTTACTAGGTTTTTTGCAAAAAAACTAGTCGGTTTAGTAAGATTGTATTTCTTTAATGCTGATTGGCTGATTTCTGATTGCTCGCCTACACTTATTCTGATTGGTTCGTCATAGTGGTATTGAGATATTATAGCTAGAGTTATAAAGGGTAAGAAATTACAATACTTATTTGATACTAGGAATTAAATATACTTTTTTACTCTTTTGTTGGAGTAAAATTACCCCATCAAGATCAAGATACCCTAAACAAGTAACACTTGTATTATTGGGATACTAACTCAGCGATATATTTAATATAATATAATACACATATGCTCATCACATAAACGTTGCTCTCAGCGGGGATCAAACCCGCAACCTCCAGACCGAAAAGCTAGTCACCTATCCACTCGGCCACGGACGTCTTCAATATAGGTAGGAACAATAAAGTAAGTACGTTTTAAATTGTAGTATTGAGGTATTATAGCTAGTGTTATAAAGGGATATGACAATACTATTTTATACTTAGGAACTTTTTGTAACTAAGATTAAAATAACAATCAAATTAAATTTAGGTAGGAACAATGAAGTAAGTACGTACGAAGAAGTAACAACCAATCAGAGATGACGTGTATATGGGGCACTGCAATTGACCAATCAGTGTACAGTATTTATAAAAACTGACATTTCGTTTCGAAGTCATACTAAACCAACTAGTTTTTTTGCAAAAAACCTAGTAAGATTAGAAAATATTATAACCGTTGTCTAATTATCCGGATTTTTGCAAAATCCCTAGGTTTTTTGCAAAAAACCTAAACATCAAATTATCCTACGACATATCGTCTGCTTACTGGTAAAATGTAGTAAATGCGTTTTTTACAAAAAAATAGTTAATAATGCATTTATATGTAATTTTTGACGCTCTTTCTACTGGAAAAACGCAATAAATGATAGGACTGTTAATTACAGGTCATTTTTCAATTACAGGTCAAATATGATAAGTGCACACCCATGCTAAAAATAATATTTTTTTCCACAATATTTATAAGAAAATGGCCTCTAATATGCTACCGCAAATAAGAACGTTAAATTTCCAATAATTGATTAAATAAATTTCTGCAAAATTTTATTAAGATGTTAGTAAAAAAAAAATACTTAAACTTTGAAAACCCTATATCTCCGTTTAACAAAATATGTACTTACTACATTTTACCAGTAAGCAGACGATATATAAGTTATATAAATGTATTTGTTTCTAATATAAAATATGATATTACCTGTACAATATACTCCCTTTCAGCTCTTATAGCAAACAATCCGGCCTCCGTACAAACATTTCTAAGGTCAGCTCCGTTGAAAGTATCCGATAGTTTCACTACGGCTTCATAGTCCATTTCTCCGTGCTTTGCAATGGGACCCGCATGGATTTTCAGGATTTCTAGCCTGAAATTTTCATTTGTTTATTTATTCATAAATATAAGCATTACAGATTTTTAATAACCCAATTCGGCTATATTTCACATTAAGACAATATATTCATAAGCTTACAAACAAATTTGGAAGTATATAGTGTTAAATTTGTGTTTTTTAACCTAGGTACATTAAAGATAAACTTGGAATGTCTCACTTACTTTAGTAAAGTTTAAATATACAAATAAATAAAGAATAAATAAAGGAAAGAAATATTTCGACACAGGCGGGATTCGAACCCGCGACCTCGGGTATACGCCCCCGTCGCTCTTGCTAATTGAGCCACCGTGTCAATGGCTGCCAGCGCGAAATTCTTCTATCCTTTATTTCTTTTACACCTTTATTTGTCTTACTAACTGGGATCAATTAACAATATTTTTTTCTAAGAGTCGGAATAGGCATGATGACAACAAGTAATTTTCATTGAAATAATTTGTGTGTATATTATTACAAAATTCCTAATTCTAAAACTCTGATTCTTTTCATGATTAAGAGCAAGATGAATATTATAATCGATAAAATAAAATCGCTAAATACGGCAATCCGCCATGAAATGTTGAACGCCAATCAGAGCGCATGACGTCACGTTAGAGCCAGTGTGACCATTTGTGGCAGATTTCTGCCATTTTGGCAGATTTGGACCCAAAATTTAAGCTGTGGCATATTATGCTGACGATTTCAAAATGTGGCAGATTTTGGCAGATATCAAAGGTTTTAATAATCATGCTAATTTTAATTAAAATTGCATAAAAATGAACAATGAATAATTTAAGTAAGGTAATTAGAAAATATTTACTAGAAAATTTATTCATAATCTGGCAACCTTTGTTCCTACGTCTTTGTTGATACCCAGCCCAGTTTACACGGGGATTTCCCGCTTGATCTGTTGATACATAGGTATTGTCATTTTATTATGGGCTTAAATTTTGGGTCCAAATCTGCCCAAATGGCAGAAATCTGCCACAAATGGTCACACTGTTCCTTGTACTCTTTAGTGACGTAAGCAAGCGACGCCATGACACTTTGACGCGTTTTGGTGCAAATTTTAAATTTATGTTTAAAAAAATATTTTTTAAGTACTAGGTAAACCTAAATTTTCCGCAGAAATATTATGTTTATTGTAATTAATATATATTTCCAAATGTTATAGAATAGTTTCTCAAAATTTGTCATCAGGCCTATTGTTTTACGAATACTTTAAATCTGATATTTATTCTACTACAACAAATTCCTTTAAATGAATTGGAATTGAGATGGATATAACTTTGAATACGTGAATGTTTAGGATCTCTAGCCTGGAATCGGAATGAATGCAATACTAATTCGATGTAACATAACTGGGATTGAGATGAATATAACTATAATTATACGGAATTCAGGATCCCAACGTTCGATATTAATTGATATAGTAAACATTTCATGTATCTGCAAAATCATTTATTAGAGATTAAAAATGTTGGATTGAGATTACAATGCCATAATTATTATTCCTTTTAGTTATTTTAAATAAGTAGAAAACAATGCATTATAAACAGGCAGCGCAACAGTTTCATTCTAAAGATTTTTGCTTCGTCTACGTCTTAAGACTCTGAATTAAAAAAAGACTCAAAAAGTAAGCAGTTTATTAAGTTATATTTGAAAATTGTTAAATAATTTCCCTGCTCAATTTTTCAGTTTTTAATCTCTGGCTCCTCCTTATTGGAATAATACCCTAAATCATAAGTAATTTTAATTAGTATTTAATTTAAATTTATTTGATTTTATCATTATTAATTATTTTGTGTTATTCTTTAGTATTATTTTTTTGAATTTTTGATTATTTTATATTGTTTCAAGTAATTTTAACAATAATAATTTAATAAGAAGGAAAACGATAACGACCAATAATGTTGTGTGCACTATTTTTGGCATTGTAACAGATCCGAATCAATGTTTTTTCATGAAAGAAAATGTTTGTTATAATGCTGTTTGTGTACCTATTAAATAAATAAATAAATAATTATAATAAATACAAACCAAAAAGTTTTAAAAATCCTTACCTAGCCTGCTCATTAGGCAACGGTATCTCAATCTTCCTATCAAGCCTTCCAGGCCTAAGCAAGGCCGGGTCCAAAGTGTCAGGCCTATTAGTGGCCATAATGATCTTGACCTGTCCCAGGGAATCGAACCCGTCCATTTGGTTCAGCAATTCCATCAGAGTTCGCTGGATTTCTCTGTCTGCGCTTGTGCCTTCAGAGAATCTTCGGCCACCTGAGAATTATTTTAGTGTTACAGAAGGTTTGACAGAATTCAAATATTTTTGTTCATGAAAACCTCATGTGTGGATTATAACTAATAAATAAATGAAAGAAAAATTTCGACACAGGCGTGATTATTTATTCTTTATTTATTAGTAAGGTTTGACAGGTTCTAATAAAGTGGAGATTGGAAAAGAGAGCCATTTAAGTGGGAAATGGATATAAAACAAACGGATAATATTTACACCATTCAGTATTTTCTAACAAGCTTTATTTACAATTGCCTGTCTTTTCATTCCTTCCTTTCATTTTCCATACTTAGAACTCCTACGCTTTTAAAGCACTTTTCTTTTTTTGATTTAAAAGTATCCTTCGTGTTTCCTTTGCTAACATTAACCTCCACTTTGGTACAACATATGTCTTTCGCCAATTTACTTTCATTGATCCTCTCTATATGCCAAAACCAAAATTACCTTTGCTATTTTTTAACACTATCATCTTTTACAACGCTCGTTTCAAGAATCATACAATTTCTCATTCGATCACATTATGTAACATTGAATGTTATACAACACATATTTTCAAATCACCTCATTCATAGGAAAATATTATTGATGTAGATTTTTTAAACATTACGATTTTTTTAATATCCTTACCAATAGCATCAATTTCATCCATAAATATGATGCAAGGTTGATGATCTCTCGCATAGTTAAACATCTCTCTGATGAGTCGAGCCGACTCGCCAATGTACTTGTCTACTATGGCTGATGAGACTACCTGAAATTATTATTATAATTAAGTTAGGTAGTGTCGGCTAAGAATAGAAAGAAATAAAGAAAAAGCTTTATTCAGTGCACAGGGAAATACACAACAAATAAAAAATAAAAATATAAAACATAGTGATAAACATAACATAACATAAACGTTCACGCCGTTTATCCCCGAAGGGGTTGGCAGAGATACCAATACTTCTGAACTCACATGGCAAGCGCCATCTAGTTTCCAGAGAAGGTACCCACGTTTTGCTTAGACAGTGTACTCATAAACAATAATAACAAAAAAATAAGTACAGAAATTAAACATAAAAAAGAAGCCCCATGCAGTGAATTGGTCACTGGCTCAGCATGTTGCCACAGATAAAGATGTCACCAACCGTGAATAGCATTAACCTATTTCTGCAGGTGTCATAAGAAACGATTTCAAGTATTGGGGATTTTTAAGTTATTGTTGGAAAATGCGATCTGAGACCCTTTATTTTATGATCATATCCCCTAAAAAAGGGTGGCAAGAGCTCTGGAACCAGAAATATCTCAGCCATTTTCAAGTTCAGTAAGACCTATTTAATAATAATCTTGAATCTTTACCACAAATAATTCAAAGTTAGTTATTAATGCTCATAGTTACTGTGTTAGAAAAGGCACTGATTTAAAGAGGCAGTTGTGGTGGTGGTGGTGGTGTAGCGGTTTTGGTAAGTTAAAAATTATAAATGGCACGTTTAATAACTAGATCAGCAGTTAAAACTAAGCAGTAAAGTAAACAAAAATGAATAATAAAAAATAATGAAACGGATCAGTGAATATATAATTGAGTAGGAAAATAATTAAATGGGCGGTAAAAAGTATTGAACGAGCGGTTACGCGTGGGTAGTAATAAATCGGAATTTGTCGGTAAGAAATCTCATTCTAAGCAATTCTATAAAGTAAGTAAGCATATAGGCATGCATATAGGCATGCATCAGGCATTTAGGGCTCGCTCCGCTGCGCTACGCTCGCTCGTTTTATACATAATCTAACCTAAAACCTAATTAAATGTGACCACCTAACTTTTCTTTGTCTGCAGGGGGCTTTCGCCCCCCGACCCCCCCAAGCAGGTCCCCCTGCACCCCCCGACATGCAAACAAGCGAGCAAGTATACATACAAACGGGCATGCATCGTTACGATCTGCCGAACTATTTATCGAACTGCCCATTCCATCATTTTTACCGCCCATTTAATTATTGGACTACTCAATTATTTTTAGAATTGACATTGTATGTTAAAATAACCGACTAATATATTTTTTATTACTGTCTATGTTTTACTGTCGCAATAATTATTCAACCGCCATTAAATTAAATAACTGCTCAATATGTTTTTCAACTAATCATAATAACATCTCGAATTTTTAAATAACAGCTCAAAAAATTAGTTCCCGTTAGAAAATATACTAGTTAGTATTTTATATTATCCATCCATACTAATATTATAAATCGGAAAGTGAGTTTGTTTGTTTGTTTATTTGTGCTTCTTTCACGCCGCAACTACCGAACGGATTGCTTTGAAATTTTGCAGACATATAGTTAGAAGTCCAGATTAAATTATAGAGTACTTTTATACCGGAATCACTAATGGATTTTAGCAGCGAAATCTTCAACCTTCCAGCTGAAACCTTATAAAAGAGCGCGGCGTTGTTTGCATGTTTACCAATAGATGGCGCTGTCGGTACTTTCTACATCGCGGTATGATTTCTTCTTTATTGGAGTATATAAACCCAAAACATATTATATGAACTTTGGAAAAATATTTTGGTGTATGTAATTTGAAATTACAATAATACATCATAGTTCGTTACTTGCATTATACGAGTCCGAGTCATTTACTTAGTAGACATGGGCGTTTTCGTTTTTTAATGCAATCCGATTTGTATCGGATTTTAGATTTTGAAATCGATTTCAAAATCCGATTTCGGAAATCCGATTTCCATAGCGCTTCACGTGGTACATTGCCATAGCTCGTACAATTGGATTTTGAATGCGATGTGATATGGATGCGATCCACGCTACACCATAAAAATCAAGAATATTTCGTTTTTTTCGTTCGTTTCGCGAATAGCGCGTGTGGGAAAATAACACAAACAATATTCGACGTTATTTCGTAAGCCCGAAGTTGGTTTATGAAATAAAACTAACTAAACCTAGGTATCTGGAATCTAAAATCCAAATCTAATGAAATTAGTGCTATCTTTTTTTTCTCCGCTATAAAACTGTTGGTTTGATAGAGAGGTGCGAATTTTTGATCTTACATACCTAAGCCAGAGTTCGTTTGGTCGGATTTTGGTTTGATTGATTTGGATTGGATGCGGGCGATTAGTTTTGTTTGTTGTAGTTGAGGTTTGGATATTTGGAAATCGGATTTCTGTGTTCAAGAAAACGATACAAACGATTTGTGAATGAAATCCGATTTTAGATTGGATTTGATAAATCGGTCCCATGTCTATTACTTAGTTGCTGTTTTGTTTTATCTGAATTGACTGTTGCTCGCTCGCTTTCTTTTTCTTTGGTGTCCTTAATTCCTATCCACTATGGTATTATATTGAAGTATTTAATAGATTTTAGGTTTTTCGCAGTAGGCTGAATAATAGTTACGTTAGTTTAGTGCGCTTTGTTCGTCGTTTAGATTTTCATAGTTTAGTTAGTTAGGGATATTTTTTGTTTCCTACTGTTTTAGATTGAATTGTGTATTTTAAAGATTTCAGGTTTTAAGCAGTAATTGAATAAGTGTTAGGTTAGGTTCGTCGCTTTGTTGGTCGTTTAGATTTTTATAGTTTACTCATATTTACGCAATGCCTCGCAAACGTAAATCAAATTTATCGAGCACCTCATATAAAGCTCGGGCAATGAAATCCTTTATATCCTTTACAACGCCCGCGGGAATATAAATGTATATAAAAAATAGAAGTTAAGATAGTGTTTTGGTATTTTGAATGTAAACCGGATGCAAAAAAATGAAGTCCACGCGGACGAAGTCGCGGGCAAAAAGCTAGTTTTAAATAAATAGCTGTGTAGTGTCGGCTTAGAATAGCACTACCCCATTTCTTCTGGTGGGTGTATGTAAGAGGCGACTAACGGTATTGGAGCTTTTAAGGGATTTTTGGGCGATGCGGTTGGAGACCCATCACCATCTTTTCCCCACGTAACTTCCAAAAGTGGCTGAGGAATTTCTAATTTCTCAGCTCTGGCTACCCCTTTTAAGGATTTATAGCCCTGAGTATATGTATGTTTAAATAAAAAATAGTTACCTTCAAGAAATTAGCATCCAATTGTGAAGCCACAGCTCTTGCCAATAAAGTCTTCCCGGTTCCAGGAGGACCATACAACAAACATCCTTTAGGAGGAGTAATTCCAACGCGGACGAATAATTCTGGATTCAGTAGAGGGAGTTCTATTACCTGAAGGAGAAGATGATAGAGGTTTAGTTGGTGGATAGGATAGAAATTAGGGATTTAGAGTTCTGTTAATGTATAGTGTGCTTGTGTTTTTAATAGTGAGCTTAGTAAGGTAGTCAATTTATTTTTAATATTTAATAATAATAATAATCGTTTATTACCAATTGAAATTTTACAAATACATAATACCAGCGGCCCCACACTAGGCAAGCCTGTATTGTGGGTACCAAATACAAATAACAATTCCGATTTTACAAAGTGAATTAAATTATAATACATTGATAAAATATTTCAAAATAAAAGAATGATTTTGACACCAGCATTGTTTGTGACACGTCTATACATTAATTTTCAGCAAAACTTTTAAATTTTATATTAGTAAGTAAGTAGGGAATATGAGGAAAAAAACATGGGTATTCCAAACAGCAGGTGACAAAAATGTCACATGATGATCTGAAGTACCTCTGCCTCTGCTTTGGGGATATGAGGCTTGAATTTTTAAGAAGGAGACCTTTTCTTCCAGTATGTTCAAGCCAGACCTTCAGAATGAGAAAATTCTTTAGCCACTTTTATAACTTCAGTAAAGAAAACATTAAAAAATAAAGGCAAAATCTACCACAACAATATAAATAAAACTACATATTCACCTCTCTCAACTGTCTAATCTGTTCCTGCAATCCTCCGATGGCAGAGTATGTGACATCACCAGGGTCCTCATGGCTCATGTTGTATACTAGGGGATCAACCTACAATTTATAATTTTAATTAATAAAAAAGAAAAATATTTTTCTAGTTTTAGTACTTGGTAAGGTAGATAAAGATATTTTTCACTGTAGAGAGTTTGAGGCTTGAAGGATAATTTTGTGCCTATCTCTTTTAACTAACACAACAAATAGATTTAAGCAACTTTTGGGGGTTGTCATTATCCAGCAATGGACAGCTATTGGCAAAAATATTGCTTGAATTAAGGACAGATGAAACAGTTACATAAGATATTTAAGGCACTTGGGCTGTTTTACAATGAAATATTAGTGAGAGTAGAGGCATTATCTAGAACAATATTATACAAAGAGTGTGTTGATATTCAGTGTTTAGCAAGCAAGCAAGCAAGTAATATACTTTCACACATAACAGAAATGTATAGAAAACATAAGTTTGCTTAACACTAATTTGAACACCAAGCTACCTACCTCTCTCGGTAAATGTCTCATGATGGTGAGCGTGGTCATATCGAGAGCCACTCGGGTGCCTCCTTTCAGCTTGTTCTTGTCGAGTTGGCGGCGACAGCCAACCACATAGCGAGGACCATTGGTGGCTTTTACTATGACTGGAAATGAGTATGGGTATGATATATAAAACAAATCAATGTACATAGTAAACAATATTGTTTAATGAAGATTTATTTGACATGGTTAGAGGTGGATCATCAGTTACATTATCAACAATCAATAAATAAGTACAAATTATTGTAAATACAAGCCACTTTAGAATATTCTTGGGGTATACATGTTATATAAACAATTCAAATCAACAATCACCTGCAGCAATTTAGACAGAAAACTATTGGTAGCCTATTGTATCGGTATCGTCATAAAAAGTTATTCTTTTCACATCTTTGATTCTTTCATAAAAAAAACACAAATAAAAGTACTTACATTTCTCTTCAGTCAACTGTTTAAGAACCTCTCCAACAATCTGACCAACACTTTGCAAAGCCTTGAGATCATTCTCACTCTTATCATACTGTTTGGTTAGATCTTTTAGCTGGTCTCTCACTGAAATACACAAAAGTCAACTTGTTATGACGTCAATTCTTTATTATGAACCAAATGTGAGTAACCAATGATAAAATAGTCGTGAACTATACAGTATTCATTGTAACAAAACATTCTAAAATAGGACAAGGGGTCTTGGCTAAGGAAGTAGTAAATGGCTGTAACTTGAATAAAAATATATTATATTTAGAGACAGTACGAGAGAACATTAAATATTAGCAATAATATCATTAAATTTATAACAGAATCATAACTATATCCAAAATAATTGTGAGATGATTCGGCAGAAATGGACTTGTACTCACTATCTTTCAGTCTTGACTCAACTTCTTTGTGTTCCATCAACTTCTTTCTGTAATCTTGAAAAGCTTTTTCTCTGGTAGCATCCATGGTAGATGCTCCTGCAGGCATTATGGATAAATTTATTTGTATTTGTAGTAAATATTAAAATTATTTTACGCTTTCCTGCACACAAATTAATCACAGACTAACTAACACAGGTATAACATGACAGAACAAAAACCGACAGAGTAGGCAATAATTACATTTTTGTAGTTAATTTACGGCTCTGGTTTTAAGGTCTTTTAAGCCAAGAGCAGGCAAAAGAACCGAGTTACGATCAGAGACCGGCCTCTTAATTCAGTATCTTCAGCAACCGCGATTATATAGCGAGTTGTAAAAATGTCGCTATTAAAACTTATACGAAACTGTGACATTGATAGCGGCCAAAAGAAACGTTATCAGGAAGCAGTACAAGGAAGGAAAAAAACATGTATGATAGTGACTGAAAAATTATTCAAAATAAAGAATGCCTGTATTCCACTTCTTAAGCAGTCGGTCTTAAACTTTGAGCCACGCTCTAAATAAGAAACCATTAACTTTTTTCTATTGAATTCAATGAGAAAAAAATTTTTCGGTGATTATTTCTCAATGGCCGGTTCGATCGCGACATATACCTTGCGACACTTTGCAATGTCCACTTGATCACTGTGCCAAATTTGGTTGAAATGTTCGTTGCAGAGGAGTTCAATCACAAAGAAGTGTCCTACCCGCGTTATTTTATGATGCAATTACAGAAAACTCTTAATTGGCTTATAGAAATAATATGATTCATATTTATGTTCAGTGGCTGTAAGTTTTCCGGACATTGTAAAGTAAATTGCTGTGTATGTAAAATAAAATAAAGTAATTAATTTATCATGGTTAACAGTGATGGAATGGAAAACATCAAGAGGAAACCCACATGGCTAAGTTGTACTTCGTCATGTGACAGTGTATTCGAAAACAATTAATAGACATGAAAAACTTATTACAAACTCAGAATAAAATACAAATGAGAAAATCGAAAAACGTAACGATAAATAAAAATACACATGAGGCTCAGTAAAGTCTAATCGCTCTAGTGCGTCATCTTAATAAGAAAGTCACAGTTTCGTTAAAATACTCAAACACTCAAACGTTCACGCCCCGTAAGTCCCCTAGGGGTAGCGAGGTACCAATACTTCTGAACATCACGTGACACTATCGAAACTAACGTTGGAATTGTTGGTAATTAATATTATTTAGTTAATTTTTAATTTTTTCATTGAGTTGATTATTATTGTTTTAATTTTAGTTGCTTTAAAGTTAAATTGATTAGGTACAGATTTATATAATGTGTGTGTTTAATTTTAAAAATCATAGTTAAATTTAAATTTGTATGTCAAGTGTCTTGACGGAACATGAACCATAATTAGCTTTAGAATCTAATTCCATGTGCCATGCAAATAAATAATATTTCATTTCTTTTCATTTGAAAATAAAATAATTAGGGTCCTGGAACTCCGGTCGCGGCTTCGAATCCCGGTGAGAGAAACTTTTGTATTAATCATATTTATGAAAGTTGGTTTTTTAACTTTGGGTGATATTTAAACGTGTTTTATTTATAAATATATTACTGAGATTGTGTCCTATAATAAAAGTAATTAAGTTTGTGCTTACTTTGGGGCTTACATAGTAATGAAAAATGAAAAATGAAAAATATTTATTTTTACACCAGCAATAACCAAAATAACAACAGTTTGCATTACAAAGGTACCTTTAGGTGATATTTGGTAATTAGGTGACGAAATTTTACAATTGGAGAGGTCGTTGTCCCCTACACTAGGCATAGCCTGTATCGTGGGGGACATGGTAGGCATGTTACATTAAAGCGTAAACAGGGTTTCGCAGGTGGCGTAGTAAATAAAAAGAAAATTTTAAATCTAATCTAAAATACAAAATCAACACTGTGTTGATCAATGCTGTGTTGATTTGTTAAAGGCTTAAGCAGAACAAAATAGTTACAATCATTCAATCTATTATCTAGGAAAGTGTCAAATATAGTAAAATAGTTGTATAATATATAGCATAATTTAATATAGATAATATTTATATATAGTATAATTAGATACTTATGCAAAAGATAGTTTTGGGTAGAGAAAATAATACATAAATAATAATAATACATAAAATAATAGTAAATAAATAAATAACCATTCTCATATATACGTATATGTACGACATAATTTATGATTATCTGGGTATGTTTAATAACTCCTCCGATTCTTCATAAGTTAACTTGAGGAGCCACGTTTTTATCAATTTCTTTGTTTCTTGAATTGTTGCGCATTTTATGTCACAGGTTTTAATGATCTGGTTGTACAAAAAAGGATGGAGAAACGTCGGAAATCTTTGTGAAAATCGCGTGTTAGAAGCTGGTACATTTATTTTGAAAGTTCTTTTTTGTAGAAGTTTGATGTAGTCTGGAGAGTTGAGAGTTATACGATGTTGCAGCAGACATGCTCTGTAAATAAAAAGTCGACGTACAGACAGTACCTGGCATTCTTTGTAGAGCTCAGTAGTCGGGAATCTTTTTGGTTTTTTTAACATGACCTTTAAAACTGAGCGTTGAGCTCTCTCTAACACTAACATGTTTGTTTTGGAAGACCCTCCCCAGCATGGGATGCAGTACCCTAAGACTGATTGACAAAGAGCTGTGTATACGTTTAGGAGTATCTCTTTACTGGCACCGTTACGTAGTAGTCGCATTATATGAATAAGTTTTCTGGCTCTTCCTGATACGTATTCTATATGTTTTGCAAAGTTAAGTTTTTCATCCAGTACTATGCCAAGATATTTGATTGAGTCTACTCTTTCAATGACTTCACAGGAGCAGTCTTTTGTTGGTGGGTGACATCTGTGCATTGTCAGCAGTCTATCAGGATTGGGTTGAGAAGCTTTGGTCTTATGAAAACTCAAATATTTTGTTTTGGCTACATTGAGGGTTAATAGGTTGTTGGAGAGCCAGTCAGCAGCCTTACCTAGGCCTTCTTCGGCTACCTTGAAAGTTTGTTCCCAACTATCCCCGACAAAAATCATCGCCGTATCATCAGCATAACAGATAGTTTTAGTTATGTTCGTCTGTGGTACTGCTGATCCCAGGTCATTCATGTAGATAATAAATAAACTTGGTCCCAATATGCTGCCTTGGGGCACTCCAAAATCTATAGAAGAAGGATCACTGGAAAATTCTCCTATTTTGGTAAGTTGCTTTCGATGTGAAAGGTAGCTTTTAAACCATTTTAGAGATTGACCTCTTATTCCAAGATTTTCCAGTTTTTGGGTAAGTATAGGGATTGACACCGTATCAAACGCCTTGGCTAGATCAAGGAAGACGCCTAGACAACATCTTCCCTGATCCAGGTGTGCTGTGACGGTGTTGAGCAGCGAAGTGACTGCATGTTCAGTGGAGCGTCCACGCCTAAAACCTAACTGAAAGGGAGAGAGAAGGTTATTTTGCTCTACATAATTCATGAGCCGGTAGTTTACTATTTTCTCAAGTAGCTTGGAGATCACTGAGAGTAGTGAGATTGGTCTGTAATTTGAAGGAACACTTTTGTCTCCGGCTTTATGTATTGGCGTGACTGCTGCCATTTTCCATGTGTCAGGGAAGCAACCGTTTGAAAGACTAATATTGCAAATGTGAGTTAGAGGTGTGACGATGGATTTGTTGATGTTCTTAAGAATAGGGTTTTTGATACCGTCAAGTCCTGGCGCACTTTCATTCCTTAGTTGTTTAATGAGGGTGGAAACTTCATAGGGATCCGTGGGTGTCAAAAAGAAAGAGGAAATGGGTGATGTTGGGGCTTTAGCTTGGGCTGCTAATTGGATTTCGGTTTAACTACTGCTTTTATGATTTTGTCAGCTAAATTACTTCCGATGGTCGCGAAGTAGTTATTGCATTGGTTAAGAGTCTGTCTCCTTACCTTGCGATGAAATGAGTTCGACGGCCGAATTGTGTTTAGGTGATATTTCACAGATTGACTTGATAGCATTCCATAGCTTCTTTGGGTGTTGCTTACTTTCATTTAGAAGGTTATTTTCGTATTTGGCTTTTAGTGTACGTAGTAATTTATTGCAAAAGTTTCTGTACCTTGTGTATACTAGCTTAGCGGTCGCGTTATTTGGCGATTTTCTACTTTTCAAATGTAAGCGATCTCTATGCCTCATACAGCGTATTAGTCCAGGGCTTATCCAGGGTTTAAAGTTAAACTTGGATCGATTAACTGTAATAAGTTTTGTGTGTTTATCAATGTATGCTTTTATAAGATTTACAAATATATTAGTGGCTTCATTAACGTTAGATCTGGATGTAACTTCTGACCAGTCTACTGTTTCTAAGTCTGCGAGAACAGCATTATAATCCGTTTTATTACGTTGTCGATTACGATTTGGATTAGTATAGTTTGTACTTATGAAGGCCATTGGTAAATCGTGATCACAAATTGAGGTTTTGCATACAAGTGATTTTACTGTGTATTTGCTTTTGATCAGAATGTGATCTAGGCAAGTAGAGTTTCTAGTATGTTGTGTTATTATAGGTGTAAGTCCATGTTCTGCAGTTGTGCATAAATACTCCGATTTCTTCAAGTCAGAGGTATCAGGCATAATGTTAATATTGATATCCCCCATTAAGAGAATGTTCTGTTTGTTTTTGTGGGATTCGAGGAGGCTGTCAAGGGATTTAATGAACTGATCAATTTGGATAAATGAGGGTGAACGATAAATGGCAATTAAAGTGAAATTATTTGACAGGTTTATATTAAGGCAATCGGCTTCTTCAAAGAAGGGTTCACTTACGTTAGCTTGTAATTCATTTGTAACATATACTATAACACCACCGTTTTGATTAATACATTTAGTAGTGTAATAGTGCGAGTAACCTTCTATCGAATTTATCAACGGATCTTTGCCTAACCAGCATTCAGTAAGCACTATTATGTCGTATTTTATCTCGAGTCGTTTTAGTAATATTAAGAAATTCGGAAAATTACAGCTATGGCTTCTTATGTTGAAAAGTAGAACCCTAAAATCGTGGCTTTTTTGTATGTACCTCTTGCAATCCTCAGCTACGTCTACTGCGTGACACGTAGGGTCTAGTGCGTTATCAAAGTCGGACACAATATCTAGGGTGGCCATTTATATTTTTTAGAAAGGAGTACGTATAAGCTGTGCCTGTTTTGTTCACGCATGTAGCCGGAGCAGAGGTGCTTGTAAGTAGTTTTATAAGTAGTTACGGAGTTCCTGTTTATTATTACCCATGTAAATAATGTTCTAGTAGTAGATATATACACAATTATATATGAATTATGTTTTTGAAGATAGATAAAGATAAATATACGATAGATAAATATACAAAAGTTTAATATTGGGTCCCTAGCGGGGTTTTCATTTAGTATTAGTTTTATAGCTCCTGTTTGAGCAACTAAGCTAAGACAACTAATTAATATAATAATAAAGCTGATATAAGAGATTTTTAATCTACTCTTCCTTATTATAACACTACCATCATCATTCTCACACTTTGGCACATTAGGATAGGAACTAACTGAGGATGGAATAATTGCTGACGGCGTTTGCAGTTTACAGTCGGGCGGCGGAGGCGGTGGCGGCCGCACCTGATGGTCCTGGTGACGGCTGAGCTGACGCTTTTCCGAGGAGGCGGTCGAAGTAAGTAGTATAGTAATAGTATTAATAGACAAATTACATTTTGATTGGACTTTTTATTTCAAATATAACTACGTTTATGATATGAATTTATTTTGCTTTAAGTTTAAAAAAAATCCTCATCATCGTATATTTTTTTTTACAAAGTACGTACTGTGCATTAAAGGTGAGTTAGGGTACTAAGTTTTCAGAATATTGTGTATCATTCGTCATTTTGTGACGTGGTATGTAGACTACCCCTACTTATTTTGCCTGGAAAGTAGGAAGCCACTTAGAGAGTGTGCTCAAAAAGGCAGGCGTCCGAATAATGAAGAATAAAAGAGCATGTATGAAAATATTGATGGATGTAAAAGAAGCTAGAGAGGTTTGCCGGGATCGTAAAAAATGACGATCAATAGTCTCTGCCTTGCCTACCCCTATGGGAATAATGGGCGTGAGTAAATGTATGTATCAAAGTAAATTCCCGTGATAGGAGTCAAGCTTAACGCCTCTTTACATGGATGCATTGTCATATGAACTATTCAGCCATGTTAGTTTTCTCGCAACTTCCCTTATCGTTCCTACCTCATAAATATACTCACAAAGTTTACCTCACACAATACAGCTCTTCATATTCTCACATCATAAAACTTTGAACCTCCACATTCTGTTCAAGTCAAGTCATAATAACTTAGGTAGTAACTTGAGCTGTTAAATAGTTCTACCACATTTTTACTGCAACATACTCGTAAACGCTTATTCTTTATAGTTTGATCTTAAAAGCGATGACTATAAGATTGTCATTATTTGGTTTACTATCGCATAGCAGTTATAGCATTTGCAGTGTGGTGTCGATAAAAGTACAATATAGAGGTTTTGGTAGATAACTTTGCATATCATAGTTAAATTACCGGAACTATTAATTTATAAGCTTGTGCTTATTATTATTTACTTTATAAGTGCCCCTTTCAACTCAAGGAAACGACTGAAAATTAATGTTTTGCGTGAATCAAATTTGAACGCTGAGTTGGATCCATAGAGGTATAATGCCTTTATTTTACCTCTATGGTTGGATTCTATTTTCATATCTGTGACACACAAACTAGCAGAGCTTATAGTAACGTATTTTTTTTATATTTATTAAATTTAAATGAGGTATTTCTGTTAATTCGGGATAGTATAGGTTTCAGCCTTTGACTATAAACACTATAGACAGAGTCATAATGCAACGGGAGAGTACCTCTTTTAGATAGCAATATTTTTCCCTGTAATGTTGCGATCACTAGAAAACAATTACCCCAAAATACTATAATCACCATTCTAAAAGCTACTTTTTAATTTAAAATTGATTACGTCAATTTATTGTTTAATTAAAGGTTTACTGTTTACTATATTGTTACGTACCGGGTTCTTAATTTGATAAATACCAGTCACACTTTCGTGCAATAAGGTGTAATTATATTTATTGACCAATAACGCACTTTACACAACACAACAAACACTATCGATAATTAACTATCGATACTCGCACTAATTAACAACACTAATTTACTCCGTTATAGTAAAACTGTCCACACCGTTACGCTTATTTCCGTAATCCGTATATCACTGCACTGTCGTATTTAATTTCTTCGCTCTAGTATTTCGCTTGTTCTCGCTTTAGTTCTTCGCACTCCAATCACTCCGTAGCACGCGTCGCTCTTTATATATGCCAAATCTCAAATACGCGAATATTACAGAAAGTTCTAGTACCACATTCTCGAAAAGTCGATATTTGAGAAACATCTAGTAATTCCTTTTTTTACTTATTAAAATACTAGTAACGCCATCTGTTATCTAGTAGTGGCAAATCCTATCTCCTACTTGCGAACAGATGTCGTAACATTACCCCCTCCTTACATTAATACTCGTCCCGAGTATTATTGCTTCCATGGTACTTCGCAAGTCGATCGATGTGAACTATTTTCGAAGCCCCTCTAGGTTGGCGTTGAATTCTGTACGTTACATCGTTTATTCTAGTGACCACCTTGTACGGTCCTTCCCACCTATTTTGTAACTTAGGGAACTTCCCTTTCTGGCGAGTTGGATTGTGTAACCAGACGAGCATACCCTCTTCGAAACGCGGCGTGTTAGCTTTACGGTCATATCTGGTTTTCATCTTTTCACTAGCATGTAAACCATTTTCACGCACTAGGGAATGTACATCTTGCATTCTTTCCCTCAAATCGCTTACATATTCAGTTACACTCTGCGGCTCATCTGGGGACCCTCCTGTCAACAAATCTACAGGCAATCGTAGCTCTCTTCCGACGGGTGCTTTAATGACCTTGACGTCCCCATTTGCTTCCGCAATCTCACGAAGTCGATGAGTTTGGCGCGTATCCTGGCGGCAAGCTTCAACTTCTAGAGCGTTCGCCAAGGCATCCTTGAGAGACGTGTGGTGTTGAAGTCTCACCGCTGTTCTCACTTCGATATCTCTGATGCCGTCGACGAATGCTTGCACCAGGTTCATTTCCACCGTCTTCGGATCTACACTGGGATAGGCCTTGCGGACGAGCTTCTCGATTTCAAGGGCCCACTGCTGAAGTCCCTCTCCGGAACGCTGGACCCTATCACGCAGCTGAGCGCGGAACACGTGCTCCAGGTGTCGCTCTCCATAGCGAGACTCCAACGCATTCAGCAGGTCCTTGAAACCACCAATCGGAGTCGGCAGCGCCTCTATTACTGACAGTGCTTGACCTCGGAGCGCCACCGTCAGTGCAGTCAAACACTGTTCATCAGTCCAACCATTGGCAGCCGCAACAGTCTGGAACTGATGTCTATACGCCGACCAGGATGTTGTTCCGTCGTAGGGAGGAACCTTCACACGAGGACCATGGACAGCTACTACATTCTCACCGGAGACAACCTTGACCGGTCGTGATTCAAGCTGCAGAACCCTTTTTTCCATTCCGCGGAAGTCGGTCTTCATGTCATCGATATCTTTCTCAATAGTGGTTACCTGCTCCTTCATCTGCTCTACGTCTTTTTCCACAGTAACCACCCGACCACTGACTTCATTGACCGCAGTGAGAACTTGTGAGAACTTAGTTTGCTGTTCCTCGCGCAACTCACGAACTTCTTGTTTCACAACACCCTGTACCTCCGAATGTATGTTTTTCAACATTTCAACTATCATCGCCAAGTCAGTATTAGTTGCGGCCGCCGGCGCCGTTGATGTAGACGGCGCGTTAGTCACCGCGGACGTCTCCTCTGGAATGTCACTCCGAGGGTTCGTGACCGATGACCTCATTTCCGACAGCTGTTCACCCTCTGCGGCTTTCTGAGCGCGTGTCTTCACACCCTCTCTTCCGTCTTCCTTCGGCATAACTGGCACCTTCAAATCCACTTCTGTCACCAATTGTTACGTACCGGGTTCTTAATTTGATAAATACCAGTCACACTTTCGTGCAATAAGGTGTAATTATATTTATTGACCAATAACGCACTTTACACAACACAACAAACACTATCGATAATTAACTATCGATACTCGCACTAATTAACAACACTAATTTACTCCGTTATAGTAACACTGTCCACACCGTTACGCTTATTTCCGTAATCCGTATATCACTGCACTGTCGTATTTAATTTCTTCGCTCTAGTATTTCGCTTGTTCTCGCTTTAGTTCTTCGCACTCCAATCACTCCGTAGCACGCGTCGCTCTTTATATATGCCAAATCTCAAATACGCGAATATTACAGAAAGTTCTAGTACCACATTCTCGAAAAGTCGATATTTGAGAAACATCTAGTAATTCCTTTTTTTACTTATTAAAATACTAGTAACGCCATCTGTTATCTAGTAGTGGCAAATCCTATCTCCTACTTGCGAACAGATGTCGTAACAATATTATTTCCTGCAATCATATAATTATACATACTTGCTCCTAGTATTAGACAATCTTTTTTGTTTAATTTTACCATTTATACTGATGTTTAATACACCGTGAAATCTAAAGCATTGTACTAACTATCAGGGATGAATCTTCCCATAATTACGAATAAATTTTTGTACGGGACTAACTTTGTTACTGGACAAAAAAAAACAGCTGTTCCATAAGTGCAAGTTATGTAAATATCATACGGGTCATCATGTACCCATGATACCTAGTGGGGTCTATGTTTGTATTTTGAAAAATAAAAGATTTAAACAAAATCAGTTTCGTGTGAAAATTTCGAATTCATTCGTCTATTTCAGTCACATTTTTCAAAAGATGATGTATTCGTACATCTAAGTATTTTAAAGCTATAGCCTTTATTAACAGCACAAGGTGGTTTTCGAACGGATTTTGCTCTCTGATGTGGTCGTTTAATGTCGGAAATATTCATTTACCTAAATTCTTTTTCAAAACAACTGCGACCATTTGAGCCAAAGCTTAGTCTTTGGACAAAAACGAGGTGCCTTTCAATTTTATAGTATGCCTCAAAACTTTGGTTGATTTCCAATTGCATCTTCCAGTGGCCGCAATCCATTTTTCTCGTAGATTCGGGTCTTTAGGAAAACTGTAATGAATACGAAGAAATTAAATAAATATAACAAATTTATTACTTACTAATTCCGTAGATAACAATTGGAAATCATTCAGCGTCGCTATAGCGCGACGAAATTCATAATATACTCACTCATTAACATCAGTTTACTAATTTGAAAATTTTACCCTAACGACAGGGTAGGATGAAAACGTGAATTATGGCAACACTGAGATAATGCATATTTTTAGGTTATACTATTAAAAAATTGCTCAAAATAACTAAAGAAAATGCTAGTAATCTAGTTTAACGTAATTAACATTTGAATCACTTTTTTTCTGATCGCGCAATGTATTTATTATGTATTTATCTGTAGAAAAACATTAAAAAACTCACTCACTTGTGGAAAGTCAATCCTTCGATGTGTTTTTCGCTGTGGCTTCCGCAGCCAAGCACGCTACACCCAACCATACCTCACTAAATAATAACTTAACTAATGGAGCCTCTTTTGTCACAATAACAATATACAAATGAATAAAATCTTTCTCAAAATCAAAAGAAAACCAAAATCGCTCACAATTCACAAGTCGATAGAGATGACAATAAAGATTTGAGTCTCTTTTTAACATATAAGAACTTAAATAAGGGCTTCTCTTTTTAAAATGGATGACGTAACATCGCTCTGTCTATAGTGTTCATAGTCAAAGGTTTCAGCCCATAAAAATAACGCTCTAAAAGGGGTAGCCAGAGAAGACGAAGAACAGTTCAGAATTAGATATTCCTTAATCCCTTTCGAAAATTGACAAATATACATATACTCGCGGCCATAAATTCCGGAAAGGGTTACCCAGAGCTTAAGAGCTAGAAACTCCTCAGCCCAGATGGAATTTAATAGGGGAGAAGATGGTACAAATAAAGTGTCGTTGGTGATGGGTCTCCAACAGCATCATTCAAAATTCACAAAAAATGCCCCATTTCTTTAGTTGCCTCTTTCGACACCCGTGGGTAAAGAGGGGTAGTTAATTCTAAGCCGCCACTACACGGCATAGAAAATTGAGAAGATAAATCATTGTAACACAAAGTTTGGTTCGCGATGGGCCTTCGTAGTCGCCACATACGACATTCTCGAGACGAAATGAGGTATTGCTATCCTAACCCTACATCACACAGCGTTTTTATTCTAAGCCTGCACGGCAAAATAATAAACGTCTGTTCTAAAAACAGAATAAACAAAACTAAGAAATCCCAAAAACAGCGAGCCAGAGCTTCAGAACACGAAAGTCCTCAGCCAATTTTGAAAGGTGAATGGGAAAAGATTGGAGCATTGATGATGGTTCGTTATGGGTCTGCAGTGTAAATACATACATACATATACTCACGGCTTTAAATCCCTAGAAGGGGTAGCCAGAGCTAAGTAATCCGAAATTCCTCAGCCACGTTTGGAAAGTTGAGTGGGGAAAAGATGGTGAAATAAAGGTTGTTGGTGATGGGTCTCCAACCGCATCGCCTAAAAATCCCTCAAAAGCCCCAAAACCGTTAGTCACCGTGGGGTAGTGCTATTCTAAGCCGACACTACACAGCAATATACATACATATACACTCAAGCCATTATTTCCCACTTGGGTAGGCAGAGACCATCAATCGTTACTTTGTACAATCCTGGCCAACCTCTCTAGCTGCGTTTACATGCATCAATATATTATTCTTCATACTTCGGACGCCTGCTTTTTTGAGCACACTCTCTTATTGTTCCAGATGTGTTCTCCTTGGTCGTCCTCTACTTACATTACTTTTCACTTTAACCCTATAGATCTCTTTCACCAATTAACTGGAGTCTATCCTATCTATCCAGCAATTACGTATAAATTGTACCATTGTCAGAAACTAATGGTTTTAAGGTACTAAGTGGCTGAGGAATTTTTCATTCCATAGCTCTGGCTACCCCGTTAAGGGATATATAGCCGTGAGTATATGTATGTATGTAAATTTTATAAAAAATCGTTTGACGTGTAGTGCCGACTTAGATTGTCACTACCCCTTTCTACCCACGTGTGTCGTAAGAGGCGACTTAGGGTATAGGACTTTTTAAGCTACCCCTTTTAGGCATATATGACTGTGTGTATATGTATGTATGTATATTCTAAAAAGTAAATTAATCAATCTTAATCCATAAACTAACCAACCTCAATTCCTCACATAATTAAATCGGTATACGGCCTTGTATCACACTGTCGGTATTAACACGAGAACAGTGTTGCCAAATGCAAATGAACAAACAACTACCAATATGCATATGTATATGGATGTAACAGAGAAATGGTACCACTGGGGACCGATTACACGGAGAATTAACGTAGCTGTGTTACGATTGGCGAATTATTACAGTCGACGAGTTGTATTTCCAATACAATGGATGTTTTAAACTGTCGTGTTCAAGATAGAGACATACATACATATACTCATAACATAACATAACATAACATAAACGTTCACGCCGAATATCCCCGAAGGGGTTGGCAGAGGTACTAATACTTCTGAACATCACGTGACTTAGTCACCCGGTGTTCAGAGTACCCACGTTTTGCATGGACAGTGTACTCACGTGATAGGGGGCAGGCCTATCGCCGTTTTGTACGAATACATTGTCACATGACTAAGTACAACTCAGCCATGTGGGTTTCCTCACGATGTTTTCCCTCACCGTTAACAACCATGATAAATTAACCACACATATTATAATAATAATAATAATAATAAAAATGTTTATTTCCACAAATAATACAATTAACAATTTTGCACATTAAAAATGACATGAAATTTATAACAATAGTTATATACTTTACTTTGTAGTTGCAGAAATTAAAGTTCAATAGCATCCTACTAAGCCAATGGCCTGTGCTAGGATGCCAAAAATTAACATTTGCATAGGTATTTACACAATCATTTAAAATATTAATTTACACTTTTAATTGCTATCGGTTGGAAATAATGGTAATTTTGATAAAATAAAGATAAACTAATTTACAACTTCAATAACATTATGATATAAAATTTGATTAAATAATTGAAATGTCCTAAAGTAATTATAATAATAACAAAGAAATATATATAAATATATATGTCTTTAGAAAAGACAAATTGGTGAAGGCCCGACCCGGGATTTGAACACTAGTCGCTTACACGTTAACCGGTGTTCTACCCATTGAGCTATCACGTCGTGTAAACATACTCACGATGCATAGGGATTTATAGCCGTGTGTACATATACTCACGGCTATAAATCCCTAGAAGGGGTAGCCAGAGCTAAGGAATTAGAAATTCTTCAGCCACTTTTGGAAAGTTGAGTGGAGAAAAGATGGTGAGATTAAGGTTCCCTCAAAATTCCCTCAAAAGCCCCATTACCGTTAGTCGGCTCTTACGTACACACACCGAAAGAAATGGGGTAGTGCTATTCTAAGCCGAAACTACACAGCAGTAGCCGACACTACACAGCAGTCTATGAACATGAAAGAAGTAATTACATGATTAACCAATGTATGCAAAAACAAAGCAAAGTGCGAAGAGAGAGGCAGAGAGAAATGGTTTCTGTTTCAACATTGTAAAGATGCCATTAAAACTCTACATTAAACTTATAGATCTATAAGAAGTAGGTGTTGTGGTGATTCCACTCAACTCAAACTCATACTTTCACGCCGTATGTCCCGAAGGGGTTGGCAGAGGTACTATCACTTCTGAATATCACGAGGCATTGTCACGTGATGTTCAGATTACCCACGTTTTGCGTAAGAATAACCGTGTGTCTCAGTTTAGATACTTGGGCCTTGTACTCACGGGAAATATGTGTGAAGATCTGAATATTGAGAGGGAGCGCAGTACATTGTCATTACATAACATAAACGTTCACGCCGTTTATCCCCGAAGGGGTTGGCAGAGGTACCAATACTTCTGAACTCACATGGCAGCGCCATATAGTGTCCAGAGAAGGTACCCACGTTTTGCTTAGACAGTGTACTCACGTGATAGGGGGCAGGCCTATCGCCGTTTTGTACGAATACACTGTCACATGACTAAGTACAACTCAGCCATGTGGGTTTCCTCACGATGTTTTCCCTCACCGTTAACTACCATGATAAATTAACCACACATATGACTTTAGAAAAGACAAATTGGTGTAGGCCCGACCCAGGATTGGAACTCACGCCCTTCTGTTTTTGGGCGGGTGTTTTACTCACTGGACTATCATGTCGTTAATCAGTGGTAATATGCTGGCACATATGTTTTCTCGATGTACTGCAGAGGTAAAAATCACGCTTTTAAAAACCAACTATCAGACTTTTTGCACAAGTAGACTTTGTGCTAGTTTTAAAATAAGCCCTACGATGCCCTGCACGTTCAGTACAACCACATCTTCAGGGCTCTGTTCCGGTTGCCATGCTATAATAGTGCCTCTTGTATGTTTGCTGATGCCAGCATGGATGAATTTTATGAAAAAAGTCGCCTCGCAGATGAGAAGGGTACGGTGGAGCTCGAACAGAGTCCTGAAGATGGTGGGTGACAGACTTGATTCAGCCCTGGTTGGCAGGTGCACCGAGCTACATGGGTTCAGTGATCCTGTGTACTGTAGATGTTGTCATTAGATTTAAAATAGGTTCGATGATGATTTATTTCGTTTTGTACTTTTACTAACATAGTTTTTTTAACATAAACGTCCATGCCGTTCATTCCCGAAGGGGTTGGCAGAGGTTCCTATACTTCTGAACATCACAAGACAGCGTCTCCTAGTGTCCAAAGTAGGTACCACGTTTTGTTTAGAGAGTGTACTCACGTGATAGCGGGCAGGCCTGTCGTCGTTTTGTACGAATACACTGTCTCATGATAAAGTACACATGGCTAAGTACAACTCGGCCACATACTCTCACGATGTTTTCCCCCACCGTTAACAACCATGATAAATAAAGTTTATTTAAGTTTTATATTACTAACAATCTAAGGTCTTAAGTTAAACATTTAAATTTCATTTTTATTTTTATATTAAGTTCTTTCTCTCATTTTATCTTCTTAAAGTTTCAAAACGAATGCAAATGCCCACCAAAAACATATCTTTTCCCCCGTCAATTACCACTTTACGCAAAATACAATTCCCCAAACAGCCGTTATTCACACAAAAACGGTAGAAAACAGTAAAGCCAAATTGCTAGCTTTGCGGTAGTAATTGCAGTTACGAGTTTCTCCCGCGTGGCGCTAGTATCGGAAGTTTAATCAATTTAAAGTTTACTCTAGGGGAGTTTCCCCGAAACTTCACTAGTTTTCTAGACCAATCTAACCTCTAATTTGCAATGCTGATGTCAGAACACCTGAATTATGTTGGGGTAGGTAGAGGTCTGTGACGCTTCATCTAATCATACATTCATCAATCAGTAAAAGTTTTCGGTATGAAAGTATTATAAAAGTGATTCTGATTACACAACCATAGTTTGTCTAACAATACTTCATCAATAATGGTGTTTAAAATAAAAGATTGATGCTATTGGATCACCAATCAAAACTGCCACCCATCACTGTATAGTGTACATTTACGGCTATATACATAACGTCACTTAGTTTCACAATTTAACATTTCTCAGCTATTTTTCAAACTTAACTTAATAAGAATACACTATGCAACTTAACCACATGGGTTTGCTCACAATATTTTCTCCAACGTTAACAACTATGATAAATTAACCACACTATGACTTTAGATAAGACAAATTAGTGGAACCCAACCCAGGATTTGAACCCTCATCGTCTGCACAATAAGCGTTGTCCTACCCACTGATATATCTAAGTCAGTACGCGGGAAAAAGTTTCACGACCAATAAACCAATAAAAAGAGAAAGTCTGGAGATTTTTTTAATGTTCCTCTTATTCAGCGTATTTCATTTGCGATATTGGATTTCCCGCTCTTCTTAATTACTTGCCAACATTATAAGTGAATTTGTAGGTCGGATTCATTTAACTAATCTTTGTTCAACTCAGGTTTTCGTTTTTACTTATGTTGCTCAACAGCTTTGGGAATTCTGCAAGGGGTTTTCGATCGAATTACAATATACTTTTTTTGAGTGATATATATGTATCTAAAAGGCCTAGCATGAGCGTTATTTTATCGTTACTCTGCCGTTTAGAATGAGATAAAAGCATCGATGCTATGTCGGGGCGAAAGAAATGTAGGTTTAATACCACGCGTAATCTCGTGGTCGCTCGTGCAGTAATAATTAATTATATTTGGGATGCGTTTATGCGACTTCATATGAAACACCATGGAAAAAACTCTAGAGACTAAAAATAAAAAAATACAATAAATAAAAGATTTGAATAAATCCAACAAACAAGCAAAACAAATCCAACACGAATCAAAAATTCCACCATAACCTTAGAGCATACACAACTAGAGAGATAAAGAATACGTCACGACGAGCAAGAAAAGGATAGCTAATTATAAAACTCTTAAAGATAGAAAGAGCTAATACTGTGACTTTTTGTCCCTTACGGTGTAAACGGTGTAAACTGTCAAAGTGATAGTTTGCCACAATCTTGTTAGAAAAATAATAAACGCTGTGTTTACTTCATCGATTTTAGATAATATTGTGCAAATATGTGAAACAAATCATATTTTGGACTCGTAGGAAGTAAGCTTGTTTGGGGCAGAGACCTTGTTTATGTAATCTTGCTTTAAAAATAGGTAAATAAAAAGTTTGGGCTGCAGTTATCGAAGCGAGTAAAAAGCCCCAGATGAATCATTTCGCAGTGGCATATCAAAGAAAACTTGGAATATATTTACAATTTTTTGAACCTCATTAGATTTACAATAGAAGATATGCTGATATTTATACGTTTTACCTGTGTTTTTTATTTAATTCTAAACATAACCTTCAACAACAAAAAACGACGGTGTTGCCCATTTCAAAATCTCAATGATCCTATAGAAGTAAGCATTCATCACGTGAATAAGATAATTACTATGAACAAGGAAAGTGTTCGGAACTAATTAAAAAAAATATTGTTTAAAAGACAGTAACTTTGATTTTTGATTTAAACTATGTTGAATTTGACTGAGGTAACGTTTATTAAATTATAATAAATATTTGATTTAGAGTTGTTTTATTTTAACAAAAATATTATGGATCTATTACTCTATTAGAATGATTTTTAAACAACGTTTTTATTCCCACCGAGTAGCCATGGCACAGATTTTGGTGGTACTTGTTGGGAAGAAAACACAAAAATCTGGTGATTGTTGTTGTCTATTTTTTGATTAGTCATTGTTAGTAGGTATGTGTTGTATTTTACTTTATTGTTTGCTCATAATTTATCGTCTTACCAAATTACAATTACAAGCGAGACAAAATAGTTTTTGGGTCAACACCGATCGTGCGAAGGAGAGACATATAGGGTGCCACGCGCGTTATCTGTCTATAGGTAGTTCGTCTGAGACCATAACACTATACTCTCTCTCGACTCCCAAAATTGATTTAGTTTTATTACTAAGCTTTAAATAACCCTTCATAAAATTACACAGTTAGTAACAACTCACAATTACCATAATTTACCACAGTTTAATGTTCACACGTCACCATGAATCAAAAAAGCAACTTTCCATATAAATCTAAACATTTAAACTAGTATAAGTTCCGACCACATTTCAGTACTAACTCATTTGGATTCCTTGTACGTTGTATCAAATTTGAAATCGATGTGTAGTTTTAGTCGAGTATTAGATCGCTTCCTTGTCACCCGAAGTTTTGATATACGCTTTCAACTCGCAACTTGCTTTGAACATGAAACCTTCATGAAGCTCCGGCTCGTTGCTTTACTCGTTAGAATATTCAAGAGCTTAAAGTTTTAGATCGTGCAAGTTTTGGAAATAGGAGAAAGTATATAAGTTTGCAATGCATTTGCGCATATAGCGGGATTTCTTCACATTCAATATAGGCATGTTGAATCGCTTATCAGCAAATTGTACAAAAAACTCAAACGTTCACGCCGTATGTCCCCGAAGGGGTTGGCTGAGGTACTAATGCTTCTGAAAATCACGTGTTCAGAATACCCACGTTTTGCTTGGACAGTGTACATCGCCATTTTTTTTTGTAAACTTTTAATAAGTCGCTGGTGTAATGTTAGTCCTAACCTATCGTGATGCTTAGGAGAAAGTAAGTTAAATGCTTCTTTCTTGCCCCACGACCCCTTAATCACCCTGTAGAGATTAAATTAGGTGTATGAAAAATGGGAACGTAGGTACATCTTCTAATATTTTAAATTCACGAGTGACAGTGTTTCACCAAGCTCCTCTGAAACTTTTGAACCAATTTAAATGAAATTTTGCACACACATTCGGTAGATCTGAGAATAGGTTTATAACTGTTTTTAAAACTCCTAATTCTTAAGGGTGTGAAATGTTAGGGGTGTAGCGCTAATACATTTTATTTTATCGACTAGTTTAAAAGCTTATTACAGTTTAAATGATTATATGATAGATTTAACTGCTTGGTGTCACCAGGGTTCTAATCAGGATATTTCCAGACATACACCAATATTGTAATATGACTAAGAAAAGATGTGTGTTGCTGAGTTTCTTACGGGTTCTTCTCGCAACAATACAACTTCCGAATCCGAAGTTGAGTCAGTAGAGTAAGATTTAACTTATACGCAAGTTTGTGACGTTCACAAAATATGTATAAACAAATATTTTTTATCTTTTTATCTTTATCTTTTATCCCGAGATAGTATTTATATGGCAAAACAAGGTTTGCCGGTTCAGCTAGTATCAAAATACAATTGGCCACATAAAAATATAGATTGTAATCAAAAAGTAATATATGATCAATGAATCCGGTCCTTAGGGAGCGGCGTAAGTAAATGTTAAGTTAGTATTAAGTTAGGTCGTCTCGCGGGGCATGTACCGTCCAACTTACATCAAACCTAATTGAAAATTCGATCTCAACTTAGTTGGGTTTGTCGATGATAACTTTGGATCTTTGGGGATTTTCTTTAATTATTGTACACACATTTGGTCTTGTACGTGGTGTTATATCGATCGTGTATTGGAGCGTTGGGAATCAAATGCAAAACTTTTATTAATATAATAATATTCTTTATTTCGCACAACAAGGTACATAACATACAATTATAATAACATACATTATTGCACATGAAATTAACACTTTGTTAAGTTACAATAGATTATTTAAACTATATAACTTTATAATATTCAAAAGTGTTCGTGCTTTCCTGCAGCATTGCCGAAGTGACGTTCTGTTGAAAGTGGATGTAAAGAATGCTTTCAACTCAGTTGATAGAGCCGCCTTGCTGGCTGCAGTCAAAGAACAAACTCCAGCTTTATACAATTACCTTTGGCAATGCTATAGCAAACCTACTAAATTGATATACCGTGGAAAATTATTAAATTCATGTGTCGGTTGCCAGCAAGGTGACCCTCTGGGCCCAGCTATATTCAGTTTGGCTATACACCCACACATCAAAAACTTAGCCTCCAAGTTTAATGTGTGGTACCTGGATGACGGCACCATTGGAGGCGAGGCAAAACAAGTTATAAACGATTTGAAAACAATAATAGAAGAATTCAAAAAAATTGGTCTAGATTTGAATTATGAAAAGTGTGAACTGTATTTTGGCCCCGATTTAAACAAAGAAACTGTTACAGAAATGCAATCAAAATTCAATTCATTAGCCCCAGGTATCAAAATTTTAAATTCGGCTTCGCTTCGCCTCCTAGGTGCCCCAGTTCTGGATGATTCTATTCCAAAATTTATAGCAGAAAAAAATTCTAAATTTCAGGAATCATCTTCTTTATTGGCACAACTTAACCCTCATGTAGCATATACAATAATAAAGTATTGTTTGTTTGTTCCAAAATTTACTTATGTACTGAGATGTTCTGGTTTATGGAGGCAAATCTCAGTCCTTTCGGACATAGACAACGTGATTAAAAACACTTTGATCAAAATTCTCAACATTTCCTTAAATGAACGCTGCTGGACACAAGCCACGCTCCCAATACGGTACGGTGGTATTGGCATCCGCAGCGTTTCAAGTATAGCCTTACCAGCTTTCTTGTCATCTGGTTTTGCCAATTACAATCTTTTCTTAAGCATCATTAGTAAAGCTTTAAGTTCGGCAGAGATCATCGATCTCACAGATGCTAAGAAAGTTTGGATGGATATAGTTGGTCCTACTGTCAATGTTCCCATCAGTCTGGCATCTCAGAGGCAATGGGACGAGCCCCTCTGCTGTCAAGTTCAAGCAAATCTTCTTAGTTCAGCTCTTGACTTGGCGGAGCGGGCGCGTCTCTTGGCTTGCTGTGAGCCAGATTCTGGGCATTGGTTGAGAGCATTACCATCGAGCAACCTCGGCACATTGCTAGACAGAGGCTCCTTTTCTTTAGCAATGGGTCTGCGATTGGGCACAAAAATAAATGAGAGACATCGCTGCCGCTGTGGAGTATTTGTCGATCAGTTGGGGCACCATGGATTATCATGTCGTCGTAGTGCTGGTCGCATACCTCGCCATGCTGCAATCAATGATATTATCAGACGGGCCCTTACCACTGTCAACATACCAGCAATCCTGGAGCCATCAGGTTTGCTGCGGGACGATGGTAAGAGACCAGACGGAATGTCATTGATTCCATGGAAGAATGGGAGGACGCTGGTGTGGGACGCTAGCTGCGTCGACACGCTAGCGCCGTCTCTTTTGTCGGGGTCTGCGTCTAAAGCTGGCACTGCGGCAGCTGAAGCTGAGGGTCTGAAGAGGCGCAAATATAGCAATTTAGCTGAGGAGCATTACTTCTCAGCTTTTGCTGTAGAGACTCTCGGTCCGTGGGGCCCAGATGCGCGTCGTTTTTTCAAAGAAATTTCGACGCGCCTGATCGAGAAATGCGGAGATCCGAGGGCTGGCGCATTCTTCGCTCAAAGAATCAGCTTAGCGATTCAAAGGGGTAATGCAGCCAGCCTTCTCGGAACCCTGCCACCAGGCGGCAGCGATTTCGAGAGTATTTTTTATATAATTTAATGTAGGTTAGGTTTTTCATATATTATAATTTTATTTTATTTTTTACCTGTATATATAGTTAAATGTGTAAATATATGTTAATATACTATGTGAATAAATTTTGCAAAAGCAAAAAAAAAAAAAAAAAAAGCTTTGTTAGTGCAAATTAATTCGATTAAAAAAATAGTTTGATAGTTTGGTTTAGAGACAAAAAATAAATAAAAAAAAATATTTACAAAGGTGCTTGACCAATATGTGTTGCCATTGCCAGTAATGATTAACGAGGAGCATCATAAGAAGGCTCAGAATCAGCCAAAGGGCGATGAAGAGGCCTATTTTAAAAGGTTCTTTTTCATGATCGAACCTCACCTTACAGCCCATATATGTTCCCACCAACGAGCTTCGGCCTACCCTATATAGGGTGATTTGGCCTTAGTCCACCACCATTGCGGGTTGGCAGTCTAACGGCTACTAATGTAATAGTAGCCGGTATCGACGGCTTAACGTGTCCTCCAAAGTTACCATTATATCACGCTGCTGCTGGTGTGACTCTTGTGATGTCGCTGGTGTAGGCGCTGACTGAAAATCAGTGTGAGGTAAAGCTCACAACTTTTGCTGAGTCAGTGCCTTTTTGCTGTTGGAGGGCACAACATCAAAAAAAAATAATATTATTACTTTTGTTATTTGTTTTATTTTTTACTAATGTTTTTTTGTTTATGTTTTTTTTTATTTTCTTGTCCTTTTTTTTATTTTTTGCCATTTGTGTTATTAATAAAAAAATGTGTTTGTACTGGTTATCTATAGATTTTTCTCTTTATTTGTATTATTACTTGTTGTGTGTATATTGTTAATTTTTATGCCTTTAATAGCAAAGATGCTGTGTAGTGTCGGCTTAGAATAGCGCTACCCCATTTCTTTCAGTGGGTGTTCGTAAGAGACGACTAACAGTATTGGGATTTTTAAGGGAACATTGGGCGACGACGCGGTTGGAGACCCATTACCAAAACCGTTATTTAACCATCTTTTCCCCACTCAATTTGCCAAAAGTGGCTGAGTAATTTTTTATTCCTTAGCTCTGGCTACCCCTTCTAGGGATCTTTAGCCGTGAGTATGTGTATGTAATGGCAAATGAATAATTGAAACAACTATTGATTTTTCGGATATTTTAATCGCGTGTTATTACATTATTTTTAAAGCCATTTTATTACATTAAAATATCCGAAAAATCAATAGTTGTTTCAATTATAATGTGCAATCGTGAAAATCTTAGAAAATACTAAGCAAATAAATAACTTTTCTTTCTTTCTTTTAAAGTACGGAATCATCTTAATTTTCGGATAATCTGGTGATTCAAGCGTGCAATATCCTCCCAAATTGGGTTAAATCTTACAATTCCCATGTTTTCCTGCCTGGATCGAAATTTTTCTTTCCTTTATTTATTAGTAAATCTTATAAATTAAATTTGTAACTTTACCCCGGGGATCGAACCCGAGACCTCCGTACTTGAGCCAAGCGCTTAACCGCGAGACCACAGTAGCAGGCTAGCAAAACAGGTGAGAATTTCACGTGATGTTCAGAAGTATACTATGCCAACCCCTTGGGAATATACTATATATATAATACTAGCTTTTTGCCCGCGACTACGTCCGCGTGGACTACATTTTTTGCATCCAGTTTACATCCAAAATACCAAAACACTATCTAACTACACTAACTTCTGTTTTTTTGTATTTATATTCCCAAATAAACATATTCTCAAACCTACCAAATGAATACGCAAAATTCATACAATATACTTTCAATTATCTTTATTCATACATATTCGCATAGTTGAATATGAAAAAGAAGGATTAGTGAATGCTATTATTCTAACCTAACACAAAAGCAAAAAAAATACGCAAAAAGACTTTGACCACCCGGGATTCGAACCTGGGTCTTTCGTACTTAGTGTTTACCAAACGGTATAACGCTACGCCACGCAGACATTTGTGGAAGTCTCAAATTTGTGATATCCTATATATCTAGTAGTCATACTATTGACAAACAATTAAATGGACAATTATTTTGATGAAAATGGATGAAACCCTTATTTTTTCCAAAAAGACTATTAATGAAGAGTCCGATAAAGTCTGTCGATGAAAAAATGAATCGTGTAAATATGGGGAACCATATAAAAGTTATGTTTTTTTATGCTCCTGTGGGAACCCTTGCGAAATCCGGGATAAATTATATCCTATATGTTGGCCAGGTGTATAACCTACATTCATGCCAAATTTGATCAAGATCGGTCCGGTAGAATTAACGTGATGAACGGCCATACAGACAGACAGACAGACAGACAGACATTTTTTTCAAAAATAGCAAATTTGGCTTCAGTATCGAAAATAAAACATATTCCACCGGTTTTTATTTTATTTTCTTTAATGTACAGTTTTGACCTCGTTACAGTCTTATTATAGTATAGATAACGTTTGACTTGTGTTGGAAAATGCGTTAAAATCCGACGCTTAACAAGGTTGTTTAGATTTAATCAATAATTTCATAATACCTGACTCCCAGAGTACTTACCAAATTTTATGAGTAATATGTTTTTGCTAGTTTAGCTGTGTAGTGTCGGCTTAGAATAGCACTACCCCATTTCTTCCGGTGGGTGTACGTAAGAGGCGATTAACGTACGTACGTAAGAGGGGCTATTAAGGGATTGTTTGGGCGATGTGGTTGAAGGCCCATCACCAACAACCTTTATTTTACCATCTTTTCCCCACACATCTTTCCAAAAGTGGCTGAGGAATTGCGAATTCCTAAGCTCTGGCTACCCCGTCTAGGGATTTATAGCCGTGAGTATATGTATGTATATGTATATGTATGTATGTATGTTTTTGCCTTTAGATTATACTAAAATATTAACTTAACGTAATTGAATACAAACAACATATTTTACTAATAAATAAAGGAAAGAAACATTTTCGACACAGGCGGGAACATATTTTACGTTTTTTATCCTCAACTTAGTTATTTTTTCAAAAACATATCCTCGCGTTCTCAGAATAATGATTTGTTCTCACTTAGTCGATTCATTCATACGATTTGAGGGCCAATTCTAACTTTAATGGCAAATAATTCAAATAACTGTTAAAGCCGTTTGAATTGAATTCTAGCTAAAAAAGTCAAACTTCAATTTCAATGCGATAAAAGTTTGTCAAAAGTTTCAAACTCAAACATAATCTTTTTCTTCTGTATTTCCAATCATGAAACGTATATACAAATACTCACGTAAGCAAAGCTGAGGAAGTAAAATTCCTCAGCCACTTTTGGAAGTTTTGTAAGGAAAGGATTACTAGTAAGGTTTTTGGTGATGGATCTCCAACTGCATCGGCCAACAATCACTTAATAAGCCACAATATCCCCGCTTCTTGCGCACACGCGGGAAGAAATGGGTTAGTGCTATTGTAAGCCAACACTGCATCACTTTTCATCTTTTTAAGAGTACGTGAAATTATTTATCCTTCTAATATTTTAGTTTAATTTATTGGACATCTGCCGAATATGTTTTTAATCCAGCAAATCTTTCCATTCATGGGTGGTCTGGAAGAGATCGCTCTTAGTGATAAGACCGCCAGTTGTACTTTGGCTTTTGTACCGATCTTTTTTTTGTAATTGTTGTTTTTTTGTGATGTGCAATAAAGAGTTTTTATTATTATTATTTTACGTCTACGCTTGCAAAGCTTACATACGAGAATCAGCCCCTCTAAAGTTTGTTAGAAGTTCTACTTTTATAAGACGTTTTGAGTACTCTTGAACATTTTTCTCTTATATACTACTTAGTGTTAGAAAGTCTACACTTAAAAATAAAAATAGAGACCGAAAGCAGATTGGAAGCCACTTTAAATAGCACCTTTTAAAATATACATTATATTAGAAAGAAGAAAGAAAGTGTCTTGCCGTGTAGTGTCGGCTTAGAATAACACTACCCCATTTCTACCCGTGCGTGATCGTAAGAGGCGACTAAGGGTATAGGGGCTTCTTAAGTGATTTTTGGGCGATGCGGTTGGAGACCCGTCACCAAAATCATTATTTTATATTACCACCTTTTCACCAATCAACTTCCAAAAGTGGCTGAAAAATTTCTCATTCCAAAGCTCTGACTACCCCGTTAAGGGATTTATAGCCGTGAGTATATGTACGTATGTATGTAAGAAAGAAAGAAGAGACATTTATTCACATTTGAACTACTATACAGTTTACTTAAACATTAAAATTATAACAGAGACATAAAAAGTTAAGCGACATGATAGTCCAGTGGGTAGAACACCCGCCCGAAAAACAGAAGGGCGTGAGTTCCAATCCTGGGACGGACCTACACCAATTTGTCTTTTCTAAAGTCATATGTGTGGTTAATTTATCATGGTTGCTAACGGTGAGGGAAAACATCGTGAGAAAACCCACATGGCTGAGTTATACTTAGTCATGTGACAGTGTATTCGTACAAAACGGCGATAGGCCTGCCCCCTATGTCAAGAGTTTATTCTATTTGTCTGAATGAAGACGTCTGAAAGCCGCAGAGTCTGAATTCAGACTAGTGGAATAACGTTCAAACTGAAATTTGTGTAGTGGAATAACAAGCGTCTGCGGCAAGCTCTTTAGTCGAATCAATGTTAAGAGCTTATTCCATTACACTTTGTTGTTGCTGAATTCAGACGTCCTTCGAAGTTACTGCCGCAGACGCTTGTTATTCCACTACACAAATTTCAGTTTGAACGTTATTCCACTAGTCTGAATTCAGATTCTGTGGCTTTCAGACGTCTTTATTCAGACAAATGGAATAAGCTCTTTACGGTCACGTCGTTACATGTTTTGCTGTTGATGTAATTGCAAATGACCGAAGTGAGAGTGTAAAACACACAACAATAAGCTGAGGCAGGACCTATTCACATTTGTATAATTTATTTTATTTTTATTTTGTATCACTTTTTATGTAACATAACATAAACATAAACGTTCACGCCGTTTATCCCCGAAGGGGTTGGCAGAGGTACCAATACTCCTGAACTCACATGGCAAGCGCCATCTAGTTTCCAGAGAAGGTACCCACGTTTTGCTTAAACAGTGTACTCACGTGATAGGGGGCAGGCCTATCGCCGTTTTGTACGAATACACTGTCACATGACTAAGTATAACTCAGCCATGTGGGTTTCCATGAGGATTATGGCTTGAGGTTCAAGCCATAATCCTCAATAAACTTTAGCTATAACTTTTTAACCATAAGAGCACTATTTATCTGGCCTATGGCACTATTTATGCACTATTTATTAGCATTGATCAAAATAAATTTCATGAAGTTTTAAAATTTGAAGATTATGGCTTGAGGGACACGCTACCCCTTTCTACCCAAGGGTGTCGTAAGAGGCGACTAAGGGTATTGGGGCTTTTTATTGGATTTTTGGGCGATGCGGTTGGAGACCCATCACCAAAAACCTTTATTCTTACCATCTTTTTCCCACTCAACTTCCAAAAGTGGCTGAGGAATTTATAATTCCATAGCTCTGGTTACCCCTTCTAGGGAAATATAGCCGTGAGTTGAGTATATGTATGTAAATACAAAAAAGTCGATCAATAATCTAGCCATACCCTCATACATAACTTGCACTTTTACCAAAATACCACATAATAAACAAATATAGTAAAAATAATAATAAAATATACAAAAAATATATAATAAATGCATAGATACACTCTATCGAGAAAACATATACATAAATACACATATGTATACAAGAATACATATATCGGCTTATTCCGTTTATCCACCCTAAAACAGCCTCCTTAAGTCGGATATTCGGAAACGCATGTCCTTCTAGCCACCCTGAACGGGGTGGATATCCGGAATGCATATAATATGGTTCTTCCGATTTTCTACCCTTCCTACGTACAGTCATTTACAGAAAAAAGACCTTAAGTTTGTAAAATATTTTTATTCAAACTGTAAGTAAGAAAGTAGGTATGTTTATCTTAAGTATTATATTGTTCACATGTTCCTTGGACCCATTTTGTGTTGTGTATGTTTCTGTAAATTACTGCACTTGGGGTAAAAAATCGGAAGAACCATATTATATGCATTCCGGATATCCACCCCGTTCAGGGTGGATAGAAGGACATGCGTTTCCGAATATCCGACTTAGGGAGGATTTTTTAGGGTGTATAAACGGAATAAGCCCATATATCCTACAGAAAGTATAAAATGCACGTATATAATATGATATATTAAGAATTCATAAACAATAAAGTATGCATATATAAAGCGTATGTTACACGATATAAATTGGAATAACATACATTGCACTGCTTAGAATAACACTACCCTATTTCATCCCGTTGGTATTCGTAAAAGGCGACAAAGGGTATTGGAGATTTTTAAGATTAAGGCGTTGCGCTTGGAGAGCCATCATCAGAAACATTTTCTTTACAATCTCCACCTCACTTATCTCCTAAAAGTGCCTTAGAATTTTTTTGACCGGAAGCTATGGCTACCCCGTTAAGGGAATTTCAGCCGTGATTATATGCTGACTTCAAATCGATGTTGCACGTTGTCTGCTTAAAACTTCTTCGGTAGCCTCAGAGCATTAAGAATGGATTTATTTTTAATGCCACTTGGGGGTGCATCCTATTAGTTCCCCAAGCTTTAGTTCAATAGAACTATTAGGACTCTTTCGATGCTTCCGAATTTAATCCGAATAGTTCTATAGAGAACTATTATACTAATTTTATTACGTATAAAATGTATGTATGTAACGTAACCCCTTACCATTGGTAAAAATAAGGAGTTAGTATATTGGGTGGATAATATAATAGGAAAAAAAAACAAGTGATCAAGATTAAAATTTGTATATTGGTACTTCGTATATTTTTTACACTTGAGTCAATATGAATTAATAATTATCGTATGACCTTAAATATTTTTTCTATTTTTTATTATCAATAGTAATTTAATAGAGAGTAATAAAAAATGTAACACTTGCCCACTTTGGATATTACAATTAAAAATATTGTAACAAACTTGCGAGTACAGAGGTACTTATTAACTTTTAGAATAGTTATTTTAGAGATTCCTAGGTTTTACATTATATCGTAGAATATTATTTAATTATTGTAACGTACAAGTTATATGACATGATTTTCGGCAAACGGTGTAGAATATGGCTGGCACTATCTCACTTTTACCAAAAGTTTTTATTCTCTCTCTCTTTCGAATGCCATTTGAGAAAAAGAGAAAAGAAGAGCTGAAGGTTAGACGGTATCTAAAGCCGCATTTAAACTTATCTAATTAGACTCCAGATTACTTTAGCAAAGAAATTTTATTAATCTAAATATCGTCTATACCTGTAGGTATGGCAGAGATACATACACTTCTAAATATCGAGAAACATGGGTGTTCGAGAATCCATTTATCATGTATGACTGTTTTGTATATTTAAAACTTCCGCTTTGCTTTTTTCCACTTTGATTTACCAATAATATGAATAATTTATTCATTTATTGGTCTAGAACCAGCTTTCAATTACAAGGTTGTAGTGATCAACCCTATTTTAGGTTTATAAACTTGTTTCATCAGGTTACACTTTGAAGAGCGTTGACACTTTGAAAACAGCTTCCAAGTGTTTTTGGCAAAGCGTGTGATGATAGGTGTAAATGCGGCTTAAGATTTCGGCAAAGTAGTTTTAAGACGAGTTTTTGTTTAATGACACGTTTATTGAAATTGGAAGACGCAGATGACTGAAAGTATCATCTTTTGTAATTTATTTTGAAACTTTTGTATTCATATAACAAATCTGTAGTAATGGCTTAAATTTTATTTTTTTTTCATTCAAAGCTATACCATAAAAATAAAAACTAGAATTTTATACATAATTTATATTTTGACATTATTTATATGTTTTTTGCATGACTTACGACATATTTATTGCATCCTGACCTGAGCTATTTGTAAAGATTTAAAATCATTTTATTTTTTTAGAGTTAATAAAATCAATTATTATTTAAGAATGTAATAAAACCTAAACCTAACAAGGTAAATAAAAGTGAAAATTTTAAACCATACCTTTTTATAAAAGAGTTACACCAACTTATTACATATATTTTGTTTGCTCTGCATGATGCTAAATTATGGCAACAACAACACTTATAAACAAGGGTGAAAACCATTCATTATGTAAATAATATAGCATACTGTGAATGAAACCAATAGAATTGATTCATTTTTTAACAGCCTATGTAGGCGGTTATATTGGCTCGTGGTAAAATCAACCGTCAAAGTGACATTTAAGAATTCTTGAAGCAATAAAATGCGCGGCAAACACAAACTTTTGAAACAAATTAAGGCGCTACTTCGATCTAATTTAAAAGCAGCTAAATAAAAAGGTGACTTCACCAACATTTTCTGTTCAACTGAAATTGAGATTTTGATACAATCTAAATCGCGGTAGGTCGTTTTAGTGTGGATTGAAATCTTAATAGTTATTCAAGTCTTACTTCTGACAGGAAGTGTGTAAGCATCAAAAGATCGAATTCTTTTTATTAAATAAAATAATATGGTATTTAAGTATACTTTGTTAATTTTTTTTCATTTATAAATATTATATCATAACTAATTCTTGGTATGAATTCCAAACATTTGTCAAAATTATCATTTGTGTCATAATCGGATACTTTCTACTGATTAGTTTACTTGCCATCACCATGATATCGGATTGTTTTTCAGTTTTTCATTCATCTACGTTACATGTAAAGCCCACCCTACGGATGTATCTTTCATTCAAATTTATTTATGTCGCTTTCATTCCACATTGCTTTTACATAAAATTAAAGAAAGAAATTAAATTACATTTTATTTTACGTTTAAATTCTAAAACAGAAATGACGTTTATTTGTGAACACTATTATGTGTTTACCAAAATTCATACAACGTGCGAAAATTGCAGTGTTGCCAAAAAACATTCTTATATAGTAATTTTCACATTTGAATATAATAAAATTATATTAAATATTAATAATATACACAATGTTAAAGTAAATTATGATTTTCTTAAGATCACATGAACTTTGGAAGACTACGAACGTTTAAAATCAAACTAAAATTACACGAATTCATAACTATTGCTTTCAGTAATAAATTAGATTTTATACAATATTAATTACTAAAATTTTTGATTAAATAACTATTATTAAATATAACGGCAATGGTGTCTTTGCTTATTATAAATCTTAAGTACAGTTATAGGTAATATGTGATAATATTTATTATACATGAATTTAGAATAATTTTCTCGTTGTTGTCATTTAATGTATTAATTTTATAACTATATTACAATACAAATAATGTAGGATGAAGAATATTAAAACTAATTAATCAGTCAAAGTTACAGCTGATTTTAGAACAGGAAAATTAACAAGATTATTCTAATCATAAGTTCAGTGTTTTGTATATAACAATACATTAATACATATTTCTTATTAAATAACTATATGAAACATGGATTGTTAAAAATGTATTGAAAAACGTTTTAACTTAGGTTTAAAAATATCTATTTACAATAGGAATTTGGTGTTCTTGTATTGGTAAGGTATACGTATATAATTTATCTATATATAAGTATATAAATAGAGCTACAGTAAATAAAACAAAGTTTTACAATTGTTTAAATACCAAACTAAAATGGCGACCAGCGCGACTAAAACTATCTTATGATGACTAATATTATTATATTTGTTATTCTTAATTTGGACTATAACTATATTAATATTATTTAGAATTGATAAGAACAGGTATAATACTAAAGTGCAATGTTATTATCGTGTGCTTGTTTGATAGGCACAGGGGCACAGTCAATTATTAATTATTATATTAATTATCATTAATTAATTTCTGATTATAATGTGAACGAATATTTGATTGAGAATTTGTAATATCGGTTATCCAATATAACTAAAAAACACAAAAAAATATTTAATAATAACTTAAGTGTAATAATATAACTATTGGTGTTCTTATTGTGTGATTTTAAATAAAAAACTGTTAACCCTATTTATAAAATAATATATATTTATTTGCCTGATAAAATAGAATACGAAATTATTGTATAATCATTAACATCTATTTGTGTGTATTTTCTAATTATTATTTTCACTCTTTTTGTCTTTCATTTAAGTATGAGATTAATAAATTTAATTTATCTATTTATTTATTTTCAAACAATTGAACGCTCACAGTATACGCAGTTATATACATCGTATCTTCACAATGATCATTTTTATTTAATTTCTTAATGAGATGAAATTATGATTAATATAAGTGTGAATAACTTGATTTTGATGGTGCATGAATTTTCAAAGGTATATTGCAAACCAATAAATATGTTTCTACTACTTTTGTACAATTTTATAAGCGTATAGAGGTAGTTATAGTGACACATTTTTTTATCCTTAGCCATGGCCACACAATAAAGTTTATTTAAAGTAAAATAAATTTTTGGTTTTTTAAATATTTATTTGGTAAGTCTATTACACTTAGTGAGGTCAATAATTTTATCTAAGACCAATTAAAAAATATAGGACACAGATTGTTGTTTGTATTCATAGATTGTGATTTGTTTGAAACACTGTTAAGGAAAAAAATATATTATTGGGACATTCATGTTACTTTGTTTTTGGTTTAGTCGTATTTAAGAGAAGGACTATAATAGCCCCCTATTCCGTTTGCTTTATGAGTGTTATTTGAGTTTGTATTTTCCTTTCCGTATTGTGATATTTTAAAAATATCTAAAATTATTCTTATAAAGTAAAATAAAATTGTGAACATGGCGTTTATATTACCTACTGAAATTAGTATATTTGTCTAATTTGATATAATTTTACTTTCCTACAGAATTCCTTTAAAAGTTATTCATTTTTGCTTAACTACTCAAAATAACCTGGAAAATAGAAAAGAAAAAAAAATATTATAGTAAAATATAGAGAATTGTTATGTAACAGAAATATACTTTAAACTGCCGAAGTTTTGTTTTAATAGTAATTTAAATTAATAATGTTTCCTGAGTGATTTTAAATTGTGTTTTTAATATAAATATAATAAACAATTCCTATTATACTCTGAAAAAGCAAAAGCTATCTGAATTATACTATACTACAAAACAAATTTTCTACTATTCATGAAATCAGCTACTACCACTTGAAATGCTTTATAATATCAATGATTTTTCATGTTTTTAAGTTCTTTTTATAAACCAAATTTTATGCTTGGGACTTAATTTTTGTTTGTAATAAAATTTAATCGTAAATGTTGTGTTTTAGTAATATATTTTTTTTATTACATAGTTCCATTATTTATGAAATATAATTTTAATATAAAGCATTTCAAATGCAATTTGTACACGACTGAAGACATAAGCATGAGAACTCTAGTTCTAAATTTGTTTATCATGTTGATTTGCTTTACGATTTTGGTTTTATAAATTTAACCAAAATTTAATCATTCCAATAAACAAAAAAAGTACGTTTTTTGCTACTACACTTGTTTATAAAATTAATTTGATTGCACTGAAGAGGCATATAAATTAGCTTAATGCCAAAACAAAAAGTTTTTGTTTACCGTCTGTTTTCTCTGATCTGTTATTTCTAATTCAACAGCATATTTTGTATACAACCTTTTTTTGATGACATACCTTGTTGTATACAAAAAACACAAAATACATGGCATTAATGTTGGTGTAAATTTGTGTAACAATTTGCCTAGTTCAAGTACTTTATTGCGTAAACTGTTAATTTTTGCTAAATTTAAAAATAACTATTATTTCATTGGAACAAATTTGTATTTATTACAGTACTCGGTTCCTTATAGAATCCATCTTGGTTGTAATGAGTAATTATGGTTATTTGTATCATATTAATATTATAATGGCGTTTTTTTATTACCATTATTATGATCTGTAAGTATGGCTAGTGTTATAATCACAATTTTTGTATAGTATAATAATATCAATCAATACTGCGTAACTTTATTATGTTGAATTTAACTGACGGTTTAATAATAAGTTTATTATATATCTTTTTGACTTTAATATTGCCCAACAGCAAACATAATAAATTCTGCATTTTTCTTTTACCAGGACAATCTAACAAAAAATATATTAAAAAGCATAATAATTGTCTCTCTAAAGTTGTTCATAAGTCTGACTCCAGTGTGTACAGAAAGAACTAAGGTAATTATAATTGCTATTAAATTTACATTATCTAGGTATTCAAATCCGTTTGTGTGTTGCAGTTTTATATTATACACTTAATTTATTTAATTATCGTAAATATATCTATTACAATATCCTAGCATTTTTTTAAATAAATAACTCAAAGATTTCTTGTCTTATATATATTTATTTCAACATTAAAAAGGTAATTATTGCAGAGAAGGCCAAACATGCCATTGGTACATGTAAAACAGGTTATAAATATTTTTAAAAATCTTTAATTATAAGACTTCATGATGTATTTAACTAAGCTCTATTTTCACAGACATACATAGGATGTAACTAAAATATAGGCACTTAATTTGAACTTAATGTACTGAATTAGTTATAATCAAGGGCATTATTAAAAAACATATTCTTACTTATGTTTGCTATTCTTACAATAAAAAAAAATGTTGCGAACGTTCGGTAAAGTAAAACATCAAAAACCAACCACCTACAAAATTATACTAACTTATCTGCGATTTCTTAACTAATTTAAATCTAGTGCTACTACTAAAGTATGTGACGATATCTTAAACTTCATAAATTTCAACTACCTACTAACAATTTAAAATGGCAGTTAAAAGCGCGCGGTTATTGACAGACAGAAAATGACAAGCAAACTCCATGACAGATGAATGACTTTTTTAACGAACATTGTAAAGACCCGGTGCTGCCCTCCTTTGAGCCAACATTATACGGTTAGCGACACACCTATAGCAGCACAGGTAAACTAAACATCACTTAAATAGTATTCTACGGAACGCTCTTCTAAAGTCTTTGTTGAAAATTGTATAAATTACTGGGTTTAACACCGAATTCATATATCCTAACCAGAAAGCTATCGAAAATGCGCTGCCTGGTATAAAACAACTTCTACACGCTGCTCCGAGGATGTAGAGAAAAAAGAAAGGTAGCCAACAGGCAATAAAACTTCCCATAATGAGACCTAAAATCAATGTGGCTCTTTTTTCTTTTTTTCTAGCTAATCGTCTCTTCTCTCTTTCTGGATCGCGAGGTTTGTGAGGTTTGGGTATCGCAGGTTCTAGTTCTGCTTTACTGGGCTGTGTTTTTTCATGTCTCCTAGAGGAGTCTGCTTTTTTGCCGAAGATTGGTTGGCAGATTCTTAGTTTAAGTGGTTTGACGACAGCACAGCGGCTGACAACTCCGGAGTCCGAAGATGATGGGTCGAACTCTGATACCATGTCAGTGTCTATGGCGACGCTCGGCGCTCTACACCTGCTTTGCTGTTGTAGTTGAAGCTCGCCATTGACGGAGAGTGTTGAACTTCTTAAAGGACATGTGGCTAGCGGATTTCTTGTGACTTGAGCTGATGTTACTACCTGTAAAAAAATATGTTTAATCAATGGTTTGTGTAGCGTACTTATTTATTTAGAAGTAGTTTTACATTTAAAATGCCCGAGACATTATCTAATGTATTACACATGATTTTGGTTTTAATTTAAGTTTTTTGGCAAATTTAAATAATCAATAGGTATTAATATATCCAAATTTCCACTTTTTACCGTCCGAGTTCGTACATATTTTAATTTATCATATAAAACAGCAAGGATGCAAACTCTCAAAGTTAAAATTTGCTATGCGTATACTCAAGACAATAATTATCAAAATAGTATAACCAGGAGGGCGATTCTCGCAAGTTCGATATCATTACTATCATAGAAATTGTAGCAAGTGTTCAATGTCGTGTGCAAAATATCACAAAGTGAAATATATATCTATTGGTAGATTGAAACTGTATTCTCGCACACGGTAGTAATTTTTCCTTAGACATTAAAGAATGAAGACCGAAATTAATGATCCAAGCGAATGAAATGAATGAAAGGTCAGTTTAACTGTTATCTTAGTTATGAAAAGGTCTTCATATCTGTCAGTATTTACATATGTTTTGGTTTGTTAAAATTTTCCTTTAATTGGCACTTTGTCGGTAACTCGCAAAGTCTGAATTCCTAACTGGACCATCCGGCAACCGGCTTTAGTTTTTGAAATTTTATAATGCCGAAATAATATATTTTTTATAAGTTTATAATATAATTAACGATGATCCAAGTAGAAATTATTTACAACTTCTAAGATAATATGATCTATGATCCATTGAATATATTTACCTACATTTTAATTTTCTATCTATATTCAAACAAAATGGCTACCGTTCGCACATCTTCAAATATCATCATATCGACTGATCGTGACCACCCGATATCTTTTGATATATATCATCATATCGACTGGTTTTCAATAGAAAAATATTTATCGGATGAAGTGAGGATAGCTCAAGTCAAATATCGATCGCAAAATACCACAAAAGTTATAAATATCGAAAGTGATATAGTATCTAACGTGCGAGAATTGCCCTCCAGCGCTTGTAATTAGAATTTCTTCAACCACTTCATGAAGTTAATTGGGAAAACAAAAAAAAAAGCGGGTGTTATATCGCCCAAACAAATACTCTTAAAACCCTTAGCTGCCTCGTACCAAACCTACTGGCTGAGATGGGTTAAAACTATTCTAAGTCCCAAATACACAGCTAAAATTAGTAAAATTTTATTTTTCTGACTTTTTTTATCTATGTTAACCTCTCGCAGCATATTCGAAATACTGATCTCATAACTTATTCAGCCAATTTGTTTCAATTACAACTCCTCGAGTCTCCAAAGGCTTAAAAATATCCAGCCAGTAGACACAGGCTCTCTAATGATAATCCAATCTTATTAGCCTTATTTTCGAGAGAAGACTAATGTTCTAATGGATACTCATTAACCGCACTAAAATATGAATAGAGGCCTAGCACGCGCGCTATTTTATTGTCACGATATCGGTTACAATTTATCAATATAATATGTAATAATAACAAATATAAATATACGGACATTTTATACATAGATCAAATAGGACCAAACTAAGTAGAACTTGTATGGTGGGATACTAACTCAACGATATATTTAAAATTATATAATACACAAATAAATAACATCCACGACTAAGAAACAACCATGTATGCTCATCACATAAATGTTGCTCTCACCGGGGATCGAACCCGCAACCTCCGGACCAAGAAGCTAGTCGAGTCACTTATCCACTCGGCCACTTTACTCCTCGATCGACCACTCGGATACTAAGTAAGAGCGTAAGAGATGGCTATTATACCACGCGATATCTAGTTTAAATTTCGCTCGTACTAGCTATGCAGGAGAACTAATACGAGCGCTATTTTATCTTCACGATATCGTTTAGAATGAGATGGCAGTATACGATACTAAGTGCGTAAGAGAACCCTGTTGTACCACGCGATATCTAGTTAAAAGTTCACTCGTACTAGCTACTAAGTAAGTGGGTACAGTCGCCATCAGATATATCGGGGCGGCCGAGGTACTCAAATATATCTGAGCAGCAATAAAATTCAATAAATTCTTTACGGTAAATAAGGTCAAAAAGATCTGAACATCCAATTCGCCACAAATATATGAGCAGTGGGTTTTCAATTAAATCTGAACACCCAAAGAGACAATAATATGTGAAAGCGCAACTCGTCAAAGTTATCTGCTCAGACAGGGTGATCATAAATATCTGAACATTTAAGGAAAATATACCTTAAAGCACAGAGCATACAGTTTAAAATTCTTAATCGTACTACGCTAGAATACATTTTCTACACAACCACCATTTGGTTTTATCAATGTCAAAACTAAAAAGAGTTGCTGGGAGGTATGCCCCACTGGTTGTACGGTCCCAACTAGTTGTACGGTTAGTATATTATTAGAAAAAAAATACTAAGTCGTTTCCCACTGACCAACTCCATTTTTTTACAGAAACAGGTAATTACATGGTGTTAATAGAGGAATGGGTTTGTAGTTGTATAATTTTCACCGGTACAAAAACATCAAGAGGTAAAATAACTTAGAATTTTTGAAACATGTATGCCATTTTTTACATTGTATGTACCAGGGTAGCATAAATGTAAATGCAGCTTTAATAAAATAAAAGGATAAACTAGTTTTCACAAAATTGTACTTTTTCCTGCTGTTTTCTGTAACGTATTATACTTATACGTATTCATATATATAATTTTAACGTAATATATAGCATTATATTAAATGAGGTCAATAAATCTAAAGGTTTAATAAATAAAATAGAAAAAAAAGAACATGAATTCTTGATAAAAATAAACACAAGTTAGGATTTGAACCCTGACGCAACGGATTACAATTATGATTTCTATTCACTAAACCGCTAGGCCATGGTGACTGACACGAAAGTGGATGAAATATTGCAAGGCATTCGTACTTATTTTAATTTGGCAGCTTTAGCAGTAAGTGACAAACGTCATAGCATAAACGTCAACAAAGGCAGGACCTCTCAGAGACGATAACAGCCTACAACGATTTTGACATAAAACATGAAAGAAAATAATTTACTTATTTTAACCTTAATGATTTTTTTATTAAGTTATTAATATTTGGCCAAAAGTGGCTGAGAATTTTTTCATTCAAAAGCTCTGGCTACCCCGTCAAGGGATTTATAGCCGTGAGTATATGTATGTATGTATGTTATTAATATTTAATAACTTAATCAAAGTGAAAAAAATAAATCTAAATCGAATACATATTCTTTGGCAAACACAAAATTATTAGCCATTTATGTCCAAACTAAGACTGTAATAAATAATTACACTGGTCTATATGATCTTAAACCAAAGTTTTCAATGCAAATATATAATGAAAAATATCTTGTGTCATCATATCATCATCAATGTCATCATAGTACTTTTTTTTGGTATTTATTAAAGATTTTCATTTGATAGTAAACACGAAAATAAAAGACTAATTTGAATATTTTCCATTTAAAATGAGTAATAGGCTATTTGACTGTAATAAAAATATACATTTCTTTTATTTCATTAGTCTTAATATTTCTTTTTTGGAGCAATATGTAATAATGCGAGATAAAAATATTGCATTATTTCACTAAAATCCGTCTTCTAAAATAAGTATTTTTGATGCAACTGTCACGTGACTAAAAACGACCGTGATTGGCTATTCTATTCAATGGCGTAGATTGTACATAAACAGACTGTGTATCGCTTCGCTCATTGGTGTTTAATGCGGAATTGACGTCATTTGTGCTACAGCCGCCATATTACTTAAAGTCGCGTTTTCGCGGCACATTTGAATATTGCATTTTCTTTTTCGATTTTTTTATAAAATAGCTAAAATGAAGACAGAAAAATATTTTTTTAGGGCTCCTTATAAACAAATTAACACCATAAGATAGTTTTCAAAACTTAGTCAAATAGCCTATTGTAAAGTTATGATTTTTTAAAGATTGTTCAACTTTTGTACTTAATGACGTCATCGATCGATAAAATCACGTAGCGACATGCAAATGAAGCGAAATGTTTTATAAAAATGTTGCTGATTGCAAAACATATCACGAATTTGTGATGTCAAATGAAATTATTACGATATATACCAAACAAACCTATGATTTTCGATATTTTATTAATAAACTGCAAAGTCTTTGAAACAACATTGAAGGTCAAACACTGTTACAGTTTTTTTATAAAATAACAGTCATCTTAGCTTCAATTGATATAATTTCAAGAAAATATTGTTTATAACCATAATATCTCGAAATGGTTTTGTAATCAGCATCACTTTAGTAAAACTTTGCATACCGAATTGGGCAAAAATAACAAATACGTGAATTTTTATCAATTTTAATAGGGCTAATATGGGATCCGCCATACTAATGTCACGCACACACATTCATTTACGCACACCGTTGTACTTTTTTTTGGTCTCGCCTGTCGTATTTTTATTGCCAATCTATAGAGCATAATAAATCTGCGAATCTATATATATAAAAGAAAGTGGTGTTAGTAATACTATTTATAACTCAAGAACGGATGAACCGATTTGGCTGAAAATTGTTAGAGAGGTAGCTTAGAACCAGGAAAAGGACATAGGATATATATCATCATGCTAAATATCGTAGGGGGTAAGCAGTATAAAAACTTTACACCATCCGTGCGAAGCCGGGGCGGACCACTAGTATTTGATAAAATACATGAAGTGAATTATATGCTATGACAGTTATGTTATCTTTTTTGTAAATTGGCAAATATTTTATTCAAATGGTTTTCTTGTTACAAGACTGTAAAGTTGCTTTACGCAGATTTCTATTTTGTATACCTACTCATTTTCATACGATTACATTTAAACTGTATGCTTAGTGCTTCAAGGTATATTTTCCCTAAATGTTCAGATATTTATGATCACCCTGTCTGAGCAGATAACTTTGACGAGTTGTGCTTTCACATATTATTGTCTCTTTGGGTGTTCAGATTTAATTGAAAAACCACTGCTCATATATTTGTGGCGAATTTGATGTTCAGAGCTTTTTGACCTTATTTACCGTAAAAAATTTATTGAAATTTATTGCTGGTGAGATATATTTGAGTACCTCGGCCGCTCCGATATATCTGATGGCGACTGTACTAGCTATGCAGTATAGCAAAAAATAATAATATGTGAATGTAAAGAGTTTCTTTGTTGCTTCTTCTCTTTACAAAACCTTCCGAAGCAACGGATTAACGATAAATTTAAAACTTTGACGTTCAAAAAATGTTAGTATTTAACTTTATTTTGAAAAATAAAATTTTTGACTTTTTTTTTTTGAGCAAGCACGAGCGCTACTTTATCGACACGATAACGGTTAGAATGAGATGGCAGTATACGATACTAAGTAAGTGCGTAAGAGATGGCTGCTTTATCCCATGCGATAACTAGTTTAAACACGGCTCGTGCTTGCTCTGCAGGAGGCCTATATTATCGTCACGATATCGGTTAGAATGAGATGACAAGATGACAGTATACGATACTAAGTAAGTGCGAAAGAGATGGTTGTTGGACCGTGCTATATCTAGTTGAAAGGTCGCTATTTTATCGTCACGATATCGGTTAGAACGAGATGGCAGTATACGATGCTAAGTAAGTGCGTAAGAGATGGCTGTTTGACCGTGCTATATCTAGTTGAAAGGTCTCTATTTTATCGTCACGATATCGGTAAGAACGAGATGGCAGTATACGATGCTAAGTAAGTGCGAAAGAGATGGTTGTTTGACCGTGCGATATCTAGTTGAAAGGTCGCTATTTTATCGTCACGATATCGGTTAGAATGAGATGGCAGTATACGATGCTAAGTAAGTGCGTAAGAGATGGCTGTTTGACCGTGCTATATCTAGTTGAAAGGTCGCTATTTTATCGTCACGATATCGGTAAGAACGAGATGGCAGTATACGATGCTAAGTAAGTGCGTAAGAGATAGCTGTAGTTAAAAGTTCGCTTGTGCTAGCTATGCCGAGCCGCACTTAGTAAATTACAACGTAACTCCGAAGTAACGTCAACAAGGCCAACGGAAATTCGATTTGGCGAAATCACATTTCGTTCACGACCCTTCAAGTAATTGTCGCTAAAAATCCATCCTGCATACCTAATGCTTTGCAGTAGCTAGTCGAAGTAATCAATTTATAAAATCAGTTGAGCGGCTAACTGACTATTACATTTTGGTTTTCGAATCGAGTTTAAAAGAAACGGTTACATACATGTATGAAGCTATAAGCGTGTTAAAAGGCACTTATTTGAATGTATTTAGGTGATTTGCTGTGTAGTGTCGGCATAGAATAGCACTACCCCATTTCTTCCGGTGGGTGTACGTAAGAGGTGACTAACGGTATTGGGGATTTTAAGGAAATTTTAGGCGATGCGGTTGGAGACCTATCACCAACATACTTGATTTCACCATCTTTTCCTCACGCAACTTTCCAAAACTGGCTGAGGAATTTTTAATTCCTTAGCTGTGGCTACCCCTTCTAGGGATTTATAGCCGTGAGTATGTGTATGTATTTATGTCTCTTTTGGTCGGGCGGTTTGTCAGTGGCCTTTTAGTTTGAAAAACAATCTTTAAAAGTGGAAAGAGTAGTTGGGATTTTAAGTGATTTTTTACGATGTAGCTTCAGATTCATAACCAACTTCCCTCTAGTTAACAATATTTACATAACATAACATTAAACATAAACGTTCACGCCGAATATCCCCGAAGGGGTTGGCTGAGGTACTAATACTTCTGAACATCACGTGACTTTGTCACCTGGTGTTCAGAGTACCCACGTTTTGCATGGACAGTGTACTCACGTGATAGGGGGCAGGCCTATCGCCGTTTTGTACGAATACACTGTCACATGACTAAGTACAACTCAGTCATGTGGGTTTCCTCACGATGTTTTCCCTCACCGTTAACAACCATGATAAATTAACCACACATATGACTTTAGAAAAGACAAATTGGTGAAGGCCCGACCCAGTTTATTATTATTGTATTGGAACTGACGCCCTTCTGTTTTTGGGCGGGTGTTCTACCCACTGGACTATCATGTCGTTTATTTTAAGTGCATGAAAAATAAGTTTTGTAGAGAAGATAGCCTTTTTCTTGTCATTAAATTTTATTGTATGTGTCAACATTCGGGACTTTCGTTTGGTAGTATCAGTTTAAATCACATGGAAGTATTATACCAGTGTTAACACAGTGTTTCTTGACCTGTAGAACTACCACGAGCGGAAAATAATACCAGTTCATGTTCATTCTAGTAGTATTAGATCCTCTGCTGCACCTTTCGAAAATATACGCCTTGAACATTTGAGTATATTTACCTTTAATGTATCTTTTCTCTCCTCCAGCGTGGGCGCTTCAGCTTCACTGGTGGAAATGTCAGACGCGAAATCACACGTCACCACTGGAATCGCCACTTGTTGCGCCTCTATCGTCGATATTTGACTTTCCCTGCGTGAATATATGGTAGTATGAGTAAATGATAAATGGTACATGTCTATTTAGTAGATATATAAATGTAGAATATAATAGATAACACTGTATTGTAATAATACAGTTAAAAATTAAATTTGGCAGACTTATCACTAAAAGCAATCTTAATCTAATACCGACAACCTTGGATAGAAGAGTATAGTATGCTGGGTAAGTTTTCAACCACAAATTTTAACGGACAAACATACATGCATATCTCACGGCCATAAATCCCAAAAAGGGGTAGCCAGAGCTTCGGAGCTAGAAACTCCTCAGTTACATTTAGAAGTTGATAATTTTAACTTTATCTATATATAATACTACATCGAAGCAGAAGATGCTCGAGAAGTGGGCCCGGAACGTACAAAGTGGCGATCGATTGTCTCTCCCTACCCTAATGAAAATATGTTGATACAAAAACCTCTGTTATTGCGGAAAATACAATTCCTAAAAAGTGAACCACTACATTATTCTCACGGATGCAAGAGTCCTTTAGCCACTATAACAAGATGGAAATACAAAATTGGATGATGGGTTTCCCACCACAGCCCTAATAATTGATTGAAAAATCTCTAGGCCTAAGTCACCTCATGCGACACTCACGTTAAGTGTCAGAATAAAGTCTTCGCGGGTATGTACATTAGGAAAAAATGGGAGAATCTTTTGTATTAAACGTATGCTTTGCTGTGTGGGCTATAATAATAAATAGAATTTCCCCGTATCTACTCGTGGATGCCGTATGAGGCAAAATAAGTGTGAAGGGGCTTTTGAAGTGATTTTTGGGTGATGAGGCAAGCGACCCATCACCAACCATCCCTTATTTTACAATCCCAACTAATTTAATATATACATACATACATACATACATATTCTCACGCCGTTAGTTCCCATTGGGGTAGGCAGAGGCTATCGATCGCCACTTTGTACGAACCTGGCAAACCTCTCTAGCTTCATTCACATCCATCAATCTTTTCATACATACTCTTTTATTCTCCGTAATTTTATATATATGGCTGAGAAATTTCCAATTCTAAAACTCTGGCTACCTTATTTTTGGTACTTATTGCCACGAGTATAGGTATAGGCAGCAGTATATGTTTTCCATACCTATTATTAGAGTTGCTGTCTACCCCGGTGACTGGCAGCTGTGGAGTAGCAGGCATTGGTCTGGTTCCTTTCGGGTTACTAAAACTGGTTTGTTGTTCATTCTGGAAAATAAATTTGTAATGAAAAACAACAAAATTGTTGTTAATTTCTATTTTAATAAAACTATTTATACTAGAAAATAAAGTTCGGTCATGTTATCTCGTGAAACATACTATACATGTATAATATTTTATTTGTTTCCCATTGCCAATCCTCACAGAACAAATATAGCTTAGTTTTATTAAAATAATTTGAAAAATTTATATTTTGTTATTGATTAATGCAATTGGCCTAGACCTCGTTTTTACAAATACCCTTTTTATATTTTAAATTAACGACACTTTTTATTTATTAATTATTAAAAAAATCACAATATTTTAGATAAGCATTCCATAGGCAAAGTGGTTTTTCTTTTATCAATTTAAAATATAAAAAGGGTAGGTTGTAAAAACGAGGTCTATGTCAATCCCCATACTAAAAACAACCACAAGAAGTCATTTACAAAATACGAAATAAAAATGATCTTAGTTTTGTAAGCCATATCTTTAATCGTTTATATCATTTATTTGTATAATATACGTACAGCTCTAGGCCTAGGGTTTTTCCTAATTCCTCTTCTCGCTCTCGCTTTGGCAGCATAGTATATCCTGATGTACACAAACACCATTATGCACGAAGGTATGTAGAAACTGCCCAGGGCTGAATACAGCACGTATCCAATGTCATCAGAGACCTGCGAGGACAAAAAAAACTGTTTTAATTTGACACATCGTTTTGGCGGGAGTGTGATTGTTTTTGTAGATTTAAGGTTATTTTTTTAGGGTTCCATAGTCACGCTAAAAGGAAATCATAATGGTTTTTATTCAGACTAACTAAACCTATCTAGTTATAAGCCCAGCATAAGCCTAATTTGAACATAAACATAAACGTTCACGCCGAATATCCCCGAAGGGGTTGGCAGAGGTACTAATACTTCTGAACATCACGTGACTTTGTCACCTGGTGTTCAGAGTACCCACGTTTTGCATGGACAGTGTACTCACGTGATAGGGGGCAGGCCTATCGCCGTTTTGTACGAATACACTGTCACATGACTAAGTACAACTCAGCCATGTGGGTTTCCTCACGATGTTTTCCCTCACCGTTAACAACCATGATAAATTAACCACACATATGTCTTTAGAAAAGACAAATTGGTGTAGGCCCGACCCAGGATTTGAACACTAGTCGTTTGCACGATAACCGAGTATTCTACCCACTGGGCTATCACGGTTTGAAGATGGATTATAAATTCTTTGTAGGTGACTGGGGAGTTTCTAGCTCTAAAGCTCTGGCTACCCCTTTTTGGTATTTATAGCCGTAAATTTTCATATAATAAATATATATTTTAACTGTACAGTTTTCCACTTCTCGTCGGTCGGTCCTACACCAAATAATATAATAAATCGTATTTAAAAGCTGAGTTCTATGACAGCTATTAATGTTAGATACTTATGCATATACTCACAGCTATAAATCCCTAGACGGGGTAGCCAGAGCTTCGGAATAAGAAATACTTTAGATACTTTTAGAAGTTGAGTGGGGAAGAGATTGTAAAGTATATATTTTTTGGTAATGGAATTGCCCTAAAACACATAAAGACCCAACACTTTAAAGAGCTTATTCCATTTGTCTGAATGAAGACGTCTGAGAGCCACAGAAACTGAATTCAGACTAGTGGAATAACGTTCAGAACGCTAGGCTTCTGAATAGTAGACAAATTTGTGTTGTGGAATAAATAGCGTCTGCGGCAATAACTTCGAAGGACGTCTGAATTCAGAAACGACAAAGTGTAATGGAATAAGCTCTTAAGTCGCCTCTAGCGAACGCCCACGCACGGGAAGAAATAGGGTAGTGCTATGCTAAGGCAACATTACACAGCTGTTAAATCTGATACTTCACAACTTTAGTCTCTCCATTTTTTGTAACAAGGCAATTTCTATACTTCTAATTGATTTAGATCCATATTTTTAGGCTGTTTGCACTTACACCAAAATATTAATAGCTACGATCATACCAAGAAGTTTTCACGTCCTAAGAAAAGAGGACGGCATCGCAAGGAGGTTGTTCCAGCTTTCCTATCTTTAATCTACATTGAAAGCCCCGAACTAATCTTTTCTGCTATTGTCCACAACACATAATTCACTTGGACCCGATACCCTCTTCACTTTGACTGAACTTTATTATTACCGCTGTTTTACTTGGCATTGAAAGCTCCTTTTTAGGAACATTACGCTATTATAAGCTTATAGTGATTCTATAGTTGGTTTACTGAAAGCAAAGTGATAATAAACTTAGGATTGAAAAGTCAAAGACACATATTCTTAAAGGTGTTGGCAGAACTTCAGAATGAGATTTTCTCAGCTACAAATTTGATTTGAAAAAGAAATTGATTAGCGGAAACATGATTTTATTTTCATTTATGTAGGAAACAAACAGTCGTAAACAATTTAAATGTACACAGTTCTAAAATAAACAATTAGACCTAGAGCTCCATAAATTAATAATTTTCAATTTTGTATGCGGCTGGTAGATACATCAGTACCTAATTCAGATAGTGTATGTATGTAATAAGATATTAAATAAAGGATTGAAGATTGTTGGTGATTGGTCTCCAGTCTCAACCCCTTAAGTCGCCTCTTACGTCACACGCAGTAGGAAATGGATTGGGGCCATTTTAATTTGAAAACCCAAACAATAAGATTTTATTCATTTTAACTATTGCCGTGTAGTTCCGGCTTAGAATGTCACTACCCCTTTCTACTCACAGGTGACGTAAGAGACAACTAAGGGTATGGGGATTTTATTAAGAGATTTTAGGGCCATGCGGTTGGAAAATTTACTTCTACCATCATTTCCCCTTATCAACTTCCAAATGAGGCTGAATAGTTCCCAGCTGAGAAGCTCTGGCTACGCCTTTTTTGGGATTTATGGCCGTGAGCATATGTATGTATGTATTTAAATATTAAGTGAAGATCTTAACTAAGTTGTAACAGAAACATTCTATCGAATGAAGAACCTATTTCTTTTCCAACACCACTAGGTCGGCAAAGTTATCTAAAAACTACATACATACATATACTCACGGCTAGAATTTTCTAGAAGGGATAGCCAGAGCTTCGGAATACGAAATTCCACAGCCACTTTTGGAACTTGACTGAGGAAAAGATGGTAAAATAAAGGTAAAGGTAAAATCTAAAAACTAGTTTATATTATTTGATGTTACGCACATATTATTAGATTTCATCAATACATCAGACATCAAACAAATTCTTTGTGAAAGAATAGAAAAGGAATTCCTTACGCATAGAAAAGTAAAAATGCTCAAAAGTAATTTTACTTCCAAAGTGAACCAAATTTTGTTTCGCCTATCAGTTTTGATCAAAGTGTACGCGAATGTGAGATATGCACAAAGAAAGTATCTCAATAATAATACAAAGAGATTCTGACGTGATCAAGGTATCATAAAAAAGGGTAAATTTTCATAACTATTAACAGAATTTAGTTACTATTGCTTTTTTGTGTTAACTTTAGTCCAATATTATTTTGACTGTCGTAACAGATAAACAAAAGATTAGGGACTTGGAACACCGAGTGACAATGTTACGTGATGTTCAGAAGTATAAGTACTTTTGCCAACCTTTTCGGGGATATAAGGCGTGAATGTTAGAGTTATAGATTAAATTTTCTCTCAAAAATTTGGCTGCATGAAGTTTTCTTGTGGTTTTGTGGACCGATATACCGATCGATAGGAATAGGCTATTTAAATGTAATAAAAATATACATTTCTTTTATTTCATTAGTCTTAATATTTCTTTTTTTCATTAGTCTTAATATTGCATTTTTTCACTATAATCCGTCTAATTCAATTCAATTTTTCTTCAATGGCCTTTGACCGTGTTTTAACACAGTAACTTTGCCAACGTCCAGTGAAAAGAAAACACATTTTGAAAAGTTAAAAAAAAAATTTGAAACTGATTTACATACACTCATTGATCATTCATGGTTGAAAAATAAAATAAATATTACCAACAAAATAATTACTACAAAATTATCAATATGAACAAAAAGAATGCATTATAATTTTATATTATTGATGAAATGACATAAAGTTTTAATGCAAGGGGTATATACAAAACAAAGTAAACATTTAAAATTAGTAGGAAGAGGGATGAAAGGAGGCAAAACATCATATAAAGAAAATGATAAATTAGGACATGCGAAAAAAATATGGTCAACTGTTCCTTCATCTAATCCACACTCGCAAATCAAACTGTCCCTTATCCTTATTTTAGCAAGGTGAACCGGAGTACACGAATGACCTAAACGAAGTCTACAAATAGTGGATGCTACCCATTTGTCAGCAGATTTACATTTGAAAAACCAAGGTCTAGACGGAATGTCGTCACCCTGGATATCACCGTAATATTTACCTTTTAAAGATTTTGACTGGAGCCAAAGCAATTTCCAAGATTCAAACATTCGAGGCCTTGCTATCGAGCATAAATCATGACTATAGATTATTGAGTAATCAATACAGCCGGAACTAATGGCTAATTTGGCATAATTATCAGCCAACTCATTTCCAGAAATGCCACAGTGACTGGGAATCCCTATAATCCGTCTACAAAAAGAAGAATTTTTGATGCAACTGTCACGTGACTAAAAAAGACTGTGATTGGCTATTTCTATAATGACATTGATTGCACATAAACAGACTGTTTTTCGCGTCGCTCATTGGTGTTTAATGCGGTATTGAAGTCATTTGTGCTACAGCCGCCATATTACTTAAAGTCGCGTTTTCGCGGCACATTTGAATATTGGATTTTCTTTTTCGATTTGTTAATAAAATAGCTGAAATTAAGACAGAAATATATTTTTTTAGGGCTCCTTATAAACAAATTAACACCGTAAGATAGTTCCCAAAACTTAGTCAAATAGCCTAGGCTACCAAGTCTTGGGATTTATAGCCTTGAGTCTATTCGTATGTGTATGTATGAAACAGCCAACGCAGTTGCAGCTGTGTTTTTTGGTGTAGGTCCGACACAGGACTCGAACCTCTGTGTATGAGAAGTGGAAAGTTGTACATTTAAATTTGTAATATATCTATTATATCAGAATTTCACAGGGTATTGGTGTAGTGTCGGCGTAGAATAGCACTACCCCATTTCTTCCGGTGGGTGTACGTAAGAGGCGATTTTTGGGCGATGCGGTTGGAGACCCATCACCAAAAACCTTTATTTTACCATCTTTTCCCTAAGCAACTTCCAAAAGTGGCTGAGGAATTTCTAACTCCTTAGCTCTGGCTAACATTTCTAGGGATTTATAGCCGTGAGTATATGTATGTATGTATGTTCACAGGATAATATTAGAGGTAGAGTATAATTAATATGTCCCAGATTAGTTTCCAAATTTGTTATCTACGAGTATCAAAAGATTATATATATAATCTTGCTGTCATAAATAATCCGAGAGATCGATCATATCCCGAACAATACGTAGGATAAAAGTCCGCGGAGAGAATACAATTTACTACCGTAATCCTTTCCAAATAATTACACGCCAATCCTATAGTTCAGACTTCTGACCACGTCAATAACATAGATTGATATTTTACGCCAATATGGACATAACATAACGTATAATTTCCCATTGGGGTAGGCAAAAACCAGTTAAAAAAGCCTCACAGTCGCCTCTTACAATACCTTTTGGTATTGACATTCTAAGCCGGCACTACACGGCAATCATAGTTTTTTTTGTATAATCGTACAAACATTACTCTCACGCCAGTAGTATCAATTGAGGTAGGCAGAAACTATCGATTGCTACTTCGTACGCTCCTGGCAAACCTCTCTAGTTTCGTTTATATATATCAATCTTTTTGTACATGTACTTTTATTCTTTTGAGCATAATATGAATTGGGTAGCAATTTATTAATTTATTTATTAGTTCGGAATACTTACAGCTAAATAATACAATAAGTGTTTACAAATTCAATTATCAACTAAGCCTAATAGTAAATATTAATTAGTATTAATATGAAGCTTCATCGTATTAAATATTCTACATACATACATTAATATACTCACCGCTATAAATCCCTAGAAGAGGTAGCCAGAGCTAAGGAATATTCTTATACCTATATATTTAAACATCAACCAATTTTCATCAAACACACGTTCGTTATATGCCCACTTTTTTCGGGTTGTCTGCGGTTGGAACCAATAATAACTACAATGAAGCGTTTTGTTGAAGAGATCTATGAGATATTTTACTTATTTCATGTCTTTTTTAATTTGGGATGAACAATTCCCATGATATCATTTCCTTTGTTGGTGACCGGAAGCAAACAAAAAATAAAACTAAATAAAACAAAAACGATATACCACAGGCAACTCGATATTTAATAAACTTATGGATGAATGAAATATCATGCAAACCCTTTTACTCGTTATAAAATATAAACTTCTGGAATTGAAACCATATTATAGATCCTTTTATTGGGATGAAAAAATTCGTAATAAATATGATGCGAATCAATAACCGAAAACACGTTATAGGAAACTCAGGGGTGAATATCCGAAGAAACAAGGTTGGTAAAAGTTATAATAAACACACATACAACACACATACATATAATCACGTCATATTTTAAAATACACTGTCCATGCAAAACGTGGCTACTCTGAACACCAGGTGACAAAGTCACGTGATGTTCAGAAGTATTAGTACCACTGCCAACCCCTTTGGGGATATTCGGCGTGAACGTTTATGCTTATTATGCTTATTTTATAATCTGTCTGTACACTAAATGTGAAGGTGATGCCCGAACATATGTTTTACAGTATGTTGATGATTTATTAATATTTGGAAATAATCAAGAGCATATTTGTGACCTTAAGTCACTATTAAATAAAGAATTTAAAATGAAAGATTTGGGCTTAGTTTCAAACTTCTTAGGTATTCATATAAAACAAGATTTAGGTACAGGGATCACTGAGCTTAATCAAAAAGAATATTTAGAAAATGTATTACAAAAATTTGATATGCAAGATTGTAAACAAATATGTACACCAATGGATCTGAACTTTGACACTAAATTATTTAAAGATAACAATGATTCTGTGATTGATAAAAACATTGAAAATAAATGTAGAAAAATTATAGGTTGCTTGTCTTATGCTGTATTAGGAACAAGGCCTGATTTGTGTATTGCTGTGTCAATTTTGAGCAGATATCAAAATAATGCAAATAATGTCTTATTAACTGCCTTAAAGAGAGTATTAAGATATGTAAAACATACAATAAATTACAAACTTGTCTACAAATGTACTAGCAATGTATTAGTGGGATATTGTGATGCAAATTGGGGAGGAGACTTGAAGGATAGAAAGTCAACAACTGGTTATTGTTTTAAGTTTGCAGATTGCTTAATTTCTTGGTCTTCTAAAAAACAGGCCAGTGTCAGTCTGTCTTCTACCGAGTCAGAGTACATAGCTATAAGTATGGCTTCTAGCGAAGCCTGTTGGTTGATTAACTTGCTTAAAGATTTTAATATTGTTAAAGTGTGTCCTGTCACAATATTTTGTGACAATCAGAGTGCTATAATGGTAGCAAACACTGAAAGTGTCAAAAGACTAAAACATATTGATATTAGATATCATTTCATTAAAGAGTTGATTAAGTGTGGAAAAGTAGTGTTAAAATATATTAAAACTGAAGACCAGACAGCAGATATGTTTACAAAAGCATTAAATAAAAATTTACTGTTAAGATTTATTAAAAACTGTGGGTTGTATGAATAAGTTAAATAAATATGTGACTGTAAGGGTGTATTACATTGAGAGGGGGTGTTGGTAGCAATGTAATACTTTTCTATTTTTATGTGTTGGTAACACTGTTCTTCCATATCCGCTATACTGTCATGGCCAATATTGCTTCGCTGTGTTAGAACTTATAATTAATTCAATAAAAGTCAGCTACAAGAGTATACGATTGTTTTACTTATTTACCAAAAACCTTTATTTAACCACATCTTTTCCCCACTCAATTTGCCAAAAGTTGCTGAGGATTTTTTTATTCCTTAGCTCTGGCTACCCCTTCTAGGGATTTATAGCCGTGAGTATACGCTATGTTATGTTATTAGAAAGAAGAAAGAAAGAAGAGACATGTGAATACATTTGAACTACTAACTACTATACAGTTTACTTAAACATTAAAATTATAAAAGAGACATAAAAATAACATAACATAAACGTTCACGCCGAATATCCCCGAAGGGGTTGGCAGAGGTACTAATACTTCTGAACATCACGTGACTTTGTCACCTGGTGTTCAGAGTACCTACGTTTTGCATGGACAGTGTACTCACGTGATAGGGGGCAGGCCTATCGCCGTTTTGTACGAATACACTGTCACATGACTAAGTACAACTCAGCCATGTGGGTTTCCTCACGATGTTTTCCCTCACCGTTAACAACCATGATAAATTAACCACACATATGTCTTTAGAAAAGACAAATTGGTGTAGGCTCGACCCAGGATTTGAACACTAGTCGCTTGCACGATAACCGAGTGTTCTACCCACTGGGCTATCACGGTTAGACAAAAAAAGTGATACAAAATAAAAATAAAATAAATTATACAAATGTGAATAGGTCCTGCCTCACCTTATTTTTGTGCGTTTTACACACAACACTGATTTTCAGTCAGGACCCATTTGGTGTGACACATATAACATACATTTCATGCTACATAAAATGATTGACAACAAAAAAAAATATATTTAAAATCTAAATACAAAAGCAAAATAAAAGAACATGCATGAAAATATTGATGAATGTAAACGAAGCTAGAGAAATTTGTCAGGATCGTAAGAAGTGGCGATCGATAGTCTCTGCCTACCCCAATGGGAACTAATGGCGTGAGTAAATGTATGTATGTATGTAAATACAAAAAAGTCGACCAATAATCTGGCCATACATAACTTGCACTTTTACCAAAATACCACATAATAAACAAATATAGTAAAAATAATAATAAAAGAAAAAAAAAATATATAATAAATGCAAAGATACAATCTATCATTAATACATACATACATATGGGGATTTATAGCCGTGAGTATATACTCACGGCTATAAATCCCTAGATGGGGTAGCCAGAGCTAAGGAATGAGAAATTTCTCAGCCACCTTTGGAAAGTTGAGTGGGGAAAAAAATAAAGGTTGTTAGTGATGGGTCTCCAACCGCATCGCCCAATAATCTCTTTAAAGCCCCAAAACCGTTAGTCGCCTCTTACGTACACCCACTGGAAGAAATGCGGTAGAAGAAGCCGACACTATACACTCTACATCTACACTCTATCGTGAAAACACATTCATAAATACACATATGAGAATACATATATCCGACAGAAAGTATAAAATGCACGTATATAATATGGATATATTAAGAATTCATAAACAATAAAGTATGCATATATAAAGCGTATGTTACACGATGTAAATTAAGATTACATACATTGCACTGCTTAGAATAACACTACCGTATTTCATCCCGTTGGTATTCGTAAAAGGCTACAAAGGGTATTGGGGATTTTTAAGTTTTAGGCGTTGCGCTTGGAGAGCCATCATCAGAAACATTTTCTTTACAATCTCCACCTCTCTCATCTCCTAAAAGTGCCTTAGATTTTTTTTGACCGGAAGCTATGGCTACCCCGTTAGTGAATTTCAGCCGTGATTATATGCTGACTTCAAATCGATATTGCACGTTGTCTGCTTAAAACTTCTTCGGTAGCCTCAGAGCATTAAGAATGGATTTATTTTTAATGCCACTTGGGGGTGCATCCTATTAGTTCCCCAAGCTTTAGTTCAATAGAACTATTAGGACTCTTTCGATGCTTCCGACTTTAATCCGAATAGTTCTATAGAGAACTATTATACTAATTTTATTACGTATAAAATGTATGTATGTAACGTAACCCCTTACCATTGGTAAAAATAAGGAGTTAGTATATTGGGTGGATAATATAATAGGAAAAAAAACAAGTGATCAAGATTAAAATTTGTATATTGGTACTTCGTATATTTTTTACACTTGAGTCAATATGAATTAATAATTATCGTATAACCTTAAATATTTTTTCTATTTTTTATTATCAATAGTAATTTAATAGAGAGTAATAAAAAATGTAACACTTGCCCACTTTGGATATTACAATTAAAAATATTGTAACAAACTTGCGAGTACAGAGGTACTTATTAACTTTTAGAATAGTTATTTTAGAGATTCCTAGGTTTTACATTATATCGTAGAATATTATTTAATTATTGTAACGTACAAGTTATATGACATAATTTTCGGCAAACGGTGTAGAATATGGCTGGCACTATCTCACTTTTACCAAAAGTTTTTATTCTCTCTCTCTTTCGAATGCCATTTGAGAAAAAGAGAAAAGAAGAGCTGAAGGTTAGACGGTATCTAAAGCCGCATTTAAACTTATCTAATTAGACTCCAGATTACTTTAGCAAAGAAATTTTATTAATCTAAATATCGTCTATGCCTGTAGGTATGGCAGAGATACATACACTTCTAAATATCGAGAAACATGGGTGTTCGAGAATCCATTTTTCATGTATGACTGCTTTGTATAATTAAAACTTCCGCTTTGCCTTTGCTTTTTTCCACTTTGATTGACCAATAATATGAATAATTTATTCATTTATTGGTCTAGAACCAGCTTTCAATTACAAGGTTGTAGTGATCAACCCTATTTTAGGTTTATAAACTTGTTTCATCAGGTTACACTTTGAAGAGCGTTGACACTTTGAAAACAGCTTCCAAGTGTTTTTGGCAAAGCGTGTGATGATAGGTGTAAATGCGGCTTAAGATTTCGGCAAAGTAGTTTTAAGACGAGTTTTTGTTTAATGACACGTTTATTGAAATTGGAAGACGCAGATGACTGAAAGTATCATCTTTTGTAATTTATTTTGAAACTTTTGTATTCATATAACAAATCTGTAGTAATGGCTTAAATTATATATTTTTTTTCATTCAAAGCTATACCATAAAAATAAAAACTAGAATTTTATACATAATTTATATTTTGACATTATTTATATGTTTTTTGCATGACTTACGACATAGTTATTGCATCCTGACCTGAGCTATTTGTAAAGATTTAACATCATTTTATTTTTTTAGATTTAATAAAATCAATTATTTTATAAGAATGAAATAAAACCTAAACCTAACAAGGTAAATAAAAGTTAAAATTTTAAACCATACCTTTTTATAAAAGAGTTACACCAACTTATTACATATATTTTGTTTGCTCTGCATGATGCTAAATTATGGCAACAATAACACTTATTTATAATATAAACAAGGGTGAAAACCATTCATTATGTAAATAATATAACATACTGTGAATGAAACCAATAGAATTGGTTCATTTTTTAACAGCTTAAGTAGGCGATTATATTGGCTCGTGGTAAAACCAACTATCAAAGTGACATTTAAAAATTCTTAAAAATGAAGCAATAAAATGCGCGGCAAACACAAACTTTTGAAACAAATGAAGGCGCTTCTGCCACTTCGATCTAATTTAAAAGCAGCTAAATAAAACGGTGATTTCACCAACATTTTCTGTTCAACTAAAATTGAGATTTTGATACAATCAAAAAAATTGTAGGTCGTTTTAGTGTGGATTGAAATCTTAATAGTTATTCAAGTCTTACTTCTGACAGGAAGTGTGTAAGCATCAAAAGATCGAATTCTTTTTATTAAGTAAAATGGTATTTAAGTATACTTTGTTCAAGAAATCAAAATGAATAGCTTATTTTTTTCATTTATAAATATAAATAATACTTGGTATAAATTCCAAACATTTGTTAAAATTATCATTTGTGTCATATTCGGATACTGTCAACTGATTAGTATACTTGCCATCACCATGATATCGGATTGTTTTTCAGTTTTTCATTCATCTACGTTACATGTAAACACCACCCTACGGATGTATCTTTCATTCAATTTATTTATGTCGCTTTCATTCCACATTGCTTTTACATAAAATTAAAGAAAGAAATTAAATTAAATTTTATTTTACGTTTAAATTCTATAACAGAAATGACGTTTATTTGTGAACACTATTATGTGTTTACCAAAATTCATACAATGTGCAAAAATTGCAGTGTTGCCTAAAATCATTCTTATACAGTAATTTTCACATTTGAATATAATAAAATTATATTAAATATTAATAATATACACAATGTTAAAGTAAATTATGATTTTCTTAAGATCACATGAACTTTGGAAGACTACGAACGTTTAAAATGAAACGAAAATTACACGAATTCATAACTATTGCTTTCAGTAATAACTTAGATTTTATACAATATTAATATACTAAAATTTTTGATTAAATAACTATTATTAAATTTAACGGCAATGGTGTCTTTGCTTATTATAAATCTTAAGTACAGTTATAGGTAATATATGATAATATTTATTATACATGAATTTAGAATAATTTTCTCGTTGTTGTCATTTAATGTATTAATTTTATAACTATATTACAATACAAACAATGTAGGATGAAGAATATTAAAACTAATTAATCAGTCAAAGTTACAGCTGATTTTAGAATAGGAAAATTAACAAGATTATTCTAATCATAAGTTCAGTGTTTTGTATATAACAATACATTAATACATATTTCTTATTAAATAACTATATGAAACATGGATTGTTTAAAAATGTATTGAAAAACGTTTTAACTTAGGTTTAAAAATATCTATTTACAATAGGAATTTGGTGTTCTTGTATTGGTAAGGTATACGTATATAATTTATCTATATATAAGTATATAAATAGAGCTACAGTAAATAAAACAAAGTTTTACAATTGTTTAAATACCAAACTAAAATGGCGACCAGCGCGACTAAAACTATCTTATGATGACTAATATTATTATATTTGTTATTCTTAATTTGGACTATAACTATATTAATATTATTTAGAATTGATAAGAACAGGTATAATACTAAAGTGCAATGTTATTATCGTGTGCTTGTTTGATAGGCACAGGGGCACAGTCAATTATTAATTATTATATTAATTATCATTAATTAATTACTGATTATAATGTGAACGAATATTTGATTGAGAATTTGTAATATCGGTTATCCAATATAACTAAAAAACACAAAACAATATTTAATAATAACTAAAGTGTAATTATATAACTATTGGTGTTCTTATTGTGTGATTTTAAATAAAAAACTGTTAACCCTATTAATAAAATAATATATATTTATTTGTCTGATAAAATAGAATACGAAATTACAATAATCATTAACATCTATTTGTGTGTATTTTCTAATTATTATTTTCACTCTTTTTGTCTTTCATTTAAGTATGAGATTAATAAATTTAATTTATCTATTTATTTATTTTCAAACAATTGAACGCTCACAGTATACGCAGTTATATACATCGTATCTTCACAATGATCATTTTTATTAAATTTCTTAATGAGATGAAATTATGATTAATATAAGTGTGAAAACTTGATTTTGATGGTGCATGAATTTTCAAAGGTATATTGCAAACCAATAAATATGTTTCTACTACTTTTGTACAATTTTATAAGCGTATAGAGGTAGTTATAATGACACATTTTTTATCCTTAGCCATGGCCACACAATAATGTTTATTTAAAGTAAAATAAATTTTTGGTTTTTTAAATATTTATTTTGGTAAGTCTAGTCACTTAGCGAGGTCAATTATTTTATCTAAGACCAATTAAAAAATATAGAAGGTCACAGATTGTTGTTTGTATCCATAGATTGTGATTTGTTTGAAACACAGACATTGACAGACATTAATGTTACTTTGTTTTTGGTTTATTCGTATTTTAGAGAAGGACTCCTATTCCGTTAACCACTACATGCTTTATGAGTAAGTGTGTAATTTAAGTTTGTAGCAGTCAATGGATATCTTTTGCCTTTCCATATTGTGATATTTTAAAAATATCTAAAATTATTCTTATAAAGTTAAATAAAATTGTGAACATGGCGTTTATATTACTTACTGAAATTAGTATATTTGTCTAATTTAATATATTTTTATTTCTCTACTGAATTCCTTTAAAAGTTATTCATTTTTGCTTAACTACTCAAAATAACCTGGAAAATAGAAAAGAAAAAAATATATTTTATAGTAAAATATAGAGAATCGTTATGTAATAGAAATATACTTTAAACTGCCGAAGTTTTGTTTTAACTGTAATTTAAAATAATAATGTTTCCTGAGTGATTTAAAATTGTGTTATCAATATAAATACTATAAACAATTCCTATTATATTGTGAAAAAGCAAAAGCTATCTGAATTATACTATACTACAAAATAAAGGATCATGGGCATTTTTGTATAGGAGCTGGGCGTTATACCAACAGTAATAAAATGCGTTGTAATTTATTTTATTGCACGTCTTGATAACCCCTACATACTTGTTATCCCCAATATGGACCGGGTATTATTGCAAAAAAAACACAAAGGTTGGTTAAATAATACTTTGCCGTCAGGCGAAAAAAAATCTTCGGTCATCGTCTTAAGGACTATATTCGTTTGATCGCAAATCTAATACTGACACCTTATTAGTTCACCTCACTTATGCATTGCTGTTCTCTCGTAGGGGAAAATAACTCTCCACACATGGTGTTAAGACCTATATTTGTTTGCTGTTAAATCACTATTCGTTTACACAATACAAAAACATAAATATGAGGTTCGAGACCCGTCAATGAGTTATTTTAATGTTTATTTTCTAATAGTGAAAATATTAGTAATGTTTTGGTTGTCAGTCCTAAGCCTGGAAAGTATGAAAGACAATCGAGATATTTATTCTTACTGATACTTCATGATAAATAACTATATTTCTTCAAAATTAAGTACAAGTAATACAACATATGGGACTCATTCATTAAACATTATCAAAAGCATCATTTTTTTCATTCGCGAACTAGCGAATGTTATAAGAAAGATACGAGAACGCGAGAACCGCAAGTTATTCATCTTTCCAACTCAATCTCTTCATTTAGTCCAATTCGTTCTGCAGTTCATTTAGTCCAACGGCTCTGAAGGAGCCTAATGAGCCGCTGAACGAAGTGGACTACTGGACTACATTCGCGAAGTAGTTCTTTTAAGTGAAGGAACTAAATGAACTAAGTTCTTTTCACTGAATCGTTATGCGCACGCGCAGTGACGCGTACGCACGCTTTCTTTGTTCGGTACCTGAGTGAGAGACGTTAGAAAGGGATGGAATGCAGTAATTCGTTAGGTTACCAACCAATAAATTGATATCTTTTGCCTAGTACTGCACGATATTGTCTGTGTTGTCTCTGCGGTGAGCGATTGTTTTGGATTCTATGCGTTTGAACATCACTGAATATCTCTGTTCTCCGGTTGTTTGGGTAATCGCCGTCATAGTATAAAATTAAGTTATGATCATTAGCTTTCACATAAAATATATTTTAACGCTGTTGGTGTTACGCCCATTTTGACCATGACCCTTTACTACTATTCATGAAATCAGCTACTACCACTTGAAATGCTTTATAATATCAATGATTTTTCATTTTTTTAAGTTCTTTTTATAAACCCATTTGTATGCTTGCAACTTAAACTTTGTTTGTAATAAAATTTAATCTTAAATTTTTTGTTTTAGTAATATTTTTTATTACATAATTCCATTATTTATGAAATATAATTTTCATATAAAGCATTTCAAATGCAATTTGTACACGACTGAAGACATACAGAACTCTAGTTCTTAACTTGTTTATCATGTTGCCTTGCTTTACGATTTTGGTTTGATAAATTTAACCAAAATTTAATCATTCCAATAAACAAAAAAAGTAAATTTTTTGCTTCTACACTTGTTTATAAAATTAATTTGATTGCACTGAAGAGGCATATAAATTAGCTTAATGCCTAAACAATAAGTTTTTGTTTACCGTCTGTTTTCTCTGATCTATTATTTCTGATTCAACAGCATATTTTGTATACGACCTTTTTTTGATGACATACCTTGTTGTATACAAAAAACACAACATACATGGCATTAATGTTGGAGTAAATTTGTGCAACAATTTGCCTAGTTCAAGTACTTTATAGCGTAAACTGTTAATTTTTGATAAATTTAAAAATAACTATTTATTACATTGGAACAAATTTGTATTTATTACAGTAATCGGTTCCTTATAGAATCCATCTTGGTTGTAATGAGTAATTATGGTTATTTGTATCATATTAATATTATAATGGCGTTTTTTTATTACCATTATTATGATCTGTAAGTATGGCTAGTGTTAGAATCACAATTTTTGCATAGTATAATAATACCAATCAATACTACATAACTTTATTATGTAATAATAAGTTTATTATATATCTTTTTGACTTTAATATTGCCCAACAGCAAACTTAATAAATTCTGCATTTTTCTTTTACCAGGACAATCTAACAAAAAATATATTAAAAAGCATAATAATTGTCTCTCTAAAGTTGTTCATAAGTGTGTACAGAAAGAACTAAGGTAATTATAATTGCTATTAAATTTACATTATCTAGGTATTCAAATCCGTTTGTGTGTTGCAGTTTTATATTATACACTTAATTTATTTAATTATCGTAAATATATCTATTACAATATCCTAGCATTTTTTTAAATAAATAACTCAAAGATTTCTTGTCTTATATATATTTATTTCAACATTAAAAAGGTAATTATTGCAGAGAAGGCCAAACATGCCATTGGTACATGTAAAACAGGTTATAAATATTTTTAAAAATCTTTAATTATAAGACTTCATGGTGTATTTAACTAAGCTCTATTTTCACAGACATACATAGGATGTAACTAAAATATAGGCACTTAATTTGAACTTAATGTACTGAATTAGTTATAATCAAGGGTTTTATTAAAAAAAAGATTCTTACTTATGTTTGCTATTCTTACAATAAAAAAAATGTTGCGAACGTTCGGTAAAGTAATACATCAAAAACCAACCACCTACAAAATTATATTAACTTGTCTGCGATTTCTTAACTAATTTAAATCTAGTGCTACTACTAAAGTATGTGACGATATCTTAAACTTCATAAATTTCAACTACCTACTAACAATTCAAAATGGCAGTTAAAAGCGCGCGGTTATTGACAGACAGAAAATGACAAGCAACTCCATGACAGATGAATGACTTTTTTTAACGAACATTGTAAAGACCCGGTGCTGCCCTCCTTTGAGCCAACATTATACGGTTAGCGACACACCTATAGCAGCACAGGTAAACTAAACATCACTTAAATAGTATTCTACGGAACGCTCTTCTAAAGTCTTTGTTGAAAATTGTATAAATTACTGGGTTTAACACCGAATTCATATATCCTAACCAGAAAGCTATCGAAAACGCGCTGCCTGGTATAAAACAACTTCTACACGCTGCTCCGAGGATGTAGAGAAAAAAGAAAGGTAGCCAACAGGCAATAAAACTTCCCATAATGAGGCCTAAAATCAATGTGGCTCTCTTTTCTTTTTTTCTAGCTAATCGTCTCTTCTCTCTTTCTGGATCGCGAGGTTTGTGAGGTTTGGGTATCGCAGGTTCTAGTTCTGCTTTACTGGGCTGTGTTTTTTCGTGTCTCCTAGAGGAGTCTGCTTTTTTGCCGAAGATTGGTTGGCAGATTCTTAGTTTAAGTGGTTTGACGACAGCACAGCGGCTGACAACTCCGGAGTCCGAAGATGATGGGTCGAACTCTGATACCATGTCAGTGTCTATGGCGACGCTCGGCGCTCTACACCTGCTTTGCTGTTGTAGTTGAAGCTCGCCATTGACGGAGAGTGTTGAACTTCTTAAAGGACATGTGGCTAGCGGATTTCTTGTGACTTGAGCTGATGTTACTACCTGTAAAAAATATGTTTAATCAATGGTTTGTGTAGCGTACTTATTTATTTAGAAGTAGTTTTACATTTAAAATGCCCGAGAAATAATCAAATGATTGATCACATGATTTTGGTTCTAAGTTAAGTTTTTGGCAAATTTGAATAATCAATAAGTATTAACTATTTCCGAATTTCCACTTTTTACCGTCTGAGTTCGTACATAATTTAATTTATCATATAAAACAGCAAAGACGCAAACTCTCAAAGTCAAAATTTGCTATGCGTATACTTAAGACAATAATTATCAAAATAGTATAACCAGGAGGGCAATTCTTGCAAGTTCGATATCATTACTATCATAGAAATTATAGCAAGTGTTCAATGTCGTGTGCAAAATATCACAAAATGAAATATATATCTATTGATAGATTGAAACTGTATTCTCGCACACGGTAGTAATTTTTCCTTAGACATTAAAGAATGAAGACCGAAATCAATGACCCAAGCGAATGAAATGAATGAAAGGTCAGTTTAACTGTCATCTTAGTTATGAAAAGGTCTTCATATCTGTCAGTATTTACATATGTTTTGGTTTGTTAAAATTTTCCTTTAAATGGCACTTTGTCGGTAACTCGCAAAGTCTGAATTCCTAACTGGACCATCCGGCAACCGGCTTTAGTTTTTGAAATTTTATAATGCCGAAATAATATATTTTTTATAAGTTTATAATATAATTAACGATGATCCAAGTAGAAATTATTTACAACTTCTAAGATAATTTGATCTATGATCCATTGAATATATTTACCTACATTTTAATTTTCTATCTATATTCAAACAAAATTTGAAAACAAAATGGCTACCGTTCGCACATCTTCAAATATCATCATATCGACTGATCGTGACCACCCGATATCTTTTGATATATATCATCATATCGACTGGTTTTCAATAGAAAAACATTTATCGGATGAAGTGAGGATAGCTCAAGTCAAATATCGATCGCAAAATACCACAAAAGTTATAAATATCGAAAGTGATATAGTATCTAACGTGCGAGAATTGCCCTCCAGCGCTTATAATTAGAATTTCTTCAACCACTTCATGAAGTTAATTGGGAAAACAAAAAAAAGCGGGTGTTATATCGCCCAAACAAATACTCTTAAAACCCTTAGCTGCCTCGTACCAAACCTACTGGCTGAGATGGGTTAAAACTATTCTAAGTCCCAAATACACAGCTAAAATTAGTAAAATTTTATTTTTCTGACTTTTTTAATCTATGTTAACCTCTCGCAGCATACTCGAAATACTGATCTCATAACTTATTCAGCCAATTTGTTTCAATTACAACTTCTCGAGTCTCCAAAGGCTTAAAAATATCCAGCCAGTAGACACAGGCTCTCTAATGATAATCCAATCTTATTAGCCTTATTTTCGAGAGAAGACTAATGTTCTAATGGATACTCATTAACCGCACTAAAATATGAATAGAGGCCTAGCACGCGCGCTATTTTATTGTCACGATATCGGTTACAATTTATCAATATAATATGTAATAACAAATATAAACATACGGACATTTTATACACTGATCAAGTTAGGACCACACTAAGTAGAACTTGTATGGTGGGATACTAACTCAACGATATATTTAAAATTATATAATACACAAATAAATAACATCTATGACTAAGAAACAACCATGTATGCTCATCACATAAATGTTGCTCTCACCGGGGATCGAACCCGCAACCTCCGGACCAAGAAGCTAGTCGAGTCACTTATCCACTCGGCCACTTTACTCCTCGATCGACCACTCGGATACTAAGTAAGAGCGTAAGAGATGGCTATTATACCACGCGATATCTAGTTTAAATTTTGCTCGTACTAGCTATGCAGGAGAACTAATACGAGCGCTATTTTATCTTCACGATATCGTTTAGAATGAGATGGCAGTATACGATACTAAGTGCGTAAGAGAACCCTGTTGTACCACGCGATATCTAGTTAAAAGTTCACTCGTACTAGCTACTAAGTAAGTGCGTACTAGCTTTGCAGGAGGCCTATTTTATTGTCACGATATCGGTTAGAATGAGATGACAAGATGACAGTATACGATACTAAGTAAGTGCGAAAGAGATGGTTGTTTGACCGTGCGATATCTAGTTGAAAGGTCGCTATTTTATCGTCACGATATCGGTTAGAATGAGATGACAGTATACGATACTCAGTAAGTGCGTAAGAGATAGCTGTAGTTAAAAATTCGCTTGTGCTAGCTATGCTGAGCCGCACTTAGTAAATTACAACGTAACTCCGCAGTAACGTCAACAAGGCCAACGGAAATTCGATTTGGCGAAATCACATTTCGTTCACGACCCTTCAAGTAATTGTCGCTAAAAATCCATCCTGCATACCTAATGCTTTGCAGTAGCTAGTCGAAGTAATCAATTTATAAAATCAGTTAAGCGGCTAGCTGAATATTACATTTTGGTTTTCGAATCGAGTGTAAAGGAATCGGTTACATACATACGTGGTGAAACTATAAGCGTGTTAAAAGACACTTATTTTAATGTATTTAGGTGAATTTTAAATAAGTGTCTCTTTTGCTGTGTAGTGTCGGCTTAGAATAACACTACCCCATTTCTTCCGGTGGGTGTACGTAAGAGGTGACTAACGGTATTGGGGATTTTAAGGAAATTTTAGGCGATGCGGTTGGAGACCTATCACCAACATACTTGATTTCACCATCTTTTCCTCACGCAACTTTCCAAAACTGGCTGAGGAATTTTTAATTCCTTAGCTGTGGCTTCCCCTTCTAGGGATTTATAGCCGTGAGTATGTGTATGTATTTATGTCTCTTTTGGTCGGGCGGTTTGTCAGTGGCCTTTTAGTTTGAAAAACAATCTTTAAAAGTGGAAAGAGTAGTTGGGATTTTAAGTGATTTTTTAACGATGTAGCTTCAGATTTATAACCAACTTCCCTCTAGTTAACAATATTTACATAACATAACATTAAACATAAACGTTCACGCCGAATATCCCCGAAGGGGTTGGCTGAGGTACTAATACTCCTGAACATCACGTGACTTTGTCACCTGGTGTTCAGAGTACCCACGTTTTGCATGGACAGTGTACTCACGTGATAGGGGGCAGGCCTATCGCCGTTTTGTACGAATACACTGTCACATGACTAAGTACAACTCAGTCATGTGGGTTTCCTCACGATGTTTTCCCTCACCGTTAACAACCATGATAAATTAACCACACATATGACCTAAGAAAAGACAAATTGGTGAAGGCCCGACCCAGTATTGGAACTGACGCCCTTCTGTTTTTGGGCGGGTGTTCTACCCACTGGACTGTCATGTCGTTTATTTTAAGTGCATGAAAAATAAGTTTTGTAGAGAAGATAGCCTTTTTCTTGTCATTAAATTTTATTGTATGTGTCAACATTCGGGACTTTCGTTTGGTAGTATCAGTTTAAATCACATGGAAGTATTATCCCAGTGTTAACACAGTGTTTCTTGGCCTGTAGAACTACCACGAGCGGAAACTAATACCAGTTCATGTTCAAAGCGACATGACAGTCCAGTGGGTAGAACACCCGCCCGAAAACAGAAGGGCGTGAGTTCCAATCCTGGGTCGGGCCTACACCAATTTGTCTTTTCTAAAGTCATATGTGTGGTTAATTTATCATGGTTGCTAACGGTGAGGGAAAACATCGTGAGGAAACCCACATGGCTGAGTTGTACTTAGTCATATGACAGTGTATTCGTACAAAACGGCGATAGGCCTGCCCACTATCACGTGAGTACACTGTCTAAGCAAAACGTGGGTACCTTCTCTGGACAGTAGATGGCGCTGCCATGTGAGTTCAGAAGTATTGGTACCTCTGCCAACCCCTTCGGGGATAAACGGCGTGAACGTTTATCTTATGTTATGTTCATGTTCATTCTAGTAGTATTAGATCCTCTGCTGCACCCTTCGAAAACATACGCCTTGAACATATGAGTATATTTACCTTTAATGTATCTTTCCTCTCCTCCAGCGTGGGCGCTTCAGCTTCACTGGTGGAAATGTCAGACGCGAAATCACACGTCACCACTGGAATCGCCACTTGTTGCGCCTCTATCGTCGATATTTGACTTTCCCTGTGTGAATATATGGTAGTATGAATAAATGATAAATAGTAATAAAAGTAGATATAAAAATGTAGAATATAATAAATAACACTGTAAATAATACAATTAAAATGTCGTGTAGTGTCGGCTTAGAATAACATTACCCCAATTCTACCCGTGTGTGATCGTAAGAGGCGACTAAGGGTATAGGGACTATTAATTATTTTGGGCGATGTGGTTGGAGACCCGTCTCCAAAAACATTTATTATTACCATCTTTTCCCCAATCCACTTCCAAAAGTGGCTGAGGAATTTTTCATTCCAAAGCTCTGGCTACCCCGTTAAGGGACTTATAGCCGTGAGTATATGTTTTTCGCAGACTTTTCACTGAAAACAATCTAAATCTAATTCCGACAACCTTTGGATAGAAGAGTATAGTATGCTGGGTAAGTTTTCAGTCACACATTTTAACGGACAAACAAACATACATATATTCTCGGCCATAAATCCCAAAAAGGGGTAGCCAGAGCTTCGGAGCTAGAAACTCCTCAGTTACATTTAGAAGTTGATAATTTTAACTTTATCTATATATAATACTACATCGAAGCAGAAGATGCTCGAGAAGTGGGCCCGGAACGTACAAAGTGGCGATCGATTGTCTCTCCCTACCCTAATGAAAATATGTTGATACAAAAACCTCTGTTATTGCGGAAAATACAATTCCTAAAAAGTGAACCACTAACCTTATTATTCTCACGGATGCAAGAGTCCTTTAGCCACTATAACAAGATGGAAATGGAAAAGTGCATGATGGGTTTCCCACCACAGCCCTAATAATTGATTAAAAAATCTCTAGGCCTAAGTCACCTCATGCGACACTCACGTTAAGTGTCAGAATAGAGTTTTCGCGGGTATGTACATTATGAAAAAAATAGGAGAATGTTTTGTATTAAACGTATGCTGTGCTGTGTTTTGAATTTCCCCGTATCTACTCGTGGAAGCCGTATGAGGCAAAATAAGTGTGTAGGGGCTTATGAAGTGATTTTTGGGTGATGAGGCAAGCGACCCATCACCAACTATCCCTTATTTTACAATCCCAAATAATTTTATATATGTGGCTGAGAAATTTCCAATTATAAAACTCTCGCTACCTTATTTTTGGTATTTATTGCCATGAGTATAGGTATAGGCAGCAGTATATGTTTTCCATACCTATTATTAGAGTTGCTGTCTACCCCAGTGACTGGCAGCTGTGGAGTAGCAGGCATTGGTCTGGTTCCTTTCGGGTTACTAAAACTGGTTTGTTGTTCATTCTGGAAAATAAATTAGTTATGAAAAACAAAAAAAGTGTTGTTAATTTCTATTTTAGTATAACTATTAATACAACCGTGATAGCCCAGTGGGTAGAACACTCGGTTATCGTGCAAACGACTAGTGTTCAAATCCTGGGTCGGGCCTACACCAATTTGTCTTTTCTAAAGACATATGTGTGGTTAATTTATCATGGTTGTTAACGGTGATGGAAAACATCGTGAGGAAACCCACATGGCTGAGTTGTACTTAGTCATGTGACAGTGTATTCGTACAAAACGGCGATAGGCCTGCCCCCTATCACGTGAGTACACTGTCAATGCAAAACGTGGGTACTCTGAACACCAGGTGACAAAGTCACGTGATGCTCAGAAGTATTAGTACCTCTGCCAACCCCTTCGGGGATATTCGGCGTGAACGTTTATGTTATGTTATGTTATGTAGAAAATAAAGTTCGGTCATGTTATCTCGTGAAACATACTTTACATGTATAATATTTTATTTGTTTCCCATTGCCAATCCTCACAGAACAAATATAGCTTAGTTTTATTAAAATAATTTGAAAAAAAAATATTTTGTTATTGATTAATGTTATTGGCCTAACCTCGTTTTTAAAAATACCCTTTAAATATTTTAAATTAACGACACTTTTTATTTATTAATTATTAAAAAAATCACAATATTTTAGATAAGCATTCCATAGGCAAAGTGGTTTGTCTTTTATCAATTTAAAATATAAAAAGGGTAGGTTGTAAAAACGAGGTCTATGCCAATCCCCATACTAAAAACAACCACAAGAAGTCATTTACAAAATACGAAATAAAAATGATCTTAGTTTTGTAAGCCATATCTTTAATCGTTTATATAATTTATTTGTATAATATACGTACAGCTCTAGGCCTAGGGTTTTTCCTAATTCCTCTTCTCGCTCTCGCTTTGGCAGCATAGTATATCCTGATGTACACAAACACCATTATGCACGACGGTATGTAGAAACTGCCCAGGGCTGAATACAGCACGTATCCAATGTCATCAGAGACCTGCGAGGACAAAAAAAACCGTTTTAATTTGACACATCGTTTTGGCGGGAGTGTGATTGTTTTTGTTGATTTAAGGTTAGTTTTTTTAGGGTTCCATAGTCAAGCTAAAAGGAAATCATAGAGTTTATAATGGTTTTCATTCAGACTAACTAAAGCTATCTAGTCATATGCCCAGTTAGTTTAAGTTAATATAAGATGTTTTTATTTATTTTTTTATCATAATAATACAATTAGTTAGATACAATCGATTTCTGATAATAATTTATACACTACTTACCAATACCATTATATGAAAACTGATAGTTTAAGCCTTTTTTGTTTATTGTTGCCTGAAATACAGGTAAATTACCTAGCTCAGGAACAGGAAAATGTTATATTTTGTACTTTAAATAACTAACTAGGTTAAGACGAATATTATGTACTTTGAAAACTGAATAAATTTTTTATAATTTTTTTATAATTTAATTAGACTAATTTGAAGATGGATTATAAATTCTTTGTAGGTGACTGAGGAGTTTCTAGCTCTAGTAAGAAATTCTTCAGCCATTTTGGAAGTTGAATGGGGAAGAGATTGTAAAGTATATATTTTTTGGTAATGGGATTGCCCCAAAAACACTTAAACCCCCGACACTTTAAGTCGCCTCTGGCGAACGCCCACGGGAAGAAATAGGGTAGTGCTATGCTAAGCCGACATTACGCAGCAGCATTACATGTAACAAGGCAATTTCTATACTTCTAATTTATTAAAGTCCATATTTTTAGGCCGTTTGCACTTACATCAAAATATGAATAGCTACGATCATACCAAGAAGTTTTCACGTCCTAAGAAAAGAGGACGGCATCGCAAGGAGGTAGTTCCAGCTTTCCTATCTTTAATCTCCATTGAAAGCCCCGGACTAATCTTTTCTGCTATTGTCCACAACACATAATTCACTTGGACCCGATACCCTCTTCACTTTGACTGAACTTTATTATTACCGCTGTTTTACTTGGCATTGAAAGCTCCTTTTTAGGAACATTACGCTATTATAAGCTTATAGTGATTCTATAGTTGGTTTACTGAAAGCAAAGTGATAATAAACTTAGAATTGAAAAATTAAAGACACATATACTCACACCTAGATATTTTTAAAGGTGTTGGCAGAACCTCAGAATTAGATTTTCTCAGCTACATTTGGAAATTGATTGGTAAAAACATTATTTTATTTTCATTTATTTAGGAAACAAACAGTCGTAAACAATTTAAATGTACACAGTTGTAAAAGAAACAATTAAACCTACAGCTCCATAAATTAATATTTTTCACTTTTGTATGCGGCTGGTAGATATATCAGGTTATCTAATTCAGATAGTGTATGTATGTAATAAGATATTAAATAAAGGATTGAAGATTGTTGGTGATTGGTCTCCAGTCTCAACCCCTTAAGTCGCTTCTTACGTCACACGCAGTAGGAAATGGATTAGGGCCATTTTAATTTGAAAACCCAACATACATACATACATACTCACGGCTATAAATCCCTAAAAGGGGTAGCCAGAGCTGAGAAATTAGAAATTTCTCAGCCACTTTTGGAAGTTAAGTGGGGAAAAGATGGTAGAATAAAGGTTGTTGGTGATGGGTCTCCAACCGCATCGCCCAAAAATCCCTTGAAAAGCCCCAATACCGTTAGTCGCCTCTTACGTACACCCACCGGAAGAAATGGGGTAGTGTTATTCTAAGCCGGCACTACACAGCAACGTACACAGGAAGTTTGATATAACGTTCAAAAATTTATGCACTTGCCTGTACATTAATATTATTGTCACAGCTAATTATTTAAATTAAATTAATTGGCTGCTTTATGTTTGCTAAGTACTGGTACTTATTAAATCAAGGCTAGGAATAATAATCATACTTTCAATCAATCGACGATTGAAAACCCAAACAATTAGATTTTACTCATTTTAACTATTGCCGTGTAGTTCCGGCTTAGAATGTCACTACCCCTTTCTACTCACAGGTGACGTAAGAGACAACTAAGGGTATGGGGATTTTATTAAGAGATTTTAGGGCCATGCGGTTGGAAAATTTACTTCTACCATCATTTCCCCTTATCAACTTCCAAATGAGGCTGAATAGTTCCCAGCTGAGAAGCTCTGGCTACGCCTTTTTTGGGATTTATGGCCGTGAGCATATGTATGTATGTATGTAAATATTAAGTGAAGATCTTAACTAAGTTGTAACAGAAACATTCTATTTAATGAAGAACCTATTTCTTTTCCAACACCACTAGGTCGGCAAAGTTATCTAAAAACTACATACATACATATACTCACGGCTAGAATTCCCTAGAAAGGGTAGCCAGAGCTTCGGAATAAGAAATTCCTTAGCCACTTTTGAAAATTAAGTGGAGAAAAGATGATTAAATAAAGGTAAAGGTAAAATCTAAAAACTAGTGTATATTATTTGATGTTACGCACGTATAATGTATTATTACATTTCATCAATACATCAGACTTCAAACAAATTCTTTGTGAAAGAATAGAAAAGGAATTCCTTACGCATAGAAAAGTAAAAATGCTCAAAAGTAATTTTACTTCCAAAGTGAACCAAATTTTGTTTCGCCTATCAGTTTTGATCAAAGTGTACGCGAATGTGAAATATGCACAAAGAAAATATCTCAATAATCATACAAAGAGATTCTGACGTCTTCAAGGTATCATAAAAAGGGTCAATTTTTATAACCATATACAGAATTTAGTTATTATTGCTTTTTTGTGTTAACTATAGTCCAATATTATTTTGAATGTCGTAACAGGTAACCAAAAGATTAGGGACTTGGAAAACCGAGTGACAATGTTACGTGATGTTCAGAATTAAGATATTAGGATAAGATAAGTACTTTTGCCAACCCCTTCGGGGATATAAGGCGTGAATGTTAGAGTTATTGGTTAAATTTTCTGTTAAAAATTTGGCTGCATGAAGTTTTCTTGTGGTTTTGTGGATCGACATATCACGCTTCTTCTTTAACGCTGTTTAAGTTAAGTTTTTGTTGATAATATACTTTACAGTCTTTTCCCGACTCAACTTCCAAAAGAGGAATTTCTTATACCGAAGCTCTGGCTACCAAGTCTTGGGATTTATAGCCTTGAGTATATATGAATTGTAATATTTGTATGTATGAATCAGCTGTCGCAGTTGCAGCTGTGTTATTTGGTGTAGGTCCGACACAGGACTTGAAGCCATGCCTCTGTGTATGAGAAGTGGAAAACTGTACATTTAAATTTGTAATATATCTATTATATCAAAATTTCACAGGATATTGCTGTGTAGTGTCGGCTTGGAATAGCACTACCCCATTTCTTCCGGTGGGTGTACGTAAGAGGCGACTAACGGTATTGGGGCTTCTTAAGGGATTTTTGGGCGATGCGGTTGGAGACCCATCACCAACAACCTTTATTTTACCATCTTTTCCCTAAGCAACTTCCAAAAGTGGCTGAGGAATTTCTAACTCCTTAGCTCTGGCTAACATTTCTAGGGATTTATAGCCGTGAGTATATGTATGTATGTATGTTCACAGGATAATATTAGAGGTAGAGTATAATTAATATGTCCCAGATTAGATTCCAAATTTGTTACCTACGAGTATCAAAAGATTATATAAATAATCTCTCTGTCAGAAATAATCCGAGAGATCGATCATATCCCGAACAATACGTAGGATAAAAATCCGCGGAGAGAATACAATTTACTACCGTAATCCTTTCCAAATAATTACACGCCAATCCTATAGTTCGGACTTCTGACCACGTCAATAACATAGATTGATATTTTACGCCAATATGAACATAACATAACGCATACGATCCCATTGGGGTAGGCAAAAACCAGTTAAAAAAGCCTCACAGTCGCCTCTTACGATATCCTTTGGTATTGACATTCTAAGCCGGCACTACACGGCAATCATAGTTTTTTTTATATAATCGTACAAACATTACTCTCACGCCAGTAGTATTAATTGAGGTAGGCAGAAACTATCGATTACTTCGTACGCTCCTGCCAAACCATGCCATGTTCTTTTATTCTTTTGAGCATAATATGAATTGGGTAGCAAATTAATATTAAGCTTCATCGTACAAAATATTCTAAATACATACACACATATACTCTCCGCAATAAATCCCTAGAAGAGGTAGCCAGAGCTAAGGAATATTCTAATACTTGTATATTTAAACATCACCCAATTTTCATCAAACACACGTACGTTATATGCCCACTTTCTTCGGGTTGTCTGCGGTTAGAACCAATAAAAACTACAGTGAAGCGTTTTGTTGAAGAGATCTATGAGATATTTTATTTATTTCATGTCTTTTCCAATTTGGGAGGAACAATTCCCATAATATCATTTCATTTATTGGTGACCGGAAGCAAACAAAAAATAAAACTAAATAAAAGAAAAACGATATTCCATAGGCAACTCGATATTTTATAAACTTATGGTTGAATGGAATTTCATGCAACCCCTTTTACTCGTTTTAAAATATAAACTACTGGAATTGAAACCATATTATAGATCCTTTTTTCGGGATGAAACAATTCGTAATAAATATGATGCGAATCAATAACCGAAAACACGTTATAATAAACTCAGGGGTGAATATCCGAAGAAACAAGGTTGGTAAAAGTTATAATAAACGTACATAAGACACACATACATATAATCACGGCATATTTTAAAATAAAGGTTTTTAGTGATGCCATACCCCTTAGTCGCCTCTTATGAACACCCAGGAGAAGAATTGGGTTAGTGCTATTCGAAGCCAAGACTACAAAGCTAAAATATAAAACAATAAACGTTTAAGATGATTTCGGCTCTAATACTATTAGCCATGGTGTGCATACCGCAAAAGGATAAAATGAAATGCAAGCTTGAGTTTTTATTAAATAAATAATAAGCATAAATGTATAAATTAAAACTACACACGAAAACTTTTTCGGCAGAGTTTAACAAGCTAAAACAAACTGGAACTTAACAAAATTAAAAACGCCATCGCGGGTTTAAAACAATTGCGTTCTGTTTTTCAAACTATCATGAAAAAGTTCATTATGCATTCCAAAAGGAGCGAAAAGGATTTGCAGAATATACAACCTCATTTTCAACCTCGATTCTAAAAAGGCTGTGTTCTACAATCCTCGCAATTGCAATTAAACGCAAATGTAACTTAAATTTTGTGAAGGTAGTTAGTATTAATAATTTTATAGTACTGTTTAATGACAAATAACACCTCAGTCTTCCCGTGACCATGATAACTGAAAAGTTTTCGAAACGTCGGGCTTTAAAAATAATGTAATAACACGCGATTAAAATATCCGAAAATCAATAGTTGTTTCAATTATAATGTGCAATCGTGAAAATCTTAGAAAATACTATATATTATTTGATGTTACGCACGTATAATGTATTATTACATTTCATCAATACATCAGACTTCAAACAAATTCTTTGTGAAAGAATAGAAAAGGAATTCCTTACGCATAGAAAAGTAAAAATGCTCAAAAGTAATTTTACTTCCAAAGTGAACCAAATTTTGTTTCGCCTATCAGTTTTGATCAAAGTGTACTCTAATATGAAATATGCACAAAGAAAATATCTCAATAATCATACAAAGAGATTCTGACGTCTTCAAGGTATCATAAAAAAGGGTCAATTTTTATAACCATATACAGAATTTAGTTATTATTGCTTTTTTGTGTTAACTAAAGTCCAATATTATTTTGAATGTCGTAACAGGTAACCAAAAGATTAGGGACTTGGAACACCGAGTGACAATGTTACGTGATGTTCAGAATTAAGATATTAGGATAAGATAAGTACTTTTGCCAACCCCTTCGGGGATATAAGGCGTGAATGTTAGAGTTATAGGTTGAATTGTCTGACAAAAATTTGGCTACATGAAGTTTTCTTGTGGTTTTGTGGATCGACATATCATCTTCTTTAACGCTGTTTAAGTTAAGTTTTTGTTTATAATATACTTTACAGTATTTTCCCGACTCAACTTCCAAAAGAGGAATTTCTTATTCCGAAGCTCTGGCTACCAAGTCTTGGGATTTATAGCCTTGAGTATATATGAATTGTAATATTTGTATGTATGAAACAGCTGTCGCAGTTGCTGTCGCAGTTGCAGCTGTGTTATTTGGTGTAGGTCCGACACAGGACTCGAACCCATGCTCTGTGTATGAGAAGTGGAAAACTGTACATTTAAATTTGTAATATATCTATTATATCAAAATTTCACAGGATATTGCTGTGTAGTGTCGGCTTAGAATAGCACTACCCCATTTCTTCCGGTGGGTGTACGTAAGAGGCGACTAACGGTATTGGGGCTTTTTAAGGGATTTTTGGGCGATGCGGTTGGTGACCCATCACCAACAACCTTTTATTTTACCATCTTTTCCCCAAGCAATTTTCAAAAGTGGCTAAGGAATTTCTAACTCCTTAGATCTGGCTACCCCTTCTGGGGATTTATAGCCGTGAGTATATGTGTGTATGTATGTTCACAGGATATAATTCATATGTCCCAGATTAGATTCCAAATTTGTTACCTACGAGCTACGAGTATCAAAAGATTATATGTATAATCTCTCTGTAATAAATAATCCGAGAGATCGATCATATCCCGAACAATACGTAGGATAAAAGTCCGCGGAGAGAATACAATTTACTACCGTAATCCTTTCCAAATAATTACACGCCAATCCTATAGTTCGGACTTCTGACCACGTCACTAACATAGATTGATATTTTACGCCAATATGAACATAACATAACGTATACGATCCCATTGGGGTAGGCAAAAACCAGTTAAAAAGCCTCACAGTCGCCTCTTACGATACCCTTTGGTATTGACATTCTAAGCCGGCACTACACGGCAATCATAGTTTTTTTTTGTATAATCGTACAAACATTACTCTCACGCCAGTAGTATTAATTGAGGTAGGCAGAAACTATCGATTGCTACTTCGTACGCTCCTGGCAAACCTCTCTAACTTCGTTTATATCCATCAATCTTTTTGTACATGCTCTTTTATTCTTTTGAGCATAATATGAATTGGGTAGCAAATTATTAATTAATTTATTTATTAGTTCGGAATACCTACAGCTAAATAATACAATAAGTGTTTACAAATTCAATTATCAACTAAGCCTAATAGTAAATATTAATTAGTATTAATATGAAGCTTCATCGTACAAAATATTCTACATACATACATTAATATACTCACCGCTATAAATCCCTAGAAGAGGTAGCCAGAGCTAAGGAATATTCTTATACCTGTATATTTAAACATCAACCAATTTTCATCAAACACACGTACGTTATATGCCCACTTTTTTCGGGTTGTCTGCGGTAGGAACCAATAAAAACTACAATGAAGCGTTTTGTTGAAGAGATCTATGAGATATTTTATTTATTTCATGTCTTTTCCATTTTGGGATGAACAATTCCCATAATATCATTTCCTTTGTTGGTGACCGGAAACAAACAAAAAATAAAACTAAATAAAACAAAAACGATATACCATAGGCAACTCGATACTTAATAAACTTATGGATGAATGGTATATCATGCAACCCCTTTTACACGTTTTAAAATATAAACTCCTGGAATTGAAATCATATTATAAATCCTTTTTTCGGGATGAAACAATTCGTAATAAATATGATGCGAATCAATAACCGAAAACACGTTATAGAAAACTCAGGGTGAATATCCGAAGACACAAGGTTGGTAAAAGTTATAATAAACATACATACGACACACATACATATAATCACGGCATATTTTAAAATAAAGGTTTTTAGTGATGCATCTCAAACAGCATCGCCCAAAAATCCTTTAAAAAGCCCCAATACCCTTAGTCGCCTCTTATGAACACCCAGGAGAAGAATTGGGGTAATGCTATTGTAAGCCAACACTACAAAGGTAAAATATAAAACAATAAACTTCTAAGATGATTTCGACCGCAAAAGGATAATGTACTTATATGTAAATGAAATACAAGCTTAAACTTTTATTAAATAAATAATAAGCATAAAAGTATAAATTAAAACTACACACGAAAACTTTTTCGGCAGAGTTTAACAAGCTAAAACAAACTGGAACTTAACCAAATTAAAAACGCCATCGCGGGTTTAAAACAATTGCGTTCTGTTTTTCAAACTATCATGAAAAAGTTCATTATGCATTCCAAAAGGAGCGAAAAGGATTTGCAGAATATACAACCTCATTTTCAACCTCGATTCTAAAAAGGCTGTGTTCTACAATCCTCGCAATTGCAAAATGTTTAATGTTCTAGGAGAAATGAAAAAAGATATTCTAGTGTGGCAACACCGGCTTGTTGTTACCTCTTTGTGTTGCCAGGTGAGAAAAATCGCTAAAAAGAAAAGTAAACTGAGATAGTGAAGCTAGTTTTGAGCAAGGAGTTTTCTTTTTTCTTTCGACGGCATTAAATGTCATTTCATTTTTATCTGAATTTTCACAAAATGTGAGTAGGTAGTTTTCGTTTCCGTGTAGGAATTTGTATTTTTAGTTTTTACGGAGTTGTGTTGTATTCTTTTGCATCTTTATCTAAATATGTAAATTTCGCGTAGTTGAAGGGGCAGTAAAAGTTGAAAAATCTTATATATATGTATACTATGTCGTTAAATATCTATAATATTTTGTATGATTAACATTTATATTGTTATTTAAATTAAATAAGTTAGTTTTAAGTAAGCTTAATAGATTATCATGTTTTTTTGGCCTTGTTTTGTGCATCTACCCAAATAATTAATTTATCGATCTCACCATCCAAAGCTTGTCTGAAAGAGATCGCTTTTCTGTTTGATCATATTATTATTTTTGTAAATTTGTGTTTGATGTGCAATAAAGAGTTATTCTATTCTATACTCGTATATATAAAGTAAATTGGTGAAAGAGATATATTAGAGCCAATGTGGAAGGTAATGTTAGTAGAGGACGACCTCGGAGGACACATTTGGATCAAATAGAAAATGTGCTCAAAAAGGCAGGTGTCCGCAGTATGAAGAATAAAAGAGCATGTATGAAAAGATTGATGGATGTAAACGAAGCCAGAGAGGTTTGCCAGGATCGTACAAAGTGGCGATCGATAGTCTCTGCCTACCCCAATGGGAACTAACGGCGTGAGAATATGTATGTATGTATGTATATATAAAAGGTAAAATTTACTGACTGACTCAGAATCAACGAACAGCCGAAACAATACCGGGATATCAGGAGTATAAAGCCATAATTTGTTAATTCAAAACAAAAAACCCTATTTTGTTTGGTCCGAATGTAAACTTATACTTAATTAATGTAAAAAAGAAAAAAAAAATCATTTTTTATAGAGTAGTTACATTTTTAATACAGCCTTTATTAGTCTTCTTATTGGGCTTCCGTAGTAAAAAGTATTTACATCTTTCAAAAAAAAGTTTTCTTTAACGTTAAGCCAACTGGGCTAAAATACGTTCATTCGATGTTTTATTAGTTTTCCCGTAGTAATTTCGAAGATAAAAACGAATACAAAGAGAGAGTTACATTAAAATTAAGTTATTTGCACAAAAAAACGTATTGGTAAATACATCTATACTAATATTATAAAGCTGAAGAGTTTGTTTGTTTGAATGCTAGGATCTCAGGAACAGTTGAATCAAATTGGAAAATTCTTTTTGTGTTGCATAGTCCATTTATTGAGGAAGGCTTTAGGCTATATATCATCACGCTGCGACCAATAGGAGCAAAGAATCAGCGTAAAATGTTGCGAAAACGGGGATAATTATTAATATTTTAAGGCTTCCGTTGTGTAAGCTGAGTAAACGGTTTGAGTTACCCAAAAAGTATGTATGAAAGAATTATTCCTCTTGAAACGATCTAAAAAAATGTCCGGAACAGTATATGTCTATCTTTTAAGATTGACTCACTATAACCATTTTTATGGTAATCGGATTTGGTAAAAATTTGTAACAAGAAAGGTGCTTACTAATATTGAATTACCTACCTACCCTCATATAAAAACTATATTTACTTTGATTCCATCAGGTCTTGTTTTCGTGTTACAGCCACTATATTATACATACTTTATACCACTATGTACCACTGGGCGAGGCTTGTAATATAAAAGTATCTTGTGAAACTATTAAATCTATCTATTATTTTATCTTGGAAAAGATTCAACATAACGAACACAACTGGAAAGTTTGTGGAGATTTGAAGGTAATTGCCCTAATATTAGGATTACAACTAGAATACACAAAATACTGTTGGTGTGTTTGTGAGCGGGACAACAGAGACCGAAAAAATCATTATGTTAAGAAAGACTGGCCTAAACGGAAATTCCTTACCCCAGGACAAACAAATATAAAAAAATCCTCCTTTAGTGCAGCCGAATAATATATTTACACATAAAACTCTCATGATTTTTTTTTGTTAAAGCTATGATTAAGGCTTGTGATGGTGTTTTATACTTAAAAGAAAAAATCTCTAAACTGAGCGAAACAAAGATTAAATAAGGTGTATTTATTGGTCTTCAAATCAGGCAATAAATGAAAGATGACATATTTTTAAAAATAACTAAGCGATTTGGAAAAATCTGCTTGGGAATCTTTTATGAAAGTGACTCAAAATTTTCTCAGAAGCCACCGATCGAATGACTATGAAAGTATTGTTGAGGAGCTTTTGTCTACGTATAAGGTTTTAGGGTGTAATATGCCATTAAAAATACATATTCTACATTTACATTTAGACTTCTTTCTTGAAAATCTGGGCGCCGTTAGTGATGAACACGGTGAAAGATTCCACCAAGATATTTCTACTATAGAAAAAAATATATCAAGGCAAGTGCAAGCACGTATGCTGGCGGATTATTGTTGGATATTACAACGAGACGTCCCTGAAGCAAAATATAGAAGAAAATCTTACGGTTATCACGATTTTATTATTGCAATATAGAGGAATATCTTCACTTGGTCAATAAATATTGAAATTATCTAAAATGTTTAAAAATCGAATTACAAAAAAAATATTCGTATTTGGAACATTTTGATTTTATTTCTATTATCCTTATCCCTGTTCGAAACATAACTAGACAAAAGTTTTCATGTTACAAACAAAAACTGTTTTTTTGTTGACCAGTGTTATTTGCCATAATGATTTAACAACATAATATTAATCGTTATCCAAATAAACGTATTGTTAATTAAGAGTATTTAATTGTGAACAAAATTGTCCTTGACATTACTTAATTTAAATTAACATAGTAGAAGATAACACAATTTTAAAATTACTTAGCAACAAAATTGACACGCGTGCAGAAAGCGCAAGACAAGACGGACTGAGTGACTCAGAATCAATGCTCAGCCGAAAAAAATATACTTATAAACTTAAAGTTTGTAAAGTGAAAATATTGTAGGGACACTATGAGAAACACCTTTTTTCTCATCGCATGACAGAGACCCTCAACGCGACGGTTCAGTTAAATATTTCAGTTTGACGACGTGAAAGTCTAAACTTTTGACAGTACGAAGTCTGTCTGGTAAGCTAGTATATACATATACTCACGGCTATAAATCCCTTAACGGGATAGCCAGAGCTTTGGAATGAGAAATTCCTCAGCCACTTTTGGAAGTTGATTGGGGAAAAGATGGTAATAATAAATGTTTTTGGTGACGGGTCTCCAACCACATCGCCCAAAAATCACTTAAAAAGCCCCTATACCCTTAGTCGCCTCTTACGATCACCCACGGATAGAAATGGGGAAGTAACACAAAGTACACGGCTTAATAAATATATAAATAAATATATATCGACATATTATACACATATGAAGTTAGCCTTAAACTAAGTAAAACTTATATTATGTGGGATACTAACTCAACAATAATTTTAATAATATAAAATACACATATAAATACAATACATTTTTCAATTAACTTATATTCTAAATGTAAGACAAACTCCAGTTTCAATTCAGCACCCCAATTGGAAAGCCTAGGACATTTCCAGAAAGGTAAAGCTATTACCTAAAATGAAATGATCCGAAATTTCCGTTCTTATTCTGACTTAAATGAATATTTCAAGATGCTGGTATATTTTTATTGAAATATTCGTCCTTTTTGTTCTCTAACAATTTTAATGAAACTATTGAAGGAAATTGAATTACTTATACAGAGTTGAAGTTAATTTGATATTATATTTTCTAACTTCCAAATGTGGCTGAGGAGTTTCTAGCTCTGAAGCTCTGGCTACCCCTTTTGGGAGTCAATAATTATATTTGTGAATTGTAAAAAAAGTTTCATTAACAATTTGACGTCATCCGTGGCCGAGTTGATAGGTGAGAGAGCCTCGGTCCGGAGGTTACGGGTTCGATCCTAGCAGAGAGCAACATTATATGATGAGCATAAATAATTGTTTCTTAGCTTTGGATGTTATTTATATGTGTATTATATACTATTAGAAATATCGTTGAGTTAGTATTCCTTAATACAAGTCTTACTCAGTTTTGGGTTAACTTGATCCGTGTATAAATATCCGTATATCTATACGGATATACGTGGGTACTCTGAACGCCAGGTGACAATGTCACGTGATGTTCAGAAGTATTAGTACCTCTGCCAACCCCTTCGGGGATATTCGGCGTGAACGTTTATTATATCTATATCTATCTAACAATGAGGTAGAAAAGAGATTCAGCAAAAGTCTTGCTTCAGTTACCCGAAATAAAACTTTGTTCCTTTAATGTATTTGTATGCTGAGGATATAAATAAAATGTATGCGCATGTACTGCCAAGTTTCTGTTCCGCCAAATAAAAGATAAAAGAAAAGTATGCAAGCCCTGGATTTATACACATGAATCCTGGTTGGCGTTTCACAGAATTTGGCATTTAATCTTTAACACGCCAATCACATGGAAATACAATGGAACAAAATAAAGCTGGTTTTCTTAACTTACTCACAAACAGTTTCGAAAGTTTCGATAGGAAAATATGGTAAAATCATAGAGAACTTAAATAAATAGAACGGAAAACAAACGTACTTTTGTACAAAAATTACTCCATTAAAAACGAATTGTCAAAATATTCCTTCGCTCTGTTTGGTTTATTTAATGATCTGACTTTTGTTCTTCATGCATTTTCTTTGCTAAGTCAGAGGCAATAAACCGAACCCCTTACGGAAAACGTCATTTTTTTGTTCTTCTCTATTTAGTTAAGTTCTGTAGAGCTAGAATTAGGGATCCATTCTGCAGGTTTTTTCAAAACACGCCGTCGTGTCTTGTCTCTTGAAAACCTTTCAACAATAACACAGTCGTAATAATCTAAACTAATATTTAAAAAAAAGCTGTGTAGTGTTGGCTTAGAATAGCACTACCCCAATTCTTCCGGTGGGTGTACGTAAAAGGCGACAAGCGGTAATGGGGCTTTTAAGGGATTTTTGGGCGATGCGGTTGGAGACCCATCACCAACAATCTTTACTTTACCATCTTTTCCCCACTCAACTTTCCAAAAATGGCTGAGGAATTTCTAATTCCTTAGCTCTGGCTACCCCTTCTCGGGATTTATAGCCATGAGTAACATTAAAAAAAAAATAAGTCACTGTGTAAGTGTGTATTTTTTTCTGGTAAGTGACAACTAATTCAGATAGTAGGATAAGCATTGCTAAAACTTTTTCCATTCACTTAGCGCATGGAAATATTAAATGTGTAAAATTTTACTACTGCCCATTTGATGCAAAAATCTAATGTATTATTACACAGATAAATCTGCACTTTATTAACTGCTTCAAAGAGATCATTATCGTCTGAAAGCTTTTCCATTCTCAACGGAAATTAACACTGCAGGACGTCAGTACTTTGATGTTCTAAAAATGTATTACTAATTTTGAGCTCCATTTGAATCTGAATCATGTGTGTTAGTGATAAAGTGCATAATTGTTTACAGTTACTAGTTGATGTGACTTTTATATTGTTGAAGAATTAAAACCTAGTTTGGTGTCTGTTATTGCAATGAAACATGAGTGAAACTTTCTAATAATTAAACTTATTGGACTTCTACCCGAGCGGGAACTATGTTCGGACTTATATAATAAAGTGTCTTTTTGCGTTTAATTAATTGCCGTGTAGTGTCGGCTTAGAATAACACTACCCCATTTCTACCCGTGGGTGATCGTAAGAGGCGACTAAGGGTATAGGGGCTTATTAAGTGATTTTTGGGCGATGTGGTTGGAGACCCGTCACCAAAAACATTTATTATTACCATCTTTTCCCCAATCAACTTCCAAAAGTGGCTGAGGAATTTTCCATTCCAAAGCTCTGGCTACCCCGTTAAGGGATTTATAGCCGCGAGTATATGTATGTATGTATGTATGTCTTTTTGTGGTTATTAACTGATGTAATAACCGTGCTAGCTCAGTGGGTAGTACATCGCTTATCGTACAGACGCCTAGTGTTATAATCCCGGGTTGGGCCGACATCAATTTGTCTTTCCTCGAGACATATGTATTGTTTATCATGGTAGTTAAGGGTGAGAGAAATTAGAATGTCTTTTTTTGTTCATGAAAGCCACATGTGGGTATTGTTTGTAATAAATAAAGGATAAAAAAGGAAAGAAAAATTTCTTTCAGCCAAACAGTGCTTATTTATATGAAAAGCACTGTTTGGCTGACAGTCGCGTGCTAGATCTTGCAATAAATAATAGGCCTTAAGAAAATGCGGTAAGGTCGATAATTGCACAAAAATAAATATGTAATTGTCAAACAGTCTTGTCATTCTCGCAGTCCACTTTTGTGCGTCGAATTTGTATGGAGTGCGGCATCTTTGGTATATATGATCCACATATGATCGAAGGATAGACAGAAATTTAATAGCCACTGTGAGCCATCTTGTTAAACCTTTCTTGCGTACAGTTACAATAAAAAACATGCATACATACATATACTCACGCCATTAGTTAAAATTGAGGTAGGCAGAGACTTTGGATCGCCTCTTTGTACGATCCTGACAAACCTCTCTGGCTTCGTTTATATCCATCAATCTTCTCATACATGCTCTTTTATTCTTCACGCTACAAAAAAACATGTTGTCCCAAAAGCTCATTAGCAGAAACTGGGCGTTATGGTTAACAACATACAAAAACCCTCTTATCTATTCATTTACCAAACAAAATATTAAACTCGGCACATTAATTTCATATCAGTGCCCTAAAACTGTGAAATATTATTCTTCCCACTAGTATAATCTATGCATTACATGTCTTTGTCATTTTGTATAAGTGAGAGAGAGAAAACATGACGATATTAAATTGTTAAATGTAGTATATATGTCAAGCGGCAGAGGGTGTGTTTTGTCAATGGTTAGGAAATTTCTATTCGACCTTTTCATGTAACCCTTTCAGTTCGTCTAACTAAATTTTATTTTTGTAAATAGTTTTTTTTTATTGAACTAAATACATGCATTGACATTATCTTTGCTGGGTATAGTCAGCTTAGAATACCACTAACATCACCTATTGCACATATTGCAGTGGAAGATCGATAAAGTTAGAAACGTATGTATGACTTACAATTATTTTTCACATCTCTTTCTCTGCTCTCATGTTTGAAGATTGATAGAAAACGATTTAATTCTGAAGCGGTGGTTGGGAAGAACCGATGGCCACTGGGGTTAAATTAAAGATTCAGGGGCCGCAGCACGCTGGTGATTATCGTGAGCTCATCGGTCAGAAAGAGAAAGATATATGACACGTGAAAGAGATTTTGTTTTTGACTTTTGGTTGCGTGCTACCACTGCCGCGTAGTATCTGCTTAGAAAAACAGTACCCCATTTCTACCCGAGGGTGATCGTAAGAGGCGACTAAGGGTCTAGGGGATTTTTATGGGATTTTTGGGCAATATGGTTGGAGACATACATACATACATATACTCACGGCTATATTTCCTTAGAAGGGGTAGCCAGAGCTAAGGAATTAGAAATTCCTCAGCCACTTTTGGAAGTTGAGTGGGGAAAATATGGTAAAAATAAAGGTTTTTAGTGATGGGTCTCCAACCGCATCGCCCAAAAATCCAATATAAAGCCCCGATACCCGTAGTCGCTTCTTACGACACCCGTGGGAAGAAAGGGGTAGCGACATTCTAAGCCAGCACTACACGGCAATTGGAGACACGGTTGGAGACCCGTCATCAAAAATATTTATTATTAACATCTTTTCTCCAATCAACTTCCAAAAGTGGCTGAGGAATTTCTCATTCCAAAGCTCTGGCTACTTCGTTAAGAGATTTATAGCCGTGAGTATATGTATGTATGTGACCACTGCAGATCGTGGTCGAGTACGATGTTCTGGAGGTCCCCTCTCAGATTTAATATCTGAGATTTAACCCAGTTTCTATAATCACCTGATTTTATTATAATTTCTTGCTTAGGAATGTACGTAAAGGCGTCGATCCCGGCTAATTTCACGGCAGTATTACTTATGTCTGCTAGCCTAAACTACGTCAGTGATGTAGACTATTGCCAATTCACCCTATTGTTGTTGAGGATGTGGGGTTTTTTGAGTGGTTTTTGGTTTATAGTTGGTGTGGAGTCCCATCACCAACGATACTTTATTTTTACTATTTTCTCCCCTATTGACTTCGGGATGAGGCTGAGGAATTTTCTTGGTCTGAAGCTCTGGCTGCTCCTTTCTGGGATTTGTGGCCGTGGGTACATGTATGTGGTTATCTATGTAATGGTAGACCCTATTCCCTCGGTGTGAACATATGTATATATTTTTACAAATAAGAGCGTCGAAATTTGTGAAATCTGCTTACATAACATAACATAAACGTTCACGCCGATTATCCCCGAAGGGGTTGGCAGAGGTACTAATAATTCTGAACATCACGTGACTTTGTCACCTGGTGTTCAGAGTACCCACGTTTTGCATGGACAGTGTACTCACGTGATAGGGGGCAGGCCTATCGCCGTTTTGTACGAATACACTGTCACATGACTAAGTACAACTCAGCCATGTGGGTTTCCTCACGATGTTTTCCCTCACCGTTAACAACCATGATAAATTAACCACACATATGTCTTTAGAAAAGACAAATTGGTGTAGGCCCGACCCAGGATTCGAACACTAGTCGTTTGCACGATAACCGAGTGTTCTACCCACTGGGCTATCACGGTCGCTATCTACTTACGTGATACCAAAATCTACATTAATCAAACTAGTTATCGCGTGGGATAAAGCAGCTATCTCTTACGCACTTACTTAGTATCGTATACTGCCATCTCATTCTAGCCGTTATCGTATCGATAAAATAGCGCTCGTGCTTGCCCTTCTGGTAACAAAATGATAAGGTAAAAAAGAAGTAAATTACAATGTGAAAATTATTTGTGCGCACAGAAAGCATAATAGGCTATTTGACTGTAATAAAAATATACATTTCTTTTATTTCATTAGTCTTAATATTTCTTTTTTGGAGCAATATGTAATAATGCGAGATAAAAATATTGCATTATTTCACTATAATCCGTCTTCAAAATAAAAGGATTATTGATGCAACTATCACGTGACTAAAAACGACCGTGATTGGCTATTTCTATAATGACGTAGATTGCACATAGACTGTTTTTCGCTTCGCTCATTGGTGTTTAATGCGGAATTGACGTCATTTGTGCTACAGCCGCCATATTACTTTAAGTCGCGTTTTCGCGGCACATTTGAATATTGCATTTTCTTTTTCGTTTTTTTTAATAAAATAGCTGAAATGAAGACAGAAAAATATTTTTTTGGGCTCCTTATAAACAAATTAACACCGTAAGATAGTTTTCAAAACTTTGTCAAATAGCCTATTGAAAGTAAAGCATTTAGTGATAAGACAGCCAATTGTACCTCACTGTAAACTGTTTGATCATATTATTATTTTTGTAAATTTGTGTTTGATGTGCAATAAAGGGTTATTCTATTCAATTCAAAGCAGAATGTGCTTAAAATAGCAGGCATCCGCAGCATGAAAAATTAAGCACGAGAGGTTTGCCAGGATCGTACAAAGTGGCAATCGATGGTCTCTGCCTACCCCAATGAAAACTGTTGGAAGAATGTAAACGCATATCAAAGTTATTCAAATACAATTCAGGGAGCTTTTCATGTGCATCATTATATATTAAAGACCCATTGTTCCACAGAAAAGCTCTCTTTTGAAGCTTAGAAAGCGTCAACCGTGTGAAATATAATGATAATTCATAAAGACACACGGTTGTAATTCTGCCGAATGTAGCATACTCGAATAAATTTGTAATTGTATAGAGTAAAGAGATTTTTCTTTTATATTTTAGCTTCTTTGAGGCATTATAAAAGCCTTTCATTAATAATATAAACATTGTAATGTTTCGGCTGATAAGGTATGTTTTGTTTTGTAATTGTAACTCTAACTAGTGATTATGCTGTGTAGTATCGGCTTAAAATAGCACTACCCCCTTTCTTCCCGTGGGTGTTCGTAAGATGCGGTTGCAGACCCATCACCGAAAATATTTACTTAACAATTTTCCTTAAACTGCTATTCATATCTACTAAAGATTTTCTCATTTTCATGATTCTTATGAATAATTGAAAAGGTTTTTTGGAACTCACCCCCTAAGGGATTGAATATACAAATTTTGACATTTCTATATAGAAAGCTGTGTAGTGTTGGCTTAGAATAACACTACCCCATTTCTGCCGGTTGGTGTACGTAAGAGGCGACTAACGGTATTGGGGCTTTTAAGGGTTTTTGGGCGATGTGGTTGGAGACCCGTCATTAAAAACATTTATTATTACCATCTTTTCCCCAATCAACTTCCAAAAGTGGCTGAGGAATTTCTCATTCCAAAGCTCTGGCTACTTCGTGAAGGGATTTATAGCCGTGAGTATATGTATGTATAAACTTGTGATATTTTGACGTTAATGGCAATAAGAGGATCTCCTGCTATATCCGGGAAAAACAAAACAGTTTTATATGGCGTCTACCCCATTGACCGCAACGCCTTTATTGTGTCCTTGCTCGGAAAACGTTTATGTTTTTCATACATTTAGCCCACTTTTATCAAAATATAAGACATTTTCCAGCATAAAATGAAACATTAAATACCAACTGGTTCCATTTATTTGAAATTGCATAGCTGGCCTATTTTATTCAGTTTATTATTCCGGACATGAGCGATTTCAATTCACTTTAATATGTGAGGAAATTCTGTGAAGCTCACTCGAGCAAAATAATATACGGGACGACTGGCGTTCAGGATTTTGATTATAAAACATAGCTTTACGCATTCCAGTTTATCTTTACGACTGTATTGCCAAAATCAGACAGAGTTATTTCTCAATTCAAACGTTCACGCCGTATATCCCCAAAGGGGTTGGCAGAGGTACTAATACTTCTGAACATCACGTGACTTTGTCACCTGGTGTTCAGAGTACCCACGTTTTGCTTTGGTACGAATACACTGTCATATGACTAAGTACAACTTAAGCATGTGGATTTTCTGACGATGTTTTCCCTCACCGTTAACAAACATGATATATATAGACAGAGTTATTTCATGGTCGTTTAATAATTACATACATATGCATACATACATATACTCACGACTATAAATCCCTATAAGGGGTTCCCCCAAGGAAATAGGAATTCCTCAGCCACTTTTGGAAGTTGAGTGGGGAAAATGTGGTAAAATAAAGGTTGTTGGTGATGGGTCTCCAACCACATCGCCCAAAACTCCCTTAAAATCCCCAACACCGTTAGTCGCCTCTTACGTACACCCGCCGGAAGAAATGGGGTAGTGCTATTCTAAGCCGACACTACAAAGCAATTGATAAATAGTCAGTAGCGGTGTTGCCGAAATTTGCTTAAGTTACTGTTATTGCCCCTTGTGTGCAAATTATATGTATCATAAGTTTTAAATAAAGAAAATGTTTTAGTTTTTTCTAATAGTCTTTGAAACGTAATGTTACGTTAAGGTGTTGATGGTGATGCTCATGGCATCTCAGTAATAAGGCTATGCTGTGAGCATCACCTATGGGATCATAAAATATGTATGGGGCGTAGGAGCAGTACTTAAGGTGAAGTATGGTGGGCAGCCAACGTGTTAATAATTAATCTAGCTTAATTTAATTTGCGGTGAGAAGATAGTGAGGAGCAGAGGTACTAATACTTCTGAACATCACGTAACTTTGTCACCTGGTGTTCAGAGTACCCACGTTTTGCATGGACAGTCTACTCACGTGATAGGGGGCAGGCCTATCGCCGTTTTGTACGAATACACTGTCACATGACTAAGTACAACTCAGCCATGTGGGTTTCCTCACGATGTTTGCCCTCACCGTTAACAACCGTGATAAATTAACCACACATATGTCTTTAAAAAAGACAAATTGGTGTTGGCCCGACCCGGGATTTGAACACTAGTCGCTTGCACGTTAACCGGTGTTCTATCCATTGAGCTATCACGTCGTCAAATGGAAAATGTGCATAAAAAAGGAGACGTCCGAAGTATGAAGAATAAAAGGGTATACATGTATAAACCGTTTAATTAATTAAGACGCAGCTCTAGACGTTTTCCAGAATCATACAAAACTATTTTTTTCCGCTTCCGATCCCAATGGGAATTAATAGTGTGAGTTTATGTTTGTATATCTTCTTACATAGTATAAAATGAAGTTGCAAAGGGCGCCCAAAAGGTGTTTGTTACCTAGGATCTCAAAAACTACTATATCAATAGCTATGCGGTTTTCAATAATGGAAAGAAGACATTCCAGGGATTCTATAGGTGTATAATTTAGGTGTACCTACTTAAGAAATTATTAGAGTAATCGTAACAGTTATCAGACGGACGGAAGAAAAACGAGCTTTTTGGAGGCTTGCACTGCGTGCGCTGCTGAAATAACTCAAAATACAGAATAACAATGTATGAGGGAATTATTCTTCTCAAAAAGTTCTATAAAAAAAATATGCAATAGCATATGTCTATCCTTTAAGGTTTAGCCACAATAACGATTTTATTTGTGTTCACGTTTAATTTACGAAATATCTTTTTTTTCAATTACTCGATGTTCCTACCGACATAGAGCAATAAACATAAAACAAAATGCATATCAAATTAAAGCTGATGAAATGAGGATTCTGAATGTATATGTCGCAGCCAACTGGACAAATCAGCCAGCTGACAAAGCAGCTAGCCGCTTAATTAAACGCCGGCTCCTAGTTAAAAGGCTAGCCCGCTAGTAAAATGAATTGTCGTCACCGAACGTCCAATCACCCGGCTGATTGAATGGTTAGCCCGTTGGTTTCAGCTGACGTTACACTATTTTTCTGTTAAAATTTGTAGAATAACTGTTTAAAAAAGTTTGAAATTATGGAAATTTCAATAAATAAATTAATACAGAGTTAAAATTAATACATAAGAGTACTTTATATTAATGTTCATTATTAATAAGTCGGTACCTGTTTGTACTTTTAGTTACTGTGCCAAAGCTTTGTGCCATTTAATTGTTAATATTGTATTAAATGAATATAACTAAAGTATTGCCGACATAAGAAGTACGTACGAAAAAATATTTTAGTGATAGTCACCCTAGATAACCAGACGGCGATATAACGTTCAGCCAAGTGGTTGGACGTTGTGTTCAACTAAATGGCTGACTGAAGTTTAGCCCTTTACTAGGAGCCGGCGTTTAATTAAGCGGCTAGCTGCTTTGTCAGCTGGCTGGTTTAACCAGTTGGCTGCGACACATACATATCATAACACTTTTATGTTAATATTAATACACAAGATGCGTTTACAATGCCGAGGGTAGAGATGGCGGCGGCGGCGGCTGCGTTCCGTCGTTCGTTGTGTCAGTCGGCCGGTCCGCATAGCACGACAGTGGCAGCGAGTGGCGGCGCGCGGCGGCGACGGTGGTGGTGGGGGTGGGCTCATGTTGAGGTGCGCGACCCGAACGGGCAGACAACGTTGATGGTTGTGTCGAATTATAAAATTTTCAGTGCGGCGCGGCGGCGCGGCGCTTCGTTTCAAGTTTACAATTGATTTTTAAAATTTAACCATAAACCATAAACGTTCACGCCGAATATCCCCGAAAGGGTTGGCAGAGGTACTAATACTTCTGAACATCACGTGACTTTGTCACCTGGTCTTCAGAGTACCCACGTTTTGCATGGACAGTCTACTCACGTGATAGGGGGCAGGCCTATCGCCGTTTTGTACGAATACACTGTCACATGACTAAGTACAACTCAGCCATGTGGGTTTCCTCACGATGTTTTCCCTCACCGTTAACAACCATGATAAATTAACCACACATATGTCTTTAGAAAAGACAAATTGGTGTAGGCCCGACCCAGGATTTGAACACTAGTCGTTTGCACGATAACCGAGTGTTCTACCCACTGGGCTATCACGGTTGCCTTAAAGAACATTGAGGTTTACAATGCCGGTTTTACCTAATGAATAACATAAATTAAAAATTTAATTTATGTTATTCATAAGGTAAAAAATAGGAAGTTAAGTTTCGGTTAAAATAAATAAGTAGGTAGTAGGTACTTAGGTATAAGAAAGCAAATTTACAGTACGAAGTCTGTCGGGTCAGCTAGTATTAGCTAATTCATATTTGTCATTATGTTTTAAAAGTCATCTAGATAAAGTTTTACCTCACCTAAATACTTATGAATGAAAGGATTGAACTCGAGCGCTCATTAAATCCATTGTTTTATCGTATTTATGTAGATCGCGTCAGAGCGAATAATGTACATTGCAAATTTTATTTAAGAGCTCAAAACTTTAACTGCTGGAATCCGGCGAAAAGATCCCTAAAGATTGTATACGTAATGAATGCCTTAAATTATGGTTGCTTGGATCATTTAAGTTGGAACAAATTTGGACAAATTTGGCTTAGCGTATGTGCGACGTTTGCGTAGGGTTGGGACGTGTGAAGGTTTTATCGATATGTTGGTCTGTATATCTACGTATTTTAAGATATGGCATTATGATATGGGGTAAATCCACATATTTTAATAACGCTTTCGCAGCACAGAAAAAATGTCTGAGAGCAATTTGTGGTTAAAAAGCCTTTGACTCTTGTAGACCGTTGTTTAAAAGCTTAACATTCTTACTCCTACTAGTACATACATCTACGAAATTTGTTCCTTTGTAAGAAAATAGTAAGAAATTGCCGTGTAGTGTCGGCTTAGAATAACACTACCCCATTTCTACCCGTGGGTGATCATAAGGGGCGACTAAGGGTATAGGGGCTTTTTAAGTGATTTTTGAGCATGTGGTAGGAGATCCGTCAAAAAAAAATATTTATAATTACCATCTTTTCCCCAATTAACTTCCAAAAGTGGCTGAGGAATTTCTCATTCCAAAGCTCTGGCTACCCCGTTAAGGGATTTATAGCCGTGAATATATATGTGTATGTATGTATGTATGCAAGAAAATACCCCGACGAATTTGTAAAGGCTTGTAAAGTATGTAATGTCAATGTTAGAGACAAGCAGAAACTAGTTACTCCACTTATGAGAACTATTTTATGCCCAAAAAATTGTTATTCCATGTGCATTCATACTTATAACCATTTGCCAAAGATTTTAGAGTTAAAATTATTACCAAATAATTTATTTAATAGAAAATTAAAGAAATGACTATACGAAATGTATGTATGTATATATAATGTGTTTAAACAAACTAAGAGATTATTTTAATATTAAAAATAATAATTTTGTAGATGACATTTTATAATATAATTATTTCGTTATTTATTTTCTTGACATAATTTATGTTCATATTTGAGTGTTTTTATTCATATTTAATTGTTTGGTTTTAATTTGAATTTACATAATGGTTTGGAATATAATAATTTGTAATAAACTTTATGATGAATTTTAATTTACTATGTTTTATTATTATTTTTATTGCCTTATTATGTATTTGTATTATTATAAATTATGTATTTGTATGTCAAGAAACTTGACGAGACATGTGGTTCCATATATTGTAACATCTTTTAAATACCATGTTCCATGCAAATAAACGATTTCATTTCAACAAATAATTGAATTAAATTATTGGTAAAAGAGATTTATAGACCTAATGTGGAAGATTATGTGAGTAGAGGACGACCACGGGACCACACCTGGACCAAATAGAGAGTGTGCTCAAAAATCGGGCGTTTGAAGTATAAAAAATGAAGAATAGCCTTATAATTAAAACAACTATTGATTTTCGGATATTTTAATCGCGAGTGTGTTTCGACGTTTTCTTCCCGTTACCATGATAACTGAAAAGTTTTCGGAACGTCGGGCCTTAAAAACAATATAATTACACGCGATTAAAATATCCGAAAATTAATAGTTTGTAGCCGCGTGTGACTTATTTAAACTTTAAACACTTACCAGGCACATGGCTGGCAGGGGTGGCGTTCGAACTCTCGAGAGTTTATTGATGAATCACAGCGCAGGCTTACACTTTTCACCATAGGTCCATAGATAAATGTGGTTCAGTCCTTTTTCATCACTTTTTTTCGGGAAATAGACTTGATTCGGAATTTATTTGGTAACTTTTATACGAACGTGTGCACTCACATCGGCGTGTTGAGAAAGAGAGACTAACTTGCGGAAACGGATGTAGTTGTAAGACGTCAGACGTCAATGTTGCCAGTTTCCCGCATCAACGAGGTAGTGTTAGAGAAAATAAGCCACATGAAATAAATCTATTTCTAACGTGAATTAAAAAGTATGTAAACTATGTTTTGTTGTCTTGTGCACACCTAATAAAGAAAATTATAAACTAATTTGTTCCAGTACGGAACATAAACCCGCTCACCTTAAAAGTATATAACTTTTAACAAAATAAAAGAAAATATAACCTAACCTATGACTATGATTTAAATATGTATAAAGTACTCTATTCAATAGGTAGCGGACACAGTTTAACCACTGGCCGCTTAAAAAATTTGTTATTCATTTTGAGCGTAACCACACGGGTGACGTTGTCAGTCCCGGGATGGAGCGCGTGCACGCGAGCCAGCTTCCACTGCAACGGCGGCAGGTGGTCGTCGCGTACAATAACAACAGTGCCTTCACTAATAGGAGGGCCTCGGTCTTGAAGCCACTTTTGACTTTGTTGAATTTCGTGAAGATATTCCCTACTCCATCGCTTCCAGAAATGTTGGACGGATTGCTGAACCCATCGCCAACGCGTAAGTCTGTTAGGATTAACGTCTACCAAGGAAACGTCGGGTAGGGCCGTAAGCGGTTCACCTATCAAGAAATGAGAGGGTGTGAGGGGAAGCGGATCTGAAGCTGACGAACTCATCACGGACAGAGGACGCGAATTAAGAACCGCTTCGATTTGACACAGAAGTGTGTGCATTTCATCGTACGTTTGGGTACGAGTTTCAAGTACTCTACGTAAGTGGTGCTTAAAACTTTTCACCCCAGCTTCAAAAAGACCCCCGAAATGGCTTGCATGGCTTGGTTGGAAATGCCAAGTTATACACTGTTGAAGAGTTTCCTTTTGCAAATTTCTTTGAACTGAATCATTACCTAAAAAGGCATAAAGCTCTTTCAAATATTTGTCACAACCCACAAAGTTTGTACCACAGTCGGAAAATATATCGGTACATAATCCACGACGGGAAGTGAAACGTCGTAACGCAGCAAGAAAACCTTCAGTGGAAAGCTCGGAAACGATTTCGAGATGAATAGCTTTGACACTCATGCAAACAAATACTGAAACGTAACATTTTATAACTTTGGCATTACGCACCTTATTGGCGCGAACAAAGAAAGGGCCGGCATAATCTACAGCTGTTTTAATAAATGGTCGCGCGGGCCGCAGACGAGTAGCGGGGAGAGGTCCCATGCGCGGTTGCACTGGTGTCGGACGCGCGCTGAAGCAACGAACGCAGCGATGTATACGTTGCCGCACGATATCGCGACACGAGATTATCCAGTACTTTTGCGAGAGCAGGTACTGAACGGTCTGAGGTCCGGCATGTAGATAACACACATGAGCATCATCTATGATTAGGTTAGTTAATGTATGTTTCTTTGGTAAAATCATTTGATGTTTACTATCATAAGATAAGAGTGACTTATGAATCCTACCACCGACTCGTAACAAACCGTCACTATGAAGAAATGGTGTAATACGCCTTAATGATTGAGAAGGCAAATTCCCTTTTGAAATCTTATTTATATCTTCGGTAAAAACCGATTGTTGCACTAAAAGAACGAGTTTTTTCAAGGATTCATTATATTCTGGAACCGTTATATAATCTGAGTGGTGGTTAGTTAAATGTTTGCATTTTTTGTAGAAACGAATTATCCAAGCGGTGATTCGTACTAATTTACCTAGCGAAGAATAACGCTGTATAATCTCAATATCTGTATTAATCGTCGTAGACGCGTTTGATGAAACAATACGCTTCTCTTCATTGGTATCAAATTGTTCATTGAAAGACGGCCATGCATGAGAAGGTCGTTGTAACCAAGCTGGGCCGTGATACCACAGGGGATGGGCGCGTAGCGCGTGGGGCAGTGCACCGCGCGAGGCCACGTCCGCGGGGTTGTCAGCAGAACGGACATGGCGCCAACGAGATGCGGGCACAACAGACAAGATATCACTGGTGCGGTTGGAGACGAAGGTCTTCCAAGTATGAGGTGGTTGGTGTAACCAAGCTAGCACGATCGACGCATCAGACCATGCATACACGTTATCCATATCGACCCGATTGCCGTAGATTGAAAGAACTTTGTCTATTAATTTTGATAATAATAAGGCAGCCATTAATTCGAGGCGGGGTATTGTTAGACGAACCCGTAAAGGGGCCACACGAGTTTTAGCTATAACGAGGTAAGTACGAATTTCTCCGTCACTACTTGTTAAGCGAAGATAAACACAACCGGCATACGCGGTTTCACTCGCGTCAGCAAATCCATGCACCTGTATGGTACAAGTATTACCTAAAATGTGACGCGGAAAAGAAATACCTTTTATTATAGGTAGCTCTTGAATAAAAAGTCTCCATGAATTAATAATATCAATAGGTGGGGTTTCGTCCCAACCAATATTAGCTACCCATAGCAATTGAATTAAATGTTTTGCGTATAAGGTCAGAGGGGACAAAAATCCTAGCGGATCGTAAATCCTAGCTATTTCAGAAAGGATTGCCCGTTTAGTGCATTTTTCAGAATTGACCTGAACATTAAACTTAAAACAATCAGTTTGTGGATCCCAATGTAACCCTAGGACTTTAGTGTGTGTATCCTTCTCGAGGTGCGCAACGGAGACGGTTTCCTGCCGCCCACCATGAGGAGATGACGACTCAACCGCGGCAAGTATCGCCGGCGAGTTGCTGTGCCACTTTCTTAATTCAAACCCAGCCGAGGAGCAAATACCAATAAGCTCACGCTGTAACGCTAGGGCATCGGACTCGGAATTGGCCCCCGCGACCACGTCATCTACAAATATAGATTCCAAGAGTACAGGTGCAGCCAACGGGAACCGGTGACTTTCATCATGAGCTAACTGTTGAATAGTACGCAGAGCGAGGAACGGGGACGAGCTAACTCCGAAGGTGACTGTACGAAGACGAAAATCCTGTACAGGTTCCGCAGGTGAACTCCGCCAGAGGATACGTTGGTAATCCAGATGATCTTTACACATACCTATATTTCTATACATTTGTTTACAATCTGATGTGAAACCTATGAGATGAATACGAAACTTAAGAAGGATATCCACAATGTCGGGATGAAGCTTGGGTCCAGTGAGTAGCACTTGATTCAGGGATACTCCGTTGGATGATTTACACCCTGCATCAAATACTACGCGGGTACGTGTGGTCTCACTGGACTCTTTAACCACGCAGTGGTGCGGAATATAATAGTGTGCGCCCAGGGCGGCATCACTAGTCACGGGCTCCATGTGGTTTAAATCTAAATATTCTTGGATACACGCGTGGTAGTCACGTTTGAGGGTTGGATTACGTTCGAGCCTATACTCGAGCTTATGAAGCCTCGCGAGGGCTGTCTGCCGCGACTCGCCGAGGGGCGGAGCATCGGGTTTAAACGGAAGAGAAACGACGTAGCGGCCGGTAATACCATCGCGAGTATGCGTCCTTTGAAAAAGGGATTCACATAACTCTTCATCAGGAGTGTAACTCCGTTTCTCAGGAAGGGACTCCAGCTCCCAAAACCTTTGCAAATTGTCATTGTCGAATGAGCTAAAACACACATGGGGTGGAGTCGAAACCACGGGATCTAAGTTTAATTTACCCAATAATAAATAACCGAATACACTGTTTACAGCGATCGGAGAACCAGGCAAACCGGAAACGATATTACCTAATAACACATGGGATAGTATATCCGCTCCTAACAACATTTCCACGGGTTGTGGAGTACGAAAATCGGGGTCAGCTAAGGTCAAATTGGTTAAATGTGTCCACCCTTTCTGGGGAAGTGGTACGCTCGGCATGTGAGACATCAACTTTGGTAGAATTAAAGCTTCTACTTGAATTATAGGGTTTTGTTTACCCTTGGGTTTGACTAAACACGAAATTACACCCTTTGGTTTAACTGGTTCGCTATCACCAATACCATATACTGGAATGTTTATTTTCTTACGATTTAAACCTAACCTTTGCGCGCACGACTCAGTTATAAAGGAAGCCTGGCTTCCCGAGTCCACAACACACCTAATGGTCGATAGTATAGAAGAGCCAACACATACATCGATGAGCGCGGTCGATAGTAGCACCGTGCTAGTTCGCATAGAAGGAGCATTGGAATTCGAAGCGCAATTATTATGAATAGAATTCGACTCGGACTGAGTTGGCGGCACTGGGTCTACCTTGGCAGGGGGGAGGGTGATAACAGCGGAGTCACTGACTACCGGCGAGGCTTGATTAGAAAAATGAATTAAACTATGATGCCTTTTGTGACACGAGCGACACACATAACTTGATTTGCAATTGATAACATTGTGACCTACATTTAAACAATTATTATAACAAATATTTTTATTTTGAATTAAATTGTACCTCGCGTGAGGTGTAAGATTTAAAAACTTTGAACATTTTGTCAACGAATGTTGAGCTTCACAGCATATACAAGTTTGCTTCTTAAGTACATTGTAACTACGTTGATTTTCGTCTGTTTGACGAGTAGGGACATTGTTTGTAGCCAATGCATTGAATGATCGCTGCTGCGTGATAGTGCGGCTTGATAGCGAACTACCCACTTTTGTATTTTGGTGTGAAATGGACTGCCCACCAACGGAAATGTTTATGATTTCGTCAGCGGAAATTTCTTTTTCAAGAAATGTGATCAATGTGTTTACATCGGGAATAGAAGATGGTTTCACTAGCGATCTTTCAAAACACTTCCTAGTACCAACTGGAATTTTACGTAGTAAAATGTTTAAAAGTATGAAATTCCATTGGCCCACGGGAAACTGCATAGCTTCAAGTGCCTTAATATTTTCTTGGTAGACGTTAAGTAGCCGACGCAGGCTATGAACCGATTTATCACTACAATTTTCGATGTCGAGAATTCGATCGAGATGTTTTGACGCGATGACTCGCTTATTTTCATAACGAGAAATTAATATTTCTAAAGCGATGGCGTAATTATCTTCGGAAATCGGCAAGGATTTTATAAGATTAAAAGGTTCGTTCTTTACAGTAAGTATTAAGTACCTAAGCTTCTCGGCATCCGTGTAGGCACTGTTGCTATGCACTAACGACTTAAATAAATCAATGTATGATGGCCAATCCGTAGGATCGCCACTAAACGAGGGCAATGGTAAAGTAGGCAAAGTTTTACTGTGATGACACTGCTGAGGAGCCTCAGACGATGAAAGAAAAATACGACTTGAGCGACGGACACGTTCCTCCTTTTGCTTAAGGTCGTTAAGATGAGCTAAGATGCCATAATACAAATCGTTAAATTCATTCCGAATAGTTATTTGTTCATCTTTATCAAAGCACTTATGTTTAAACAATATTTTTTCTATTTTACACTGGACTTTCGTAAACTTTCTCTGATGAGCTGAAATGTCTATAGTTCGCGAACGAAATTGCTGCTCATCGGTAGTTGCAAACTGTAATGTACGCCTAAGTTCTTCGAGAATCAAGTCCCTTTCGAATATGTCTTGTTCACAAACATGATCGTTCTCGGCCATTTTGCGTAACAAAGATGGCGACTCAAACGATTGAAATGAATTTGAAATTACTGAGTACGTAGTACTGCACAACACAAGACAACAAAACAAAAGATGAAATCGGATCCGGCTCGAAGGACCAAAATAATTTATGTAGCCGCGTGTGACTTATTTAAACTTTAAACACTTACCAGGCACATGGCTGGCAGGGGTGGCGTTCGAACTCTCGAGAGTTTATTGATGAATCACAGCGCAGGCTTACACTTTTCACCATAGGTCCATAGATAAATGTGGTTCAGTCCTTTTTCATCACTTTTTTTCGGGAAATAGACTTGATTCGGAATTTATTTGGTAACTTTTATACGAACGTGTGCACTCACATCGGCGTGTTGAGAAAGAGAGACTAACTTGCGGAAACGGATGTAGTTGTAAGACGTCAGACGTCAATGTTGCCAGTTTCCCGCATCAACGAGGTAGTGTTAGAGAAAATAAGCCACATGAAATAAATCTATTTCTAACGTGAATTAAAAAGTATGTAAACTATGTTTTGTTGTCTTGTGCACACCTAATAAAGAAAATTATAAACTAATTTGTTCCAGTACGGAACATAGTTAATATAGTGAAAATCTTAGAAAATACTAAGGAAGAGCCTGTATTAAAATATTTATGGATATAAATGAAGCTAGAGAGGTTTGCCAGGATAACACAAAGAGGCGATCAAATAGCCTTTGCCTACAATTAAAATATTGGTGTGACTCAAACATTGGTGCTAACCTGCATAATACATACTAAGGGAAACAAACGGGTTAGTGTTCATCAAAACTACATTCTTACATCTATACTGTGTGTATAAAAAGAAATCAACCTAGAGTATCATCATAATTGAAAATAAATCAGCGACTTTTCAAAAGTTGATTAAGTAAAAGATTGTAAAATAAAAGATACCGTTAGTCGCTTTTCACTACTCCGAAAAAAAGGAATGAGTTAAATGATATTTCATACTTTGCCATACAATATCCAAATTTTATAAGTAAACGAGGAAATTCTAATGTTTCAGCTCTAGCTACCCTCTTTTGATATTTATAGCCGTAAGTATATGAATTTAGAAGAAAATCATTTTTATTTATACAAATAATAAATCTGATATAATTTAAAGGCGTCACATAACTATCTCATCGCGTAACGTCGGCTCTATAAAAATGGTAATGAGATATCACTACGCTGTCTCCTCTTTACAACACAAGACTGTATATAGGTGTAATAATTGATAGGAAATGTCTGAAAACTTTCCTACGAAATAAGGTTTTTGTGTGTAAAATTCGATCTTTTCTATCACTAGGGTCGAATGTGCTAGCTCTGTTGAGAAAAACAAGATAATTGCAGGATCACTTAATAGCTTACCATATTGTTTTACAATTGTTATGCCTTTTTAGTCATTGTAAATAAGTCGTGATAATGGTGACCATACTGTTAGGCGGCCGACCCTGTTAGTCTTTTTAAAAAAAACTACAAAATACACCCTAAAGTTTATTAAAGGAAAAACACCAATATTCTCACAACACGAAACAAAGGACTGATTTCCTAAGTTGATAGGCGCTAAAGCCAAGATGCGCGTCTCGCGAGGTCCAGAATCTAACTGACTAAAAATAATGAATTAATTTAAAACAATAACTATTATTCAAAGAAATGCTGACTTTCAATAATATACTAAGGAAAATTACTAGTGTGACTGAGATGCTGATTGAGCTCTAAGTACATAGAAATAAGGGTTATAGAGCCTGTAAGTTTGACACTAACACAATTTGAATTTTCGATGCTTGAATTTGAAGGAGTTGGCAGAAGAAGCACGATGTTGAATATCTTGAGTTAGCCTGGCGCTCGACGGGACTAAGGCGCTGGTGATGAGTTCGGAGATCGCGGGCTCGGGCTGGCGAGGCTTACCGTCGGACCTGGGGTGATGTGTAGCTGATGCAGGCTTTGCCTATGGGCAAAGTCTTACTGTCGATCAGAGACTTTTGCAGGGGACCTGGTTTTTGTTCTAGCTTCTTCGGTATCTCTTCGACGAAAGAAACACGCTAGAATCCCACTTCTGACACCAATTTGTTAGGCGGCCGACCCTGTTAGTCTTTTTAAAAAAAACTACAAAATACACCCTAAAGTTTATTAAAGGAAAAACACCAATATTCTCACAACACGAAACAAAGGACTGATTTCCTAAGTTGATAGGCGCTAAAGCCAAGATGCGCGTCTCGCGAGGTCCAGAATCTAACTGACTAAAAATAATGAATTAATTTAAAACAATAACTATTATTCAAAGAAATGCTGACTTTCAATAATATACTAAGGAAAATTACTAGTGTGACTGAGATGCTGATTGAGCTCTAAGTACATAGAAATAAGGGTTATAACAATACCCACAGTACATCAGATAACAATAAAGGCTTCTTTATTAGACTCATCTTAGTTGCCATTTTGAGTTTTTTAACGGAAATAAAGTCAACTACTACTACTACCTTATCTACTTTTATTCACCGCTGTGTAGTTTTTGGCTTAGATTATGCATGTTATCCTTGGGTATTTTTAAGAAACGACTTAGGTAATTGGGGCATTTTAAGTGATATGGTTGGAGTCCCACCTTTATTTTACATATTTTTCTCCAATCAACTTCAAAAAGTAGCTAAGAAAGGATCATGGGCATTTTTGTATAGGAGCTGGGCGTTACACCAACAGTAATAAAATGCGTTGTAATTTATTTTATTGCACGTCTTGATAACCCCTACATACTTGTTATCCCCAATATGGACCGGGTATTATTGCAAAAAAAACACAAAGGTTGGTTAAATAATACTTTGCCGTCAGGCGAAAAAAAATCTTCGGTCATCGTCTTAAGGACTATATTCGTTTGATCGCAAATCTAATACTGACACCTTATTAGTTCACCTCACTTATGCATTGCTGTTCTCTCGTAGGGGAAAATAACTCTCCACACATGGTGTTAAGACCTATATTTGTTTGCTGTTAAATCACTATTCGTTTACACAATACAAAAACATAAATATGAGGTTCGAGACCCGTCAATGAGTTATTTTAATGTTTATTTTCTAATAGTGAAAATATTAGTAATGTTTTGGTTGTCAGTCCTAAGCCTGGAAAGTATGAAAGACAATCGAGATATTTATTCTTACTGATACTTCATGATAAATAACTATATTTCTTCAAAATTAAGTACAAGTAATACAACATATGGGACTCATTCATTAAACATTATCAAAAGCATCATTTTTTTCATTCACGAACTAGCGAATGTTATAAGAAAGATACGAGAACGCGAGAACCGCAAGTTATTCATCTTTCCAACTCAATCTCTTCATTTAGTCCAATTCGTTCTGCAGTTCATTTAGTCCAACGGCTCTGAAGGAGCCTAATGAGCCGCTGAACGAAGTGGACTACTGGACTACATTCGCGAAGTAGTTCTTTTAAGTGAAGGAACTAAATGAACTAAGTTCTTTTCACTGAATCGTTATGCGCACGCGCAGTGACGCGTACGCACGCTTTCTTTGTTCGGTACCTGAGTGAGAGACGTAAGAAAGGGATGGAATGCAGTAATTCGTTAGGTTACCAACCAATAAATTGACATCTTTTGCCTAGTACTGCACGATATTGTCTGTGTTGTCTCTGCGGTGAGCGATTGTTTTGGATTCTATGCGTTTGAACATCACTGAATATCTCTGTTCTCCGGTTGTTTGGGTAATCGCCGTCATAGTATAAAATTAAGTTATGATCATTAGCTTTCACATAAAATATATTTTAACGCTGTTGGTGTTACGCCCATTTTGACCATGACCCTTTCTTATTATGAAACTCTGGCTTCCCCTTCTAGAGATTTGTAGCCGTGAGGTTTTGTATTTACAAAAAGTGGTAGCGTAAGCTTCTGTAAAGCAAAGTTTAGTAAAAGATAAAGGATGGAAAATCAAGGATGGTAGGTGATAAATCTATATCCACATTGACTGAAAATTACTTATAAAGCCCGAATCCCTTAGTTACCCATGACGATACCAGCGGAAGTACGTACAGACATTCATACATATACTCACGGCTATAATTCCCTAGAAAAGGTAGCCAAAGCTTCGAATTAAGAAATTCCTTAACCGCCCGCGGAAGTGCAATTGCTGCATGCTATTTCTAAGCCGACACGACACAGCTCAATTATAAAAGAAATATTATATAAATACATTAAATAGTCTTTTGTAGTTCTAAACATCACGATACAATTTTTCTAACTTTTGCTCATACCAAATAAGTAAGTTGTATTTCTTTTCTATAATACCCAAATTAAAAAAAAACCATGTCAAACAAAACATATTTTTTCAGTACAAAATATTCAAGCAACTAATTACCGAATTTTATCGATAATGGTGTCCCAACTCTATCCACATGAAAAGGTTATGCTTCCCGCGTGATGCATTGAGGCCATTTTTAAGCGTCTGCGGCGAAAGCTTTTCAGCGACGCTGTAAAACCCTCCTTACGTGAAGTGTCGAGGTATCAGCTAAGATTAGATTTAAAATTGATGAAATGGTTGCTGCATAAAAAACTGTTTACTTTCCGGCGTTTCGTTAGGTTATTGCTCTTTTTTGCTTGGCGAAATTATGTTATTAGGGATTTAGAATTCTTTTTATGACATGGAGAGGATGGATTAGAGATTGGTAAAGGGATTTTTAGAGTCAATGTAGATGTTTATGTCAGTAAAGGATGATCATTAAGGACATATTGATCTCAATTAAAGAATATGCTCGATAATACAGGCATCTAATGTCTTGTAAAATTATAAATAAAACATACTATTGTGAATATAATAGCTTAGTTGACGTTCTCAAAACTAATTTGTATTAGTTCAACTTATGTATAACAAAAAAAACATGTTTTATATATAAATATACCAACAACTGTCGATACAATTTAATTAAGAATAGCCTTACCTCTACATACATACATACATACATATACTCACGGCTATAAATCCCTAGAAGGGGTAGCCAGAGCTGAGGAATTAGAAATACCCTTACCCCTCTACGTTAAATATGTACATGGGCATAGATTTTTCAAAGTAGGTTAGAAACAAATACTTGTTTGCGCTCCCATTAGCAACAACGGTGTGTGTTTACCTGAAACAAACAAGGTGGAACGTTAATTTCAGACAATGTTTAACAATAACTCCTTTGTTGTGCCATTTTAATAAATAATCAGGTAATTGTAGTGCATGTCTTTGAAAATCGTTGATATAGATTTTGAATAACATGCATACATACATATACTCATGGCCATATATCCCAAAAAGGGGTTGCCAGAGTTTTAGAGGTAGAAACTCCTCAGCCACATTTAGAAGTTGATAGGGAAGAAGATGGTAGAGATAAAGTATCGTTAGTGACGGGTCTCCAACCACATCGCCCAAAAAAACTTAAAAAAGGCCCATACCCTTAGTCGCCTCTTATGACACCCGTGGGTAGAAAGGATTAGTGATATTCTTCCCTTTTTGGGATTTATGGCCGTGTGTATAATAAAAAAACTGGGTCAGCAAGTTGCATTAAAACAAATCTTTATGAAGTGAATACTGGGAATTCCAAAAATGCAGTAGGTAGTATAGAGGGTTGCCATCCTCTTTAAAAACCTCGACTTGAAAGTAAATATTACAATTTTTAAGCCCTGATAAAACGGTTTTTAAATATTCAAGGCTTTTGATAAATAAATTGTTGGGTTTTTTTAAAATCATAATTTAATTACAAGGCTATACATCTCAAAAAGTGATAGTTGGAGCTACGGAATAACAATTTTGCCGGCCCCTTATTTTAAAGGGAAATCTTTGTAAATGAAAGGATTTTTGTAACTTAAAAAGACCCAATACTCTTACTCAGCTCTTACGACAATTATCAAATATCTGGGAGGAATTATATTTTTAAATCATCTTATCTTAAAAACCCAATACGATGCTTCAAAACGATCGAAAACAGTCCAAAATATAATACATGTCGTGGAAAAAACCGAACGCATGGTAACCCTACATTTGTGTGATATTGTCGATCGCAGCTGAGAAATGTGAGTTATTGACTTGGAGAGCCATCGACAGTTTATCGATTATCGAGTAGTGTTAACATGTTATCGATATCGATATTATCCTTGAACTCGCTGACCTATTTCTGAAATGGTCATACATTTTTATCATGTCACAGGCGACAGAGATAAGTTCCTGAAATTTTTCTTGTTTCGTTAAATATAAAAATGTTCTTATATATGGTCTTTTATTTGTCACTTTAGACTATAGCCGTTTAATATGCCCTACCATATATTATATAATACCTATACATAACGTTAAGTTTCATAATATAATGTTTCATGTTAGTTGCTTTGGGTTACATCCATACATACATACATATACTCACGGCTATAAATCCCTTGAAGGGGTAGCCAAAGCTAGGGAATGAGACATTCCTCAGCCACCTTTGGAAGTTGCGTGGGGAAAAGATGGTGAAATAAAGGTTGTTGGTGATGGGTCTCCAACCGCATCGCCCAAAAGTCCTTTAAAAGCCCCAATACCGTTAGTCGCCTCTTACGTACACCCACCGGAAGAAACGGGGTAGTGCTATTCTAAGCCGACACTACACGGCATCCATACTTTTTTTAAATAACTACTTTGTACCAATCATTAGACTGTCACCTGTTCTGTTTACCAACCAAATAAATCCAATATATAAAATTCAAGTGTAACAGTATTTGTCACCGAACTCTTGAGAAACGGCTGAACCAATTGAAATAAAATGTTACATACACATTAATCAGGTCAGAGAATAGGCTTATTACTATTTTTTATACTCCTTAGTGATATGAGTTGTACATCCCTAACATTATTATTTTTATTTTATAGCCTACAAATTCCCTAGAAATAATTTATATAGCAAAACAATATTTGCCAGTTCAAACCCATGACGCTAGATCTTAAAGCTCGTTCCCCAATCACTAGACCAAAGGTTCCATCTTTGAGGCGTAAAACCAAGCTTCTAATTACAGTAACTCCACAAAAGTTGAGAAGAGTGCGCACATTAATTTTCTTTGTGCTACTGACACGAATGAACCCTTTTGTGCGTGCGTTCCTCTTATGTAATTAAGGCTTATGAAAGTTGGTTAACAATTTAAGACAATGTGTGAGCGTTGAATATGTTCGCTTGAATTATCAAAATGGTAGAGAGAGTTTTGGCCACGTGGTTAATTCATAAGGTGAACAATCTAACTATACTTTCAGCTGTTATTGTAAATTAGAATTATACATACGTATACTCACGGCTCTAAATCCCTAGAAGGGGTAGCCAGAGCTAAGGAATCAGAAATTCCTCAGCCACTTTTGGAAGTTGTGTGGGGAAAAGATGATGAAATAAAGGTTGTTGGTGATGGGGTCTCTAACCGCATCGCCCAAAAATCCCTCAAAAGCCCCAAAACCGTTAGTCGCCTCTTACGTACACCCACCGGAAGAAATGGGGTAGTGCTATTCAAAGCCGACATTACACAACAATTAGAATTATGGGTTTAAAAAATCAATAATAAAAGATTATTGTTTCATGTAATTTTGATATCAAAAGTTAACATATACTTAATAATCCACTCTCTACATAAAAGGCATGGCCCCTGTAAGCTTAGTCTAAGAATATTTATATTTGAAAATTGGATAAACTGTTGTTACTAACATAAATTAAAACTAAATTGTTCTTCTTCTTCTTTTAGTGCCTCTCCACTACTGGAGGTTGGCAGTCAGCTCCGAGTATCCCCTTTGGTCTTGGGCTAGGCGAAACAGGTCTCGACGCCGGCTATGTTGGTCTATTTTCTGATGTTTGAGAGCCACGATGCCCTTCTTCTTTCGACGCTCCGTTTCCCTTCAATCTTTCCCATCATGACCACTTGAAGCAGTTGGTATCGATCGTGGCGGAGCACATGTCCCAAATACGCAACTTTTCTTCTTTTGATGGTGGTCAGGAGTTCTCTAAATTGTTGTAAAACTAAATAATATTTTACATATTTTTACAAAATATTCGTAAATGGTATGCTGTTGTGTAGTGTTGGTAAAGAATAAAATTTATTTTTGCAGTTATCCTAAAAGGTGACTTAATTGTTTTTTAGACAATGTGGCTGACGACCCATCACGAAACTTTCTTTATTTAACAATCTTTTCCTCAATCAACTTCCATAAGTTTGAGTGGCTGAGAAATTTCTATTTCTTTAGCTCTAGTTACCTTCATTTAGGATTTATAGAAGTAAAAATATGTGTGCTCTTTTCTTGCTCTCGTAAGCCAAGAGAAGGAACTTAATTTTGTTTTATTTCCCTGTTTAATGTTATTATTAATTTTTGAAACGTCTTTTTGTTCCTTTTTTCTTGAAATTCTGTATATGTTTTCTTTATAAAAAATATGTTGTTATTCAAAGTTGTTGGATTTGGAGTCGGTAACAAATAAAAATCTTTCTTTCTCTTCTCTCTTTTATGTGCGCATGTTGAAAATGAAGGAGAATTCCTCAATTTTAAATACCTCTTTACGATTTAAAGCCGTGATTATATATAAGTGTGATATTAACGTGGTTTCGAATAAAGTACGAGACAATTCAAAATAAATTCATAAAATGTTTGTCTCGCGAAATACAAATTAGACACACGTACAGGATTTACTCTTTACAGTTGCCACAGAGTTAATAATTATTCAGACAAACCAGTCAACTTTCAGACAGTGAGTAATTTATGGGACACTTTATTTGGGTGATAAAATCTAGTGTGCCATACATTGGTAAAACGGTTTTGGTTTGGAAATCAGTTTCGATGTTGATATGCAAGTCAGGCTAATTCATTTCTTTTGTAATATGTCTGCATTGTTTTATTTGAACTTATGACTACTTTTTGGCATCATTTTATTCATTGGAATTTGATGTTTAGTGTCGGCTTAGAATAGCACTACCCCATTTCTTCCGGTGGGTGTACGTAAGGTATTGGGGCTTTTAAGGAATTTTCGGGCGATGCGGTTGGAGACCTTTCACCAACAACCTTTATTTCACCATCTTTTCCCCACGCAACTTCCAAAATTGGCTGAGGATTTTCTAATTCCCTAGCTCTGGCTACCCCTTCAAGGGATTTATAGGCGTGAGTATATGTATGTATGTATGTTATTCATTGGAAACAATATTTAAATATTTTAAAATATATAGAGTGATTTTACCATAGAACCTTGATAGTCACTTTATAGATTTTTGTTCACTTATGAAGCGATCCTATACAACGCTATACCTTAATAAAAACCGTAATCAAGTGCTTCTGTAAAACTAAAATAAACGTAAAACTGCTTAAACTAATCTGTTTCAATATGCTTACAAATAACATAACTTAATAACCATTGAGATTACATACATATACTTATACTCACGGCTATATTTCCCTTAAAGGGTAGCCAGAGCTAAGGAATAATCAATTTCTCAGCCACTGTTGGGAGTTGAGTGGGGAAAAGATGGTATAAATAAAGGTTTTGGTGATGACTCTCCAACCGCATCGCCCCAAAATCCAATAAAAAGCCCCAATACCCTTATTCACCTCTTACGACACCCTTGGGTAGAAAGGGGTAGCGACATTCTTAGCCGGCACTACACGGCCATTGAAATTGTCGTAGGTTTGTAATATGTGCATGTATGGGATTTTTAAGTGGTTTTGCAGTTCGAGGCCCATCACCAACGATACTTTACTTTTACCATCTTGTCTCCTATCAACTTCCAAATGTGGCTGAGGAGTTTTTAGCTCTGAAGTTCTGGTTACCTCTTTTTGGGATTTATGGCTGTGAGTAACAAACCGTTAATACAAAGTCCCTTCTAATCTCTGCATACTCTATGGCCGCAGTAAAACCACGCAAAAACGTAATCCGGTGAACGTGATATTAAATAAAAGACATCCATTACGTTTCCTGCAACCGAAGCTGTGGTATCTTCAATATGTATTTTTTGTAAATTTCAATCGTATATTCAAGTATATAAGATTCATTTTTGAGTAAACTGATCAGCGTTTTGGTGAAACAATTATGCTATCACATTAAAATACGGTTTTTGATAGAGACGAGGTGTTTTTAAATTGATATTCCAGTATAGGGTTAATGTCGGAGCAAATATGAGTATTATAAACATAAAATCTAATAAAATAACATAAGGTTAACCGTATTACAATTATCAGAAACGTAATGCAAAATAAAAACATGACATTACAAAAAAATATTCATATGTTAGACACATAATTCATTACTTTTAAGTAAAGATTACACAGACTTTTTAAGTTTAATAAGATTTCAAATATATTTGTGTTTGTATACATTTACTCATCAGACGATTCTGGCATACAGAACAACTCTATATTTAGTTTAATTTTGGATCAATTCTTATATATTTTTATTATTATTTGGTGCGATATAATATAAACGAATTTATAGTGATGAGTATTGATTTGGACTGAATTATGTATTTTTTTAAATTTTCTATTGATCGTGTAGTGCCGGATTAGAACGTTACTACTCCTTTCTACCCACGGGTGTCATAAGAGGCTATTAAGGGTATGAGGCTCTTTAAGTGGTTCTTGGGCGATGCGCTTGGAAACCCAACATAAACGATACTTTATTTCTACCATTTTGTCCACTATCAACTTCCAAATGTGGCTGAGGAGTTTCTATCTCTAAAGCTCTGGCTACCCATTTTTGGAATTTATGGCCGTGAGTATATATATGTATGTATGTTTAAAATTTGATATAAAAGTTGTTTTTCAACAACAGCTGATAGTAATGTTACGTAATATCCAGAAGATTTTATTAATACCTCTGCCTACATTTCGGGTTATGGTGAATATTTGAACGTTTAAATTTGAGAGCGATTCCATAACTTTAGCAACTCCATGCACTCAACAGGAAATGCAATGAAAACACAGCACCAAAATACAAACAGTGCTTCGTTCATAATTTCGTAAATGATATGCAATCCAGCTAGGTGGAGCAAACTACATAATTGCCGCTTGCAAAATACCTTGTTGGGAGCTCTAAACTTTAATAAGTCTATTTTCTATGCGGTTTTTGTTGCGATGCGAAATTTGCGGATAGATTTATTTGACTATTTGGCTTCTCGTTATAATTACTATACTGTGGTTTTAACTTTGATCAGCGGTGTTAAGCCAATATAATACAATTTTACATCATTTATTTGTCTTGATATGGCATGCTAAAACGGCGTTTGTACTATAAGTTTTATCTTATTTTTTTAGGATAGTCCTTGTCCAAATGACTTGAAACGAATACATACATACATATACTCACGGCTATAAATCCCTAGAAGGGGTAGCCAGAGCTAAGGAATTAGAAATTTCTCAGCCACTTTTGGAAGTTACGTGAAATAAAGGTTCTTGGAAATCCCTTTAAAACCCTTTTACCGCTGGTCGCCTTTTACGTACACCCACTGGAAGAAATGGGGTAGTGCTGTTCTAAGCCGGCACTACACAGCATCGAATACTATCAAATAAATATTTTCGACGTTCAACTTCAAATCCTAAATTTCAGTTAGAAATCATCATAAATACTAGAGGTTCTTGCTATCTAAATAAGTATTCCAAGATATCATCTGTAGTACTCACTGATATTAGAAATAAAAATTGGAATTATCAATTGGATAAAATTATGCGATTGCAGTTATCTAAGTTGCTTAGGCAAGGCACCAGATTGTGCGTTGGTTTAGTTTGATTTGTATTAAAATTACGTTACGTAAATTACCATAGAGAGGATGGATGATAGAAAATTGGTAAAAGGGATCTATAGAGCTAGTGTGGATGGGAATGTTAGTAGAGGACGACCACGGAGAACAAACTTGGACCAAATTGAGAGTGTGCTCAAAAATGCTGGCGTCCGAAGTATGTAGAATAAAAGAACATGTATGAAAAGATTGATGGATGTAAACGAAGCTAGAAAGGTTTGTCAGGATCGTATGAAGCCTACCCCAATGGGAACTAATGGCGTGAGTATATGTATGTATGTATGTAAAATTACGTCTTCTGTTAATTTAAATGTAAATTAAGCACAGGACTGATTAGAAAACAACAATAATCATAAACTTGGTAACTGTAGAAATCAAACAGTTGGTAAAATCGATTTTTTCCAAATTGGCCCTCATCGAAGTCTGAAATTGGTTAGATATTAATATTTGCTTACTTAATTATACTCACACCAATTGTTCTCATTGGGTTAATCTTCATACACTTCTTACTCATATACTTTTACATGCTTTTATGGCTATAAATGCTTATTAGGGGTAGCCAGAGCATTAGGATCAGAAAGCTTTTAGCCACTTTTGTAAGTTAAGTGGAGTGTAAAATAAATGTCTTTGGTGATGCGTCTCAAACTAACTGCATCGCCCAAAAATCACTTCAAAAGCCCCAAAACCCTTATTCGCCTCTTAAGATCACCCATGGGAAGAAATGAGGTTAGGTTAGGTTACTAGGTATAGAAAGAAGTAGGTTATTCAAAGCCGACACAACACAGCAACCGCCTTTTATTCTTCTCAATTCGGACTCCCGTCTTAGTTAAAACGTTTTCAATGTATTGTTCAATTATGCTGGTGTTTGTATGTATGTATGTAAATATTCGTGAGAAATCATGTAAATTAATCCTTGTTAGTTGTAGCTCAGAATATAGTGAATTCTAGTTTATTTAACAAGCAAACATTCAAAGCAGTGAATCTCAAACACAGACGAATCACTTGGTTTAGTTCTAACGTAACATAATATTCACTTCATTTCTGCCGTACAATACTATATGATCAAATTGAAATGCAGCAAATGTTGGACATACATACATACATATACTCACGGTTATAAATCTCAAGAATGGGTAGCCACAGCTAAGGAATTAGAAAATGACATACATACATACATACATATACTGACGGCTATAAATCCCTAGAAGGGGTAGCCAGAGCTAAGGAATTAGAAATTCCTCAGCCACTTTTGGAAGTTGTGTGGGGAAAAGATGGTGAAGTAAAGGTTGTCGGTGATGGGTCTCCAACCGCATCACCGAAAAATCCCTCAAAAGCCCCAATACCGTTAGTCGCCTCTTACGTACACCCACCGGAAGAAATGGGGTAGTGCTATTATAAGCCGACACTACACAGCACACTTTAGACTGTTATAATAAACCTGCAACCGTGATTGCTCCGTGGGAAGACCACCGCTTCTATTTGCAGAGAGGCTTGGGTTTGAATCCTGAATCGGGCCGACTTAATTTGCCTTTTCCTAAGTCATACATACATACATACATATTCTAACTCCGTTAGTTCCCACTGGGGTAGGCAGAGACTATCGATCGCCACTTTGTACGATCCTGGCAAATCTCTCTATCTTCATTCACATCCATCAATCTTTTCATACATGCTCTTTTATTCTTCATACTACGGACACTTGCCTTATTGGGTATATTTTCTATTTGATCCAAATGTGTCCTCCAAGGTAGTTCTCTTCTAACATTACCTAAGTCATTTTATTGTTTAATTTCTAAAGCTTGTCAACGTTGAGAGAATATCTGCTTACTCATTTTTCTGTAATGTATTTTTTGCCGCGTTGGGCCCGCTTGGAATGTCACTACCCGTGTCTACCCACAGGTGTCGTAATAGGTGACTAAGGTCATGGGGCCTTCTTAAGTTTTGTGTTGGAGACCCATCACCAACAATACTTTATTTCTACCATCTTGTCCCCTATCAACATTAAAAATTGGCTAAGGAATTTCTAATTCTTTATCTCTGGCTACCCTTACTAGTGATATGTAGCCGTGATTATATGTATGTATGTATCAAATGTTACTTCACCCTTCAAATGGCCAATTTGTTTCCAGTCAAATATCGTCGTTTCAATAAAACATTCATGTACATACAAGAACAAAGCTTCTACAGAAAAAACAATACAATAATCTCCTCAAGGGAATTCGGGATATCGTCGAAGCATCGGATCCAAATTAGATTTTAAATGCGTACGAACAAGTCCCGAGGGCCTCTGCGTTACCCGAAAATATGATCTAATAAGACTGTCAGATACAATAACAAATGTTCTTTAGGTAGATCGGATATTTATTTGGAAATGGGTAGCCATTTTCATCAGCAACGATCCTTTATTCAATAATCTTTTTGTTGTTTAAAACAATAATATTAACGGGGAACAGAAAAATAAAACAAATCATCATTCAGACTAAGTCAACTCAACAAAACTCAACTCAAAGGTTCACGACATTTATCCCCGAAGGTGTTGGCAGAGGTACTAAAACTTTAGAAGATCATGGGACATGGTCACCTGTTATTAGTACCCACGTTTTGCTTGGACAGTGTGCTAACATAATAGAGGGCAGGCCTATCGCCGTTTTGTACGAATGCACTGTCAACACAACTTAGCCATATGGTTGCCTCACGGTGTATTCCGTCACCGTTAACAACCATGGTAGTTTAACCACACATATGACTTTAAAAAAAAATGATGTAGGCCGGACCCGGGATTTGAACCCTCATTATCTGCCTGATAAGCACTATCACGGTTCTTTCAATCTTTTAATTGTTTATCAAATTAATAATATTAACGGTAAATAAATTAATTAATTAATTGATTAAGCTGTGTAGTGTCGGCTTAGAATAGCACTACCCCATTTCTTCCGGTAGGTGTACGTAAGAGGCGACTAACGGTATTGGGGCTTTTAAGGGATTTTTGGGCAATGCGGTTGGAGACCCATCACCAACAACCTTTATTTTTACCATCTTTTCCCCAAGTGGCTGAGGAATTTCTTATTCCTTAGCTCTGGCTACCCCTTCTAGGGATTTACAGCCGTGAGTATATGTATGTATGTATGTATGTAACGGGAAACAGTAAAAATTAAACAAATGTTCAGATACAAGCTCAAGAAATTATGTTAAGTTTGAGTTATTCAAAATTGTCAAAAAGCGTGAGTGTGAGTGTGGAATCATCAAATGATGAATCAATGATTATCAAATCAACACGGGAACTATAAGAACAGTCGTGATATTGAATCAAGCTTGAAATATTGATGGATGTAAACGAAGCTAGAGAGATTTTCCAGGATCGTACAAAGTGGCTCGAATCGAAAGTGATCGATAGTCTTTACCTAAAATGTCGTTAGACTAGAACTAACCCACAAGCTAACACTAAACCGAGTTATCAACCTTCTGAAATTCATACAACATTATTATGTAACAACACCAATTTTTCCTTCACACCATCTGAGCTGTCGACAGCAAAAACGGTTGATTGACTTGACATATCTCACCTCTTTGTTGAGCTGGCAATTTGACACGTCAATTTTTTTTCCAAACCGATCGTTTTTGGCGGGAATTTATCTATGGAACGATACGTCCCGCGCAAATGTGTGTGATTCGTGTAATGTGTGCTATCAACGGAAAACATTTTCTTTCGACTGAAAAAGAACATCAGTCGGTAATTTATTTAAGTATTATTACATGGTATTAGTGGTATTTCTATAGGTTTCTTATGATATTTAAAATAAAGGTTTGGTTGCTCCACTGCGCAACTCTTTCTCACTAGAAAGAGTAAATTCTTAAATGCCCATTTTAAATCGAACCTTGACTTGTATACGTGAGGAATATCTTAATCCGAAGCTCTGGCTACCCCTTCTAGGGATATTTAGGCGTGAGTATATGTATGTATGCATGTACGTTTAGAAACAACCTTTCCCTGTGATACAAACGATGATAAATTAACTACACGTATAACTTTAGAAAAGACAATTTGTTGTAGGCCCGAACTCGGATTTGAACACTCATCGTCTGCACGCCAAGCTGTGTCCTACCCACTGAGCTATCGCGGTTAAAATTTCCTACAAGAAAATTGCCAAGATTAACATCGCTCTATTTCTTTCCTTGATTTGCTTCAAAAGTGGCTTAGGGAGCGGCTGCAAGGAGCCTTTTAAGTGATAACCATCTAAGTAGTTTAGTTAAAGAGGTTGGTGTAATCTTGAAAAAAAAAACAGCATTATACTTTTTTTATACGGCGGTTTTGTAGTTTTTATATTTATCTATCAAGCGCATTTTCTCCCTATGTTGGGTCACACTCACACACATTGTTATATTATTGGCACCATTTATTATTACTGAGTATTATAATAATATTATAATTAATATAAATAGGGACATAGCACAGAGAATAAGTTGATCCCTTGCAATTTACGTTATAACTTGTGCTAAGAGGTAATAACCCGACAAAAAATTAAATAATATACAATACATACATACATATAGTCACGGCTATAAATCCCTAGAAGGGGTAGTCAGAGCTAAGGAATTAGAAATTCCTCAGCCACTTTTGGAAAATTGAGTGGGGAAAAGATGGTAAAGTAAAGGTTGTTGGTGATGGGTCTCCAACCGCATCGCCCAAAAATCCGTTAAAGCCCCAATACCGTTAGCCACCTCTTACGTACACCCATCGGTAGAAACGAGGTAGTGCTATTCTAAGCTGATACTATACGGCTTACAATACATATATTAATTATATCGTACAATAAGAACCACATATATAAATTATACAAAAGATTGCGCTGAGCAGGATCGAACCCGGGTATGATTAACTGACTTTCTCTCTAATACAAACAATAAAATACAAGTGCATGTTCAATACCATTTTTACATGCTTTTCTTGCTCAGACATCAATATTTATTCAAGGTAAACCAATACAAAATAATATTTAACATTAAAATTTGTGTATTAATCAAATTATCACTGAGAGTAAAAGAGAATTTAAGCTTGCAGTTTATAACTCGACATAATCGAACGCACATTAATTAAAAACCATTCATTTTAAGTAGATGATTCCATTTAATTTTAATAAAACCCAATAATTGGACAACGTTCAAAAACCATTTGGTACAACGAAGTCACATAAACAAGCTTTTTGCGAGTGTTTTAAAAACGAATTTTTGAACAGTCTCGTCGCTGACAAAAGAGTATGTCGTACAAAGGAGGTCTGAAATGAAAAAGATAACCAGCCAGCAATGTCATTATGCTATGAATAGTTTAATTTAAAATAAATCTGTGGTAAGCTAATAAAGCCAAGTGAGAGAATATTCACTTTTATTCTGTTTTTTTATTAAAAACAGTTATATTAATTGTATTTTTATGCATGTTACACCCACAAAAACTAGGTGGGCATGAATGCTTTGCGATGCCAAATTGGAGCGAAGTGGCGATGGCGAGCGAATGTCAATTACTTGCTAGTTTTGTTAACAGTTGTTTACTATAGAATAGAAAAGAATAGAATAACTCTTTATTGCACATCAAAGTACACTGTCCATGCAAAACGTGGGTACTCTGAACACCAGGTGACAAAGTCACGTGATGTTCAGAAGTATTAGTACCTCTGCCAACCCCTTCGAGGATATTCGGCGTGAACGTTTATATTATGTTATGTTTTGCACATCAAACACAAATTTACAAAAATAATAATATGATTAAACAGTTATAGACTCATATGGGAAACTTTTAAAAGATGATTATTCTACAATGGACATTTTTTTCGAAAAACCTCTTTGTCGCTACCTGGTTATTGATGTTTTTGAACATCATGCAAAGTTTAGTAGAGATCGGTCTAGCCGTTTTGGAGGAGTGATGTCAAAGCTAAATACAAAAGTCGAGGGTAAATGGAGCTGGCTCCAATGATCCATTTCTGCCCACGGGTGTCTTAGGATTCGACTTAAGAATGTTGGGCTCTTTAAGTGATTGGTGAGCGTTGTGGTTGAAGACTCATCATCCACCATCCTTTATTTTACAATCTTATACCAAGTCATCTTCCGTAACCTACCTACCTGGCCAACCCTTGTTGGACTTTATTGCCATGAGTATTAATTTAACGGCGATAGGCCTGCCCCCTATCACGTGAGTACACTGTCCATGCAAAACGTGGGTACTCTGAACATCACGTGACTTTGTCACCTGATGTTCCATACCCAAGTATTGGTACCTCTGCCAACCTCTTCGGGGATATTCGGCGTGAAAGCTTATGTTATGTTATGTTATTAATTTAAGTTAAGAACAGTCGTTGCGGATTTTTTTTTTACATTTTAGGAAGAACCTGTTACCAGGAGTATTATATGCATACAATGACGGTCAGCAATCCCAACTACGTTCCATTTTTAGAAATTGAGATCTATTAATATTTTAAAATAAAGGGTGTATGGTGTTGAATCTACAGCAATATCGCCTAACAATCACTTCGAAAGCCTCAATGCCCTTAGTCACCTAGTCATCCACGGGTAGAAATGGTTTAAAGCTACTCTAATTCTACACTACATAGCACTATAATCAGACGCGGTACTAAATAAAAAAGAAAAATAAAAGAGCATGTATGAAAAGATTGATGGATGTAAACGAAGCTAGAGAGGTTTGCCAGGATCGTACAAAGTGGCGATCGATAGTCTCTACCTACCCCAATAGGAACTAATGGCGTGAGTATTTACTATGTTTTGTTTACCAAATATTCGCGAGTTAATTCAGCTAAAAATACATTGAATGAAATTCGTTACATCTAAAAAGGTTGTTGCAAAATAAGCTGACTCGACATAATTTGCTAATGGCACATTAGTTCGATATGTAAGTACTGGAACCGAATTGCAGTGTAGAAACTTTTTTGAATTACCTAATGTAATGTCTAGTTCTTGAAAAATGCTATTTAGGATTTGTTATATGCCGTTTAGTAACGGCTTAGAATGTCACTACCCTTTCCTACACATGGGTGTCGTAAGAAGCGACTTAGCGTATGGGGCTTTTTAAGTGGTTTTTGGTGACCAGGAAGTATCTGGGTGTGGGTAAGTGATGAAAATGATGAGACATTATTGGCAATCCCTAATATAAAATATTTAATAATAATAATATATATTTTTTTATTTAAGTGATCAAGACTCATTATATTAGTAATACTTATAGCTATGTTAGTAAAAAAAACATACAATATAATACAGCTGCAGTATAATGAGACATGGCTGCACCATTCCGCTTGAAATAGCGCGACAATGCCTCAAATACTGGCAGTCGAGCCTACTCCCGCCCGATCATGTTTACGATGCTGTTGGTGCTACCACGTATCCTGCGCACCAGAGATCCGCACCTTTTAAAGCAATATATTGAACATGTAATGGTTATGAAAACCGTAATAGTTTAATTTAATCGGTAAATCAAGAATTTTATTTCTCAAATAGAGCCCACACACTATATAGAGATGATTGTGCCTATTCTACGTTTAAACAAGACACAAAACACAGATAGTCACACAACAAAAGGTGGCAGAATATTTTTGCTAAAACTAGAACGTTCACGCTTTATACCCCCAAAAGGTTGGCAAAGGTACTAATACTTCTTAACATCTCGTGATATTATCTAGGATAGCTATCAAAGAGATATTTAGTTAAGTCACTCACTAACACTATGTTCTGTTGTAGTATTAGCATCTGTATACTAAAGTGTTTAGTCAGCATACACAATATAATTCAGTAATCATAATTCAGTCCGCCTTATCTATCGAGAAGCCGGGATTTATTTCACTTTACATCTGACATCCAAGTAGAACACTAGACCTTTTTATTCTCATTTTACTAATTCCATTGTACTATTTCATTTTGTTAATTACTAGTTTATTTAATTTCATCTATTAAATCTAGTGTCTATTCAAAAAGTGTTTTTTAAAAGAAGCCCGTCGAAGTCCTTTATAACAGTTCGCTGCTAGAACCTCAAAATGGAATATTATGGGCAATCCGCAATAAAAGCTAAACTGGCGCCAAAATTATTCCGCAGTGTCAAAACGACAAATAAAAATGGCGGAAAAAACGAGCCAAAGCTAAGACGATTATGCAAAAATACCTGCCACAGTGCATCATGGCAAACGATTGATATTCTGCACACGGCCTGTGCCCCAATTCCGACAATTTACCCAATAAGGTTCTTTTTCACTTTTTATTTGAAACGGTCTGCTAGTTTTTTGAAAAATACATGCACGATAGTGAAGCTTGTTTTTTAAAAAGCTTATATTTGCTTCACCTGTGTATGTGTATGTATGTAACAGACTCCTTTGAACTCTTTTTTATCCTATATCTTTACTTACAGTTATAGTTCTAAAATCGATAGCTAAAGCTATGGGATGATGAAGAAAAATCATTCTTAAAATCGTAAAGAATCGAAACGAGAAAAATAAATTCTCAGTAATATTACAAGTACCTAATAGTCACATGAACCGACCTACAACAACCTTCCCCTATGAATAGATAAATAATAGTTGACCGTAGATACAATGAATGATGCATTATATAATTATAAAATGTTATACATAAGACATTTCAGTGATTAATTTATCATGGTTGTTAATGGTACATACATATACTCACGGATATAAATCCCTTGACGGGGTAGCCAGAGCTAAGGAATTAGAAATTCCTCAGCCACTTTTGGAAGTTGCGTGGGGAAAAGATGGTGAAATAAAGGTTGTTGGTGATGGGTCTCCAACCGCATCGCCCAAAAATCCCTTAAAAGCCCCAATACCGTTAGTCGCCTCTTACGTACACCCACCGTAAGAAATGGGGTAGTGCTATTCTAAGCCGACACTACTCAGCACTTTTTGTTAATGATGAGGGACAATATCGTGGGTAAACCCACATGGCTAAGTTGTACTTTGACATGTGACAGTGTATTCGTACAAAAACTAGCAACCTATTATACCTACCTACCGTTTATGGGTATTCAGGTTAAATTAGTATTTGAGTCAGTCTATCTGTGTTTTGCTAGAAAGTAGAATAGGCACTATTTCGGAAATAAAATTCACATTGTCACCTCACCGTTAAAATTAAACAATTTTGGTTTTTGAAAGCATTCGACACACAACATATTGTCTATTAAAATTGCTTTCGATACACTTTTTTATGTGTTGCAAATTTCACGAAGTCAAATTATTACATTATATTATATATATATACATTTGGAAATGGGGACAAGGTAGTAGAAATAAAGTATCGTTGTGGATGGGTTTTCAACCGAAGAGACGCTTGTCTGCATGGAAGGCGGCGTTCTACCCACTGATCTATCACAGTAGTTGTGTAAACTACATTTCGTTAATTTATGGCTGTCGTGCAAGGCTAGTGCAGGGAATGATAACCTTACTTTTCCGGGTGTCTCTAATTCTCAGGCTCTGGCTACTTACTTCTTTTTGTAGCGGTGAGTAAAGGTAGGTTAAAATAATAAAATAAAATAAAATAAAATAATCATTTATTTCAAAATAAAAAGATAAATCTTTGTTTTTTGAACGTCAAATTTTAACTTAATACTAAGTTTACTTCGGATTCGGAAGGTGTTTTGTTGAGAGAAGAACCCGTAAGAAACTCGTCAACACACATCTTTTTTTAACGTCCATTACAATTTTGGTGTTAGCCCGGAAACATCCTGCACAGAGCCCTGATGACACCAAGCCACTTCATCATTAATGTAATCATTGACATTGTAATAGGCTTTCGAACTAAGATTTTTTTTAACTGCTGCTTTGAATTTTGTTTCTGTTAAATTTAAAATGTCCTCAGGTATTTTATTATACATTTTTACGCATAACCCCATGAAAGATGTATTTACTTTTGACAATCTGTATTTTGGTACTGATATTTTATTGTTGTCTCTCAGGTTTCGAATATGTCTGTCACAATTTTTCACAAAAGAGGCCTGATTCTTTCTTACATACATAATATTTTCATAAATATATTGACATGGCAGTGTCATTATATTTATTGTTTTAAACAATTCCCTCAGGGAATCTCGGGATCTCAAATTGTATATAGCTCTTATTGCTCTCTTTTGGAGAATAAATATGGAACCAACATCAGCTGCTCTGCCCCAGAGTAAAATACCGTAAGACATTACACTATGAAAATAGCTGTAATAAACTAATCGAGCTGTCTGTACATCTGTCAAATGTCTTATTTTCCTAACGGCATATGCAGCACTACTTAGCCTGCCAGCTAGCGAGCTAATGTGGGGTCCCCATTGGAGCTTGGAGTCCAGAGTTATCCCTAAGAAAACTGTGTTATCCGAAAATACTAACTTTTCATTATTTAAAATTATTTCGTTATCAACGCACCTAACATTAGGTAATACAAATTTAATGCATTTGGTTTTTTTACCATTCAGTACAAGATTATTGGAAGCAAACCATGTTTGAATCTGTGAAACCGTGTTATTCACCTCGTCAATATTCTGATTATTTCTTTCAACGTCAAATACTAAAGAAGTATCATCAGCAAATAACACTATCTCGGACATTTTCTCGACCATGAACGGCAAATCATTAATATAAACTAAAAATAAAAATGGGCCCAAAATAGAACCCTGCGGAACACCCATTTTTACATGAGTTCCAGGAGATCATTACGAATTTTTGATTTAATATTATTTTTTAAAAATATAGCGGAGCCACCACAGGCTTTAGAATTGCGGCAGTAGTTGCTAGCTAAATAATAGTTTTCAAAACCAAATATGAGTTCGCAATTCTTAAGCCAGTGTTCAGTAACACATAAACAATCTATTTCATATTTTTCCAAAAACAGTTCTATTTCTAATTCTTTACAAGAAAACCCCTGAGTATTTTGACATACAAGTTTAAACTGGGAGACTCCTTGTAAAGTATTCTTTTTATTAATATTGCCAGAAGAACCTCCTTCCTTTTTTACAATATTGATGTTAGGTGACGACTTAAGGACGACAGGAGGCTCTTCCATTGTCACTCTTAAAAGTTTAAATTATGGTTTCCACCATCGCATACTAGAAGTAAGTTTCCCCTTATATTAAATATATGGGGGTCAGATATATTATATGCTAATAATTTAGCAATGTTCCGCTTTTGATTTAAGGGTATGTATACAGTACCCAGTCGAGAATTTGAATAAGGTCAAAACTTATTCAAATCCAAACAAAACAAATTGTCGCTTTGACAACATGTCACGTGACATATTAAATTATTCATAATATGAATATTGTCATTCTGCTTCATATTAAGTAAGTATGGAAAGGTACAAAATATAAATTTACATTTATATATTTTTTGTATTTCCAAAAGTTTATTTATACTTTTATTTAATAAATACTTATTTAATCCTATACTATTGCCGACCAGTACGACAATCGTTGTATATTCGTCATAAGTGCCTAATAATATTCGTTCTACTATATAATTAAAGTTTGCACCCGTATAGCAATGGTTAATGACCTGTTGATTAAGATACTTATTTAGTATTTCGCCAAAACCTACGGCCATGCCGTCCGAAAATACTAATGTTCTGTTTGCCGGCGGCGCCGGCGGCGCCGGCGGCGTGCTAACAGTTGGTAATGTAATCCCATTACTTGGTTGGGGTGACTGAGATATAACGCTATTTGAGGAAATATGACTATTCAGAGTAACCGTCTCTTTGTCTATAAGACTGCCGATATGTTTGTATCTTAAATGCAGATCTTCCTGACTAACAATCAGCTCACTCAGTTTATCATTCAAACTATCTATTTGGTTTAGTAAATCAATTTTTCTGTAAGACTTGTTTATGAATTTTATACTATTTTTCATACTTATAAGACTTTTGTTTGTGTTGTATATACGTTTTTTAACTAATTTATATTTTTTACACTGTTTACGACTGAAAGTTTTTGAATATTTAAAAGAGGTCATAGAAGATAATGATTCTGCCTCAAGTTCGGCACATAAAGAAACTGCGTGAGAGTCTTCGTGAATATTCTTTATTCTATGGAATTCCGCCAATTGAGCGTGTGCTTCTGCCAACTGCTCATTGAGAATATGAATTCGCTCTAAAGCTACTTCATGCTTTGCGCACTGATCCTCATGCTTTAATATTAATATCTGCTGGTTTTCTAATTCCACTTGAGAAATGTCGTAAGATTCACGAAGCAACACAATTTTTTCTAAAAGATTACTATTTTTCAACTTTAAATTACGAATAGCTAAAACGTTTTCGTCCCGTTCTTCTAAAAGCCTATTTTTTAATTGTTCTGCATCATTCAACTCTCTTTTTAATTTTTCATATTTTTGTTCGGCAGCCATTCTACGAGTTGTAATCGAGTCCATTTTACGAAACGAACAGTCTTAATATTATATACTAGTTTAAAACGTTACTATAGCGAACGATAATCCTAATACTAAGATATTTCGATCCACACAAGCGCCTACTTACAACAAAGATATAAAGTTATTATTTATCGTTTGTTTTCTATTAACTAAACAATATAATCATAAATGTAACACTCAAAATATGATCCCGAGTGTTATCACTACCCTAATTTAGTTTTAAATATTAACGTTTTACTATTTATTATATCCTTTACGACAAACAATTTGTACTCACAAATTCTAATAAGTACCTAATATTATAATAAGTGAAGGAATGCGATTAAATAGCTCAGTAAAAAAATATTTTTATATGATAAATTCACTTAATATAAAGAAAAGAAAAGTATATATAATTATAAACTATAATAATTAATAACGGGAATCGAACCCGTGTTTGAAAGATAGTAAGTAATAAGAAACCAGCTATTTGTCTCACTCTTACTTAGTTGAAGCGGTGATCAAATGAAGACCGTTGTTTTATAACTAATATAGGATTTTTATTAAATTGAAATACCTATTATTGTTCAAAAATACATAAATTTACTTAGCTGGTTTACTCGGCAAGGGTTCTCCTATCTAGCGATGTTTTCCTTTGTTTGGTTTCAGCCGTTAAAACGTCACAAACTTTAATCACTTATTTTGTCACATTCACTTAATATTACTCTAAGATAACACTTGTGTGGATGAAATACGCACTACTAAACAATTTACAACCATTTATGGTTTATTTCTATGCTTTTTAACAATTATAGCGAAAATTAAATAGCTAAGCACGAATTAGATATTATTTCGATCGATAGAGGTTATAGTAGTTGTTGTTCAAAATGTTAACATACATACATACATATACTCACGGCTATATTTCCCTAGAAAGGGTAACCAGAGCTAAGGAATTATTATTTCCTCAGCAACTTTTGGAAGTTGAGTGGGGAAAAGATGGTATAAATAAAGGTTTTTGGTGATGGGTCTCCAACCGCATCGCCCAAAAATCCAATAAAAAGCCCCAATACCCTTAGTCGCCTCTAACGACACCCGTGGGCAGAAAGGGGTAGCGACAAGAGCAAAATGTTAAATACCTTAAAAAACATGTTTTTTAAGGTAAAATATAATTTGTTTCTCAAACTGATAAACCATAGTGATTTTTGATGGACGGTAATTCGCGACAACGTTTTTCGAAATGGCAGTTTTCGGCTTCACGTACTTTCTAGCTGGTGACATTCGGTAAAACATATGACAACCTACTATACTAAAATTAATCACTATACGAGTTTCTAACCTTACAGGCACATTCCTCGAAAGGTTAAGTAGCTATTGGTATATCACACGAAGCAATTCAATTTAAGTTTAAAATGAAATCCTTTAACAAGTTGTAAAGTTATTAAGCAAATTTATATTTAGTGGGAACCAGCCACATTCACAGTTTAAGTTATAAAACTAATCCAAAGTTATGCTACCAAAAGAGTTCTTTCCAAATACTAGGTTCTACAAAGTAACGAATAGAATTCAATTCGTTATAAAGAGAATTGAAAATCCGACGAGGCTGCCGAGATTTTGACGACATCAAACTTCACTATATTCAACTTATTCCGCGAAAACTTACTAAAGAGTTGTCCATAGTAAGTTGGGGTGTTAAAAGAGTTGCTTTTGTGTTTTGATGCAGGCAGCTTCAATTATAAGAATATTACCACTTTTGTATAAATTTTATGTATTTATAAGTCCCGTGTAGTGCCGGCTTAGAATATCACTACCCCTTTCAACCTACGGGAGTCGTAAGAGGCGACTTAGGGTATGGTTTAGGGTGTGGCTTTTTTAAATGTTTTTTGGGCGATGTGGTAGGATACCCATCCCCAACGATACTTTATTTCAACTATCTTCGCACCTATCATCTTCCAAATGTGGCTGAGGAGTTTCTTTCTCTGAAGCTCTGGCTACCCCTTCTAGGGAAATATAGCCGTGAGTATATGTATGTATGTATATATGTACCACTTTTACTTACTTACTTATACTCACGCCCATTATTCCTATTGGGGTGGGCAGAGACTATCGATCGCCACTTAGTACGATCTTGACAAACCTCTCTTGCTTCCCTTACATTCATTATTCTTCTCATACATGCTCTTTTATTCTTCTCACTTCGGACCCCCGCCTTTATAAGAACGTTTTCTATCTGGTCAAGAAACTTTTTACGAGGCCGTCCTCTACTAACAATCGCATCCACATTGGCTCTATATATCTCTTTCTTTATTTTCCTTTTTCTATCTTGCATACTACGTCATCTTTCAAACCTACTCGTTCACGGATCACAGTATTTCTCACTCTATCACACAGCCTTACATTACATATACTTCTGAGGGATCTCATTTCCTCTGCTTTAACTTTATTACCACTTTTGTATAAATTTTATGAATTTATAAGTCCTGTGTAGTGCCGGCTTAGAATATCACTACCCCTTTCAACCTACGGGAGTCGTAAAAGGCGACTTAGGGTGCGGTTTTTTAAATTTTTTGGGCGATGTGGTAGGAGACCCATCACCAACGATACTTTATTTCAAATATCTTCGCCCCTATCAACTTCCAAATGTGGCTGAGGAGTTTCTTTCTCTGAAGCTCTGGCTACCCCGTTTTGGGTTTTATGGCCGTAAGTATGTATAGTATGTATGTACGTTAAAGAGTTGACTTTTGTTTGAAAGAAAGAAAAATAATTTATTTGGTAAAAACGAAATAAAAATTACAATAAAAAATCATACAAATATTAATATTAAAATAATAAATATTACTAAATTGGTTCTGGCTCAGCATATGTGCCTCAGCCGCGTGTCTCGCAGGACACGTCAGCTGCTGCACGCTGGTTTTCAGCCTTGTTTCTATGCAGGCAGCTTTAATTATAAGATTATTACAACTTTTTGTATTAATGTCAGATATTTGGCAGTGTATTCACGTGATAACGCCTATCGCTGTTTCATATTACTAATAGGCTATGATAAAGATCGGGATTTAGGAATGTGGTAAATTAACATTAAAACTGTGGTTAATATGCTGTGTAGTATCAGGTTAGAATAGCACTACCCCATTTCTTCCGGTGGGTGTACGAAAGAGGCAACTTACGGTATTGGGGCTTTTAAGAGATTTTTGGGCGCTGAGGAATTTCTAATTCCTTAGATCTAGCTTCTCCTTCTAGGAATTTAAAGCCGTGAGTTTATGTATGTATAGTCAATTAACCGCTGACAAGAGTAAACAAGAGCCACTTTATTGTAGCCCTGGCTTAGAATTTGGAATCACGTCTCTCTGTTTATTAAGTTATAAATCTACAACTACTTTATTGAATTATATTTACTTTACTTTATTATGCCGTGTAGTGCCGGCTTAGAATGTCGCTACCCCTTTCTACCCACGGGTGTCGTAAGAGGCGACTTACCGATACCCTTGTATTGGGGCTTTTTATTGGATTTTTGGGCGATGCGGTTGGAGACCCATCACCAAAAACCTTTATTTTTACCATCTTTTCCCCACTCAACTTCCAAAAGTGGCTGAGGAATTTATAATTCCTTAGCTCTGGTTACCCCTTCTAGGGAAATATAGCCGTGAGTATATGTATGTACTTTATTGAACAAACTGAACGCGACCTTACCAAGACTCGCGATCACAGACCAAATGTAAGATCCGCTCAATATTATGCCGATTATGTGCATTTATTTATAAAGGTCTGTCGCGTCTCGTGTCGCCTGACGTCGCTCTAATGTCTGTTTATACGGTCCAATTTAGATGGGTCGCGTTTAAGTGAATTTACTGCGATTTTTCGGGCTTTCAATTTCGGTGTGTGAGATAAGGATATTAAAAATTATAGTAGTTATAGATTAGGAGAATAAATCTGTCACTAAGTTAAAGAAATATATTCGTATATACATATACTCACGGCTATACATCACTAAACGGATAGCCAGAGTTTTGGAAATAATAATTCCTCAGTTACTTTTGGAAATATGAATGGGGAAAAGATGGTAAAATAAAGGTTGTTGGTACTGGGTCTCCAAGCGCATAGCCCAAAAACCACTTTAAAAAGCCCCTTACCCTGAGTTGCATTTTACAACACCCGTAGGTATAAAGGGGTAGTGACATTCTAATACTACACACCACTCTATCTTAATATTGTTTTATTTTCAGCACCAAAGTATTCCAAAGTTTTATTAAAATGATTCACAAAATAAAAAAAGTCAAAAAAAAAAGTCAAAAAGTTTATTTTTCAAAATTAAGTTAAAAATTAACATTTTTTGAACGTCAAATTTTTTTAAATTTATCATTAGTCCGTTGCTTCGGAAGGTGTTCGTAAAGAGAAGAAGCAACAAAGAAACTCTTTACATTCACATTTTTTCATTTTTTCAAAACATGGTTTGTACAATTTCAGTTTATTAACATGTTTTTACTTTATAAAAGATTTTCTATGCGACAAAACCAAACGCTAGTTTGACATATTTAAAATAAATTGTCCATCACAAAAACCAATCACATAACGTGAGAAGAAAAATCCTCACCAGACAATTATTCCTAGGAATAACGAGGGAAGATTTATAGCTTTACGGACACGGTCATGTGCGCGTTGGGTCCTTGTCGTTTAAAAAATCTTGAACACTGTAGTAAGACTTCTTTAAAAGCATGGCTTTTATTGCCTTTTTAAAAGATGCCACAGGCAATTCCAATATGTCAGAAGGAAGTTTGTTGAACATTTTCAGGGATAGTCCCATAAAGGAGTTACTTACTTTATTAAGTCTCCACTTCGGTACGTGAAGTTTGTCCTTATTTCGAGTGTTAACAGTATGCCTATCACTAACTTTACTAAATTGGCCTATATTCTTTTTGGCATACATTAAATTCTCAAATATGTATTGGCAAGGGACAGTTAAAATGCCAATTTCTTTAAATTTTTCGCGCAACGAATACCTCGACCTCAACATGTAAATAGATCGGATAGCTCGCTTTTGTAAGACGAAAACTTTATGAACATCAGCCGCTTTACCCCATAATAAAATACCGTACGACATAATACTATGAAAATAACTGAAATACACAATGCGAGCTGTTTCTACGTCTGCTATTTCTCTAATCTTACACACGGCATACGCTGCTGAGCTCAGCCTTTTAGAAAGTGTTAGTATATGGGGTCCCCATTGCAACTTAGAATCGATTATTATCCCTAGGAATTTTGTTTCTTTCACTAATTCTACTTGTTCACTATCAATAACAATATTGTTATCAACTTGCCTAACATTCGGTAAAGTAAATTTAATACATTTAGTTTTTTTGGCATTTAGAACCAGGTTATTTACAGTAAACCAATGAAATACCAGTGAGATAGCTTTATTTACGTCGTCAAGAGATGTAGAGGATCTCGCTACATTAAATATTAAAGATGTGTCATCTGCAAACATAACTATCTCAGAATACTTTTGTACCATAAATGGTAAATCATTAATGTAAATCAGAAACAGTAATGGGCCAAGTATAGAACCTTGAGGAACGCCCATCTCTATTTCCGATCCTTCCGACGTGGTTCCATTAATATCAACCTTTAAAGTTCTTTTATGAAGATATGATGCCATTAATTTCAGTGCTTGCTCGTCAAAACCGTAATATTTAAGTTTAATCAACGCTATTTCTTTTTTTACACAATCAAAAGCTTTTGTGAGGTCACAAAATATACCTAATGCATCCCGGGAGTTTTCCCATGAATTAAAAATATGTTTCATTAGTGACACTCCTGCATCTACAGTAGACCTACCTAGTAGTAGTAAATAGGCGGCCGGCTGTCACAAGTTCACGTACAAACATTCTTTACGGAGAAAAGTAATAACATGTGTTTCGTGAAAGTTGCGACACATACACGCACAAGTGAGGTTAAGGAGTACATATAAACTTTTACTCACGGCTATAAATCCCTTGAAGGGGTAACCAGAGCTAGGGTTTCAGGAATTCCTCAGCCACTTTTGGAAGTTGCGTAAGGAAAAGGAAAGGAAATGGGTTTTCAAACGCATCGCCCAAAAATCCCTTAAAATGCCTAATACTGTTAGTAGCCTCTTACGTACACTCACTGGAAGAAATGAGGTAGTGCTTTTCTACGCTGACTCTACACAGCTAAGTTAAGCTAAGTTAAAGAGTGATACTATTACATAACAATATTTATACAAAAAAGCGATAGTCGCGTCAACATTAACAATTCCTCAGCCACTAGTGATTTTGAAAGATGCAAATTAAGGATTGCTGTGTAGTGTCGGCTTAGAATAGCACTACTCCATTTCTTCCGGTGGGTGTACGTAAGAGGCGACTAACGGTATTGGGGCTTTTTAAGGGATTTTTGGGCGATGCGGTTGGAGACCCATCACCAACAACCTTTATTTTACCATCTTTTCCCCACGCAACTTCCAAAAGTGGCAAAGGAAGAATTCCTTAGCTCTGGCTACCCCTTCTAGGGATTTATAGCCATGAGTATATGTATGTATGCAAATTAAGGAATGGCTCTTCTGCCCTATCGTCCATCAATCATGTTTAAAGCCTCAATACCCTTAGTCGCGTCGTTGCTGAGTCACCGTTTCCAAACGAGGGTTACTAAGTCATGTGATGATGTGTTAATACTAAGACGTGATAGATCTGCCCTAATGCACTTTAATTTATTGTTCAAACAGAACGTATTATGTTCTGAAGTCGTACCTTTTCCAACTCTTTGGGTAAAAGGCGACGTTGAGTTTTAGGTGGAAATATATCCATAGGTTTATAGAACATATATCAAAATACTGGTATATTTGGAATCAGAAAATTTCTTACTACGATTCTCTGAATCTACAGTTACATAAAAAAAAATCAGAAAGTTTCAAACAAAATCTAATATTCAATTTAAATAACTTTTTTGCAAAATCCACACAACCCAAAAACGTTATTTAAAATGAATAAACATCGTTTTATAACCAGAAACAAAGTTCGAATAGAGCCTCAATAATAATCAAAGCCTCGTTAAAACATAGAACCTTCCCGACCAACTAGCTTTCCGATTGTTATTTATTACCACAACTAGTCTCGCGATGTTCGATAAATTATTGCGAAACAAACTAATGTATTTTAGGAAAAGTCCCTGAGGTAATTTGTTATAAATGGTTAAATAATACGATTTTTTATACGTTATTTTACATTTTTGTATAATGGTCTCATTAGCCGTGTAGTGTCGGCTTAGAATAACACTACCCCATTTCTACCCGTGGGTGATCGTACAAGGCGACTGGTATTGGGGCTTTTAAAGTAATTTTTGGGCGATGTGGTTGGAGACCCGTCACCAACAATTATTTATTATTACCATCTTTTCCCCACTCAACTTCCAGAAGTGGCTTAGGAGTTTCTCATTCCAAAGCTCTGGCTACCCCGTTAAGGGATTCATAGCCGTGAGTATATATATGTATGTATAATGGTATGTTGTATCGGATTGGAATAGCACTAACCCATTATCCGAATGTAACATGAGAGGGTATGTAATAAAAAGATACTAAGAAGAAAATGAAAAGTCTAATACCCGGTCAATCGTTGTCGGAAAAGGCCCGAATGGCTGTGCATGATGCTGTTCTTGTTCCTCCTCTTATGTATGGCCCGAATGTTGGTTGTGGCAGGAAGAAGTGCGGTATGAAAGATGATGTTGTTAAAAAGATAGAAAAACGAATGTTGACATGCTTGGGCACGACCTCGGAGGACTTACTTGGACCAATTGACCGAAATATGAAGAATAAGAGCATGTATGAAAATATTGATGGATGTAAACGAAGCTAGAGAGGTTTGCCAGGATCTTACGAACTGGCAATTGATAGTCCCTATCTACCCTAATGGAAGTTTATGGCGTGCGTATAGTTGTATGTAAACAAATTAATAAAAACTCACATTGCCTAAACTGCCTCTTAAAACCTAAAAAAACTTATCTAAACCAAAAAGCCAGATAGAATACCCGCCATAATTCCATCTCATAATTCATCTACAAAGAGGTCCTTAAGGTATTTAAAACGCACTCCAAAGTCACGTGCGTACAACGCTGTGACGTCATTAGTTCCAGGACATTAACATCGTTACGTCATACGCCCAAAGTTTGGCCACAGATTTGCGAGTTGCAGATGAGACATTAGGCTGGCTCAAAACGGATTGATTAATGTAATCGATTTTGAAAAGTTTTCTGAATCGTTTTACGGGGATTGATATTGGTGGGGCTAGATTATATATTGAGGTGGTTTTTCATCGAATTATTTTTCTTACTTATACTATAAGTGGGCTCAAAATATCCTGTGTAGTTATTTTAACATGATTGTTAATAGAATTTTATTACAGATTTTCAAGTTGCAGATGAGAAATTAGGCTGGCTCAAAACAGATTGATTGATCGATCGATGTTGTAAAGTTTCCTCCATCTTATTATGTCGATTGATATTTAGGCGAGTTTTTTCACCGAATTATTCTTCTAACTTATGCATGATATTGGTGGCTTCCAATCCATTGGCAGAATAACTAATACTTCTAAACGTCACGTGACATTAATTTTATTTGGCGTTCAGAGTAACCACAAGTAAAACCAATAATTCAATGATCATTTATTTACATTTTTCACACAGTAGTGAAGGTTTTTTTATCGCATGCCTTGCTTTTCCTTATAACTTTTTAAAAAATACTAATTGCTATTTGAAAAAAAAAATAGCTTAATCATCTTCAAAAACAATGTCAATGGTGGCACACAGAGAAAAAAGGATGAATAAAATTTGGTGAAAGAGATATATAGAGCCATGTGGATGGTAATGTCAGAAGAAAACAACCATGAAAGACACGTTCAGATCAAATAGAGAATATTCTAAAACGCCCGCCTTTGAATTCTAAAGAAGAAAAGGGCATGTATGAAAAAACGATATCTGGAATCCATTTTTAAATTCTTCTACCAAGAAAATGCGCATATTTATATAAATATACAAATATTTTATGTTATGTTATATTATAATACTAGTGGATCGGCCCAGCTTCGCACGGGTAGCGATGTTTTTTTAAATATCTGAGGTTTCTTTCTTCAGTCACTGCTCAAGCATTGTGAAATTCAGCGTAACGTTTTATATTTATTAAATGTATATAGCACTCCCTGAACAGTGTAGTTTGGTGATTTTGAATGCGCTTTTATGAACGGTTCAGTATTTCCGTTTATTAGAAATTTTTGGAATAAAAAGCTATGAAGTATTTATAACAATCCTAAAAAATAATAATTACGTGATGTAGGATGCCATTACTGGCGCCATCTAGTATGTAATATGTAAATTTTATTAACGAATTGGTTTTGGTCACGGGCGCGACGGCTTATTTCATGTATAATTTCGGTGTTTCTCTACCGATTAGGTAATAATGTTACCTTTTTAAAATTAGGGATGAATGAGAGTATTATAAACGTAAGAGTAAACAAATATAATCAGAATGCTTCGAACTGCTAAGCTATCAAGAGTTACACGTGTTATTGTGAGTCAACCATAAAAGATAGACATATACTGTTTAGGGAATTTTTTTAGACAATTTTATGAAGAATGTTTCCGTCATACATGATTTCTATGTAAGCTTAACCTAATAGTTGCACACGCGACGGAAGCTTAAAAAATGGAGCAACTTCTCCCGTTTTACCGAAATTTCCCAAAATTCCACTTTACTACTCTGTTGAAAAGTATACTATAACCTGCCCAGGAGTATGAAAAATACTTGTGCCAAGTTTCGTTAAAATCCGTCGAGTAGTTTTTGTTTCCATAAGGAACATACAAACCGACAGACAAACAGACAAAAATTTTACTGATTGCATTTTTGGCATCAGTATCGATCACTAATCACCCCCTGATAGTTATTTTGAAAATATATTTCATGTACAGAATTGACCTCTCTACAGATTTATTATAAGTATAGATATACAATGTTAAATATTTGAGCGCTGACTGAAAATCAGTGCTGTGAGGTAACTCCTCACAATTTTCAGAGTCAGCGCCATTTCGCTGTTCAATGGCACAATGTTTTTATTGTTTTTGTTTGTTTATCATTTTTTATTGTTTAATTTGTTAATAATTTCCTCTTTTCGATTTTATGTTTCTTTGTAATTTATTATTTTCACTGTTTTTTTATGAGTTGTAAATATTTTGTTTAACTTTTGTTTTTTTTTTGGTTTGGTTATTATTATTTTTGTGTTGCATATCTGTTGTGCCATATTTACGGCAAATAAATGTATTTCTTTCTTTCTTTCTCTTCTTCCTTATTTGTAGGATTCCTTCTCTACGTAAGTTCCAAACGTGAATGAAGTTTTGTTTTTTGCGATGCTGGCTAGTTTCCCTTTTTGATTCTATATAATTTTAGAATAGAAAACAATAAAACAGAAATACTCGTTCATCATAAATAAACATATAATCACAGCTATATTTCTCTAGAAGGGGTAGCCAGAGCTAAGGAATTATAAATTCCTCAGCCACTTTTAGAAGTTGAGTGGGAATGAGGTGGTAAAATAAAGGTTTTTGGTGATGGGTCTCCAACCGCATCGCCTAAAAATCCAATAAAAAGCCCCAATACCCTTAGTCGCCTCTTACGACCCCCGTGGGTAGAAAGAGGTAGCGTCATTCTAAGCCGGCACTACATAGCAAAAATAAATAATATACTCTTTCACTTTAATAATAATTGTAGAACTTTGTGTGCGTAGAAGTGTCTAATAAATAAACTTATCAAAAGTGAGTTCTACACACAAATAGTCTATGATTTATGTACGAGAGACGTTGCGTCGAAAAAAAACGGTTATTTTACGTTCTTCAAGAGACGTCAGACCGTTTCCTTTTTAATTAGTTTGGGAAGAATCCGATCCGAGTCGGTTTAGTCGGTTAAGTGTCGTTTTGACAGCTATTGAGGGAGTTCCAATCGGAATTCGAAATTTAAATACCCAGCTGGATTTCTTTTAACGGCTTTTAGAGAATTTCTTCGGCATTAGTCTTTGGAAATGGGTGAAATTTGCATTGGATTTAATAAGTTTTCGGGAAGAGAAATCTTTTGATATTTACTCGGAAATATAAAATGAAGATTTGTCTTAAACTCAGTTTTGTCGCAGAAGCTTTACGAGAACATTCTACCAAATAAAACCATTCGTATTCAAAAGAAATATTTTTTTCACACATTTCTCCTTCAGTACATAAATAAAGGAGAGTTCAATAAGGTTGCAACAGAATGCTGCAATAAAATCCATCATAGCTATATAATTGACTGCGGAATCCTAAAAGGATTTTCCTTATTCTTTTCCATTTGTTGGGGGCTTTTGTTTAATGTCTTCTTTTAACGACAGTTTGCTTTTAGCTAACAGTGTTACGAGGGAATAATACTTATATATTATGATCACAATCAAAATACATTGTATCTAGCGCTTTTCTAGACCTAAAAATGTCTTTTTGGCACTAAATGTGTGACACTGGCAGATTAATTGTTGATTTCAGATGGCCATTAAGCGCTCGGAAAAAGTAAATTAAGAATGGGGCGCTCGTACTACAACGTGATTTTATTGTTTGGCGGCAATTTTCGCAAATAAACAGTGAATTATTTATTTAACATACAATCGCACGCTTAAAACTGCAGTGACCTATCTCAAAAAAGCTAAATGTTGGGAATTGACAAAAAACGATTCACAAAAATTTCGACTTTTTTTCTATTGATTATAGCAAAAAAACTAAGCAACGTAGATAAAATATAAAACTACCGACGTGCTCCTAGAATTATCTATTTTTAAACCAAATCAGTAAAATAACTGACAAAATATAAAAACTTCTTAAAAAATGCATTTAAAAAAACTCTTCAAAGTTGAGTCTTTGTTCCATAAAAATGAGCAAACGCTTGACGTTGTAATTATTAATAAGTTTGTGTTCTTCTAAAAATTGTTTAACCACTTTTAGCTTATTACGACATAGGCCAATGTTGAAATAAATACATGTTCAATTAATGGATATAACTAATAATTAAGTCTGTATTGCTATAAATAGTTTAATGGAACTTGTGACTTACAATGAATGAAAAACAATTGAACACTTCATTTCTAGAATAAAAATGATATTATTTGGACATTAGCAACATACATTTTAGTTAAGCATTACAAAAATCAGTCTTGGAAATTTAGAAAGTACCTATCTAACTCGTAGATACAAATTTCAAAATAAATAAACCTTGAACATAGTAGCCATGAATAAGATTATTTTTATAAGTGAATAAAAAAAATACACTTAGAATTTAATGACATTATGAGATCAGCATAACAACAATCAGTCTAACTGGCTTATCATCATAATAAAGTACAAAAATATATTTATAAAACCAAAAAATCTACTAAAAGTAATGTGAAACTCTTACCACATAAAAATATATGGTAAAAACTTCACTAGGCCAATCATATACTTTTTTTGTGGTCTTAACTATATACTATAATAAAAACAGAGGATCTTCAAGCACATGCACATCACAATTAGTTACCGACATAATAATACTAAGCATTGTATTATTCTATGATTCATAATCATAATATAAGATTGCCATCTTTATAGGGTAGGTGACAGTAATTCTACTACTACTTTGTCAATATAAAAAAGCCGTATAGTGCTGGCTTAGAATATCGCTACCCCTTTCTACCCCGGGTGACGTAAGAGGGGACTAAGGGTATGGGACTTTTGAAGTAGTTTTTGAGCGATGCGGTTGGAGATCCATCACCAACGATAATTACTTCTACCATCTTGTCCCCTAGCAACTTCCAAATGTGGCTGAAGAGTTTCTAGGTCTAAAGCTCTGGCTACTCCTTTTTGGCATTTATGGCGGTGAGTATATGTATGCATGTATGTATTATAAAATAAAAACTTGATATATAACTTGCGATATTTCTTATTAGCATCAAGTTCAAACGTTTTGGTGTAGGCCCTCTTAAGAAGGCTTCGATCGCAGGCAATGTGTTAAACCAGCTCTTATATTCACTTTGCGCTACTCTCTCTGTAAGCTTTTTTTAAATAGAAAACCAATGGTGAATCCCGCTGAATATTCAGAATTCTTTAATCATTCCATACAATTGCGTTTCTATAAATGTATTTGCTGTAATTCAATCCCCATTCTGTTTGTAAGCTCGAGATGTCCAGAAAGTCCTCAAACGTGAGTGTCTGTACTTCAGATTTCTTGATTGTTTTTTGGTACCTTTAATCAGTAAATCTTTAAAAGTTGTGGGAATGAAGTGGGAGGATCTCGCAGCCGCTGCCCAAGATCGAGCCAGATGGAGAAATCTGCTCAAGGCCCTTTGTCCCTGCTGAGGGACGTCAGGATGGATGTATGTATGTAATCAGAGGTATAGATTCTGCTGGTGTGTGTATGTTTTCTGCTTTTAAATATCTTTGGATTTTCTACTCAATCAGACTTTCAGCGTTGTATTTTCGTTTTGGGTATGACTTTTGATTAAAAAATTATGAGTTATACTGTTTATATAATCCAATTTGGTCAAAGCATACATAATATTGGTGAAGATTTATAATTGGCACACGAATATTTATGTAGTAGTTTTTAAGTTATATTATGCTGTTAGTCTTCTAAATAAAATAAAATAAAATAAAAAAAAACTTTGTAGTAATAGACTTATTCTGACCGCAGCAATTGTCAGAGTAAAAGTGATGTTCGCAGGGCTGCCAATACTTCTTGGATTTATTGTTTTAAGGAAATAATTTTATTCCGAATACTATTAAACATAAAATGGGCATATCATATTCTAAATTACATACACATGTTCCATGTTCCATCGTAGTAGTGTCGGCTTAGAATAGCACTACCCCATTTTTTCCAGTGGGTGTACGTAAGAGGTGACTGATGGTATTGGGCTTTTAAGGGATTTTTGGGCGATGCGGTTGGAGACCCGTCACCGACAACTTTTCTTTTACCATCTTCTCCCCACTCACCTTTCCAAAAGTGGCTGAGGAATTTCTAATTCCTTAGCTCTAGCTACCCCTTCTAGGGATTTATAGCCGTGAGTATATGTATGAATGTATGTGCATGTTCCTATTTGAACATTTCCTTTCTGTCCCTGCGTCTCGTCCCAAAAATAACAATAGACATTTGAATAGGCTTTCAGGATTTCTTCTTCGCTTCACTGCTAACTCTGCAACTGTTAAATTGTAGCAATTCATTTAAGTTTTATAATAAAATCCACTATCTCGCCCTCTTGGCGCCTCAGTCGTTGCGTTTTTGCTCTCTTGAAAACTCTGTCTCTTGAATATGGTCTTCTTAAATCGCCTTCAAATCATCTCATTGTGTGAGTTTATAATCCCTGCATAAATCTTACAGGTCTATTTTTGGTTACTGACTCACTGGCAGACAGCGCCCAGACTAAACGACTTAACCTCCAAAGATATTTAGAAAGCTGAAATTTAGTAAGTAGACAGTGTAAGTGCTCAACATTTACAAAAGAATTCCTAGAAATTCCCACGGGAACGGAAGTTATGGAAAATTTAAGTTTGTATGAAACTTCCGCAATTTTCATTGTATAAGTTTCAAATTTGGAATAATGGATCCTAAATTCTTATGGGAACAGGAATCAAAGAAAATTTAAGTGTATATGAAACTTATTTTCTTATATCCTCATTCCATCTATATCATATATTATGTGTCAAATTGTTTATGTTATTGTTATTGATGAACTGTTCAGATAAATTGTTTCTGAGGTTGTCTCCTCTGGAATTTGGCTGGAACCACTTTATTAGTTCTGCTAGGTAGGATACCTTAGGATCTCGCTTGCGCTTTTGGTTTCCCTGTGGTGAAATAGGGCGTTCTCCTTAAATAGAAGGCATCGGTGGTGATACAAAGTAGTCTCTGGATGAAGTAGGCTTTTTTGACGAAGAAGCTTTTTCATGAGAAGAACTGCTAAATGATTGCAAGAGTATTTTTACATTTTTATTATGGTAGGTAAGGTCGTCGTCACTTAAGTCTGCATCACTCTCTTCAGAATTGATTGGGGTCATTTTAATGTCATTAACTGAAATAACCTGTATGACAGTGGCTGATGGTAAGTTGCAGTCAAAATAGACTGCGGCATCAAGCGGTAGATCCTGCGTAACGGCGAATAGTAATTGGTAGTCAGTAGACAGGGTGGTATCGAGCGACAGATCCTGCATGACAGCTGCTAATGTATGTTGCATGCATGCAGCTGTATGTTGTTGTCAATATACGCGGCGGCATCGAGCGGTCTACCTTCATAACGGCGGTTGTTGGTAAGTGGTACCTAGCTGGGGCGGTGTTATCGAACGGCAGATCCTGCATGATGGCGATTGTTAGTGCAGAGGATGCGACATCAATAAGCTAGACAATATCAAAGTTGTAGAAAAGTCGCCGGCGAGAAGTATTTCGATTGTTTAGCAGTACTACTGGTACTTTGGTCAATGTACATTTATATTTGAAAAGATATGACCATGCGTTTTTTCTCTATTTTGAGGTCTGCAAAAAAATTACATATTAGGTTACTAAATCATAAATACTTATCATTTACATACATCAATCAATGAATTAAGTAATATCTCACTTACTTAAAATTTGTGATGAAGAGACTTAATTATAGACAGGTCACGTGTATAACTACAAATTTTATAAAATATAGGCTTAACAAAAAATCTTTCGTAAGAATCACACGTAATTGTATTAATACAGAGACACATTTTGCTATGATAAGATTGATTTAGGCAATATTTAGCCCTATATAGACTCAATGCGAAAATGGACACCGTGCAGCTAGCAGTTTTTAGTAGAATACAGCCTCAATCATTAAATGGGTCAAACAATGGGCAAGAGTTTTAGTGAAACATAGACCGATTTAATAATTCAGTCATTGTTGTTCTAACAACATTAAATTAACTTACCTTACTTTTGGTGCAACACAGACGCACATCTAAATGGACCGTTGTTGTACACATCCACACAAGTCGCTTGCTGACGCGAAATAGAATGGGTCGCTGTACTGCTATGGGCTGCGTGGGGAGCGGAAGGAACGATAAAGACCCAAGTGAAGTTGAACCTTTTTGTGTTAAGAATACGGGTGTTTTCTCGTGCCTATGTTGTAGAGCATGCTTTTTAAGGTCTGTGTAGTATTGTAACTCAATTCATCAAAATTTTGACATAGGTCACTGTAGTATTAAGCGTGCGCAATGTGTTAACTCGGATTAAATCGCATTAAAAAAGCAGTTAGTGCCATTATTAAGATTCATTGGGATATTTAAAGAGATTGTTACAGAATAAAGTTGGTGGTTCATTTTTCTTGAAAACATCAAATTAACGTAAATCTTTGTTAATGGTAACTCATTACCAATTAGGTATAGGTTTTATCTCGCTTTGTCTCCTTCAACCATAAAGAACTTAGCCAATTAGAGAAGTAACGAAGAATGTTTATGTCTGTAAACGATTCAGAGTATTTTTACTGAATTAGCGAAGCAAATTTATAACCAACAAATGTCACAACGTTGAATTAACCAATAGGGTGTAAGTAGGGAAAACTTATTTTGCGTCAGTTTATTACAAGTTTATTAGCTTTCAGCGGATTTTTTTTCAACAGTTTTTGACGTGACAACGTCTTATAAATTGGTTTGCCGGGTGAAACTTCAAGAAACTGCGTTACGCTCCGCTGACGTTATGTGCTCACAATGAGAGCGAGTGAGAGGCACGCGTCCCTTCCACTCGGCCATGGTTAACCCGCCTAAGAGCGAGAGAGACAGCCATAATTTCATCCTTCTTCCTACTGTACGAATGAATATTCACATTAAAATTATTTTACCACTCAAAGTCGTTGTCACGTGAAACTTTCGCCCGTATACCGACTTATACAGGCAACCAATTTTTGTATTGAAATATGTTTGATTTCCGCTCTATGTAGTTAAGTTCTCTATGCCTTCAACAAAAGACAGTGGCGCTGAATAATAGTTTATTTTGTTTCTCTAATCTTTGTCATATTTTAGTCATGGATAAAAGTAATAGTAACTTGAAAGAGTGGCCCCTATTTATCTTTATTGATATCTTTGTTTATACAATAAAAACACCTCCCAAGCTAACGGCTGCTTTAGATTAACAAAATATATTTTCTTTGCAAAGCATTAACCCATAGAATACGTCATTACTCCTGATAGAAATAAGCTAGGTATATTTTTACTACGAGGAATAGTATGTAATTAGTTATCTACCGTGGCCCGGTCACTCAACTAGTATACAACTACAGAACTTAATATAGCGGCGAACCTTATAAACGTTTCAAGAGAACCGCAAGAAAATTAGCCGCACAGAAAGTGTAATAAGTGCCAGAGAAGAACACAGCTTGTCTATAAACTGTTTCGTTTTATTGTAAAGCGTGGAAAAGAAAATACAACAGGGATAAATGATGTAAATATTACCGTGATAGAATAGATAGAACAAGTCAAGCCTTCACTAATTTGTCTTTTATAAAGACATATGTGTGGTTAATTTATCACGGTTGTTAACGGTGAGGGAAAACATCGTGAGGAAACCCACATGGCTGAGTTGTACTTAGTCATGTGACAGTGTATTCGTACAAAACGGCGATAGGCCTGCCCCATATCACGTGAGTACACTGTCCATGCAAAACGTGGGTACTCTGAACACCAGGTGACAATGTCACGTGATGTTCAGAAGTATTAGTACCTCTTCCAACCCCTTCGGGGATATTCGGCGTGAACGTTTATGTTATGTTATGTTACCGTGTTAGAATAGATAGAACACCGTATATCGTGCACACGATGAGGGTTCAAATCCGGGTCAAGCCTACACAAATTTGTCTTTTCTAAATTGATATAAGTGGTTAATTTATGTTGGTTGTTAACGGTGAGGGAAAACATCGTGAAGAAACCTACACGTCTAAGTTGTGCTTAGTGTACAGGTGTGCCTACACTCAGCGGGACCCCCTGTCCTAAAACAATATGAGTATGTCTAGGATTTAGTTCCAAATTAGTTCTATCAAATGCAGTCATAATTTGATTTTGTTCCGTCAAAATGGAAGAAGGGCGTTGGTTTTAATTCGACCTCCAGCCAGCGGGACACTTTTTATTTATAGGTCACAGGAACTTTAAATGGGTGTCAAACTTTAGTTCTACTTTCATTTATTCCGATCTAAGTGAAAACGGTGTTCTAGCGTAAATAATTACAAAAATAACAAGGTTCAAAAGAACCTCCAGCCAGCGGCCAACTTTTTTCAATGATGCTGTGGGAACCTAAAAGTTACATCAATCTCTTCCCTTTGTTTAGTTCTACTCAATTATCGGTTTTCAATGCTTCTATTTTATCTTTTAATAGTTAACAATGAAAAACAGAAACCTTCAAGTATGCTTTTTATTTATACAGTGAAATACATATTTTCACAATTTAGTAATTATAGGTATCGAGTAGAACTAAACAAAGGGAAGAGATTGATGTAACTTTTAGGTTCCCACAGCATCATTGAAAAAAGTTGGCCGCTGGCTGGAGGTTCTTTTGAACCTTGTTATTTTTGTAATTATTTACGCTAGAACACCGTTTTCACTTAGATCGGAATAAATGAAAGTAGAACTAAAGTTTGACACCCATTTGAAGTTCCTGTGACCTATAAATAAAAAGTGTCCCGCTGGCTGGAGGTCGAATTAAAACCAACGCCCTTCTTCCATTTTGACGGAACAAAATCAAATTATGACTGCATTTGATAGAACTAATTTGGAACTAAATCCTAGACATACTCATATTGTTTTAGGACAGGGGGTCCCGCTGAGTGTAGGCACACAGTGTACAGTGTATACGTACAAAACGGCGATGAGCCTGCCCCATAGATTAAAAAACGTTAGATAGGTCATTTACGAGGAAACCGGCGCTTACGAGCAGATGAACGCACACCACTCGAAATATATCCAAACAACACACCAAGAAATACATTTTAAAAGTAGGCGAGATAGCACATCTTAAAGCAAGCGCTAAAATTATTATTTATAATTTTCACGCATAATTCGTGAATTATGACACTAAGACGACCGTTTGACAAAGAATAATTAAGACCTATTACGCACGATTTATTATAAATTATAATTAAAACGCTGTAAATTTATAATACTTACGAATGATAAGTAATCTCATCATTTTAGTAGTTTTTCTACTATAGTTTGTGCAAAATCTCATCAGACACGACGGCATTCTCGATTATATTATATTCTCGAATACATACATACATACATATACTCATGGCTATAAATCCCTAAAAGGGGTAGCCAGAGCTAAGGAATTAAAAATTCCTCAGCCACTTTTGGAAGTTGCGTGGGGAATAGATGGTGAAATAAAGGTTCTTGGTGATGGGTTTCCAACCGCATCGCCCAAAAATCCCTTTAAAGCCCCAATACCGTTAGTCGCCTCGTACGTACACCCACCGGAAGAAATGGGGTAGTGCTATTCTAAGCCGACACTACACAGCAATTTATTTATTCTCGAATACGAATACGAATTATTTTTATAAACAAACACGCCAAAACAGGTGAACGATTGCGACGGCAGCTAGTGCGCGACTGAAGTCAGATGAGCCATTTAGCCTGTTTTTTAGGTGCCACTTATGAGCGCGCATGACTTATCTACGGTTTTTTATTAGTACATCTATGGCCTGCCCCCTATCAAGTGAGTGCTCTGTCCCAGTAAAGCGTGGGTTCTCTAAACACCAGGTGATAATGTCACTTGATGTTTATAAGTATTACTACCTCTGGCAACTCATTCGGGGATAAACACTTTTTTTCTGTTCAGTATTTCTTACAAAAGTAGACTTGATGAATTTGAAAACATTGCGTGCCTTTTAAGTGAGTAGTTTTAATTTTTACTGCCATGTTTGGATTAAGAACTGCATAACTGGTTTATGCATGTGAAAAAGTATATAAAAACGTAGCGAATACATTAAAAATAAAAAAAGTAATATTTGATTCATTTCGTTGAGCTGTTTGTGTCCGTGGTGATCGTAATAGGCGACTAAGGTGGGACTGTAAGGGTGGACCTTAGTCCACAGTCTTAGTACTCAGTCTAGTAGTACTCAGTACTCAGAATTTTGTGGCTTTTTAGGTGATGTTTTGGGCAATGCGAGACCCATCACCAAGACACCTTTATTTATCAAGCTTTCGTCCTCCAAAAATGGCTGAGGCATTATTATTCTGAAGCTCTGGCTATCCTTTTTAGGGATTTACAGCCGTGAGTATATATATAAAAAAAACATGTATATTTACTAAAAACCGTTACATTTACATATAAAACCTACTCCCTAAAAAAGGGGCAGAGCCCTGTGAGCATAGGATATATGTATATATATGTATTATTTATTTATTTATTTGAATACTTTATTGCATACAGAATAGATATAATGTTTTTACAAAAGTACAGAACATTAAAACTTAGTACACAAAGGCGGACTTATCGCTTTAACGCGATTTCTTCTATTCAACCTTTATGGTGAGGAAAAAAATGTATGTATGTAATGTGTATGTTTTTTTTCACCAATGAAAATACTTAAAAAGCATCCTTCATACCGTCAAAGTTAGATACCAGTGACACTTCAAAGCTAAGTAAAATGGCCCAAAGTTAGCAACTTTCATATAAAACGTCACTCTTTTAACAGTATCAAATACTCGGAACCGCAACGAAAATAGCTGCACACAAAGTGTAATAAGTGCCAAAGGAAAACACTGGCTTGTCTATAAACTGTTTCGAACTATTTTATTGGGTTCAAGCAAAGTAAGAAATAAAGGGAAGTGTAAAATTATTTCCTTACCTCACAATACTTATTTATTTACTTGTTAGGTAAAGAAAACCGATTACAGTCTTGTGGTAGGTACAGTAGCTATTTAACCCTTAAAGGCTACTAAGGGTGAAAATTCACCCAGGTCAATAATTGTTTTGGCTGCAAGTTTTTTTATCTGCGTAGTTGCCACGCCAAGAGTCCGTGTATCCTCCCGATACGTCAGTAGCCCCTGAACGCGTGAGGAGAGAGGCGGTGTGCACGCGCTGATTTTGCTGCAGGCGAGCTACCCGGGTGAATGTTCACCCGTTGTAGCTTTATTGGGGTACAAAAATTTCACGTAAGTAATTTTTATGTTTTTTTATTTTATTTATTACTGAATATTTATATAGATACTCATTCTTTTATCTCGTTTTAGATCATGAGTAATAAAATAATAAACGCACATACTACACTCAACATGAACAAATCAAGAAAAGGTGATGCCCAGATTTCACGATCTGATTTCCTGTATAAGCTATCCCTGGCTTTGATTATACCTTTCATGAAGACCCGACTGACCATTCCAAACTTGCGGCATGACATCAAGGAGAAAATAGAAAGTGTTGTCAATGAGAAGCAAAAGCTAGACTCGAATCAACTACAAGGAGCCAGGCACATGGATCAGGAATCGGGAAACGAGACCGAACCACATGCCTCTTCTGCATGCCAGGCGACAAGAGCTGATGCACCTAGACAAGGAAGATGCTCCATTTGTAAGCCAAAGAAGGACAAAAAGTTTGCTGTTAAGTGCACAAAGTGCTCCAGCTTTATATGTAAAATACATCGCACAATAATATGTGATAAATGTGCTTAACAAAGTCATATTTTTACTCAAAGTTCCTTTTATATTTTCCTATACTGGTACTGGTCCATTTGATTATTTTTGATACGTTTTTGTTGTGTTCTTATGGTATTTAGATATTAAGATTTCATTTCTGTTTATATGATGACTGCTAGTTATTTTTTTTACATTTGTTATAGTTCACGTAGTGAATGCTAAAAAGTACCTAGAATTTTTTTTATGGAAGTTTTGATTGTGAAAAGAAGGTATATTTTTTTAAGTTTCCAAACATAAATGTGCGCTTAATTGTTGTCAAGAGTATGATTATTGCAAATAAAAAGACTGATTATAATATTAAAACTCATTTGATTTAATAGGAGGGGGTTTTCCGACTAGTATATTTTTTTTATCAATTTTCAGGACTTAGTTTCAGTGACATTCTAGAAACAATTCCCACTTAAAATATTCATATGTTTTGCCTTATTAGAGTGGATTAAGGTCAAAATAATAGTTTAAGATAAATTTTAGGCCATTTAGTCATTAACCAAGTTTTTTTTTTCAAGATTGAAAAACCGGGTGAATTTTCACCCATAGTAGTTTTAATAGAACATGAAATTCATTGTAGCCCTTAAGGGTTAACCAGCATTTGGGCAGCAACCCAAAGCATGTTTACATGAATTATAATATAACAGTTTGAAGTGTGGAATAAGCCATGCGCCATGCATAGGTAATAACAATAATCTATACTAATATTATAAAGGTGAAGAGTTTGTTTGTTTGAACGCTAGGATCTCAGGAACTACCCAATCAAATTGAAAAATTCTTTTTGTGTTGGATAGTCCATTTATTGAGGAAGGTTTTAGGCTATATATCATCACGCTGCAACCAACAGGAGCAAACTATCAGCGAATAATGTTGCAAAAACGGGGATAATTATTCATACTTCGACCTTCTTCCGCTTGTGGCTTCCGTTGTGTGCGCTGCGTAAACGGTTTAGGTTACCCAAAAGAATGTTTTAAAGAATTATTTCTCTTTAAATGATCTAAAAAAATGCCCTGGACAGTATATGTCTAACTTTTATGTTTCACTTACTATAACCATTTTTATGGTAAATAAATTTGGTCGAATTCAATGCATAATTGCCATAATGTTTTATCAACATAATATTAATCTTTATCCAAATAAATATGTTGTTGATTGAGAGTATTTAATTGAGAACAAAATTGTCCTTGACATCAATTAATATAAATAAACATCTTAGAAGATAATACAATTTTTAAATTACTCCGTAACAAAATCTACACGCGTGAATGATGCGCAAGACAAGACGCTGCGCTGGCCGGCGAGCGAGGTCACCTGCGCGAGAAGTTTATGTTTAAGCCTTATCCTATTAATATTATAAATGTGAAAGTTTAGATGTTTGTGTGTTTGTAGCTAAATGAAGACTAATTCACAGAACTTATTTTAAATAAAATTTACAGGAAGCCAGATAATGATCCCAATTAACACAATAGGACACTTTTTATCCCAGAAAAATTAAGAGATCACTAAATTTTCTTAAAAAATGGTTAAACAGACTAAGAATCAATGCTCAGCCGAAACTACTATACTTATAAACTTAAAATTTATAAAGTGAAAAAATTGTGAGGACACTATGAAAAACACATTTTTTCTCATCGCATGACAGAGACCCTCAACAGGTCAGTTAAATATTTCAGTTTGACGACGTGAAAGTCTACACTTTTGACAGTACGAAGTCTGTGGGGTCAGCTAGTAATTCATAATACTATTAATAATATTTCTACATAAAATTCATACAAAATATTCTTACGGCTGTAAATCCGAAAAAGGGGTAGCCAGATCTTTAAAACTTCAATATTTTCAGTTGCATTTAGAAATGGTGTAAAAAAATGATTTCAAAATAAAGGTTGTTCGTGATAGGTCTCCAACTGAATCGCCTTTCAATCACTAAAAGTCGCCCGCAGAAAGAAATATGTAAGCGTTATTCTACGCCGACACCAAATAGCGAATAGTCCGGAATATATTCTAAGAATTATGGGAAGGCTTTCTACCCACGGGTGTCGTAAAAGGCGACTAAGGGTATTGGGGCTTTTTATTGGTTTTTTGGGCGATGCGGTTGGAGACCCATCACCAAAAACCTTTATCTTTATCATATTTTCCCCACTCAACTTCCAAAAGTGGCTGAGGAATTTATAATTCCTTAGCTCTGGCTACCCCTTCTAGGGAATTATAGCCGTGAGTATATGTATGTATGTATGTATGTAATTATGGGAAGGATAATTTCAGTAAAGCGGAGGACACAAAAGGCCGGTATCCAAAGTGAGAAGCCTAAGAGAGCAAGTATGAACAAATTGAAGAATGTAGACTAAGCTAGAGAGCTTCGCCAGGTTAGTACAAAATGGTGTTAGACAGTCTCAGCCTACCCCAATGGAAACTAATGGCGTGAGTATTCATAAGTATTTATTCTAAGAATAAATTCAAAACATTTCGACATACATACATATACTCACGACATTAGTTCCCATTGGGGTTGGCCACTTCGTACGATCCTGACAAACCTCTCTAGCTTCGTTTACATCCATCAATCTTTTCATACATGCTCTTTTATTCTTCATAATACGGACGCCAGCCAGCCAAAACATTTCGACTCCGTTTGAATCTCGCTAATCTTCAAGATAGGTAGGATTAGCAGATTTTAATATAAGTCTACATTTAGCGGAGGAATGTGTTTCGCAACCAACAAATGTTTGTATCCGTGCCCACCCCTACCTGCGGCGAGGTGTAGTGGTAACTCCGTTCCAAACGAACGGGAATTTCTGGAATCTTGATTACTTCCGACTTTATGTTGGTCGGTGTGTGACGTGTTGAAACTTTAGTGTGGATAAGACTTTAGTTTGAAATATAACGCCGAAGGGGTTGGCAGAGGTACTAATACTTCTGAACATCACGTGACTTTGTCACCTGGTGTTCAGAGTACCCACGTTTTGCATGGACAGTGTACTCACGTGATAGGGGGCAGGCCTATCGCCGTTTTGTACGAATACACTGTCACATGACTAAGTACAACTCAGCCATATGGGTTTCCTCACGATGTTTTCCCTCACCGTTAACAACCATGATAAATTAACCACACATATGTCTTTAGAAAAGACAAATTGGTGTAGGCCCGACCCAGGATTTGAACACTAGTCGTTTGCACGATAACCGAGTGTTCTACCCACTGGGCTATCAGTTTGAAATATATTGTAGAGTAGTGGCGCTTTTCACTTTTTAAGCCTCTGAAGTCGGTTTATAACATCTCACAGCATAGTATGAATTCTAATATATTTAAAAAAGCAGTTGTCCGAAGTATGAAGAATAAAAGAGCATGTATAAAAAGATTGATGGATGTAAACGAAGCTAGAGAGGTTTGCCAAGATCGTACAGTGGCGATCGATAGTCTCTGCATACCCCAATGGGAACTAACACAATGAGTATATGTATGAATTCAAAATAACCGTCTAACATCTATATTCTCTTCTATGGGTAACCTGAACTCCAGGTGACAAAATCACGTGATGTTCAGATATTAGTTCCTCTGCCAACCCCTTCGGGGATATTCAGCGTAAACGTAAATGTTATGTTATGTGTTATATTACATTGCCCAGCATAAATAAAGCAGAAAAGTCACCAATATGTTTTAAAAATAAAAATAATATGAAACTGTACCCATATTAGTGATCCTGTATGGCATACATATCACGTTTACACAAACCATGGAAATAAATAAAGAAGTATTCTAAACAAAGTACAGTGCATTAAAATCCTACATTGCGGTACAGAAATGTTTTATAGTGTTTGTATGTATATATGTCTAGAAAAACCCCTTACAGAATCATATGAATTCCTACAACCAAAAAAGGCATATCCACGTAATATCGCCGACGTTGAAATGAATTTTCAGAAGCATTTTCAAGAGTTTTAAGCTTAAGATACTTAAGTGAAAATAGTTTGGGTCTTAAGCCGTGCATGAAATAACTTAAGTTCGCTAACTATTGTTTGCGATTTCGGTATTAATTACTGTGCGAATCTTGCTCACACAGCCAGAAGTGATTAAAAAATTTAACACATACATCTTTTTCTATTATTCGCCCTTATTTTCCCCCTATCTTTCCGCGGTTGTTGTATGAGGCGATTAACCCCTCAGAAGATCACACATGAGTCATGTGACAGTGTATTCGTATAAAAACGCCGACAGATGCCCTCTATCACGTGAGTACCAGGTGACAATTTAACGTGATGTTCAGAAGTATTAGTACCTCTGCCAACACCTTCGGGGATATACGGCGTGAACGTTTGAGTTATTCTTATATTGGTTATTTGCTGCGTAGTGTCGGCTTAGAATAGCACTACCCCATTTCTTCCGGTGGGTGTACCTAAGAGGCGACTAACGGTATTGGGGCTTTTAAGAGATTTTCGGGCGATGCGGTTGGAGACCCATCACCAACAACCTTTATTTTACCATCTTTTCCCCTCTCAACTACGAAAAGTGGCTGAGGAATTTTTATTCCGCTCTGGCTACCCCTTCTAGGGATTTATAGCCGTGAGTATATGTATGTATGGTAAGAATATCAAACAATGGTAAAACTGTATGAACTATAATAAATGTTAAGTCCTACTTAAGTATTAGGAAACGTTGAAGGCTTGATGGTTTCAGACTAGATAGTAACTTAATACACCGGATTGACTGGTAGGCCAAAATGCCTTCGATATTGGATAAGAGCACGTATTCTGACTCAGTTTAATGTTTGGTTGATTTATCGATTTACACATATATGTAAATATACTTACTGCCATTAATCCCAAAAGGGGTAGCCAGAGCTTCAGAGCTAGAGACTTGGAACACATTTGGGACTTGATAGGGGACAAGATGGTAAAAATAAAGTATCGTTGGTGATGGATCTCCAAACGCATCTCCCAAAAACTACTTAAAGAGCTGCGTATTTTTATTTTTTTAATAAGCTACTCACAGCATTAATTTGCTTTAGACGTGGCAGATACTATTGATCACCTTTACCATTCAAACTATTACAAAACTCTACGATGATACGACTTTAAAAATCTTTTATCCTTCCCAGAAGGGCAAGCACGAGCACTATTTTATCGACACGGTTAGAATGAGATGGCAGTATACGATACTAAGTAAGTGCGTAAGAGATGGCTGCTACATCCCACGCGATAACTAGTTTAAACACGGCTCGAGCTTGCCCTTCTGATATTCATCAATATACTCACATATGCATGTTTAATAAAAATAAAACGACACGTTATTTTCCGTGTTAATTCACCAAATTAAAACTGTTATACATAAATGAAAGAAAATACACATCAGATTTTATTTACAGTTTTGCAGTTTCCGAAAGTAAATTTGGACTCTGTCTTGGGAAATTAATTATGTTTCTATATTTAATTAATCAATATTACTTTATGTATACACGAATTTCATAAACATCTTCAAAAGGAATAATTGTTAAATAAATAAACCATATTTCGTATTTCTAAAAGCGAGCCTGAATATATAGTTCCTGTAACAGAGTATCAATTAACAACACAAAGCCGTCGGTAATAGGACTATTAACCGATCGAACTAGTTTGTACACCCTCACTTGTGTGTGTGTGTGATGTGTGTGTTGTGTGTGTGTTGTGTCAATGCTCCGCACCTCTTTCTGGGGATGACGTTAGAGGAGATTGAGGGATTTTCGTGCCCAGGATATTGAATGCTTTTGTGGTGCATATAAAGTTGTTTTGAGTATAGGTTATACTAATCATGCTTATGGTTATGCTGTGTAGAGTGTCGGGTTAGAATAGCACTACCCCACTTCGTCCGGTGGGTGTATGTAAGAGGCGACTAACGGTATTGGGGCTTTTTCAGGGAGTTTTGGGCAATGCGGTTAGGGACCCATCACCATCAACCTTATTTATTTAAACACTTTATTGCATACACAAAAACACACAAACAGTATATTACATAATAGGTACCACAGTATATTTACACAAAGGCGGACTTATCGCCTTAACGCGATTTCTTCCAGTCAACCTTTATGGAGAGGAACAAATTAGACAACTCTTTAAAACATTATGGTCAAGTATATATGCAACTTAAATAGAACTTAACTAAACATAACTTATTTACAACCTGTATATTAATTATATATATAATAATTATTATATCAAATATACTATACAATATCTTAATAAATAGACATGTATATACATACTTATATAATATAATATAATAAATACAAATAAATACATATACCTAACTTTATAAAATCTACCAACCTAAGGTTTTAAAAAAATGGGATTTCAGTTTATTTTTAAATATGGCTACCCCGTGTAGGGAATTATAGCCGTGAGTATATGTATGTATGTATGTTATAAACTTAAAGTTTATAAGGTGAAAAAATTGTGAGGTCAATATGAAAAACACCTTTTTTCTCATTGCATGACAGAGACCCTCAACGGGTCAGTTAAATATTTCAGTTTCACGACGTGAAAGCGTACACTTTCGACAGTACGAAGTCTGTCGGGTCAGCTAGTCATGAATATACCTCTTAAAGAGGCTTTAGTACGGCGGGGTGGCTACTGGGCCAAGATAATATATTAAGATAATAATAATAAAAAATAATAAAATCGTTTATTTTCTAATTAACCTATGTACAAATTATACTATATTTTACAATTAAAATAAGGGTGAGACATATATAGTACATTAGTGCCATTATAGGTCGTGCATGTGCAATGGACACTAATAATTTCATTTTTTGAAAGAATGCAAAAACAAATCGTGTTCTCTAGTAAGAAATATGTATTTGTGTGTGTGTGTGTGTGTTTTGTGTATGTGTGTGTGTGAATGTGTGTATGGAGGTGTGTGAGTATTTGTATATGTATGTGTGTGTTTGCGTAATTATATATATAATTGGATATATTATTATTTGATACAGGTAAGAAGCATCTCTGTGTCGTCATAATTCAGGGTTAGGAGAGTCACTAATTTTTTTTAAAAATTGAATGCAGAAAGTTGGTTACTAGGCATCAATTTATTCACTTTATTGTAAAGTAATGGTCCCAAGATCTTCTTTTATTTGTATTTTTCTACCTCATCCGTCATCTTTCGTCTACTCTCTCTTTTCTCTTACCTGCTACTTACACTTACAAGGACAAAATGCAGTCGTATTTTAATACCTACTTGTTTTACTTGCGTCTAGGGTAACAAAGTTATTTGGCGTACCTGGAACAAATAAAATAATAACTGTTAAATTCTGAGATACATACATAAATACATATACTCACGGCTTTAAATCCCTAGGAGGTGTAGCCAGAGCTAAGGAATCAGAAATTCCTCAGCCACTTTTGGAAAATTGAGTGGGAAAAAGATGGTAAAGTGAAGGTTGTTGGTAATGGGTCTCCAACCGCATCGCCCTAAAATCACTTGAAAGCCCCAATACCGTTAGTCGCCTCTTACGTACACCCATCGGTAGAAACGGGGTAGTGCTATTCTAAGCCGACACTACACGGCGAACTCAACGATATGTTTAATATTGTATAATACACATATAATTATATAATATAGTACATCATTTCTAATTCCTTAGCTCTGGCTACCCTTTCTAGGGATTTACAGCCGTGAGTATATGTATGTACACATATAAATAAAATCCACGACTAAGAAACAAACATTAATGCTCATCACGTAAATGTTGCTCTCAGCGGAGATCGAACCCGCAACCTCCGAATTTTCAGTTCAATATCAGAAACCATAACTTATAATAGTTAACAGTAACAGATATGGGAGAGAGTGAATGATATTAATGCAATATCAGAGTTATATATAACTCTGATGATATATAACTGTATACTCTTAGATGTATAATTGCATTAATATCATTCACTCTCTCCCATATCTGTTACTGTTAACTATTATAAGTTATTGTTTCCGATATTGAACTGAAAATTCGGAGGTTGCGGGTTCGATCTCCGCTGACCCGACAGACTTCGTACTGTAAATTTGCTTATGCCAAACTTAAGTCGTTTTTTCCGGTACTCTTGAGTTCAATCGGGCGTGAATATTTTATTGATCGAATTTTTTTGCAATAAAAAGTATTCATGTTAAAATTTGGGTCATTATCTAGCATTCTGTTAAATTTCATTCCTATACATTCTATAATTGAGAAACCTTTTTACCTCAAACACACAAACATCCAAACATCTAAACTTCCACATTTATAATATTAATAGGATAACCATTTTTAGGAAATGAAAAGGGAATGTGTTGTAATATAAAGGGTGGTTAGTGATGGGTTTCCATTTACATCCCCCTGTCATACATGCCCCCATCCATTACAACTCAGTGAGTTTAAACAGGCAGGCGTCCGAAATAAAAGCTGAGCATGCTTGAAAATATAAGTGAATGTAGGCGAAACAGACAAAACAAGTTTGCCAGTATCACACAAAATTTTGCCCAAAAGTCTCTGCTATCACTGGAAACTAATAGCATGATTATATGCATCTTTATAAATATAACCTCACAGAACTACAGCCACATCGTTCACAAATAACAATAACGTCGCTCTCTCAACACAATCGACCCACTCGATCAGTTTCAAAAGTTCTTGTCCACTAGAAACAAGCGGCCAAATAAAGTGGACACTAGTTGCAATACAACTTCGACCGAAACACGTCCATTTTAAAATAGTTGGGTTATACTGAAATGATGAACGAGGGAAAGCTAGTAAAGAATTGGTGCAGTTTTTATTACTATTGGAAGTTGGAGTATTACGGGATATGGGGAAATGAAAGCGATTACTTTTGAAACGAGTTTCAAGCTACGGAGTTTAAGATTTATCTGTAAAAATATATATTATAGTATATATATGCTACTATAAATTGAAAAGATTTCGAAATTCCTTAGCTTAGTTGCTTTTTTTGGAATGATCTAGTAATTTTGTTTTTTAAATGATTATTATTTATCTTAATTTTTAGACATAAAACCAGTGGGGGTTGCAAAATAACTGATAAAACATAATTTAATAAATAAAAAAATAGTGCAAGAATATGAGCAAAAATTGTAATGTTAGATTATGTGACCGAGTGAGAAATAGTGTTATTCGTGAAAAGTGTGGTATGAAAGATGCTATTGTAAGAAAGATAGAAAAAGGAATGTTGAGATGGTTTGGGCACATAGAGAGGATGGATGATAGAAAATTGGTAAATGGGATGTATAGAGCTAGTGTGGATGGTAATGTCAGTAGAGGACGACCACGGAGAACACACTTGGACCAAATTGAGAGTGTGTTCAAAAAGGCTGGCGTCCGAAGTATGAAGAATAAAAGAGCATGCATGAAAAGATTGATGGATGTAAACGAAGCTAGAGAAGTTTTTCAGGATCGTACGAAGTGGCGATCGATAGTCTCTGCCTACCCCAATGGAAACGAATGGCGTGAGTATATATATATAAAATATCAGTGCCAAAATACAGATTGTCAAAAGTAAATACATCTTTCATGGGGTTATGCGTAAAAATGTATAATAAAATACCTGAGGACATTTTAAATTTATCAAAAACAAAATTCAAAGCAGCTGTTAAAAGAAATCTTAGTTCGAAAGCCTATTACAATGTCAATGATTACATTAATGATGAAGTGGCTTGGTGTCATCAGGGCTCTGTGCAGGATGTTTCCGGGCTAACACCAAAATTGTAATGGACGTAAAAAAAGATGTGTGTTGACGAGTTTCTTACGGGTTCTTCTCTCAACAAAACACCTTCCGAATCCGAAGTAAACTTAGTATTAAGTTAAAAAAAATTTGACGTTCAAAAAACAAAGATTTATCTTTTTATTTTGAAATAAATGATTATTTTATTTTTTATTTTATAGTAAAATCAAAATATTGAATAAGAACCTTATATTACCTTAAATTTTGCTGTGTAGTGTTGGCTTAGAATAGCACTACCCAATTTCTTCCGGTGGGTGTACGTAAGAGGCGACTAACGGAATTGGGGCTTTTGAGGGATTTTTGGGCAATGCGGTTGGAGACCCATCACCCCATCACCAGCAACCTTCACTTTACCATCTTTTCCCCACTCAATTATCCAAAAGTGGAATGTATGTATGTATGTATATTACCTTAGTATAAAATCTGTTGCTTTGTTCATAAATAAGATAATACATACATGTATATACTCACGGCTATAAATCTCTTGAAGGGGTAGCCAGAGCTAGGGAAATAAAAAGTCCTCAGCCACTTTTGGAAGTTGCATCGGGAAAAGATGGTGAAATAAAGGTGCTGGGTCTCCAACCGCATCGCCCAAAAATCCCCTAAAAGCCCCAATACCGTTAGTCGCCTCTTACGTATACCCACCGTAAGAAATGGGGTAGTGCTATTCTAAGCCGGCACTACACAGCAAAAATAAGATAATCTGCCACAGCTAACAAGAAATTTGCCAAAGAGATTTAATCTGAGGTTATATAATATGAGTTGATAGAAAATATGTCATTTTAAAAGTTGGGTATCGCTGGGAATGATGGACGAGCTCGACACAGCCAGGAGGAATGCTGCCAGCATTTATTACAAATTTGTTGGGTGTGTTGAGAGCAGTTATTCTGGCTCAATGGAGTTGTCGAACCTGGTATTTTATTAGTTTATATTCACGCTATCAGTTCCTATTGGGCTAGGCAGAAACTATCGATTACCACTTTTGTGATCCTGGCAAACCTCTGTAGGTTCATTTACATCTATCTTTTCATACATGCTCCTTAATTCTATTACTTCTGTTATTTTTTATGAGTTACTTGTTTGATGCAGTAATGGTGTAGTGTTTTTCTAAACCGACACAACACAGCTAATAATTAAACATTTAAAATATATAAAGACCAACAAGTTTTCCCGAATTGAGTAAAACGAACCCACATCAACGACCAAAACCGGCTCAGGTGATGTACAATGAGAAACATATTAAATTGTATGGCGTAGCAGCAGTCAGTTGCCGCATTTAGACTTCAATTTACTTTCCACGAATGTGCAAATATGGGATAACACTAAAATGTTGATTTTAACAAATGTAATGGCCGTGTAGAGCCAGCTCAGAATGTCACTACTCTTTCTACCCACGGATGTCGTAAGTGGCGACTGAAGATATGAGCCTTTTTTAGTGGTTTTTGGGCAATGCGGTTGGAGGCCCATCATCAACGATATTTTATACTCCCCTATCAACTTCCGAATGTGGCTGAGGAGTTTGGAACTCTCAAGATTTAGCTATCTTTTGGGATTTATGGCCGTGACTATATGTATGTATGTATGTGAGTTTTCCCGATAGAAATAAAACGAACCCACATAAACGCCCAAAAGCAGCTCAGGTGATGTACCATGAGAAACATATTAAATTGTATGGCGTAGCAGCAGTCAGTTGCCGCATTTAGACTTCAATTTACTTTCTACGAATACTGCAAATGTAGGATATTACACTTAAACGTTGATTTTATTCAATGTAATCATGTGTAGTGTCGGCTCAGAAAAGCTCTACCCCATTTCAAATTCCATAGCTCTGGCTACCCCTTCAAGGGATTTATAGCCGTGAGTATGTATGTTTGTTCGTAAGAGGCGACTAAGGGTATGGGGCTTTTAAAGTGGTGTTGGCGGTCGGAGACTCATCACCAACAATACTTATTTCTACCATGTTCCCCCCTATCAACTTCTAAATGTGGCTGAGGAGTTCCTAGCTCTGTGGCTCATGTAGCCATTTCTATATTATGAACCTCATGAAAATTATATGGGACCACTCTGGAAAATTGACGGAGTCCTAAACATTATGAACCAGATTAAAATTGGAAAATCAGAACCTACCTTTATTAATATGTTCTTTGAAAATTTCCTTACATTAGTACTTAGATAAATAATAATAAATAAATAAATCATGATCGTCTTCTACTAACATGACCATCTTCACTGGCTCTATAAATTTCTTTCACCAATTTACTATCATCTGCTCACTTCGCGTGCTTAAGCCTTGAAGCCGACATCCGACCTGCTTGTCTGATGGTCAAGGGCAGATGTGATGGAGCATAAGTGCTAACACACGTTGCATCCCAGATTAAGCACCTTTCTCTCTCCCACGGAACCAAAGTGAGCCCATCCGGCCGCTTACCATCCGTCCGGCTCAAACCCGGCGGCTCCACCACACACAGAACATTGGCAGATACCAGCGCCCTCCGAATTATGTCGTTTAAGGCATGGTGGCGCGGGATGCGACCAACAATGCTTTTGACATTAAGAGGCAATCATTCGAATCCTTACCTGGTGAGAGGCTTTTTTAAATGTATTTCTGTAGAGCAATTACTTCCGTTGTTAACGGTAAGGAAATCATACATACGTATACATATACTCACGGCTGTAAATCCCTAGAAGGGGTAGCCAGAACTAAGGGATTATAAATTCCTCAGCCACTATTGGAAGTAAAGTGGGGAAAAGATTGTTGGTGATGGGTCTCCAAAAACCGCATCGCCTAAAAATCCATTAAAAGCCCCAATACCTTTAGTTGCCTCTTACGCTCACCCATGGGAAGAGACGGGGTAGTACTGTTCTAAGCCGACACTACACATTACATTACATTAGAAACATCACATAATATTATGTCACTATTAGTATACAATCCACACAAACATAAATCAACTATAAATATTTACGATTTACACATCTTAACTCAACAAAACAACGACCATTTTTGCTGGCTTCAGTTTAAATTCACTTTAGTTTCCCGATATCCATACATCACCAAAAAGTCATATCGTAAGTCCGTTCTAAACCTACTTTAGTTTCCGAGCAATGAAATAAAAAGGGGTCATATGCCACGTCAAGAGTCAAGATTCAGTGAAACTTTATCGTTTCCAGCTGGACTAAAGCCAGAGCGAGCACACCTGTAGATTTTATGGATTATACTGAAACATGACTGAATTTCATATTGCGCTGCTACATGCAATCTTTTAAGCCTTTACTGCACTTGCTCGCGGAAATGTGTTTCAAATTATTATTTTATTTATTGTTACGTTTTGACTTTATCGTAACATATTGTTTTAAGGTTTAGTGGTTTTAAAAGCCTTATTACTACTTTAAAGTACCCCTTTTATGTGTTTCATATTTAATTTAAAAAGAGAACAAACTAGTTTTTTATTTTCTTTCTTTCTTTAATTTGTAAAGAAATTTATAAATATCCTATTAACTAAGCCTCAACATCTATTAAAATAATCAATACCATATTAGATTAAATTCATAGAGAGGATGGATGATAGAAAATTGGTAAAAGGGATCTATAGAGCTAGTGTGGATGGTAATGTTAGTAGAGGACGACCACGGAGAACACACTTGGACTAAATTGAGAGTGTGCTCAAAAAGGCTAGCGTCCGAAGTATGAAGAATAAAAGAGCATGTATGAAAAGATTGATGGATGTAAACGAAGCTAGAGAGGTTTGTCAGGATCGTACGAAGTGGCGATCAATAGTCTCTGCCTACCCTAATGGGAACTAATGGCGTGAGTATATGTATGTATGTATGTCATTCAAAAAACTAACATAATAATAATTCAGTGCGACCAAAATTTTTAAGACTCTTAAATTACATGTATTTTGCTTTTAAAACCTACCAACATCCCAATGGAAGTTTGAGACAATATAAGACCTCCAACTATTTCAAATAACAGAAAATTTGGATTATACTCAGTAATATTTCACTGTTAGAGTAGAGTTTATATTCCGACCACCACGCAGCTTTATTTTAAAATCCGAGACCAAAACGAAATAAGCTAACAAAGAAACAACTGAAAGAATATTCTTTTGAAAGTTAGTTGCAATAAATTACATTGTGGTATAAGTTCCGTTGCCCGGTGACCCGGAGCGGAGGTTCTCAAAGTTTAACTAAGTAAGTTTCGCACATAGCTGCTAGCAAGAAATTAGTTTTTTTCAAAACCTGTACGCAAACTGTGGGGCTATTAAAATACGATATTGACAATTGATGATAATAAAATAAATATGGGAAATACCGTGTAGCCGTGTAGTGCTGGCTCTGAATGTCACTACCCCTTTTTGTCGTAAGAGGCGACTAAGGGTGTGGTGATTTTTAAGTGGTTTTTGGGCGATGCTGTTGGACACCCTCACTCTATCTCTCTCTCTATCACCCAGGATACTTAATATTATTATATAATCTTGTCCCCTATCTACTTCTAAATGTGGCTGAGGAGTTTTTAGCTCTGAAGCTCAGGCTACCCCTTTTTGAGATTTATAGCTGTATGTATGAACTCATCCAAACTGTTTTTGAATTATATTAATATTTATCGATAAGTTGATACAAATTGCAATAAGTGAAGCTACCGCAAACGCCATGCGCCTTGCTCATTTACTGCACGTAAAAAATACGATCTTAATCCTAGATTAGTATTTCTAGTTTCCTAGCCCGGCTACATTGTAATACTTTAAGTACACGTCGGTAGTGTCTGCAAGTTTTCAGGTTGTATCTCGTTAAGATATTCTTAGGAAACAGGTGTTTCTAGTTTCGTACAAAAACCTGGCTAGTAGCGTAGAGTTGCCGCGAGCCAAATGTAATACAAATTGCAAAGTGGACTGAAGTTTGTGCTGGATTCTTTTTCTTTATTCTTTTTTAATCTTTACGTGTTATGTTAGTAAGGAGTTAGTTTGGTGTGTTTTTTTAGGATTTTAAATATTTGCTTATTTGCTTAGTTACTTGACTAGTTATGTTGAGTTTATTAATAATATTTAGTGTTTGTGATGGGCCATTTAGTTTTATTATGTAATACTAATATTTGGTTTGACGCGAAGAAAATGTTTAGAAGAAAAAGAAATTAAACGCAAAATAGTAGGTACAAATCATATTGAGATAATAAAAAAAAAACAATTTTATGAGTTTTTTGTTGCTTTTTTTCAGTAACAACAAAATGAAAATTATTGACGTTAAAAAAATTAGTTAGTAACTTAATTTTCAAAACCATTCGTTAACGATTACCATGTGTAATAAAAACAAATCGAATGAAATTCTGTTTTAATCCTTTGAAATATGAAAATTCGTTTAAATAGAACGTAATATGTAATTAAATTATTAAGAATTAATTGCCGGTATTAATAAACGTTAATGAGAATTAATTATTGTTAATTTTCAAGTGTGAATTGAATTCAATGATTCAATTTCTGGTTACTGGGACTTCCAAAGTTGGCTAAACTAGACATGTGCAATTCTGAGTATTATTTTATTAACTATTTATCCGTATGAATTGTTTATACCAAGAAGATTATAACTAAATTCTAAGCGACTTTTATATATTTACAATTTGTTTTCAAAAACAAAAGTTTGTAACTTAACGAATTTTATTTAGTAAATCAACGTAATTATTTCTATTTCATAATATTTGCTGTGTAGTGTCGGCTTAGAATAGCACTACCCCAATTCTTTCGGTGGGTGTACGTAAGAGGCGACTAACGGTATTGGGGCTTTTAAGGGATTTTTGGGCGATGCGGATGGAGACCCATCACCAAAAACCTTTATTTTACCATCTTTTCCCCACTTACTTTTCAAAAGTGGCTGAGGGATTTCTAATTCCTTAGCTCTGGCTACCCCATCTAGGGATTTATAGCCGTGAGTATGTATGTATGTATATTCATAATATAAATATGAAATCTACGCTCTTTTACACAATCGCTCGATTATTTACAAAAGATTAGTCCAGAAAGCTGTTGGTTTTTGTGAAGTCGAGATAGAATAGTATTACTCTACCCCTGGGTTTATACAATACGCCTATGTATGATGATTGGAATTACTAAATAATGAAAGAGCTACATAAGTTTAAAACATCAAGAATTAAATGAAATGGAAAACTCTTTAATGCACATAGAATTCACAAAAATACTCTCCTTCACAGTCGTAACACTCTTGACAGAGTGGTCGTGGTCGTCATTTTGGTTCAACGCACAAATCATCGCCATTCCTCTCTGTGGGCAGCTTTTTTGGTGCATTGGTACAGGGGGTCATCCAGCGCTGCTTTGATTTGGTCCGTCCATCTCATTGGTGATCGAACACGCATTCGGGTGCCTTCTACTCTGCCCTGTACCACCAGTCACTCGATTGACATGCGCCCGCGTCGAGATATAATGTCCGAAGAATGTTAGGATACGAGATTGGACTATAGATGATAGGCGTTGTTTGACACCTAGTTCTTCGAGGATTGAGTCATTGGTACGGAACTCTGTCCACGATATCCCAAGCATTTTCCTCCAGCACCACATCTCAAGAGCATCCTCTTCTGCTCGCTTTCCAGAAGCGTCCATGTCTCTGCAGCATAACAGGAATATGGGGAACACAATCACAAGAGACTAGCCGGGTCTTTGTGGCTTTGGTGATGTTGCGGTTCTTCCACATTTTCCTAAGTCTGTTTATAGAACACCTTGCAATCCTTGCAATACAGGTACAGGTACAATTATGTACTTACAACACAAAAATACAGGTACTTACAAAAACCAAAGTACGATTAACGGTCTCATCACAAAAAGCGATTTATTCAATTAAAGTTAAGTCAGTAAATTATAATTAAGTTAGATAAATGTCCAGCAAATAATAAAATAAAGAATAAATCACACTAAAACCAATCGCACTCAGAATCCAAACATATGGCGCGAAACAAAAACTAGGCAACTAACTAACAAAGAAAGGCTGCCCGAATCAATAACCGACGACGCGAGTTTCAACCGACTTGGCAAGTTGGATGAGACGCTGACAACACAAGTTCTGACATGCTATTACTGTTACTGTCTTCGCCTGTTAGGCTGGCAACACAGATGTGTTCATACTTTTTGGAATGTGGAGTGCAGAGGATTTTGGCTCAATAGGGTGTGTTATTTTACCACCTCTGGACAGTTGTGTCCAGAGGTGGTAAAATGTTTTAAAAATGTGTTTAGATATGGTTTAGGGTTAGATTAAGGTTAAAATTAAGAATATTTTTGGGATTTCAATTTTTATGTGTATGAAAAAAAAACTTACTAAAATTTTTTTATCATTGCAGGTAAATTTTTACTTATAAATAAAGGAAAGAAAAATTTCGATACTAGCGGGGATCGAACCAACGACCTCCGGGTATACGCCCCCGTCGCTCTGTGCCAATTGATCTATGTCAAGTGACTACTAGTGCGGAATTCTTCATTCCTTTATTTTTAATTTTTGTTTTCCTTCATTTATTAGTAATAATCCCCACATGAGGTGTTCATGAACAAGAACATTCTAATTAAATTTTTACTAATTTTTACCGATTTTCTAAAATAATAAGTGTTCAGTATTTAAGTCATTGTAAAAGGAAACGAGCTAAAGTAGCTCGAAAATTCAATTACAAAACGGATTTACCGACGCAAATTGCCGAACAAATTTCAAAGAGCTGACCGGAGAGATGCGGGAATATGGTCTGTGATTTTTAAAGATTTTAGTAAGAAATACATTAAGATAAAGTATATTTAAAGGAAATTAAAGTGTATTTAAAGGAATAACTAAAGCATATATCACGCCGAGTGGATAGGTGACCAGCTTCTCGATCCGGAAATTGCGGGTTCGATCCCCGCTGAGAACAACTTTTATGTGATGAGCACAAATGATTGTTTCTTAGTCTTGCATGTTATTTATATGTGCATTATATAATATTAAACATATTGTTGAGTATTGCCCGTGTAGTGCCGGCTTAGAATGTCGCTACCCTTTTCTACCCACGGGCGTCGTAAGAGGCGACTAAGGGTATTGGGGCTATTTATTGTATTTTTGGGCGATGCGGTTGGAGACCAATCACCAAAAACCTTTATTTTACCGCCTTTTCCCCACTCAACTTCCAAAAGTGGCTGAGGAATTTATAATTCCATAGCTCTGGCTACACCTTCTAGGGAATTATAGCCGTGAGCATATGTATGTATGTATGTTGAGTTAGTATTCCATAATACAACTTTATCTTAGTTTGGGGCTAATTTGATCTGTCTATAATATGTCTGTATATTAAAAAAAAGAAATGTTAAGGAGTAGGTAGGGGGTTGACAATAATCTTGGTTGTTAGGAGAAAGACTTGTCGGGTCTGGAGATTGCGGGTTTGATTCCTGCTGTGGGAAATATTTATAAATGTGTGTTGCATAGTACCTACGACTGCGTCATAGTCGTATTCTTCTTGCTTGAATATACATACATATACTCACGGCCATAAATCCCAAAAAGGTGTAGCCAGGGCTTCAGAGCAAGAAACTCCTCAGCCACATTTTAAGTTGATAGGGGAGAAGGTGGTAGAAATAAAGTATCATTCACAGATCACTTAAAAAAGCCCCATAAACTTAGTCACCTCTTACGACACCCGTGGGTAGAAAGGGGTAGTGACATTCTAAGCCGGCACTACATAACAACTAATATAAACAACCTCATAAGTCCAGCCCACATCCAGTGTACCACAAACCTAAGTATATTTTGACATATCGCGGTTGTTCCACTTTTCATTTCCTTACATTGTACGGGCGAAGTTCGTCTGATTGCAAACTATCAGCCGACAAGTTTGTTGGTGCTTCTACAATTGTACATATGTGATAGTTCGATGGTGCTGCTAACTGTACCTTGGATTTCAGATTCCATTCAATGGTCGGTTTGGTTTGAGATCCAGTAGTTCGCTGTGTAGTGTCGGCTTAGAATTGCACTACCCCTTTTCTTCCGGTGGGTGTACGTAAGAGGCGACTAACGGTATTGGGGCTTTTTAAGGGATTTTTGGGCGATCGATTCGTTTGGAGACCCATCACCAACAACCTTTATTTTACCATCTTTTCCTCACGCAACTTCCAAAAGTGGCTGAGGAATTTCTGATTCGTTAGCTCTGGCTACCCCTTCTAGGGATTTATAGCCGTGAGTATATGAATGTATGTATGTATGTATTTTGTAGTGTGACTCAAATCAACTCAAACGTTCACGCCGTATATCCCCGAAGGGGTTGATAGAGGTACTAATACTTCTCAACATCACGAGACATTATCACCTGCTGTTCAGAGCACCCCTGTTTTGCTTGGACAGTGTACGCACTTCAGACTAACAATGCAATCCAGATTTATAACGGAGAACGTTAAAATGACGTCAATTTTAAAATGAGTAATTTGTGTGTGTGTTTTGTGTGAAGAATGATAAAATTTAAATGTGTGTTTTATATATTTAGTGGTAGGTGCAGTTTAAATTCCTTCCCAGTTGACCTTCCGGTCAGATTAAATTTTCAAATGAGATGAGTCTCAGTTAAACATACATACATACATTATACATATTCACGCTATTATTTCCCATTGGAGTAGGCAGAGACTATTGATCGCCACTTTATACGATCCAGGCAAACCTACCTAGCTTCGTTTACATCCATCAATCTTATTAATATTTTGGGACGAACATAAAATGAAAGAAAGAATAATAATGAAATCCCATTATCGCAAATCCGAGTCATGTTTGCTCTAAAGTGTAGATAAAATATAAAAATAAAAGAGTTAATTAAAATACTTTAAGTGAAGGAACAAATAAAAATAAAATGAAAAACTATCTTAAAATCAAAAATTAAAATATAACTGTCATTTTACATGAATTATTGTATTAGTAAAACTACAATCTTATATTGTTAATCATATTAAACTTACTTAGAACCGTAAATAGATCGGAGGAAGAAGATGAAGAAAATGAAGAAGAATTTATGTTAAATCATCTTTATACGAAGTTGAACTGTCATAAAATATTCCAAAACGTTTATAATAAAACAGTACAACCAGCCAGTTATTCCATATACAAACTCCTTTGTGCAACGTACTCTTTGTTAACGTCTCGTCTGTTCAAATACTCATTTTTAAAACGCGCGCTCTCAAAAAGCTTGTTATCGTGACAGCATCGTCGTGAAATGGTTTTCGAACGTTCTCGCACTCGGTTCGAAAATTAAAATAACGTTGTGACAACGTATTTTAATGAAACGATTTAAATGGTTTGATATTGGATATGCATACGATATTAATAGCGTGTTGTGCAAAATAGGTCATATTTTGATAAACTATTCATACTAAATTTGCCGTGTAGTGCCGGCTTAGAATGTCACTACCCCTTTCTACCCAATGGTGTCATAAAAGGCGACTAAGGGTATGGAAAATTTTAAGTGGTTTTTGTGCGATGCCGTTGGAGACCCATTACCAACGATACTTTTTTTCTAACATCTTCTACCCTATCAACTTCCAAATGTGGCCGAGGAGTTAGCTCTGAAACTCTGGCTACTCCTTTTTGGGATTTATTACCGTGAGTATATGTATATATGTATTAATACTAAACTACATACGTGAAACACCACCGCAGATGCCCGAAGGGATAGCAGTGTACTACTCTCTTGAACTTCACTTCGTCTACTGAATATCTTCTTTTGAGCAAGTCAAATCTATCTCCGCTTGATCCATATCAAGTATGCACTATCTCCATAGATACTGTATAGAACAATCATTTACTTCCGGCTGTTTATTTTATTATATTTTATAATGTCTACATAACATTTTATAATGCGGTTATCTACAACTAGTGGTCCGCCCCAGCTTTGCAAAGATGGTATTAAGTATTTTGCACTGCTTACCCCGTATGATATTAAGCGTGATGATAGCCTAACCTGCTTCTGAAATGTTGCTTTCCATTGGTCTAGTAGTTTTTGAGCCTATTCGTTACAATCAAACAAACAAAGTTTTCCTGTTTATAATATTATTTTAGAAAATGGGGTGTAGTGCCGGCTTAGAATAGCACTACCCCATTTCTTTCGGTGGGTGTACGTGAGAGGCGACTAACGGTATTGGGGCTTTTAAGGGATTTTTGGGCGATGCGGTTGGAGACCCATCACCAAAAACCTTTGTTTTACCATCTTTTCCCCACTCAACTTTCCAAAAGTGGCTGAGGAATTTCTAATTCCTTAGCTCTGGCTACCCCTTCTAGGGATTTATAGTCGTGAGTATATGTATGTGTGTATGTAAAATGGGGTAGTCATAGCTTGTAAATTATAAACTCCTGTGCTACTATTGAACTTCCAGAAGGAAAAAGATCGTAAATTAAAATATGATTACAGATTTGTCTCTAACGATATCACTTTACAATCATTTGAAAGGCTTCAACACCATAATAAGAATGTATTTATTTAATGTTTTTGTTCATGAAAACATCATGTGGATCCCCATTACTAATAAAATAAAGGATAAATAAAGGAATTATTTTTCTTTATAAGTAATAATCCCCACATGAGGTTGTCATGAACAAAAACATTCAAATTATATGACAGTTAGGCGTCCTCAACATTTGCATTCTATCTGAAAAGGTAGACAAGTAGGGGTAGGGAACGCAAACACTACTTAAAATTGTAAAAAGAAACAAAAGATAGAAGAATTTCGAACTGGAAGCCATTGACACTGTAGCTCAATTGGCAGAGCGACGGGGGCGTATACCCGAGGTCGCGGGTTCGATTATTTCCTTTATTTATCCTTTATTTTATTAGTTTGAATGTATTGTTCTTGAAAACCTCGTGTGGGGATTATTACTAATCAATTAATTATATTACATTATGTGATAGGAGTTCTCAACACTAGCATTCTATCTGTAAAGATAGACAAGTGGCTTTCCGAGTTTGTAAAAAATCGTAGGTAGGGGGCGCTGACACCAATAAGGTGATAAGAAACAGAGGAAAGAAGAATTCTGCGTCGGTAGTCACTTGACACCATAGCTCAATTAGCAGAGTGACCGGGGCGTTGATCAGGAGATCGTGGGTTCGATTCATGGTGGTGCCGAAAAAAAAACTTTCTTTAATTGATTGGCCCCAATACCAATAGGGACCGAAGTTCCCACTGACAAGTCTATCGGCAGTTAGTTTTCAATCACATATCGCACAAATCAACCGCAAACCACAGCCTTAATTGCCTCATACATGTACAGGAGGTGGAATTTCATTGATTATAAAATATAACATTGATATTGTGTGTGTTGACTTAAAATAAAAGTATCGCTTTTTGGTCCTTGGGTTTGTTGATTTTTGGGTGACGCGGTTGGAGAACCGTCATCACCAACAATCTTTGTTTTTCTTTATTATTTTCCCGCTACTTTCAAAAGTGGCTGAAGAATTTCTCATTCTGATGCGCTGACTACCCTTTGTGGGGATATATAACCGTGATTGTGTATGTAACGTTCGGAGTAAATGTAGTTGCACGGACAATAAAATATAACATTGCATTTAACAAATGTAAAGAATGTCATTCATTTCATATTTCATTGAAACGGATAACAATTGATTAAAAATATTTTCAAAGGATTCCTGAAAGTTTCACTGAATATTTTTTTTCATATTTATCAACTGAAACTTATGAAACAGTGGAAGTGTTTGTCAATGTAAAAGCTTTCAGAGCAAATAACGTGCACATTAAAAAGCACTTTCTTTTGTATGAGTAATGAAGTGGTAGTACGTAGTTGGTGAAATAAAAGTTTAAACGTCCTTTCTTTGTGACATACATAAACTAACGGCTTTAAATCCCAAAAAAGGGTAGCCAGAGCTAAATTCATCAGTCATTTTTAAAAGTCGATTGTGGTAAAGATTGCTAACTCCCGATTTCTGAATTGAGTATTCCAGCTGAGAACAACTTAAGTATCGTTTTGTCGCATTGAAATCTCAACAATTGAATGAGACAAAACGATACTTAAGTCGTTCTCAGCTTGAATCTTAATTCTTCGTAATTTTAAGCCTCTTAGGTTGCTGCACCCTTTCAGGGTGTCACATTTGTAACGAATCAACTCATGACCACCTAATCCCACAATGTGACTTGCAATAAATATATATAAATTTGAATACTCAATTCCGAAATGGGGCGTAAATAACGGATGCAAAGTGAATGTTCTCTAACAATATCGCCTAAAAATCACTTAAAGGCCTCAAAAACTCAAACTCGAACGTTCACGACACGACATTGTCTCGACAGTTACCTCATGCGATATGGGGTAAGCCTATCACCGTTTGGTACAAATACACTGTCAGATGACTAAGTAAAGCTCAACCTATGTATATTATCTTTATATTTGAATACTATAAATATCTGTGTAGCACTACCCCATTTCTTCCGGTAAGTACGCCTCGGGTGTACGTAAGAGGCGACTAACGGTATTGGGATCGGGTCGGGTTGGAGACCCATCACCAACAACCTTTATTTCATCATCTTTTCCCCACGAAACTTCCAAAATTGGGTAAGGAATTTATAATTCCCTAGCTCTGGCTACCCGTTCAAAAATTTTATAGCCGTGAGTATATGTATGTATGTATGTACTATAAATATTACGTTACATCCCCATTGGGGTAGGCAGAGACTGATGATTTCCTAAAACCCTCCCACCCATCTAACCTTACATATCACTTCATCAAATAAAAAAAATCAAATAAATCTTTTAACAATCAGTGAAAAGTACAAAGTAGTCCGGGAGCTCAATAAAAATTCCGACGATTTTAAAAATGCATCACGGAGCCGGCACAACTTGAAATGCACAAAGGAAGATCACAAAAAAATCACATCCACTTTACAAACACTTTACAGTCTGGGTTAATTGGCTCGTAATTTTGCGGTAGCTCTCGGTCTATAAATACGTGATGCCCTTAGAATTTTTAACTAGCTCTTTCAGTGCAACCTATTTTGTGCTTGTTAACGGACTTCCTACTTGCATATATTATGCTTTTGGCTGTGGGGACGTTGGTTACAGTTTTAGTGACGACAATTACATTACAATTACTCACGGTGATAAATTTTGGAAACCTTTAAGATAAAGTGGGGAACATACATACATACATATACTCACGGTTATAAATCCCTAAAAGGAGCAGCCAGAGCTAAGAAATTAGAAATTTCTCAGCCACTTTTGGAAGTTGAGTGGGGAAAAGATGGTAGAATAAAGGTTGTTGGTTATAAGTCTCCAACCGCATCGCCCAAAAATTATTAAATTAAGTGGGGAAATGTCTGTAAAGTAAAGGTATTGATGAAAAATAATTTTAAAAAAGAGTGACCCTAAGCTTAAATAAGTTTAGTGACGGCACTAAATAGCACAATATAAAATCAATCCAAGGTATCGCTTACTTCAATGGGAGTGATTATATGGTATGTATCTTATATTCGTGTAAGTCGTGTGGGTGTCATAAGAGGCAAGCAAGGGTATGGGGCTTTTTAAAGTGGTTTTTGGTGATGCAATTCGAGACACATCACCAACGATACTTTATTTCTAGTTGTACTTTCTTGTCCCCTATCAATTTCCAAATGTGGCTGAGGAGTTTCTGGCTCTAGCTACCCCTTTTTGGGATTTATAGCCGTAAGTATATGTATGTATGTAACCATATTTTTAACACTCAGTGAAATACATACAGAAAATTATACTGGAATGTTTTAGCTCACTCTACGCAACATCCCGTTTAGTTAATATGCAATATAGAAGTTATGCAAAAATACTTTTAGCCAAATATTTGTTGAAAAAGATTTTCGCAAGTTTCCGCGCAACTTTTCTCGAAGACACAGTTTCGTCTAAAACATAGGAATAAGTAGCGAAAAGTAGATTAAAAATAATTTATTTATAAAGGAGAAACTCGGCAGTGCTTAATGGAAAATATGCTAATAACATTTCCTCGGTAAAAAAGGCGTTTCTGTGTTTTTTACATTGACCAAAGATGGATTTTATATTGGGGAAAACGCATGGCTGATAATGTAGAGGTTAGTTGGTTTCGAGTAAATTTAAGATAGATGAACTATTTTGAAATATGTTTTGTTCTTACTTACATACCAATCACAAACTTAGCCTCAGCCAAGATACACTTACATACACACACACACACACACCCACACACACACACACACACACACACACACACACACACACACACACACACATAAACACATACACTGTAGAATAACATAGAGATAACTTTTGTTTCTCAGATCCTATAAATATTTTATATTGTTATTTAATTATGTTTGCAGCTCTTATTTCTTACTAGCTGACCCCACAGACTTCGTACTGTCAAAAGTGTAGACTTTCACGTTGTCAAACTGAAATATTTAACTGACCTGTTGAGGGTCTCTGTCATGCGATAAGAGAAAAGGTGTTTTTCATAGTGTCCTCACAATTTTTTCACTTTATAAATTTTAAGTTTATAAGTATAGTAGTTTCGGCTGAGCATTGATTCTTAGTCTGTTTAACCATTTTTTAAGAAAATTTATTGATCTCTTAATTTTTCTGGGATAAAAAGTGTCCTATTGTGTTAATTGGAATCATTTAATTTTATTTTAAAATCATTTTATTTTAAATACGTTCTGTGAATTATTCTTCATTTAGCTACAAACATCTAAACTTTCACATTTATAATATTAATAGGATTAGGCTTAAACATAAGCTTCTCGCGCAGGTGACCTCGCTCGCCGGCCAGCGCAGCGTCTTGTCTTGCGCTTCATGCACGCGTGTAAATTTTGTTACGGAGTAATTTAAAAATTGTATTATCTTCTAAGATGTTTATTTAAATTAAGTGATGTCAAGGACAATTTTGTTCTCAATTAAATACTCTCAATCAACAACACATTTATTTGGATAAAGATTAATATTATGTTGATAAAACATTATGGCAATTATGCATTAAATTCGACCAAATTTATTTACCATAAAAATGGTTATAGTAAGTGAAACTTAAAAGTTAGACATATACTGTCGCGGGCATTTTTTTAGATCATTTAAAGAGAAATAATTCTTTAATATATTTTTTTTGGGTAACTTAAACCGTTTACGCAGCGCACACAACGGAAGCCTTAGTATGAATAATTATCCCCGTTTTTGCAACATTATTCGCTGATAGTTTGCTCCTATTGGTCACAGCGTGATGATATATAGCCTAAAACCTTCCTCAATAAATGGACTATCCAACACAAAAAGAATTTTGCAATTTGATATGGTAGTTCCTGAGATCCTAGCGTTCAAACAAACAAACTCTTCAGCTTTATAATATTAGTATAGATTTCTTTTCCTATTATTTAAATAAATCTATTGTTCTTGGGTTTTTTTGTTTTTGTTTTGTTTACAGGTTACTTTGTCAGTGCTGAAAATTATAAATTGAGACAAAACTGACTTTTGAAGCAGGGACATAAAATGTGTGCTGAATTAAAGAATAATTTGTTATTCTTAGCCGACACTACTCAACCGGATTAAAGTAATAATTTTGAAATTATTACAATAAAAATAATTTATTATGCAATGAATATTTTTTATTTCACGTTGAACTTATTAAGGAAAAAGATATAAGGTTATAGCCGATGATGGATTAATAATAAACATATTATTACCTAAAACTTTCATGTCAGTTTTTTTTCTCGTCGTTTCTTAATGTTTTGTTTTAAATTAATGATACCTCTTTTCTATGTGTAAACCTCTACGTTATTTGCTGGCTCTAGCACTTACCTTTATAAACAATAGTTGTTGTTCAGAATGTAACGAAAACACAGAACGTAAAGGTGTTTATATTAAGAACATAAACGGTACTCCCATTATATATTGGTTATAATTTAGATTATAATTCAGCTGTCTAGCATCGGCTTAGAGTAGCACTACCTAGTGTTGCCGGATAATTGATTGTGTATCGATTATTAATCGATTATGCGGATGGGGCCCGAATAATCTGATAATCGATAGTATTATCGATACTATCGATTATATCGATACTATCGATTACTAGATTATAATCTAAGGACGATAAAATCGATTATAATCGATTAATCGATAATTCGATTGATTGATTGACGGATGAATCGATTAATCGATTATAATCGATTATATCGTGATTAGATTATAATTTAGTAATCTATAGTATCGATATAATCGATAATACTATCGATTATTAGATTATTATGGGTGAACACATTCGATTAATCTATAATCGATTATCCGGCAACACTAGCACTACCCCGTTTCTTCGCATGGGTGAGAAGTGACTAAAGGTAAGTAGTATTTTTAAATGATTTTTGAGCGGTGCCGTCACAAGCCCATTACTGTCAGCCTTTATTATACCATCGGTTTCCCACTCAATTTGCAAAAGTGGCTAAGGAATTTCTTATTCTAAAGTTCTAGGTACGGGAATTTTTCGCAGTGAGTATATATATGTATGTACACTTGGTAAATTGTTTTAACTGTGATGAGCAATATAGAGTTTTCTATTCTATTCTCTCCCTGTGTGTGTTCATAAAAACTACTAAGGATTCTTATTGAGCGATGTGGTTGAAAACCATTCCTATAGCGTATTGGCTGACTGTACACTGACCCAGATACCTGTATTCTGTCCTGATCTATGTCACAACGTTTTCGTTAATAAAAAAAAACTGTATACTTTTTCGGATTGTCTGAATCACAATATATTTTGCTATATTTATTATAAATAAAAACAAACGTTCACGCCGTATATCCCCAAAGAGGTTGGCAGAGGTACTAACATAAGACATAAGACATAAGACATTTATTACAAGAAAAACACATTAACAATTACAATTTACAATGATTCACGCACTAGGCATTGCCTGTATCGCATGAATCTCCACACACACACACTTTTAAACATCACGTGACATTGTCACCTGTTTTTCAGAGTACCCTCATTTTGCTTGGACAGTGTACTCATGTGATAGGGCGCTGGCCTATGGCCCTTTGTACGAATATACTGCCACATGACAAAGTAAAACTCTGCCATGAGGTTTTCCTCACGATGTGTCCCTCACCGTTAACACCCATGATAAATTAACCGCACATACGTCTTTAATATGAGTCCTGACTGAAAATCAGTGTTGTGTGTAAAACGCACAAAAATAAGCTGAGGCAGGAGCTATTCACATTTGTTTAATTTATTTTATTTTATTTTGTATCACTTTTTATGTCTCTTTTATAATTTTAATATTCAAGTGAACTGTGTATAGTTCAAATGTGAGTAAATGTCGCTTCTTTCTTTCTTTGTTTCTTAAAAAAGACAAATTGTATTCAATAACAAGCACTAAGTAATAGGTGTAGGTCCAAATGGGATAAGAAAACTAGTCGTCTGCACGATAAGAGGTGTTCTACCAACTGAGCTACCATGTCGCTTACGTATTTGAACCCTGTAGTCTGCACTATAAGCAGAACACCGCACCTATCACGGTTAAATATATCTGTGTACAGTAAAGTACATACGTAAAGAATTTGTTTCAGAAAGGTGAATCCAGATGTAAGTGAATTGAATTCCAAGAATTATAGTCAAAAGCTTATTTTGAATAATGTATTTCAATAAGGCATAGATCTAGAGTCGGTGATACTAAGCTAGAGCTGAGATTGCGAGCTTCTTTGTGGTTACGGCGTCCATACATTTGGGAAAAGCTAAGATTTTTTTCAGTGTGTCGTAAATATAAAATACCTAGCTTAGTAGAGAAGAAACGAAGAATGTCAATATCCGTAAGTGATTTAGTGTATTTCCACTGATTTTAGAAAAGCAAATGTACAACTAAAGTCAGAACATTGAATGAACCAATCATGTTGTTGGGACAGCTTATTTTAAAATTTAGTAAGCAATTTTTGTGCTGAATCGTTTGGTTTCCGCTCTATTTACTTAAGTCCCTATGGTTTTAAAGCATACATACATACATACATATATTCAAGGCTATAAATCCCTAAAAGGGGTAGCCAAAGCTAAAGAACTAGAAGTTCCTCAGCCACTTTTGGAAAGTTGAGTGGGGAAAAGATGGTAAAGTAAAGGTTATTGGTGATGGGTCTCGCCGTTAGTCGCCTCTTACGTACACGCACCGGCAGAAATGGGGTAGTGCTATTCTAACCCGACACTACACAGAAGAGGTATTCGAGACAAAATTATAATAGTTAGTTACTTATTGCTTATCTTGCTTAAATAAAATGTAACATAATGGTCACCCTACACGATTGCATCTAAGTGCCGTTGACATCGCACATGACGACATTGTCGTGAGCGAATAGTTTGCTGACAAAATTGTTATTTCGAAATTGTTCTTGTCAGTATTCTGTTTGCTCTACGTGACATCCACACTGGTGTTTGCGCTGATCAAAACTGTAATATTATTACGAGAATAGTATACGTCGGGTGGTGAAACACTCGTACTAGATTTGATTACGTGACACTGATAAATAAAGAATGAATAAAGGAAAGAAAAATTTCGACACAAGCGAGAATCGAACCCGGGATCGAATAATAAAAATTCGGAGGTAGGAAACGCAAAATACCTTTAAGGAAAATAACTAATGAGTGAATTTGATGTGTCGGCTTAGAATAGCACTACCCCATTTCTACCCATTGGGTGATTGCAAAAGGTGACTAAGGTATCAGGGCTTTTCAAGTGATTTTTGGGTGATGCGGTTGGACCCATAACCTGTATTTTACAATCTTTTCACCACTGATCTTTGGCAATTAACTTTTTTGGCACTACTGTCTGAAAATCAGTGCTACTAGAACCTAGTAGTAGTATGTTTTTTTCAAATTATTATTATGGATAATTACATTGGAAGTGTAATGCTTTTCTAAGTTAGTGGCATGTTTAGGTTAGAAGTACTTTATAAGACGACGTGATAGCTCAATGGGTAGAACACCGGTTATCGTGCAAGCGACTAGTGTTCAAATCTCGGGTCGGGCCTACACCAATTTGTCTTTTCTAAAGACATGATGTGTGGTAAATTTATCATGGTTGTTAACGGTGAGGGAAAACATCGTGAGGAAACCCACATGGCTGAGTTGTACAAAACGGCGATAGGCCTGCCCCCTATCACGTGTGTACACTGTCCTTGCAAAACGTGGGTACTCTGAACACCAGGTGACAAAGTCACTTGATATTCAGAAGTATTAGTACCTCTGCCAACCCTTTCGGGGATATACAGCGTGAGCGTTTATGTTAATGTTATGTTTTTGTACTTTATGAGTGTGTTCTTACTTTACGACAATTTCATTTCTTTCTTTCTTTCTCTTCTAATTTTTTTGAATTCTGTAGCTCTGGCTACCCCTTTTAGGGATTTATAGACGTGAGTATGTGTATATTTAACCAATAAATGATGGAGTAAATGAGCTTATTTTGACGTACAAACTTTTTTTTTAAGTAACATACATACATACATATACTCACGCCATTAATTCCCATTGGGGTAGGCAGAGACTATCGATCGCCACTTCGTACGATCCTGACAAACCTCTCTAGCTTCGTTTACATCCATCAATATTTTCATACATGCTCTTTTATTCTTCATACTTCGGACGCCAGCCTTTTTGAGCACACTCTCAATTTGGTCCAAGTGTGTTCTCCGTGGTAGTCCTCTACTAACATTACCATCCACACTAGCTCTATAGAACCCTTTTACCAATTTTCTATCATCCATCCTCTCTATGTGCCCAAACCATCTCAACATTCCTTTTTCTATCTTTCTTACAATATCATCTTTCACACCACACTTTTCACGAATAACACTATTTCTCACTCGGTCACACAATCTAACATTACAAATTTTTCTGAGAGGACCTCATCTCTACTGCATTCATTCTGCTCTCATGCTTCTTCTGCCACACCCAACATTCGCTTCCATACATAAGCGTAGGAACAAGAACAGCATCATGCACAGCCATTCGGGCCTTTTCAGACACCGATTGACTGATCATTAGGCTATTCATTGCTCCATTTACCGCATTGCCCTTTTTCACTCTTCTTTCAATGTCATCATCACATTTTCCATCCCTTGTAAACAAACTTCCCAGATATACAAACTCCTTCACCTGTTCCACATCCTTACTATCAATCGCAATCACGCATTCTGTCACATCTTCCTGTCTCTCAAAAACCATCGTTTTGGTCTTATCCACATTCACCCTCATTCCCTTTCTTACAAAAGACTCACATGCAATATTCATCATCTCTTGCAACTCTTCTGCCGATGATGCAAGTAGCACTTGATCGTCAGCATACAAGAGGCATTTAATGATGAATCCACCCATTCTTAGTCCATAATCACTTTCACGCAACTCTGTCAAACAGTCATCCATGAACAAATTGAAGAGCCACGGAGAAGCTACACATCCCTGTCGCACACCCCTAGAGATTCCGAACCAGTCAGTGTTTTCCCCATTTACTCTTACACATGCACTAGAATCCTCATAGAGTGATACCAATGCACGCATAAGTTGACTCCCCAAACCGAACTTGGATAACACCTCCCATAAACACTTTCTTACCACCCTTTCATACGCCTTCTCTGAATCAATGAAGGAGCAATACACCTTTTGGTTCTTAGCTAAGAACTTTTCGGTGATGCTCCTTAGAGAGAAGATTTGATCCATACATCCCATTCCTTTCCTAAATCCCGCTTGCACATCCCATATTTTCTCATCAGTTTCATTCATCACTCTTTCAATCAGTACCTTAGCATACAATTTACCAACAATGCTGAGTAAGCTGATGCCGCGGTAGTTTTTAGCCTTTTGGTGTGACCCCTTTCCTTTATATAGAGGCACAATCACCGCCTTGCACCAATCTCGTGGAACTTTGCCACTCGACCAGCATTTTTGGAAAAGGAAGTACTTTTTTAAGTAAATACTTGAAAAAGTCTGTGGCCGAGAGGATAAGTAACTAGCTTCTCGATCCGGAGGTTGCGGGTTCGATCCCCGCTGAGAGCAACATATAAACATTACGTCAAAATGACTGTACATTGTAGAACCTTCAACAAGTAACCAAATAGACACAGAACAGACATTATGCACCAATTCCAAAACTGGCTGAGGAATTTGTGAATCCGATTCTCAGGCTACCCCTTCTAGGGTTTGAATGAAATGTAATGATGAATCTGGTAACAGAAAGATGAATCTAGATAAATACTAGTTAAGATGTTAACCACTAACTAAGAGCTAATACATTTAAAATAGCTCGAAGGCAGTACAAACTTTTCATAAATCTAGCCACTTAAGCCGCCAAGGCTTCGGAGGTATTAATAGTAGGCTATCCGCAGTAAAGGTTCAAGTTTACGTAATTGGATTGTCGCTTGCCTCTGATTGGTTAGAACTTTACTGTTAGTTTGCGAACTTTCCTTGTAGCTCACAAACGATTATTATTTTGATTTAAATTAATAAAACTGATGTGACGTTTGACAGTTTTTTTGAGTTTATTTATTTTATTTAAATGCTTTAGTCAAACATGCATCGGGGAATAATTTACTTTTTTAAATCTTTTTGTTCATGAAAACCTCATGTGGAATCCCCACATGAGGTTTTCATTATTATTACTAATAAATAAAGAATAAATAAAGGAAACAAAAATTTCTTTTTTTTTGACCCGCCTGTGTCGAAATTTTTCTTTATTTATTAGTCATTTAATTTTTTTCGGTATGATATCATAATTATCAAGATAACATTGATTTAAAGTTAACTGTTATGTTGTTTAAATGGTATAGGAATTGTAAAATTTTTGTACACTAATATTTTTAAATTTATTCAGCTAAAGTATAATTCGTTAGCAAGCAAAACGCGGGTTCTCTGAACACCAGCCCGACTAGTACGAGCGGTGTTTAAACTAGTTATCGCGTGGGATAAAGCAGCCATCTCTTACGCACTTACTTAGTATCGTATACTGCCATCTCATTCTAACCGTTTTAGTGTCGATATAATAATAATAATAGATTTGCTGTGTAATGTCGGCTTAGAATAACACTACCCCAGTTCTACCCGGGGGTGATCGTAAGAGGCGACTAAGGGTGTAGAGGCTTATTAAGTGATTTCTGGGCGATGTGGTTGGAGACCCGTCACCAAAAACATTTTTTATTACTATCTTATTCCCAATCAACTTCCAAAAGTGGCTGAGGAATTTCTCATTCCAAAGCTCTGGCTACCCCGTTAAGGGATTTATAGCGGTGAGTATATGTATGTATGTATAATAGCCCTCGTACTAGCCGGGCTGGTGACAATGTCACGTAATGTTCAGAGGTAATCCTACGGGGATATATTGGATGAAAATTTGAGTTTGAGAGTATTTTTAGTTGGTTACCTTAATCGCTTAAACGATGGATCTTACACACCTAATGATTACTAATTTATAGTTTAACGATACAACAATTTATTAGTTTTACACTTTGATTAAAACAAGGTTTTACACCCGATTTCCGAATTGAGTATTCAAGCTGAGAACGACTTAAGTATCGTTATGTCTCATTCAGTTGTTAAGATTTCAATGCGAAAGAACGAAACTTAAGTTGTCCTCGGCTGGAATACTTAATTCAGAATTCGGGCGTTAATGTATTTTTATCAATTACTTACCAACACTGAAACATCCTTGATTTGGCAAACATTTTCCCTCACTTTCAACCATTTCATCAATTCACGTCAGTAGAGAATATCCACATGAACACTTTATAACAGATGGAGGATTTGCTAAAATGGCAGATGTCCGAAATTTTGAAAGAGCGTGTATGAAAATATTGTTGAATGTAATGGAAGATCGTGATCGTAGTTTTACAGAGTAATATAAAATTGTTCATTGTCTCTGCCTACCCTAATGCAAATAGCGTCAGTGTACTTGTAAACATGACATCAAATTGGACTCTGACCTTGTTTTATACATAAAATTGGTGCCAATTAGTTTTGTAAGAGTAGATAGTTAAATGAGACCGACATTTAATTCCCTAGATGCTATAAAAATTATTGGAATCGAATGCCAAAGCTGTTTAATCTTACACCCACTTTGACCAAAAATTTGATATTATTTCCACGTAACTCAAATGTTCACACCCCATCTCCAAACAATTTAGCAGAGATACTAACACTTATGAATATCACATGACATTGTCACCTGTTGTTCAGAGTACCTACGTTTTGCTTGTACAGTGTACTCACATGATAGCGGGCAGACCTATCGCCGCTTTATACGAATACACTGTCACACGTACATAATACAACTTAGCCATGTGGGTTTCCTTACGATATTTTTCCTCACCGTTAACAATAATGATTAATTAACCACACATATGTCATCAAAAACCCACATTGGTGTAGGCCCGACCCGAGATTTGAACCCGCATCATCTGCACGAATAGCGGTGTTCTACCCACTGAGCTATCACGGTTGCTTATTATGAACATACATACATATACTCACGGCTATAAATCCCTAGAAGAGGTAGCCAGAGCCAAGGAACTAGAAGTTCCTTACCCACTTTTGGAAAGTTGAGTGGGGAAAAGATGGCAAAATAAAGGTTATTGGTGATGGGTCTCCAACCGCACCGCCCAAAATCCCTTAAAATCCCCAATACCGTTAGTCGCCTCTTACGTACACCCACCGGAAGGAATGGGGTAGTGTTATTCTAAGCCGACACTACACAGCAAATTTAACTTATTATGTATAAACTTGAAATGTCAGTTCGATTTCCCAAGTTAGTTAAACAGATTAATACCACTTACTAATAATATCTAAGGAAAGTTTATTTATTTATTTATTTGAACACTTTATTGCATACAGAATAGATATAATGTTTTTACAAAAGTACCGAACATTAAAACGTTTATGTGGTTGAAAAATATCTGAGATCTGTAAAATTTGATATCCTTACTTTCCCTTTCATATGAGCCTGTGCCTATAATAAGCGTAACATAGGTAAATAACTAAGCTTCTATAGCTTTCATGCAATTTCTGGATTTCACTTATTTAGGACAGCGACATGATAGTCCAGTGGGTAGAACACCCGCCCGAAAACAGAAGGGCGTGAGTTCCAATCCTGGGACGGGCCTACACCAATTTGTCTTTTCTAAAGTCATATGTGTGGTTAATTTATCATGGTTGTTAACGGTGAGGGAAAACATCGTGAGAAAACCCACATGGCTGAGTTGTACTTAGTCATGTGACAGTGTATTCGTACAAAACGGCGATAGGCCTGCCCCCTATCACGTGAGTACACTGTCTAAGCAAAACGTGGATACCTTCTCTGGACACTAGATGGCACTGCCATGTGAGTTCAGAAGTATTGGTACCTCTGCCAACCCCTTCGGGGATAAACGGCGTGAACGTTTATGTTTATGATGTTATTTAGGACCTTAATCTCTTGCTCAAAATTAACTGTATTTAAATAGATCGGTAGAATCAAACATCTTGATGTGAGGTTATGAATATGGAACTAATAAAATATGCGCATATCTTGTTCGCCCAAGAGAACCGAAAATCACACAAATTATTCATAATACAGCATACAGATCTGCTTATAACTTACGCCTAAGTCGTCATTCGAGGCAAACACACAGCTAAGTTAATCTGCCTCGAGTGTTAGCTGAGCACTTAAACAGAAATTGCCATTGTTCCATCGTGTGTCTTAATCCTGAGATGGTATGGCAGAATGCATTTGGTTTAACCGCTTTGCATGTTATGTTTTGTTGTCAGACACATTATTTAGTTTGCAAATGCATATAATGCGAACAAATCAATTATTTACGAGATTGCGATGGTTTGCGAATCTGATTAGTTAGTTTACTCAGCATAAATAGAGTGAAGAAGATATTGAAGGAGATTCTAAAAGTACATGTGATGAATGTAGCTACGTCTATTTTGATTTTGAGCAAATTATGGTTAAGAATAATTGAATAACTAACTATTATAATTTGGTCTCGAATACCTCTTCTGTGTAGTGTCGGGTTAGAATAGCACTACCCCATTTCTTCTGGTGGGTGTTAGTAAGAGGCGACTAACGATATCGGGGCTTTTTATGGGATTTTTGGGCGATGTGGTTGGAGTCTAATCACCAACAACCTTTATTTTACCATCTTTTCCTCACTCACATTTCCAAAAGTGCCTGAGTAATTTCTGATTTCTTGGCTCAGGCTACCCCTTCTAGGGATTTATAGCCGTGAATATATGTATGTATGTACCTCTTCTGCTCAAAATTTTCTAAGGAATTGACCGGGCCTTTGGCAATTTTAGTCACCTGTGTATAAGCAAGTGATGTGGTACTCCGTTAAGGGATTTACAGCCGTGAGTATATGTATGTATGTATGTGGTACAGTGAGTCGATTTGTCGAGCAACTAGCAGCAAGGCAAAAATGGACCCTCATAACTAATAATAATAAGTAAAGAAAACAAAATGAAAGTGGCCTTAAAATAATGATTTGTTAACATACGTATGTTTATTCGGTTTGAGTTTACTTCAGATTTATTTCGCTGTCTCGTTCCATTGCTTGTGATCTCCTCTGAGACCGAACAATAACGTATTGACTGAGCATTTTCTCACGTTTTGTGTATTTTGTGAGTTAGGAAAAGTTTTATTGCGCAAACCTCTTGTATTTTATATTTGAAATTCAAACAATACGAGTAAATCAAGGTTCATATTTATAGACTACTGCTGCTGCCATGTTTTTTTAAAGATGGTTTTAAAAAAGGAAAGTAAAAATTAGTAAAATTAGTAAAAATTCGGAGGTAGGAAACGCAAACACTACGTAAACGTGTAAAAGAAATAAAGGATAGAAGAATTTCGCGCTGGCAGCCATTGACACGGTAGCTCAATCGTCGGGGCGTATACCCAAGGTCGCGGGTTCGATTCCCGCCTGTGTCGAAAATTTTTCTTACCTTTGTTTATTCTTTATTTATTAGTAATAATCCCCACATGAGGTTTCCATGAACAAAAAGTTTTATATTAAAGCTGTGAAGTGTTGGCCTACAATAGCACTACCCCATTTTTACTCGTGGGTGATCTTAAGCGGCGACTAAGGGTGTAAAACCTTCTTTAGTTCTTTTTGGTTTGAGACCCATCATCAACTATTCTTAATTATTACGATCTTTGCTCCACTCAACTTTCAAAAGTGCCTGAGGATTTTTTTATTCCAAAGCTCCGGCTATCCCTTTTAGGGATTTATTGCCGTGAGTATATGTATGTATATATGTAAAGCAGGCAAACACTTTTTACCTCACTTATACTTTTTGCATCCGTGTAGTGTTGGCTTAGAATATCACTACCCCGTTTCTACCGATGGGTGTACGTAAGAGGCGACTAACGGTATTGGGGTTTTTAAGGGATTTTTGGCGATGCGGTTGGAGACCCTTCACCAACAACCTTTATTTTTACCATCTTCTCCCCACTCACATTTCCAAAAGTGGCTGAGGAATTTCTGATTCCTTAGCTAAAGCTACCCCTTCTAGGGATTTAAAGCCGTGAGTATATGTACGAAAGACAAAAATACATTGGCACAGAAAACGAGTTTTTCTAAAAGTAGGATAAAACAACGAGGTTTTTCAGTTACCCCAACAAAAGCCAACAAATGATAATTGTAACACAGAGTAACACAGGAAAACAGAGTAACAATGCAATAAATCTCAACTAGAGCGAACTTTCTAACCGAAAAGGGAGCCCGCTCGTGTAGCAGAGAAGCAATAATTCTAAATAAATTACGCTGCCCAGCGTACCGATATCAACGGTGTAGCGAACTGATAGAGTGTGGATATAGTAAAAAAAAAATGAAAAGATGCTTTTAATTTTTGACAACTAAATTTAAAAAAAAAGATTAGATGAATTCTTTGTTGCGCAACCATATTTTTTATGTATTTTGTTTCTTTTCTTTTTGCTTGATTATTTCACATGATGATTAACGATCATTTGTAAACATTGCATATAAGTCTTAGCTGAAAACAAGAGCTGTATCGGAAACACTAGAAAAAGAAAGGAGCAGAATGTTTTGTCAGTTTAGCCACATAGCCCTTCCATCACTTTGAAAGCTACTACTCACTTGGAAGGTGTGCTATAGTAGCATAGAACATACATGTATATACTCTCGGCCATAAACCCCAAATGGATAGCCAGAGCATCAGAGCTTGAAACTACTCAGCCATATTTGGAAGTTGGAAGTTAATTTGCTGTGTAGTGCCGGCTTCGAATAGCACTACTGCATTTCTTCCGGTGGGTGTACGTAAGAGGCGACTAACGGTATTGGGGCTTTTAAGGGATTTTTGGGCGATGATGTTGGAGACCCATCACCAACAACCTTTATTTCACCATCTTTTCCCCATGCAACTTCCAAGAGTGGCTGAGGAATTTTTAATTCCATAACTCTGGCTACCCCTTCAAGGGATCTATACCCGTGAGTATATGTATGTATGTATATGTATGATAGGGGACTAGATGGCAGAAATAAAGTATCGTTGGTGATGGGTCTCCAACAGCATCGCCTAAAAACCACCGAAAAACCCAATACCCTAAGTCGCCTATTACGACACCCATGGGTAGAAAAGGGTAGTGAAGTGACGTTCTAAGGCGGCACTACACGGCAATTAACATAGAACTATATATTAATGGAATCTCTACACCATGTACCTAATCATCGTTTGTTAGTCTCGGTAACTCAACACCGCCAGTAGTGCTGAACCTTTTTTAAATTTATTAACACGTGTCAGCCGAGGTCAGCGTACAACTTACTGGTTATGACAATGATTTATCATGTGACCGTTACAGTCGATAATCGATAGAATAGCGGTTTTAAAGTTCACAACACTATTTATGTGGGACATTTTCAGGAGCTTTTGGAAGCTGAGACGGGAAAATCAAACTTTGACGTATATCCCCGAAGGGGTTGGTAGAGCTACTCATACTAAAATCTGATGTTCTGAGTTCCCACGTTTTGCTTGAACAGTGTGCTTTTGTGATATATTTACATAGATATATTTGTGAGGTCTATTGCCGTTTTGTAAGAATACACTGTCTCATCATTAAGCATAACTTAGTCATCTGGGTTTCCTCACGATGTTTTCCCTCACCGTGAACAACCATGACAAATTAACCACACATATGTCTTAAGAAAAGAGAAATTGGTGTAGGCCCAACTGGGGATTTGAACTCTTATCGTCTGCACGATAAGCGGTGTTCTACCCACTGGTCTAAGACGGTTGTCTGGTAAAAATAAAGCCTTTTCATAGAAGTTAATTTGCTACCCGTATAAAGACCTACTCGACCGCTTACACTTCAATGAAATCCTAAACGTATGTATTTACATTGAAAACCAAGTTTATTTCTAATTGTGCTAATAAGTCTCCAATCTAATGAGCCTTATCTACCAGAAGGTCTAGCACGAGTTAGTTCAACGTTACTATTTCAGTTAGAATGAGACAAAAGTATACGACACTATGTCAGTGCGAAAGAGATGGATGTTTTATTCCACACTGTGTATAGTTAAAAGGTAGCTCGTGGTAGCTATGCAGACGATGGGATTCTATATTATGTTCGCTAAATGAACCATTTAATTTGTTTACGATTCATTGGTCTGACGTGTAACGTAGCGCAAAAAACAACATTATTTATACTTACTTTCTGAAGGATAAAAGAGTATGTATGAAAAATTTGCCGTGTAGTGTCTGTTTAGAATAGCACTACCCCATTTCTTCCGGTGGGTGTACGTAATAGGCTACTAACGGTATTGGGCTATTAAGGGATTTTTTGGCGATGCGGTTGTAGACCCATCACCAACAACCTTTATTCTACCATCTTTTCCCCACTCAACTTCCAAAAGTGGCTGAGGAATTTCTAATTTCTCAGCTCTGGCTACCCCTTTTATGGATTTATAGCCATGAGTATATGTATGTATGTATGTATAAATGAAGCTCGAGAGGTTTGCCGCGCTCGTACACAGTGGTGATCGATAGCCCCTGCCTACCCCAGAAGGATTTAAGGGCGTGAGTGTTTGGAGGAAAGTTCATATTTTTTATCAATGTGCCGTTGAGAGTCGATTTAAAGTAGCAACACCCAAATTTTCGGTAGGTTTTCATGATATTGCATTACCCTATCTCTTCTATTGGTGTAGGATTTGTTTAATGTGTTCTGAAACTTTACTTACTTACTTATACTCACGCCCATTATGCCTATTGGGATAGGCAGAGACTACCGATCGCCACATCATAGCATCATAGCACGATCTTGACAAATCTTTCTTACTTCCCTTACATTACATTCCATTACATTCTTCTCACTAAGGCCCCCCACCGCCTTACGTTAGTGTACTAAAAGCCATTGATCCTTTCTTTTCATCTTTCTTTTAATGACATACAAAACTGGCTGCGTAATTTAATAAACTCTGCTAATCATTTCCCGAATAAAAATTAACTTAAAGTATGCAGCTTTTCTCCAGCTAGTTGAAAATCGAAAAAAAAACTCATAAAAACTAAGAACACACTTTTACAGCCTTATTCATCACTGTTCAAGGCTATTTTCTCCTAAAGAACCATTATCAAAACTTTTTCAAACTTAAGCACAATAAATTCTACTTTTTATTTCGGCTAAAGAATAAACACCTTAACAAAAATCCATTTCAACTTTGCACCTTATTCTTTGAGCAACAGCACTCATTTTTTGCTGACATTAAACTCGTTACTGAAACATTGTTGAGAAGCATATATGTGTCTTGCTCTTACATACGAGTTTACGAGCTATCCATCTTCGTCTAGCGTCACTGTTATCTGAAATGACTTTGAAGCACTTTTCAAGTTTTATTGTGAGCGTTAGCAGAAAAGTTAGACTATTATATAAAAGTTATACTAATGAATCGGTATATTTTGTTTATTGCCGATCGAATCGAGGATATAAATGTTGCGGAGGGTAGTTTGTTGGGTAATAATAACACAACTTAATTTTTCCTCAATAGGGTAATTGATTTATTATGTATTTTATGGTAAAAAAAACCTACCACCGCAATTACCCTTGTTTTCAGTAAGTAAACGCTTATTATTTTTATTTTTAACAATTACTAAAATACATGCTATTAGTATTAGAAATTCTTGATTCCACAGATATGATTTCACCATTTGTTATATTTACTTATAAAATAAAGCTGAAGAGTTTATTATCTGAAGAGCTGTACACACTGTGTAGTGTAAGCTAATACAGCTGTGACAGGCTATTTGACAATGCGAGAAAAAAAGTGTCAATTGCTCTCATCAGTATAAATTAAGAGTTTCAAAATGCTTATTTATTATTGTAAGTTGAAAATAAAAATTGATTTATATAAAAATCCATAAGTAAAAATGCAAATTTTTAAACGTTTGTCACGTGACACAAAACGTTCTTGATTGGTCGAGTTTATGATGGCGTCACAAACCTGTAAAAAAACCTCGTGGCTCGTTTGTTGCCAAATACAAGCAAGTGACGTCACTGACCCGTTTGCATCGCCATATTGTCAAAATAGTGTTTTGACGCGCTATTTAAATATAGATTTTTTTATTTGATATTTTTCAGCAAGTATGCACCAGATTTAAAAAATACAACTATTACTGGGTTCTGTAAACACATCATATAAAATGGATTTTAAGAACCTGTCGAATAGCCCATTTCTTTTATTATAACATATACAATAATAGACATGTTAACCACAACACGAGAAGACGTCTTGTATTAAAGGCCGATGGATAAGGACAGCGCAGAACCTACTACTGTGGAGGTTTTCAAAGGTTCTATTTGGTAAAGTTCAAGAAATTTGATTGTAATGAAAAGCCTTAAAATATTCTTTTGCGTTTGTTTTGGAACATTCCCAATCGAGACATATATTTCAGTACAAGCTTTGACAATGTAATTTTAAGTTGGCGTTGAAGAAGTCATCGTGGCTATATGGATACAAAAGCTATAAATACAGAACTTATAAAGCATACTACTATAACCGTGTAGTGTCGGCTTAGAATAGCACTACCCCATTTATAACCGTGGGTGATTGCAAGAGGCGCCTAAGGGTATAGGGGCTTTTTAAGTGATTTTTGGGCGATGTGGTTGGAGACCCATCACCAAAAACGTTTATTAATATCATCTTTTCCCCAATCAACTTCCAAAAGTGGCTGAGGAATTTATCATTCCAAAGCTCTGGCTACCCCGTTAAGAGATTTATAGCCGTGAGTATATGTATGTATGTACTACTATAAAACTTAATTACACCCTACACCCTATTTTGCCTACGTTGCAGTTTCGAAATTGTTTTTGCTTCATTTCTTAATAACACAAAAAACATTAGTCAATGTCCAATGGTGGACCTAGCAAGCTTTTCGTTACAAAGCAAAAAACTTTTAACAATTTACTGAGATGAAAGTGACGGAAGCTTTTTAATTATCACTTGTTTTAGTCACAAATAAGGCTTCTGACTAAGTTTGATTGGAAGTAGTTCCAACGTCTTTTAATTGATTTGGGTATAAATCTAGATATAGGAGTATAAAGTTTGTGGGTTCTTATTTTTTGTTCTTTTTCTTAATAAGTTAAACTTTCACCTTATAGCTGTGTAGTGTCGGCTAAGAATAGCACTGCCCCATTTCGTCCGGTGGGTGAACGTAAGAGGCGACTAACGGACTTGGGGCTTTTTAAGGGATTTTTGGGCGATGCGGTTGGAGACCCATCATCAACAACCTTTATTCTACCATCTTTTCCTCATTCAACTTCCAAAAGTGGCGGAGGTATTTATAATTTCTCAGCTCTGGCTACCCCTTTTAGGGATTTATAGCCGTGAGTATATGTATGTATGTATGATGAAAGTGTTTGTGGGTTATCATTCTTTGTTTTTACTCAATAAGTAACGCCTTTTTCTTTTTGGAGAAAGTAGAAACTATTGATTGCCACTTTCCTTATCTTTAAGGCTTTTCTCATAATCAACAGATTTATTTGTCATAAACTTTTGAATTATGTTTTTTTATGGGCTCCCCTTTCAACAAATTTTATCTGAACTTGATTGTTTAGGACAATAGACAATAATAGCTAACTAATGAGAGGTTTACCTTTTTTTCTTTTTTTCTTCTTCCCTGTTCTCAGGATAGATGGCGCCAGGTTTGCTATGTTACTGGTAGGAAAGGAATGTCACACCGTTTTTCACACTTGGATGTAATGATATCGTAAAACGGAACGTACATAAAAACGTTCTGATTTGAAAGTCTAAATAAATATCAGTTTATGCCAAGATAGCTTAAAAGTAAATAAAGAAAGACGGTATTTATATTTAACATTCTTTTTGTTGTTTTTACTCGCCAAAAAGTTACCTTATGGTGATGTGACACATGTTTTTAAAGTTGACATTGGCGAAATTATTGTGGCAACACGATTGAGGCCACGAAGAAAAAATTTTAGTAAGTAACATAGTGACATCAACGCCATCTACAGAGCTCTAGGAAACTATGTTGTGTTTTAATTTCTCAAAGAGGAAACCTCTCATTATGTCAGCTACATCTTTTTCATCACTTTGCATTTATGGTTCATCGATGAATTATAATAAAAATAACAGGAAATAAACATTTATAACAGTTCATTTTGATGCAATAATCCAAAAATCATATTATAGTGCTGTGCAATTTAATGTTCAGTAGTCAAACAATACTGTTATAATAACTTTGTAAAAAATTTCTAGGCTTTACTCAGTAATTCAAATTATAGAATTCTCGATTTTTTTCCTCAGGGTGTTCAGAGTACTCACGTTTTGTATGGACAGTTTACTCACGTGATAGGGGGCAGGCCTATCGCCGTTTTGTACGAATACACTTTCACATCACTAATTACAACTCAGCCATGTGGGTTTCCTCACGATGTTTTCCCTCAACGTTAACAACCATGATAAATTAACCACACATATGTCTTTAGAAAAGACCAATTGGTGGAGGCCCGACCCAGGTTTTCAAATCTCATCGTTAGCACGATAAGCGGTGTTCTACCCACTGAGCAACGTTCACGCCATATTCCCCCAAAAGGGTTGGCAGAGGTACGAATACTTCTGAACATCACGTTTTGTATTCGAGTAGATAAAAGATAAAAAAGATAAAAAATATTTATTTCAAAATAAAAAGAATTGTTCTCTATTTTTTGAACGTCACAAACTTACGTATAAGTTAAATCTTACTCTACTGACTCTACTTCGGATTCGGAAGGTGTATTGTTGCGAGAAGAACCCGTAAGAAACTCAGCAACACACATCTTTTCTTAGTCAAATTACAATATTGGTGTATGTCTGGAAATATCCTGAATAGAGCCCTGGTGACACCAAGCAGTTTCATCTATCATATAATCATTTAAACTGTAATAAGCTTTTAAATGAAGACTGCGTTTTATAATTACTTTGAATTTCTTTTCTGTTAGATTCAAAATGTCATCAGGTATTTTATTATAAAATTTTACACATAACCCCATAAAAGATGTATTTATTTTTGACAATCTGTACTTTTGAATTGAAATTTTATTATTATCTCTAAGACTTCTAGTATGTCTGTCACAGTTTTTGGAAAATGCTTTCAAATTTTTTCTCACATACATGATGTTTTCATAAATATATTGACATGGCAGTGTCATTATATTTATGGTTTTAAACAATTCTCTAAGGGAATCTCGTGAACCTAAATTATAAATAGCTCTTATTGCTCTTTTCTGTAAAATGAATATTGACCCAACATCAGCAGCTCTGCCCCAGAGTAAAATGCCATAAGACATGATGCTATGAAAATAACTATAGTAAACTAAACGAGCGGTCTGTACATCAGTTAAATGTCTTATCTTTCTAACGGCATAGGCAGCACTGCTTAGCCTGCCAGCTAGCGCGCTAATGTGGGGTCCCCATTGGAGCTTTGAGTCCAGATGTATCCCCAAGAAAACTGCGCTATCCGTAAATGGTAATTTTTCATTATTTAATGTAATTTCATTATCAACACTTTTAACATTTGGTAATGCAAATTTAATACATTTGGTTTTTTTGGCATTTAGTACAAGATTATTTGAAGCAAACCATGTTTGAATTTGGGAAACTGCATTATTTACATCGTCAATATTTTCCGAATTCCTTTTAACGTCAAAAATTAAAGAAGTATCATCAGCAAATAATACTATTTCAGACCTTTTCTCGACCATGAACGGCAAATCATTAATATATACTAGAAACAAAAATGGGCCTAATATAGATCCCTGTGGAACACCCATTTTTACATGAGTTCCAGATGATTTTATTTTATCGATTTGCACTTTTTGTATTCGATCTGAGAAGTAGGACTTTATTAATTTAAGTGCGTCACCTTCGATGCCATAATGTCCCAATTTTATGAATAAAATATTATGATCTGCACAATCAAAAGCCTTTGTAAGATCGCAGAACAAACCGATTGCATCATTCTTAAGTTCCCACGAACCAAAAATATGTTTAATTAGGGCAACGCCTGCGTCAGTGGTAGAGCGGCCTTTCGTGAAACCAAATTGTTTAGGGTGAAACAAATTGTTGGAACTAAAATGCAAGAGCAGTTGATTAAGCATAAGTTTTTCAAATATTTTACTCATAACCGGTAGTATAGATATAGGCCTATAACCTTCAGGATTATTTTTATCACCTCCAGATTTTAGTAAAGGTACAATTTTACTATGTTTCATGAGATCTGGGAAGATACCATTACTTATACATTCATTAAATATTTTCGCTAAATAAGGAGCTATTATTACAATAAAATTATGGCATACTTTTACTGACATACCCCAGATATCCTCAGAATTTTTCAATTTCAGTGATTTAAACACTTTAATGATATCTTCGGGACTGACAACTTTAAAATTAAATATAGATTTACAAATTGCAACGTTTTGTTGCAACAGCTCTTGAGCTAACGTAGCAGATGAATTTAAGTGTTCAGTGGTCTTAAAAGGTATATCAGCAAAATATTTTTCAAAAATACAAGCAATTACATCATTTGAAGTAGTCAAACCTCGATCAGACCGAATACAAAAGTCCTGATCACATGATTTGCTTTTGCCAGTTTGAGTGTTGATAATGTTCCAAACGGTTTTTACTTTATTATCAGATGTTTTAATACGTTGGCTCAAGTATCTTGCTTTAGCCTCCTTACAAACTTTATTAAACATTTTTGAGTATTTTTTTACATATTCTATAAATTCATCATTATGTGAGAACGCTTTTTGATCGTATAAATCAAATAGTATTTCTCTAGATTTATATATGCCTGGTGTTGCCCACTCACTAAATTTAAATTTATTACATATAGTTACATCTTTAATAGTAAATATTTTATTAAATTCGTCTATCAGTACTTTAAAGAAAGTATTATAACTATTATTTGGATTTTTATTTATTGAAGAAGTGGGCAGCTTATAACTGATTAAGTTTATATATTTTTCAACTTTGAAAGCAGTGATACTCCTTTTTTTAACTATAATTTTTCGGTCTGGTGCCTTATGTGGAAAGTTTACAAAAAGACCACTGTGATCAGATTTTAGTTTATTTATTACAGATTTACTTATGAATTCAGCATTTGTAAATACATTATCTAAACATGTTTTGGTTCTAGTAGGTTCCAAGAATAAATTTTCTAAATTAAACGATTGGAATAAACTCATCAACCGTGTTTTCTGAGTACTATCTTTTAAGAGATCTATATTGAAGTCTCCACAAATAATTAATTGTTTTTTACTCTTGAAAATTTTAGTTAATACATCTTCCATTACACTTTCAAATCTTTCATAATTTTGACTATAGGGGGCTCGATATACGCTTACTATAAAGTAGTTTAGTAACTCTATGCAGGATATCTCCACGACTTGCTCAACGCTCAGTTTTACAATATCCTCACGATTTTTACATTTAATACTATTTTTTATAAATATAGCGGAGCCACCACAGGCTTTAGAATTGCGGCAGTAGCTACTAGCTAAGTTGTAATTTTGAAAACCAAATATGAGCTCGCAATTCTTAAGCCAGTGTTCTGAGACACAGAAACAATCAATTTGATATCTTTCTAAAAACAATTCAATTTCTAATTCTTTACAAGAAAACCCCTGAGTATTTTGAAATACTAATTTAAATTGTGGGTCTCCTTGTAAAGCACGGTTTTTAAATATTTTGCCAGAAGAACCTCCTTCCTTGTTTACAATGTTAATATTAATTGAAGGTGACGGCTTAAGGATGACAGGAAGCTCTTCTATTGTCTCACTTAAAAGTTTAAATTATGGTTTCCACCATCACATATTGTAAGTAAGTTTTCCCTTATATTAAATAAGGGAGGGTTCGATATATGATATGCTAATAATTTAGCAATGGTACGTTTTTTATTTAAGGGTATGTATATAGTACCCGATCGTTGTCTTGAATAAGGTATGAACTTATTCACGTCCAGAGTAAAGAAAACGTCGCTTTGACGGCTGGTCATATTAAATATAAAATTATTCAACATATGAATATCATTATTATGCTTACTCATATAATTATATATATATGGTAAGGTAACAAACATATGAATATCATTATTATGCTTACTCATATAATTATATATATATGGTAAGGTACAAAATATAAACTTACATTTATATTTCTTTTGTATCTCTAAAAGCTGGCTAATGCCTTTCTTCAATATTTTTTTATTTAATCCTATACTACTACCGAATAATATAACAATTGTAGTATACTCGTCATATTCACCCAAAGTAACTTTATCAATAATATAATTAAAGGGAGCACCAGTATAACAATAGTTTGTTACTGTCTGATGTATGTGATCATTTAATATTTCTCCGAAACGTAACCCCATACCATCGGAAAATATTATAGTTTTGCGAACCGGGGTGGTAGTGGTAGGGATGGATTGTTCTTTGTCTGATTGTAACGGCGGAGACATAAAGTTACAAGATTTTCCAGACAATTTATGACAATCCGTCTCTTTTTCTATTAGGTTACTTATATTCATATACCTTTTTTTTACCTCTTCCTGACTAGCAATCATATTTTTTAGTTGGCTATTTAAACTATCGATTTTTTGAATTAAATTTATTTTTTTGTAGGTTTTATTAATGTTTCTAATACTATTTTTAATATTTATCAGATTTTTCGTTGAGCTATATATGCGTTTATTAACTAATTTATATTTCTTTATTTGCCTATGACTTAATGATTTTTGATTCGCGATAGAATTCAAAGAAGATATTGACTCCACTTCAAGTTCTGCGCATAAAGAAAGTGCGTGAGAGTCTTCATTTATATCTTTAAGTCTATGAAACTCTGATAATTGAGCGTGTGCCTCTGCCAACTGCTCATTAAGGATATAAATTCGCTCTACGGCTATTTCATGTTTAGCGCACTGATCTTCATGAGATTTAATTATTAGATGTTGTTTTTCCAGCTCTGATTGACACATATCATAAGATTGCCGAAGTAACTCCACTTTCTCAACGAGAGTACTATTTTTTGATTTTAAATTACGAATAGTGATACAGTTTTCGTCACGTTCTTCTAAAAGCCTATTTTTTAAATCCTCCGCATCACTAAATTCTCTTTTGAGTTTTTCATACTTTTGTTCAGCAGCCATCCTACGAGTTGTTATTGATTCCATTCTACGATATAAGTCTTTGTTTATGAAACTAAAATATAAATACCGTAAAAAAATCTATAGCGAACTAATAACTTAGATAGCTAAATAATAAATGTTTCAATTATTCACACAAGCTCCGAAATAGCTATTCAATAATACACTTACTTATACAGGCAAGTACCTAAGCGACACAATAAATGATATAATTACTATAACTAGACTATATATAACGACTATGACGACTATAACTAGATTACTGCTTAACGAATGTGCTAAGTGATAAACGCGATAAACTTTTTCTGTATCTTAATATTACAAAGTTACAACATAACAAATAAATAAATAAACGCAACAAAAACACCAACAAAAAGAAAAAAAGAAAATTAATACGGTAATGGAACCCGTGTTTTATTATTAAGTTTGCAGATAGAAAGTCTCTCGAACTAAGAACTTAGTAGTTGCGATCAATGACCTCGATAGGGTTGTGATGTTTTTGATTGACAACTATGTAATTTTATTGAATTGGCAGGTAATCAAATGTGAATTAAGTACATAAGATACTTAGCTGGTTTACTCCGCCAATGAACTGGTTACTGGATGCGTTTTTTCTAACATATGATGTATGTTTTTGTCCGTTAAACCGTCACAATTTTCAATCACTAATATTATCACTATCACTCGATATATTCCTAGGATAACACTTGTGTATATGAATCACGCTACAACTAACACGTGAAAGGCTTTTTCTATTCGTTTTTATGCGTATTACAAATAAAAACCGAAAATACAACTGAGAGAACACAAATGTGATGTTATCGATCTACCCCCGGTTCGCAAAAAAAAAAAAAAAAAAAAAAAAAAAAAAAAAAAAAAAAAAAAAAAAAAAAAAAAAAAAAAAAAAAAAAAAAAAAAAAAAAGTACACTGTCACATGACTACCTAGTCCTAGAGGTTTCCTCACGATGTTTTCCCTCACCGTTAACAACCATGATAAATAAACCACACATATGACCTTAGAAAAGACCAATTGGTGGAGGCCCGACCCAGGTTTTCAAATCTCATCGTTAGCACGATAAGCGGTGTTCTACCCACTGAGCTATCATGTTTGTATTGATTGAAATATTTTGAAGGTTTTTGTTCATGAAAACCTCATTTGGGGATTATTACTAATAAATAAAGGAAAGAAAAATTTCGACACAGGCGGGAATCGAACCCGCGACCTCGGGTATACGCCCCCGTCGCTCCGCCATTGAGCTACCGTGTCAGTGGCTGCCAGTGCGAAATTATTCTATCCTTTGTTTCTTTTTACACTTTTAAGTAGTGTTTGCGTTCCCTACCTCCGAATATTTTCCCGCCTGTGTCGAAATTTTTCTTTCCTTTATTTATTCTTTATTTATTGATTGAAATATGTTTGTTTGTGGCATGATAAATAAGTTGATGCCGTATATCGTAGAATACGTACAGAGGCACTAATTATTTTGACCACTTATTTGGTACCTCATATTGAAAGTACGGGATAGAGGTACGGGAAGAACTATTGCCGTTTTCTGTAAACATACAAAACTCATTTATATGATTTTCTTAATAATGTCCATCGCCGTAAGTAACTTTAATGTACATATGATCCCAAAGGTGAAGGCCCGTTTAATATCGTTCTCATTTTCTATATTTAACATTCCACAAAACCCTTTAAGCCATAACCATAACGAAAACAAAATTTTTAACTTCCACAATTATGAATTCAAACTTAATTTCCTATCCCTACTCGCGTTCGCCTGTTCGATTCAATTTGGCTTCAAAAGTTTAATATGCGAGTGTTAACACCGCGAGCTCAACGCGCAATGTATTACTTCCCGCGCTAATGTGAGACGCAATGGGTGTTATGCTAATGAGCCGAAGTTCGGCGTCGCCCGGTTAATGAAAACGATCTTTGCCGAATTTTGACGAAGTTTGCCGAATGGAATTGAAAAGTTGCGAAGATAAGATTTTTGAAATGATAATTTTTGGATAAGCTGTGTATAAGGTTGAATATAGCACTAAATAGTGCAATGTATTACTTCCCGTGCTAATGTGAGACGCAGTGGGTGTTATGTTGATGAGCCGGAGTTCGGCGTCGCAACGGTTAATGCAAACGATTTTTGCCGAATTTTGACGAAGTTAGCTGAACGTTACCAAAGAAATTATTGAACATTGTTACCTGCTGTTCGGAGTACCCACAATTTGATTGGACTGTGTACTCACGTGATGGGGGGCAGGCCTCTCGCTGTATTGCACGAATACACTGTCACATGACAAAGTACAACTTAGCCTTGTGGGTTTTCCTCACGATGTTTTCCCTCACCGTTAAAAACCATGAAAAATTTGAAGTAACTACTTATTCTTTTGACGTATGCAACTACCTGCCTTGTTTATTGAAAAAATAACATTGAATAATTTTGAAGTCACAAACAGACTGCAAAATTCCAATATTTCATCCAAAATAATTGAATGCAAAAGTAAACCGACAGCGTTGGTTTCCGTCCACGTAAATCTAGATAAGGCTGTTTTCACACAAATCACGTTTCAACAATTATCCATGAAATACTACGTCTAGTCCGTTCTGTCCTACCGTTTGTTCTACCGGTAGGACAGAACGGATAAAAATAGTCCGTTCTGTTCGACTACGCTGTCGAACAGAACGGACTACGAAAAAAGTGTCCGGTTTGTTCGACAAGAGATTGTTTTGAGTGATGGGTATCTACCAAGGTCCGATAAGTAAATTATTTTCTAAACTTAACTTATACTTATAGTTCATAAATTTCTACCATGTTTAAAACATAAAGGGGTAAAAAGACTTAGGAATTATTTTGAACTTTGTATGTATTTTTAATGCCTGGCGGGACTTGTGAAATTTTCGAGAGTGTAAAACATCAGTAGAAAGAAAAACTTAGAATAATTTCTTTAAAAAAATTAATAATGCCCCAAATTATTTCCGATGTAATACAGTAACGATCTTGATAGCTCAATGGAAAAGAGCACTCCCTCTGATGATGATTTGCTGGACCATATCAAATTTTAATTTGATAAAAACATTCATATTTGTTTTGCTATGTGTAGTGTAAAATTAGTTAAATCATAATTATTTTTAAAAAAAAAGGATGTTTAATTATTCATTGCTAGAAAAGTTCTAAGTAAGTAAAGTACATAAATAAATTTGTGAATCTAGTTTAACCAAAACACATTTGTTTCGTGACTTTATTACTGACGATAGTAATAAAATGTCTACTTATTTAAGTTACTTATTTTTTGTTGCAATGAAATTCATATTTTCAAACATAAATGGCTTTTGTATTTTCGGTCAACAATTGTCCTAGTTCATTAAAAATATATGTATGGCTTCATGAATGCTAAGAAAAACACGAAAAACAAGCAATATGCAAGCAAGCAAATGTCTAAGTTATTTTACCACTTCATAGTTTTATCTAACGTATTACAACTTATAAAGGTCAACACGGCATTAGGCAGTGGGGCAGTTTGGTTAGTCTGTTTTAAGTTGTACAGATTCAGTTGGTTGGAGGGAAACATTTCAATATTTTTCCAATATTTCTGGTAAAAAAACCTATGTTTTTTTATCTCTTGATGATTTCTCACTCGTGAAAATTTCCCAAGTCCCGCCAGTCACAAGAATATTTATTGTGTAGCACAAACAACACTATTTACCTGTCAAACTCACCGGTATAACAAACCGGACACTTTTTTCGTAGTCCGTTCTGTTCGACAGCGTAGTCGAACAGAACGGACTATTTTTATCCGTTCTGTCCTACCGGTAGAACAAACGGTAGGACAGAACGGACTAGACGAAATACTACAGTAGGGTTCCATTGGCAATGTTTCGATGGATTTCCTCTTAAAATCTTTTATGTAACATAAACATACATACAAACATGGGCTCACGTCTACAATTATTACGTGTTGTTATTAATTTTGTCTTTAGATAGTTTAGTTTATTTTTTTTCTTTTGAATTAACTGTGTGTGTATCTTGTTTTAACTTGTGATCATCTGTTATTGGCCTTATTTACTGTACTGTTTCAACTTACTATATAATATGTGTTGCTGTTGATGATCCTTATATATATATAAGATAATAAATAAATAATAATAATTCCCTAGGAAGGATAGCCAGAGCTTCAGAATAAGATATTCGTCTTCTGGAAGTTGAGGAGGGAAAATATAGTAAAATAAAGGTTGTTGGTTATCTCCAAAAGCATCGCCGCCCAAAAATAAGTTAAAAAGCCCCAATATCCATAGCCGCTTCTTACGAACACCCACGGAAGGAATGGGTTAGTGCTATTCTAAGCCGAAACTATACACCTAACTAATTCTAATAGCGATTGTCCATTGGGGTAGGCAAAGACATTTGATCACAATTTTGTAAGATCCGGGATAACTTCTCTAGTTAAAAACACATGATTTTATTATTCATGCTCTCTTATTCTGTACCCTTAAACTGCCTGCCATTTTCAGCAAATTCTCTAATTGAATAAAATTTGTCTATCGCTGTTGTCATCCACTGACATTATCTACAATACCATAGATGTACTAAAAAACTATATAATACTTGTGATAATGATAAAGTAATCCCATCATTTCAGTTGTTTTTTTATTATAGTTTGTGCGAAGTCTCATCACACACGATGACATTCTCGATTATTTTGATAAACAAACACGCCAAAATAGGTGAGCGATTGCGACGGCAGCTAGCGTGCGACTAAAGTCAGATGAGCCATTTAGCCTGTTTTTTAAGTGCCACTTATAAGCACGCTTAACTTATCTACGGATTTTTATTATTAGATCTATGTACAATACACTTTGCATGTTGTGTAAGAATAATTACATATACTGGGTATTTAGTGGCTTAGAATAGCTCTATGCAGCTCCTTTCGAGGCGACTCAGGATATTTAGCAATCTTAAGTGATTTCCGGGTGATGTAGCTAGATATAGATGCACCCACCATAATGTATTACACGATCTTTTGGCACTAAACTTCTAAAAATTTTGATTATTTCTTAATGGGATTTTAGTTGTCAGTATACATACTAACGCACCTATTATGTATATGCAGTATATAGTGTGGGTATACCCTCGATAGCTCAGTCTAATATTTACCGATTTAAATGCTAAAAGTAATGTTATTGAGTTCTGAATCGGCCCCCTGATTATGTATCTTTAGCGACCATTGATTGTGTCGCAAGTTGCACTATTATCGCTGTCAATATAAAAAATTGTATGCAATTTGACAGTTTTGACAGCGACAATATTGCAACTTGCGACACAATCGTGTTTGCAAAAGATACGTAATCAGGGTGCGGGTAACACCCCTATTACTTTTATAAATCTGCACGTTAGCTTTATTTACAAATGTTAATAAAGGGGAAAGATAATATAGTCCGAAGTATGAAGAATAAAAGAGCATGTATGAAAAGATTGATGGATGTTAACGAGGCTAAAGAGGTTTGCCAGGATCGTACAAAGTGGCGATCAATAGTCTCTACTCACCCCAATGGGAAATAATTGCGTGAATATATGTATGTATGTAGATAATAAAGTGAGCCATACAATAAATTTATATTTATATTGACAATATTTTCATTCAAGACTATGAGAAAATATTATAAGTTGTTAAAAAAAATTACCATTAAAATACCCATTTATCAAGGACACTAGTAAAAAAAAAGTAGAACATTTGTTTCCCAATTTCGTATCAGAAACAAACACTGGAAGTAATAAATAAAATAAGACTTATGTATCAGTGCTGATAGCAAAATTAATTTGGTGACGTCATGTCCGATTATTTATAGCGTCCATGTTTCACTCGCATACGACGAGACGAAAAATGAATGGAAAACAAGATTAATCGCAAAAATCACGGATTAAGTTGTTATTGTTATACGTTACTGTGTTGCGTCATGGAACCTTTAGTTTACTTATGATTGTAGTTTTAAAATAAATATACGGACATACATACATGCATACATATACTCACGGCTATGAATCCCTAAAAGGGGTAGCCAGAGCTAAGGAATTAAAAATTCCTCAGCCACTTTTGGAAAGTTGAGTGGGGAAATGATGGTAAAATAAAGGATTTTGGTAATGGGTCTCCAACCGCATCGCCCAAAAATACCTTAAAAGCCCCAATACCGTTAGTCACCTCTTACGTACACCCACTGGAAGAAATGGGGTAGTGCTATTCTAAGCCGACACTATACAACATAGTTACACAAATTAAGGTATTTATTTATTTATAAGCAAGTTAGCCCCAAACTAAGTATATTTGTATTATGGGATACTAACCAAGCAATATATTTAATGTTATAGCATATAAATAACATCCAAGACTAAGAAATAATCATTTGTGCTCATCACATAAATGTTGCTATCAGCGGGGATTGAACTCACAACATCCTGAACGAGGAGTTAGTTACACATCCACTTGGCCACGGACGTCTTAAAAAAAGGTTTGGGAAAAGGTAGCCTTGAAATTTTTCTTCATCGATATTGGTAGGTATAAAACTATAGCTTTTTATAATCAGACTTATTTTTGCATAAAACCTCATGTGGGCATTGATTAGTAAAAAGCTTTTTATAATTAATTAATTAATTAAAAACTCTTTATTGCACATCACAAAAAAACAACAATTACAAAAAAAAGATCAGTACAAAATCCAAAGTACAACTGGCGGTCTTATCACTAAGAGCGATCTCTTCCTGACAACCCATGAATAGAAAGATTTGCTGCATTAAAAACACGTTCGGTAGATGTCCAATAAATTAAACTGATTTGCTTAAAAACTAAAATTATTCGTCAAATATTATCTATTTATTTTTATACCTAGTTATTGGTCAGTAATTGTCTTTCACATCATACATCTATACGGTACATAATATATAAAATATATTAAAAAAAGGAAAGGTATTTTTATGCACGAGTGTTTGTTTTTCTGTAATGAATAGTAAATAATAAAAAACCCCTTATCGGATTTAAAAAATGTTTCACCAATATTTAACTAAAATATAATTAATAGTTTCTGCTTACCACAAGATGGTAGGTATTGCACGTTTTCAGTCACCTCCTTAGATGCTCACGAAACAACCTATTGTACTCTACTATACTAAAAATACATTGCAATTAAAATATATTTTATAATACTTAACTGTTGCTGTGTAGTGTCGGCTTAGAATAGCACTACCCCATTTCTTCCGGTGGGAGTATGTAAGAGGCGACTAACGGACTTGGGGCTTTTTAAGGGATTTTTGGGCGATGCGGTTGGAGACCCATCACCAACAACCTTTGTACTACCATCTTTTCCCCACTCAACTTCCAAAAGTGGCTGAGGAATTTGTTATTTCTCAGCTCTGGCTACCCCTTTTAGGGATTTATAGCCGTGAGTATATGTATGTATGTATGTATGTAATACTTAACAGATAAAATTATATAACAGAACAAAATACTCGTATTTTGATAATAATAATAAAATTGCAGTTATTTTTTTCCAGTAATCTCATAAACAAACTTTTTTAACAACTCGAAAAGTAGTAAAAATAACATAACATAAACGTTCACGCCGAATATCCCCGAAGGGGTTGGCAGAGGTACTAATACTTCTGAACATCACGTGACATTGTCACCTGGCGTTCAGAGTACCCACGTTTTGCATGGACAGTGTACTCACGTGATAGGGGGCAGGCCTATCGCCGTTTTGTACGAATACACTGTCACATGACTAAGTACAAACTCAGCCATGTGGGTTTCCTCACGATGTTTTCTCTCACCGTTAACAACCATGATAAATTAACCACACATATGACTTTAAAAAAGACAAATTGGTGTAGGCCCAACCCAGGATTGGAACTCACGCCCTTCTGTTTTCAGGCGGGTGTTCTATCCACTGGACTATCATGTCGTATTTTGATAATAATAATAAAATTGCAGTTATTTTTTTCCAGTAATCTCATAAACAAACTTTTTTAACAACTCAAAAAGTAGTAAAAATAAATAGACATAAAACTCAATGAAAATATTAAGTATTGATAAGTTAACGAAACCCAAATTTTTAACTGCACATAAACAGCATTTGAATTTGACTACGAAGGTATTTCGTAGCGTTTTGATTTTATCGTAGTAAATTTTTGAAAGCCTTCGGCGTGTAATTGAACTTTTCTAATGCAATATTAAAAAGTTACATAACGACACTTCAAATTAATAACAGTAATAAGGAAATGTGAAATAAGCCATAATCAGACACTAATATTAAATTTGTGCCGTGTGGTGCCGGCTTAGAACGTCACTACCCTTTTAAACCCATGGGTGTGGTAAGAGGTGACTAAGGGTTTGGGGCTTTTTAGGCGTTTAAGTGGTTTCTAGGCGATGCGGTTGAAGATCCATCACCAACGATACTTTATTTCTACCATCTTTTTCCATATCAACTTCTAAATGTGAGTATATAGTTGTTAATCAAAAAGTAGTAAAAATTAATAGACCTTATTATTAAACTCAATAAAAATATTAAGTATTAATAAGTTCGGTGCCGAAACCCAAAAGTTTTAACTGCACATAAACAACTTTTGAATTTGACTACGAGAGGTATTTCGTAGCGTTTTGATTTTATCGTAGTAAATTTTTCAAGGACTCTGACGTGTGCGTAGAACACCGCTTAGGCCAGTCGCGCACTACGAGTTTTTCGCCGCGCGGCAGGAAAATCTGCAACATTGTACCGTGCGGCGAAACAAATAAAAATCTGTAAACGCGCGCACTACAGTTTTCTGCCGCGTCAAAATTATTAGTTTTAAAATGGATTTAGTAGAAACAACTTGTATTTGCGCTCTGATAATTAGAGCTCGAAAAAAGAAAAAACGATTTTGGATTCATCCTCTTATTCGTAATCGTTTAAACTTGAGATAACTTTCTCTCAGTTGAGATTTGTACATCTTGTGGCATTGGCGTTGGTGGTGCATAAACATTTCAATATTTAAATCTTCATCAAGATCATTAGAATTAATTGACATAGCCATTGTTGCTTTCGAAAATGCAATACAAAATACACAAAACAGCGGCGAAACTTCGTGTAGTGCGTGCATTCAAAGCTATTCAAATATGTTACAAAAAGATGATGAACCACCGCGCCGCAAACAAGTTGTAACTTGTCACAGACTTTTCGCCGCTGCGGTGGCTCTGCCGTCAAGTGCGTGCAGTACAATTTAAAACTGTTTGGTACAATATTACAGTGCGACATTATGCCGCTGGTCTTTTCTGCCGCGCGGCAAAAAACACGTAGTGCGCGCCTGGCCTTTTGTGCAGATGATGAGAGTTCATATCCTAGGTCGGGGCCAACACCAATTCGCCTTTCCAAGGACATAATCACGTGAGTATATGTTCAAGCAAACGTGGGTACTCTAACACCGGGTGACAAAATCACGTGATGTTCAGAAGTATTAGTACCTCTGCAAACCCCTTCAAGGATATTATATGGTCTGTTCGACTTGAGGTAATATTAATGTTGACAAATTAATTTATATATCAATCTAGTTATTTATGAATGTTCACTTCAATGAAATTGATTGATTGATTTTATTGATTGGTTTGCTGTGTAGTGTCGGCTTAGAATAACACTACCCCATTTCAGTCAAGGGCTGGTGTACGTAAGAGGCGACTAACGGTATGGGGGCTTTTAAGGTATTTTCGGGCCATGCGGTTGGAGACCCATCGCCAAAAACTTTTATTTTGCCATCTTTTCCAAACTCAACCCTACTAATTAATAGTATACCCGAGTTCGTGGGTTCGATTCCCGCCTGTGTCGAAATTTTTCTTTACTTTATTTATTAGTAATATTCCCCACATGAAGTTTTCATGAACAAAACATTCAAATTATGTGATAATTAAGCGTTCTCAACATTAGCATTCTATCTGAAAAGGTAGACAAGTAGCCTTCCGAATTTGTGAAAAATTCGGAGGTAGGAAACGTAAACACTACTTAAAAGTGTAACCGAAACAAAGGATAGAAGAATATCACACTGGCAGCCATTGACACGGTAGCTCAATTGGCAAAGCGACGGGGACGTATATCCGAGGTCGCGGGTTCGATTCCCGCCTGTGTCGAAATTTTTTTTTCCTTTATTTAACATTTATTTATTACCAATTTACTCATATTTTAAAAGCGGAATCACCTTTATATCCAAATCTCCTAGCGATTGCACCCAAAACCTCTGGATTACAAGCCAAGCGCTTTTTCTCTAGACTACGGCTCCTTTTGCAAACTTAAAGCTAATGATAATTTTGTGAAGACTTACAAAGCTGTCAACTTTTGTAGGCTTTCATCATTATTGCCGTTACCTGAAACAAAAAAAAACAGTCACATGACATTACTACAATTAGTAAAATTAATCACATATGCTAAATACTAGAGATTTAGTTCGATTTTTTAGTCATAGGTCCATTAGTTTGGTCATATAGGAACATACATATACGTACGTACATACATATACTCATGGCTATAAATCCCTAGAAGGGGTTGCCAGAGCTAAGAAATTCTAAATTCCTCAGCCACGTTTGGAAAGTTGAGTGGGAAAAAGATGGTAAAATAAAGGTTGTTGGTGATGGGTCTCCAACCGCATCGCCCAAAAATCCCTTAAAAGCACCAATACCGTTAGTCGCCTCTAACGTACACCCACCGGAAGAAATGTAGTGCTATTCTAAGCCGACACTACACAGCAATATATATATATACTAGTATATACATAATACGCAATCTTTAGAGCTGGAAAACCCCTTATCTACATTCGGAAGCTTATAGGGGAAAAGATGGTAGAAATAAAGTAATGTTGGTGATGGGCCTCCAACCGCATCGCCTAAAAATTACTTCAAACGCCCCATACACTCAGACTATTTATTTTATACATTAAATTTTATTCTTCACACTTCTGGTACCTGCCTTTTGAAGCGCATTTTCTATTTAACCTAAATTTACGTTCCTAAACAAAACAATCAAAACCTATACAACATTTCGAAATAAGTTATTAATCTCAAAGCAAGGCCAACAATATTCCGAAGTAATGCAAAAATATAAGCGCGGGCCATTAAGTAAAATTTATAACGCAACTCCATAGCGAATTACCTCTTCGCATTTCAAATCCGTAAACTCGTTAGAAGCGGAATTACTGTAACTTCTCTACAGCATAGCCGTCTTTAACCTATTGGAGGCCCTGGGCATATGAGAATAATGGGGGCCCTATGACTTTGACAGAACATTATTTTGTTAGAATAAACAAAGAAAGTAGATAAGCAAGTCTCCAGATTCATTTTTCGATCCGGTCACGAGTAAATCTTAGCGATGTCTGTTGTCGAACCAGAACTTCAGCCCGTTAACAATTAATAATTGGAAAAAAATACTTTAACATATATTTTTTTTGTATATCTACAGTAGGCTAGTAGAATCGTTTTTAGGGTTCCGTACCAAAAGGTAAAACGGTACCCTATTACTAAGCCTCCACTGTCTGTCTCCATGCTGTATCTCATAAACCAACTAAACCGTGATAGCTAGAAAGCTGAAATTTTCACACATGATGTATTTTCTTTGCCGCTACAACAACAAATACTAAAATATTAAGGGGGTCCCCATACTATAAACGTGTTTTTTTCGTATAATTGCTCAATACAAAATAACTTATATTATATATTACCTTTCAAAATAATTTCTTAAACGACAATAACGTAAATATTAATAGGGGGCAATGATTTAGCGTTTTTTTTAGAAATTCACCGCTATCTATTTTTTGTAACCAACAGTTTTTATATTTTATTTTTGTTTGTAAAAAAATAATACCTTTTATAATTTGTTGATTAAATATCTCGAGAACAACGTATATGAAATCGACACAAGACTGACATAACTTTTAGAGAATTTTACGTACTTAGTCTTCCATTAAATTGTATTTTCATATATTTTAATTTATTTAGCTGTAAAAGCTGTGAGCAAATTGGTATTGTAGTCAGTAATTTAGGTTTGATGTTACGAACCGAAAAAGTTCTTTGGCAATAAATGTCGGTTATCGTTTCGTGATCTGGCAGAGACAAGGGGGCCCCTATCGATCACGGGGCCCTGGGCACGTGCCCAGAGTGCCCAGTGGGAAAGAGGGGCTTGCTCTACAGGGGTGCGTGTTGCGAAATTTATGCCAATGACAAATTACTGCAAGAAGTTAGAGTATAGCTTTCGGTTATGTTTTTGCATCTAATTATTTTATTTTATATTTTTTTAGCTGTTGCCCGTGGTTTCACCCGCGTGATATTTAGAACTATGAATTTCAAGTATTTTTAAGCCTATATCTCCCGTTCCTAGGAGAATTTTTAACTTTGCATACACTAAGGAATATGCATGTCATATTTCAACCATCTAACTTTTAGTTTAGATTTTTTCATACAAAAAACTTTTTCCCGCTAATTCCTATTCCCGTAGAAAAACATAGAACAAAGAAAGCGCTCGGCTTGTAATCCAGAGGTTTTGGGTGCCATCGCTAGGAGATTTGGATGAAAAGGTGATTTCGCTTTCAAAATATGACTAAATTGGTAATAAATAAAGATTAAATAAAGGAAAGAAAAATTTCGGCACAGGCGGGAATCGAACCCGCGACCTCGGGTATACGCCCCCGTCGCTTTGCCAATTGAGCTACCGTGTCAATGGCTGCCAGCGCGAAATTCTTCTATCCTTTCTTTCTTTTACACTTTTAAGTAGTGTTTACGTTTCCTACCTCCGATTTTTTTACAAATTCGGAAGGCCACTTGTCTACCTTTTCAGATAGAATGCAAATGTTGACAACGCTTAACTATCACATAATTTGATTGTTTTTGTTCATGAAAACCTCATGTGGGGATTATTAATAATAAATAAAGAATAAATAAAGGAAAGAAAAATTTCGACAAAGGCGGGAATCGAACCCACGACCTCGGGTATACGATTTATTAGTAATAATCCCCACATGAGGTTTTCATGAACAAAAACATTTAAATTATATGACTAAATTGGGTTAAATTTAATTCCCTTTTTACCTCTATTTGAGCCATTCAAAGGAATATGACACTAAGGAATATGCATGTCATATTTCAACCATCTAACTTTTAGTTTAGATTTTTTCATACGAAAAGCTTTTTCCCGCTAATTCCCGTCCCCGTGAGAATTTTGAGATTTCCTTTTTTAGTGCTTTTTTAAGGTACCTTAGCTACGTCCTTTCCAAATTTCAAATGTCTACGTTTAGCCTATTAGGCTGTGCGTTGATATGTCAGTCAGTCCGTCAGTTTATTGTTATTGAATACATACATACATATACTCGAGGCTATAAATCCCTAGAAGGGGTAGCCAGATCTAAGGAATTAGAAATTCCTCAGCCACTTTTGGAAATATGAGTGGGAAAAGATGGTAAAAATAAAGGTTGTTGGTGATGGGTCTCCAACCGCATCGCCCAAAAATCCCTTAAAAGCATTAATACCGTTAGTCGCCTCTTACGTACACCCACCGGCAGAAATGGGGTAGTGCTATTCTAAGCCGACACTACACAGCTGATTAACGTTTTGTTAATTTAGGTAAAACTAATATATTTATAAACATAAACGTAAACGTTCACGCCGTTTTATCCCCGAAGGGGTTGGCAGAGGTACCAATACTCCTGAACTCACATGGCAAGCGCCATCTAGTTTCCAGAGAAGGTACCCACGTTTTGCTTAGACAGTGTACTCACGTGATAGGGGGCAGGCCTATTGCCGTTTTGTACGAATACACTGTCACATGACTAAGTACAACTCAGCCATGTGGGTTTCCTCACGATGTTTTCCCTCACCGTTAGCAACCATGATAAATTAACCACACATATGACTTTAGAAAAGACAAATTGGTGTAGGCCCGTCCCAGGATTGGAACTCACGCCCTTCTGTTTTTCGGGCAGGTGTTCTTACCCACTGGACTATCATGTCGCTTTTTATATTGTTGTACATATTTTGTTATATATGTACCCGTAGTCAATGAATAAATGCTATCTTTGTTTTTTTTTTTATGTAGATAAAGCATAAACGATGCATTATTAACATATTTTTTTTCGCGGGCGTTGTAATAGATATAAAGAACATTAAGGCTTTGTAAGTGATTATTGGGCGATGCAGTTGGAGACCCATTTGACTACCTTCTCCCCATTCAACTTCCAAAAGTAGATAAAAAAATACTATCTCTGAAGTTGTGGCTACCCTTTTTTGGGATTTATAGCCGTTAGTATATACTCATGAATGAGAGATGAGATATTTTATATTATCTTATATTTGATAGATTTATTCTTTATATTCTGTGATATTCAGGGAATTTGAAGCATCAGTACCCTTAAGGAGATGAAGCATGAACGATACATTATTAATATAATTTTCTTGTATGGAACTAAAGTCTTTGAGCAAATCCACATTCAACGTACACGCGCAAAATAAAACTAGTAGTGAAGTTCCTCAATACAATTTTTCAAATCCCCACTATCTAATCTAATCAAAAGAACAAAGGAAAGAGAATGGAACGTTTTTAAAATTCAAAAGACGTCATCGGTGTAGAGTAATGGCTGACCGGAAGTGTTGCCGGGGGCGGTTAAACCGGAAACGGTGCGGTGATTGTAACAGACCTCCTTGCAAGAATTTGTGATTTCAACAGGTTTGTTCCTGTTAAGTTAGGCTTAAAGCTTGTTTGTGTTACTAAGGTGGAAGTTTCAGGTGGGATTGTTAGTAGTGTGAATCGAACACTGTTAAAAAAATAATATGCATATGTATAAAAGTATGTAGTTATGTATATATGTGTGTTCATATGTGTGTAATATGTATATTATTTTGTGTAATTTATATTTATGTTATTATTTATTATTTCAATTAAATAAGTTAGTTTTAAAGTAAGCTTGTTTTGTGCATCTACCCAGATAACTAGTTTACCGATCTCACCTTCCAAAGGTTGTCTGGAAGAGATCGCTTTTAGCGATAAGACCGCCGATTGTACCTCACTGTAAACTGTATGATAATTTCCTTTGTAAATTTGTGTTTGATGTACAATAAAGAGTTATTCTATTCTATTCTATTCTATGTAGATGTAAGAATGTATAGATTGCCGTGTAGTGCCGGCTTAGAATGTCACTACCCCCTTTTTACTCACGGGTGTCGTAAGAGGTGACTAAAACCATGGGGTTTTTGAGGTGGTTTTTAGGCGATGCGGTTGGAGATCCATAACCAACGATACATACATACATACATATAGTCACGGCTATAAATCCCTAGATGGGGTAGCCAGAGCTAAGGAATGAGAAATTCCTCAGCCACCTTTGGAAAGTTGAGTGGGGAAAAGATGGTAAAATAAAGGTTGTTGGTGATGGGTCTCCAACCACATCGCCCAATAATCCCTTTAAAGCCCCAATACCGTTAGTCGCCTCTTACGTAAACTTACCGGAAGAAATGGGGTAGTGCTATTCTAAGCCGACACTACACAGCTACCAACCAACCATATAACACACGATACTTTACGATAAATGACAAAAGGGGTAGCCAGAGCTTCGGAGCTAGAAACTTCTCAGCCATATTTGGAAGTTGAGATGGTCTCCAACCGCATGGCCCGAAAACCACTTAAAAAGCCCCACACCCTTAGTCACCTCTTACGACACCTGTGGGTAGAAAAGGATAGTGACATTCTAAGCCGCCACTACACAGCAATACCACCACTTAACAAATCATGGCATTATTCTAAAACCTCCCAGCATAAAAAAACTTTTTTCTTTCGTTTTTCAAAATAAGTACGCTTTTCGAACACCCCGTTCCGTTTCTCTCGTGACCATAAAGACTACGCCCCACTTCCGCCGGAACTCGCGCCCGTTATCACTTCAAACTTTGACAGGCTCGTATTATTTAAAACGTTCACAATTTATTTTAAGAGGCCTCCTTACGCAAGGGGCGAACTTTGACATGACAATCTGTTGGAATCCTGACCTCGATAAAGTTGTTCCAGCACTTAAACATTTAATCAGATAAAAGCGAGCTCAAAATATTTTTGCTTGTTTGTTTGTTATTTGCCCCTATTTCATTTTCTATATTATTAAATTTAAAGGCAAAAAACCTTTACTGAACGCTCACTTAGCAAAAAACAAATATAAAATTATTTCTTTTTTAATTAAGCTTAGAATAGCACTACCCCATTTCTTCCGGTGGGTGTACGTAAGAGGCGACTAACGGAATTGGGGCTTTAAAAGGGATTTTTGGGCGATACGATTAGAGACCTATCACCAACAACCTTTATTTTACCATCTTTTCCCCACTCAACTTCCAAAAGTGGCTGAGGAATTTTAAATTCCTTAGCTCTGGCTGTCTCTTCTAGTGATTTATAGCCGTGAGTATGAATTGATGACTTGCGTATTATAACAACAGAGTAGTAACAATCAGTATACTTCTCAGGCTTAACCTGTATGCAATAACTTCTCCTTAACAGAAACCTCTTCCGATAATTCGAACAAAATGATCTTCCACTGTCTTCAACCATATATACCAGAGATACACCAACAAAGCTCGTAAAACGGCCCGGCCAAATCGTGCTTTTTTATATGGTAAGCACTGTTTCACTGACAGCCGCGTTCTAGATCTTGCAATGAATAACAGGTCTTAAGAAAATGCGATAAGGTCGACAATTGTAGAAAAATAAATATTTATTTGTCAAATAGACTTGTCATTGTCGCAGTCCACTTTTGTGCGTTGAATTTGTATGGAGTACGGCATCTTTGGTATATATGATCGAAGTCCACTGTACATAAAAAACATGTGAAAATGGATTGATTGATTGAAATTCTATTGGACGGACGTTTTTAAAATTGTTCACGGATTGGAATTTTGAATAAACAGTGTAGTTGAAACTAACTGTTTAACCTTCTCGTTTCTTCCACTGCATATGTATTTAATTAAATTAATTAATAGTACGGTGAGGGAAAACATCGTGAGGAAACCCACATGGCTGAGTTGTACTTAGTCATGTGACAGTGTATTCGTACAAATCGGCGATAGGCCTGCCCCCTATCACGTGAGTACACTGTCCATGCAAAACGTGGGTACTCTGAACACCAGGTGACAAAGTCCCGTGATGTTCAGAAGTATTAGTACCTCTGCCAACCCCTTCGGGGATATTCGGCGTGAACGTTTATGTTATGTATGTTATATAATAGTACCCTAAAATTTTTAGTCGCCACATATTCCCATACGCCACCTATTAGAAAATAAGTAAGACTTGTATAATAGGATACTAACTCAATGATATATTTAATATTATATAATACACATATAAATAACATCCAATATAAAAAAAAATATCATTTAAGCCCATCCCATAAATGTTGCTCTCAGCGGAGATCGAACCCGCAACCTTTGCACCGACAAGCTAGTCACCTATCCACTAGGCCACGGGCGTCATCAATGGCTAAAATAAAGGCTCTTAAGCTCGAAGTACACGATATAGTAACTCTAAGTTTTTTAGAAAAATATGCGGTTGATTTATTTAAGTTATTTACTGTGAGAGAAAGCCTCCGGAATAGCCTCATTTACTTGATTAATACTTAGTTATGAGACATTGTGTTAAAAGAGGCAATATGGTTTGCCACCTATTACTTTGTAAATATACTGGCTAAGCTAAATATAAGGGATGTTGAAAGAACTCTTTTATATGGACAATCAGAAGATTTTCATTAGCAGAATATGTATTAATAATAAATTAAAATAAAGAAAGTCAAATATTTATTCGTTGCACACAGATAGGTTTATTTATACTCACACCAGTTATACCCATTGGGGTAGGCAGAGAATTTCGATGGCCTTATCGATTAATAAGCCGTTACATACATACATACATCAGAAAGAAAACTTTTGGAACACTTTTGTAAGTTAAGGAAAAACATTGTGGTGGGTCTCCAATCGCATCGCCCTGAAATCCCCTTAAAAGTCCCAATATATTTAATCGCCTCATATGTAAATAAATGAATTGCCGTGTAGTGTTGGCTTAGAATAACACTACCCCATTTCTACCCGTGGGTGATCGTAAGAGGCGACTAAGGGTATAGGGGCTTTATAAGTGATTTTTGGGCGATGTGGTAAGAGATCCGTAACCAAAAACATTTATTTATTATTACCATCTTTTCCCCAATCATCTTCCAAAATTGGCTGAGGAATTTCTCATTCCAAAGCTCTGGCTACTCCGTAAGGGATTTATAGCCGTGAGTATACGTATGTATGTACGTAAATAAATGGGGTAGTGCTATTATAAGCCGACATTACTCAGATGAGAACAAGTTTTTGTTACTTATTTATTGAACACCAACAGCGAATACTACGAACATGGTACAGATTATATAATTGTTTCATAAAGACAATGGTGATGACCAATAGGTGATCATAATGTTGAAAAATTTATGTTAAATTCATATTGTTAACAGCCATAATAAATTAACCACACATGACTTAAAAAAATGGTTTAGGTCCGACCTGGGATTTGAACCCTCATTGTCTGCAAGCTAAACTGTGTTCTGTCCACTGAGCTATCACGTATGTAATGGTGTAAGTAAAAATACTTCACTTGCAATTAATGTTGGGGTTTAAAATTACTTTTCTGTTAGCTTTAATAAGAAAGCTGCGGCTAAGTTTCCTCTGACAAGCTCTCTAAGGATTCGGTTGGAGTAATCACACTCCATGTGAATATATTAATCTTAGTCGCTGGTTCGTTCTTGTGTCTGAAAACCTTATTCTGCAGAAATTAATAGAACCGTTGAATATTTCACGGGGATGGTATTATGCATATATGTTGAATTATAATTCGACAGAGCGATAGAGTGAGAAATAGTGTAATTCGTGAACGATTAGGTGCGAAAGATGACGTAGTGTGCAAGATAGAGAAAGGAATGTTAAGGTGGTTTGGGCACATAGAGAGGATGGATGAGAGTAAATTGGTAAAAGAGATCTATAGAGCCAACGTGGAAGGTAATGTGAGTGAGGACGACCACGGAGGACACACCTGGACCAAATAGAGTGTGTTCTCAAAAAGGCCGGCGTCCGAAGTATGAAGAATAAAAGAGCATGTATGAGAAGAATGATGAATGTAACAGAAGCAAGAGTGATTTGCCTGGATCGTGCAAAGTGGCGAATAATGGTCTCTGCCTACCCCAATGGGAACAATGGGCGTGAGTATTAGTAAGTATAATTTTAAAGAAAAATATGTATTTGATGAAAGTTAACTCGTTAACACATACTTGCATATAGTTAAGGATATCAATCCAGAACAGGGGTAGCCAGAGAATCTATCAATTACTAAGCTATTTCTGGAAGTTATTTCGGTAAAAGATATTAAAAGTAATATATAAAGTGCTAGGACACGAGCGATTTTCATCCTCACGATATCGGTTAGAAAAATATGACAGTATACACTACTAAGTAAGTGTGAAAGAGATGGCTGTTTTATCCGACATGATATCTAGTTAAAAGGTCGTTCGTATCGACTATGCAGATTTGGATAAGTAAAATAAATAATTAAGAATGCCCCATTTATTCTCGAATAGCTCCTTACCGCATAATACCAACCTCGCGTAGATTAATGAAGTGCATGAAACGAATGTATAGGACATAAATGTATCTCGTTTTAAGCTCAGCTATTTATAATTTAAGGCTTCTGAGGCTTAAACACACGTCGTTTAAATGAAATATTAATTTTAAAGGTAATATTTTATTATACCTGTTGGCTTCATGTTCAGTTAGCTCGTATAGCAATTAGTTGTGTTGGAGAAGATGTTGGAATTACTTTGTAGTATACGAGATTTTAGATAAAGTTATTAGAATTTGATTTATTATACTACATACATACAAACATATACGCACGGCATAAATCACTTAACGGGGTAGCCAGAGCTTCGGAATGAGAAATTCCTCAGCCACTTTTGGAAGTTAATGTTTTTGGTGACGGGTCTCCAACCACATCGCCCAAAAATCACTTAAAAAGGCCCTATACCCTTAGTCGCCTCCCACGCGTACAAATGGGGTAGTGTTATTCTAAGCCGACACTACACAGCAACATTATACTAGTGCTAAAAATATTGTGAGTCTTGTAGAGTTAATGGATCTGGGTTTTTAAAATAGCGAAGGATGTAGTTAATACCGTGTAGTGTCGGTTTAGAATGTCGCTACCCCTTCCTACCCACGGGTGTCGTAAGAGGCGACTAACGGTATTGGGGCTTTTAAGGGATTTTTGGGCGATGCGGTTGGAGACCAATCGCAAAAATCCTTTATTCTTACCATCTTTTCCTCAACTTCCAAAAGTGGCTGAGAAATTTATAATACCTTAGCTCTGGCTACCCCTTCCAGGGAAATATAACCGTGAGTATATGTATGTAGTTAACTTATTACTAATGAAAAGTTAAATTGTTCACCCTATATTGCTAATCATACATTTAATTACTAATTAAAAAACACCATGGCTATCCATAATGAATGTTAACCTTAAAGAAAGACATCGTTAGAAAATTTTTATAACTTTATTTTCAGTAAGAACTTTAGGAGTTAGTGAAAATGAATACGATTTTTGGCTCATATATCCATACTTATAATCACGTCCTTAGTTTTAATTTCGGTAGAATGAGATTATTATTTATCCATAGCAAATGACGTTCTGAAAATACGGATTTCTAAAAACGTTTTCGCATATTATGCAATCATTAAATAAACAGTTTAGTCCATAAAATATAGAATCACATTTAAATGAGAAATGAAATATTAGAGTATTAAACATAACATCTGCAAAGTTACATAACTCTGATGTACAATAAAATAAATACTTTTCGATTCCATTCTAAGCGTTAATGCAGCAGTATTTGCCGCCACTGTGTAGTGTCGGCTTAGAATATCACTATACCATTTCTTCCTGTGAGTGTACGAGTACGTAAGAGGCGACTAAGGGTATTGGGGCTTTTTAAGGGATATTTGGGTGACGCCGTTGGAGACCCATCACTAACAACCTTTAATTAACCATATTTTTCTTACTCAACTAATTCCTTAGCTCTGGCTACCCCTTGTAGAAACTTATAGCTGTGAGTATATGTATACATGTATATATTTCCCGCCATTTGTAAAGTATTCGAAACAACTCTTCCACGCCGCATACATATACATCATACATATACTCACGCCATTAGTACCCATTGGGGTAGGCAGAGACTATTGATCGCCACTTCGTACGATCCTGACAAACCTCTCTAGCTTCGTTTACATCCATCAATCTTTTCATACATGCTCTTTTATTCTTCATACTTCGGACGCCAGCCTTTTTGAGCACACTCTCAATTTGGTCCGTGGTCGTCCTCTACTAACATTACCATCCACCCTAGCTCTATAGATCCCTTTTACCAATTTTCTATCATCCATCCTCTCTACGTTCCCAAACTATCTCAACATTCCTTTTTCTATCTTTCTTACAACTCAAACACGCCGCAAGTCAATGAAAAACTTCGTTTCGCGAACACGTCACTATAAATAAGTTAAAAACAAGTAGAAGTATTACTTTGTACCCGAGGGATATAATATCGCGCTTGAGGAATCCATCTTTGGAGTTTTCTACAGTTACTGAGGGAATTATATAAAATACGTGTGGAAATGGATTGATTGATTGAAATTGTATTGGATGGACGTTTTTTAAATTGTGCGCGGAATGGAATTTTGAGTGATTGGTGAACGATGATAGTTGGATTGTTTACTGTCCGTTATTTAACTTTGCCGTGTAGTGCCGGCTTAAAATGTCGCTACCCCTTTCTACCGATGGGTGTCGTGAGAGGCGACTAAGGGTATTGGGGCTTATTTTTGGATTTTTGGGCGATGCGGTTGGAGACTCATCACCAAAAACCTTTTTTTTCACCATCTTTTCCCCACTCAACTTCCAAAAGTGGCTGACGAATTTATAATTCCTTAGCTCTGGTTACCCCTTCTAGGGAAATATAGCCGTGAGTATATGTATGTTGTATGTCGGTATGTATTTAACTTTATAGTTGCTTCTTTGCACTAAAATCGTGAAGATCAATAAAATTTAGAAGTCAATTTAAATGAAGATAATAAAAGAAAGAAAGAAATAACTTATTGTATGCCTAAGGGCACAACACCAAAATATAAAGTAGAAAGCAAAGACAACTTGAACCCAAAAAAGTTCCCATTAAAGATAGCAGAGACGATCGTTATTTTGGAAAATCCAGGCAAATCAAGGCAAAACCTGGCTTCATTTACATTCATTTATGTTCATACATGCCATTTTATTCTACGCACTTGTTTATCTGTTTATACCGGCGATAGGCGTGTCCCCTATCACGTGAGTACGCCGTCCAAGCAAAACGTCAGTACTCTGTTCACCAGATGACAATGTCACGCGATGTTCAGTAGTATTAGTACCTCTGCCAACCCTTTTGGGTTTAAGTTTGAGTTATTTATCTTAGAAGGGCGTGAGTTCTAATCCTGGGTCGGGCCTACACCAATTTGTCTTTTCTAAAGTCATATGCGTGGTTAATTTATCATGGTTGTTAACGGTGAGGGAAAACATCGTGAGGAAACCCACATGGCTGAGTTGTACTTAGTCATGTGACAGTGTATTTGTACAAAACGGCAATAGGCCTACCCCCTATCACGTGAGTACACTGTCCAAGCAAAACGTGGGTACCTTCTTTGGACACTAGATGGCGCTGCCACGTGATGTTCAGAAGTATTGGTACCTCTGCCAACCCTTTCGGGGATAAACGGCGTGAACGTTTATGTTATGTTATGTATAATTGAAAATACAATTATTGTTTGACAAAATAAACCAATCTATAAATAAGCTACACAAAAAGTCTCAAACGGAGGCAAACGGTAGAATATTTGCAGAAAATTGTTAATCTCAATCAAAATATTTACAAAACAACTTAACTTCAGCAAGAGCGCAAATAATTTTTGCGCCTAAACTTTGCTTTTAATGACTTTTCCCTAATTTTACTTGAGACTAATAAATTTGCTTTGTTTATGATTGTGTTTGGAATTATAAATATTTGCTTCACCCTAATTTAATTTACTTCATTGTTTTATTAATATAAATACTTTTAAAGTTTAAGTCATCTTACCATCATAATTTATTTATTTACACTTTTTAGGGTTCCATAGTCAGAAAGAAATCCTATTTTGAGGGTCTGTAGAAAGACTTTAGGATACTGAAAAAAATAGGTTTATGAGATAGTTATCTATGTTTTAGGGTATCATTGTGATTAAACTGTTTAATTATATATAAGTAGTATCGGCTGAGAATAGCACTTAACTATTTCTTCCTGCATGTGTCGTAAGAGGCGACTTAGGGATTTTGGGGTTTCCAAGTTGTTGGGCGTTGTAGTTTTTTAACTACATTCATACATATACATAAATATACTCACGGCTATATTTCCCTAGAAGGGGTAACCAGAGCTAAGGAATTATAAATTCCTCAGCCACTTTTGGAAGTTGAGTGGGGAAAAGATGGTAAAAATAAAGGTTTTTGGTGATGGGTCTCCAACCGCATCGCCCAAAAATTCAATAAAAAGCCCCAATCAACTATTTCTATTCAAGTCAACTTCTCCAATTAAAATTTTGAGTTTATTTCCGGGAATTGAACCCGAGGTCTCCGGATTATAACCAAAACGATTAAATGTTGTATCACGGAGGCTGTACGGAGGACTGACAGACACAAGGTGTAGTCTATTTAGTTATTTTATATGTCAACACACGGGAACATACAAAGTGCATACATATCTCCTTTTTTTTCTTACTTACTTATACTCACGCCCATTATTCCCATTGGGGTACGCATAGACTATCGATCGCCACTTGGTACGATCTTGACAAACCTCTCTTGCTTCCCTTACATTCATTATTCTTCTCATACATGCTCTTTAATTCTTCTCACTTCGGACCCCCGCCTTCCTTATATATATATTCTCCGCCCCCTATTCTTATAAGACTTAATTGAGTGATTGTACATTATTATTTATACAACAGCCACCGTGATAGATCTGTAGATAAAACACAACTTATCCTGCTGACGATCAGGGTTCAAATTCCGGGTCAGGCCTACAGCAATTTGTCTTTTCTAAAGACATATGTGTATATGTAATTTATCATGGTAGTTAACGGCAACACATCGTGGGCAAACCCAAATGGCTAAGTTGTACTTTGTCATGTGATAGCGTATTCGTAAAAAATCGCGACTTTCTCATATGTCGTGAATACATTGTCACGTGATGTTCAGAAGTATTAGTACCTCTGCTGAACCTTTCGGAGATATACGGCGTGAAGGTTTGGGTTTGATTTGAGAGTTGAGACTTTTGCCAAGAAAACTTTTTCTGACCTTTATTTCACCATCTATTCCTCACGCAACTTCCAAAGGTGGCTGAGGAATGTCTCATTCCCTAGCTCTGGCTACCTCTTCAAGGGATTTATAGCCGTGAGTATATGTATATATGTATGTACTTTTTCTGACGTGTAATATGAAATTGTGTAAATTTCACATGAAGTAAAATATTAATACAATGTTATATTCATCTCCTAGCTAGCACAAAAACGTCTAAAAATCTCGTATCAACATAAAAACCTCACAATTTTCGCTCCCTCGTAAAACTAGTATGAGACAAACGAGACCGTTTGATGAAATCATGAAAATGTAGTAAATTATTCATGATGAATTTGTTTACCGAAAGATTTGATGAATCGACCATGAATCTCCTTTATTGGAATATGTATTAGTATACGGTGATTCGGCTATAAATCCCTAGAAGGGGTAGCCAGAGCTAAGGAATTAGAAATTCCTCAGCCACTTTTGGAAGTTTAGTGGGGAAAAGATGGTAAAATAAAGGTTGTTGGTGATGGGTCTCCAACCGCATCGCCCAAAAATCCCTTAAGAGCCCCAATACCGTTAGTCGCCTCTTACCTACACCCACCGGAAGAAATGGGGTAGTGCTATTCTTAGCCGACACGACACAGCAATTTATTATTCATTTATTTATAGAAATTATGCGTTATCATTTCAATTCTTTTATAAAATTATTAACAAATTTGCCGTGTTGTGTCGGCTTAGAATGTCGCTACCCCTTTCTACCCACGGGTGTCGTAAGAGGCGACTAAGAGTATTGGGGCTTTTTATTGGATTTTTGGGCGATGCGGTTGGAGTGGAGACCCATCACCAACAACCTTTGTTCTACCATCTTTTCCCCACTCAACTTCCAAAAGTGGCTGAGGGATTTATAATTCCATAGCTCTGGTTACCCTTTCTAGTGAAATATAGCCGTGAGTATATGTATGTAACAAATTTTTGTAGAATCAATTTTGGTTTTTGTAAAACTATATTTTTTTGTTATAGTGTTGAAGTAAGTTTTCAAAAGTAGTGCACTGAAGTGCTGGCTTAGAATGTCACTACCCTTTTCAATCCGCGGGTATCGTAAGAGGTGATTAAGTGTATGGGGCTTTTTAAAGTAGTTTCGGGCGATGTGGTTGTAGACACATTACCAACGATGTTTTATTTCGACCATCTTATCCCCTGTCAACTCACAATTGGGCTGAAGAGTTCGTACCTCTGTAGTTCTGACTACCCGTTTTTGAAATTTATTGCCGTGAGTATATAGAGAGTTTCTAGAGAGTTTGCCGTGTAGTGCCGGCTTAGAATGTCGCTACCCCTTTCTACCCACGGGTGTCGTAAGAGGCGACTAAGGGTATTGGGGCTTTTTATTGGATTTTTGGGCGATGCGGTTGGAGACCCATCACCAAAAACCTTTATTCTTACCATCTTTTCCCCACTCAACTTCCAAAAGTGGCTGAGGAATTTATAATTCCTTAGCTCTGGTTACCCCATCTAGGGAAATATAGCCGTGAGTATATATATATATATATATATATGTAGAGAGTTTCTAGAATTTCTATTGAAATAAACAAAGACTATTAATAGCTACTTTGTAAAATCTAGGCAATTCTCTCTAGCTTTATTTCATACTCCTCGTTCATTCTGTACACTCCCAAAATGCCTACCTCTTTGAGCACATTCTCGATTTGATCTAAACGAGTTCTCTTTGGTCATCATACTGATATTACCATCTAAATTGGCTCTCTTCACCTCTTTTAGCAATTTACTTTCTCATGTATCCCTTCTATGTACTCAAGCTATCCTAGTATTTTTACAAAAAAACTGTTTTTCAAATAATGGCGTGAGTATATGTATGTATACTTTTTTTTTCATGCATATTTCACTAATCACACTATTTTTTAATGTATCTCTTAAATTATATTTATTGCGATAAAATAAAATATGTTTCATTCAAATTAAATTTCAGCAAAGCAAACATCCTCGAAAAGAAATGGGATAGTGCTATTTAAGCAAAGACTAGAAAGCAAAGAAAAATCTGTCGAATAAAAATCTTCTGAAAATAAATTGTAATCAAAAACATTTAAGACAAAAGCAGACAAGTCCCCGGTTGATTATCATTGTATTATTTTATACAAAGAAATTTTACAGTTTAATTATAAATTAACACTTTTCCGAAGTAAATTCGTTTCTATTAAGATAGATGAGGAGTCATTCATCTTAGTCAGGTCCGGGCTAAGGAATAATTAATGAAAATCATTAATTCGTGTCAGAACATTGCCGCTCGGTTATGTTTTTATTAAAAATGTTTACAAAAATATTTTGACCGTTGTTTGTGGTTATTTTTTTTATCTTTGATCGGAAGCACTTATTTGTTTGTTATTATAGCCTTCAAAGCATTTCTTTTTCAATCGAATAAAAGCCTTGTAGTGCTGGCTTAGAATGTGATCATACAAAATGGCGATCAATAGTCTCTGCCTACCCCAAAGGGAAATAACAGCGTGAGTATATGTATGTACATCGTGCCAAAACTGTTGTTAAACAGTTTCAAAAACTAATTCATATTAATATGAAAATCTGGTTGCCCTATTGTGTTGATATACTTCATATATGAATGTATGAAACTTTAAGAGTATGAAGAATAAAAGAGCATGTATGAAAAGATTGATGGATGTAAACGAAGCTAGAGTGGTTTGTCAGGATCGTGCGAAGTGGCGATCAATAGTCTCTGCCTACTCCAATGGGAACTAATGGCGTGAGTATATGTATGTATGTATGAAACTTTTCACTGAAAAACAACTTTCCAAAACGGCACGTATTAGATATATCTCTATCACGGGTTAATTTCAATTTGGTTGTGGCCGCATAAAAAGGGATATCGTACGACGAAGGCTTAATAAATTTATCGAGCCTTCTATTTTTATACGTAACGAATAAGGGAGGGTTTGTGGGTAAATTGTGGATTTGACCTCATTAGTCGTCGGATGTTATGGGCAGTTTAAGTGAAAATGTAAGTCTTAAGGATGCTTTAGATACTAATTTAGATACATAGACATAAATAATTTCTATCGGTGAAGACATTTAATTGGTATCGATGTTATATGTATATAAAAATTACAAATTAATGAAAAAAAAATTGTATTATGGTTGGTGACATCTTTATCTGTGGCAACATGCTGAGCTAGTGACCAATTCACTGCATAGGGCTTCTTTTTTATGTTGAATTTTTTTTTTAATTTTTTTTTTTTGGTTTTTGTGTAACATTTTTTTTTATTTTTACGTTTTATTTGTTGTGTATTTCCCTGGACACAGAATAAAGTTTTTTTTCTTTCTTTCTTTCTAAAAGAAAAACATCCATATTTATCTTCTTGGATATGTTCCTGACTATTTTATTTATTTAATTAGATACAATTACAGAGCTTCAACTTAAAACAGATATTAAATATAAATACCGTATATTAAATTATAAGTACCTCTGCCAACCCCTTCGGGGACATACAGCGTGAACATTTGAGTTACGTCAAATACATCCCAATGTACTTAAAATTGGGTGTATTAAAGCACTAGAGGTAAAACGTCCTTAAAATAGTACAACCTATATCATGACAACGTATTTTTCTTTCATCCCAAGAGATCCTAAAAGACCTTTTTCGTAAATGTAGAGTTCTTTAAAGTCCTGACACGTAGTAACTAATGCTTAAGCTTTCCAATGAGCGGGTACTCAATATTGTCAATATAAGCCAAATAAGAGTCACGTCTCCCAAAAAATACGTCCTATTCTGTATGTTCAGAAGGACTTTGAGACGAAATAGGTCTACAGATGCGTTTAGAACAGCCAGTGTACACGACCGTAAACAAAACTATATTTTTAAATGCTACATACATACATATACTCACGCCATTAATTCCCAATGGGGTAGTCAGAGACTATCGATCGCCACTGCGTACGATCCTGACAAACCTCTCTAGCTTCGTTTACATCCATCAATCTTTTCATACATGCTCTTTTGTTCTTCATACTTCGGACACCAGCCTTTTTGAGCACACTCTCAATTTGGTCCAAGTGTGTTCTCCGTGGTCGTCCTCTACTAACATTACCATCCACACTAGCTCTATAGATCCCTTTTACCAATTTTCTATCATCCATCCTCTCTATGTGCCTAAACCATCTCAACATTCCTTTTTCTATCTTTCTTACAATATCATCTTTCACACCACACTTTTCACGAATAACAACTGTTACAATATTTCATACATATACGTTAATATAATCGCGCCATCAGTTCCCAATGGGATAGGCAGGGACTATCGATCGCTACTTTATACGATCCTGGCAAACCTCTCTAGCTTCATCCACATTTATCAATCTTTTCATATTTGCTCTTTTATTTGTCACAAATGATGATAATATATTATTTTACAGATGAATATCAAACATAATATGATACTTATTGAAAAACAGATAAACAGTTTTTTAAATAGTCAAGTATTGCTGTGTAGTGTCGGCTTTGCTGTGTAGTGTCGGCTTAGAATAGCACTACCCCATTTCTTCCCGTGGGTGTACGTAAGATGCGACTAAGGGTATTGGGGCTTGTATGGGATTTTTGGGCGATGCAGTTGGAGACCCATCACCAAACACCTTTATTTTATCATCTTTTTCCCACTCAACTTCCAAAAGTGGCTGAGGCATTTTCAATTCCTCAGCTCTGGCTATCCCTTTTAGGGATTTATAGCCGTGAGTATATGTGTGTATGTATGTATGTAAATAGTCAATCTAAAATAAAGTCAAAGAAAATTTAGTTTATAGAAATCGAAACACCTAAAGGTATTTATTATTGCCAGTTCTTTATTCAGTTTTATGTTTTTCAACCTTCTTTGCCTTGTGTGACACATACGGATAAAATATGATTATTACAAATTACAGACACTAGAGAGTAATTTTTAGTTTTTTTTTCTTTTTAAGTAATATTAGGGCGATTTTGTTTGAGGCTCATCACCAAAAACTTTTGTTTTATAATCTTTTCTCCACTCATCTTTCTAAAGTGGCTGAAGAATTTCTTTTATTGAAGCTCTGGCTACACCTTCTAGGGATTTATACCCGTGATTATATGTATGATGACAAGATAGTCCAATGGTTAGAACACCCGCCCGAAAACAGAAGGGCGTGAGTTTCAATCCTGGGTCGGGCCTACACCAATTTGTCTTTTCTAAAGTCATATGTTTAGTTAATTTATCATGGTTATTAACGGTGAGGGAAAACATCGTGACCCACATAGCTAAGTTGTACTTAGTCATGTGACAGTGTATTCGTACAAAACGGCGATAGGCCTACCCCCTATCACGTTAGTACACTGTCCGAGCAAAATGTGGGTACCTTCTCTGAACACTAGATGGCGCTGCCATGTGAGTTCAGAAGTATTGGTACCTCTGTCAACCCCTTCGGGGATAAACGGCGTAAACGTTTTTGTTATGTTATGTTATGATATGTATGTATGATATTATAATCCGAGACTCTATAGCACTATCGTCAATCTTTTTATACAAGTTCGGTGTAAACGAAGCATGACAATGGCTTGCTACAATTTACGAACGAACGCTACTCGACTCTTGAAGGGTATTTTTTGACCTTTTTGCGACTATCTTTACAATTGTCCGCCAATTTGTTGCTTACTTCACACCCGTGCCATTTTCTTGTTAATACCAATTACCGCAAGTTTCGTGGCTTTTCTCTCGTTACAAATAAGATAAACTATTATTAGTTCTCTTTTGTTTTAGAAAAAATGCGAAGAAACGTATTGAGAGCGAATTATTTTACTTTTGTTTCTACTTGGTTCTGCTTTCTTTATCAAAAGACAGGGAACGAAAAGCAAATGAATTATTTTAAGTGGAATTAACACGAAAATATGCACATTCATTCGAGGAAAATTTGAGACATTAAAGAATAATGTGTGTGCAGTGTTGGCATTAAAAACACTACCAGATTTAAAACTCTTAAGTTATTAGAGACAAAGTAATTATTAATTTATGACCAGCTATCCTTGTTTTTGTTTTTGTTTTTGTATATCAACGTTCATTCCAATATTCTTTTGTGATTAGTTACCAAAAATATATAGTAAAAAAAAATAGTAATAAAATGAGGGAATAAAGGTGTTCAAATTCAAAACCATACTTTTCGAGCGAACGAAAAATATATAACATTTGTGTTATATTGAGATTGATGGTAAGAAAGAAAGACAAGTAAGAGATCTGTATCACTGAAGTTTAGTTACAAGGCGTTGCAAGTAAGAACATTCAAGAATAGAATAGAATAGAATAATCATTTATACATACATATACTCACGGCTATAAATACCTAAAAGGGGTAGCCAGAGCTAAGGAATTAAAAATTCCTCAGCCTCTTTTGGAAAGTTGAGTGGGGAAATAATGGTAAAATAAAGGTTGTTGGTGATGGGTCTCCAACCGCTTCGCCCAAAAATCCCTTAAAAGCCCCAATACCGTATATACATACAAAATACCTTTATATTCCCGTGTAGCCCATTTCAAGTCATACAGCCTCTGTTGGAAATATTTCCGTAACCTAATTTAAAATATTCCAACCCTTTTTTTAAACCGTTTCAAAGTTTTTTTATTCATTGAACAATTGAAAGCAGATGAGACAAAGTAAATTTTTTTTTTCACATATTACCAACAGAAAATCATATTTAACCGTCTAGTGTCGGCTTAGATAAAATATGTAACATCTTCCATGCGAAGCCGGGGAATACCCCTAGTTATTATTAAATAATCTTCAGTTTTGAATTAGTTACGGCTTATATTCCAAAAATGGTAGGGCAGGACTGCAGTATAAAAAAAACATAGTTAGTCCTATAACAGTTTATTTGTGCAAACTGCCACAGGCCTATCCCTAATATGTGAATAGACTACCCAAGCAAAAGAGGATATTTTTAACAACATACATACATAATACTAACGGCTATAAATCCCTAGAAGAGGTATCCAGAGCTAAGGAATTAGAAATTCCTCAGCCACATTTGGAAAATTGAGTGGGGAAAGGATGGTAAAGTAAAGATGGTAATTTTAACAACAGGTGCAAAAATATAACATAACATAAACGTTCACGCACAGAGGTATTAATACTTTTGAACATCACGTGACTTTGTCACCTGGTGTTCAGAGTACCCACGTTTTGCATGGGCAGTGTACTCACGTAATAGGGCCTATCGCCGTTTTGTATCAATACACTGTCACATGATTAAGTACAACTCAGCCATGTGAGTTTCGTTACGATGTTTTCCCTCACCATTAACAACCATGATAAATTAACCACACATATGTCTTTAGAAAAGACAATTTGGTGTAGGTCCGACCCGGGATTTCAACACTAGTCGTCTGCACGATTAGCGGTGTTCTGCCCATTGAGCCATCACGGTTGTGCAAAATTATCCTTCCTTATTTATTTTGATATCCTGCCGCTCCCTCAAAGATAAAAACCTTAAACGTAAAAAAATATTTTTGATGGCTGTGTAAAAGTTAAAAACGATATTTGTCCAATACATTAAGTCTTCAAAATAGCTTCGGGCATATTCAAATATTATCTCACATCAGAACTGTCTCATCTGCAGCATAAATATTCACGAATCGTAACCCTAAAATCTTATTGGCTATTACGAACACGTGTCAAAGGGTATATCATACGTACCGATAATGTTAACGGTAAAAATTGCCAGCAAATCAATATGGTCGCTTCGAGTACCGGTATCGTAAGGCCCTTGTCATTGAAATGTGGTGTCCGCTATAAATTTATTTATTGGAGCATTAAAATGTCTAAATTTACATTAAAGTAAGAAATATTATGTCTGTAGCGTATTTTGATTATGTGAGTGTTTCTATTATACTATTACATACATACATTCATATACTCACGGCTATAAATCCCTTAACGGGGTAGCCAGAGCTTTGGAATAAGAAATTCTTCAGCCACTTTTGGAAGTTGATTGGGGAAAAGATGGTAATAATAAATGTTTTTGGTGACGGGTCTCCAACCACATCGCCCTAAAATTATTTTATACTATTATTTAATTAAATTATACTATTATTTGCCATTTAGTGCCGGCTTAGAATATCACTACCACAACCTATGGATGTAGTAAGATACTACTAAGAGTTTGGGGCTTTTTAAAGTGGTGTTTGGGCGATACGGTTCGAAACCTTATTTCTACCATCTTGTCCCCTATCAAATATTTAATAAATAATATATTTATGTGCATGGCACATGGAATTAAATCTTAAAGGTAATTTTAGTACATGTTCCGTCAAGACACTTGACATACAAATCTATAATTAATTATGTTTTTTTTTTAAATTAAACACACACACATTAATAAAATCTATACCTGATCAATTTAACTTATTAAATGTCATACATTTTGAAGAAGCTAAAATTAAAACAAAAGTAACCAACTCAATGAAAAAAAATAATAATAATAAAAGGTCCAATTTATATCAATGTCAAGTTACTCAATTAATAAATTATAATAATATATATTTTTATAAAACATCTTTAAAATTAAAATATTCATTTACGGAGTAAAAACACATTACAGTTAACCATCGTTTCAGATTTTTAAGAAATAATTTATTATTCATATATTTAATGTGCTGGGGGACCTTATTATAAATTGAAATGCACATTGAATAGCAATTTTTTTTACACAGACTGGTCCTGATGAATGGTACTGCTAATCGTCCTGTATCACGAATGTTGACATTAAATAAGTCACATGCTTTTTTAAATTCATCTGGATATTTCCTAACAAATGAACAACTCTCATAAATATATATGCAGGCCAGAGTTAGTACATTTAGCTTTTTGAAAAGTGGTCTACAGGATTCATAAGGTCTTTTTCCGCAAATTGCACGTATACATTTTTTTTGTGCAATAAAAGCCCTATTGACATTGGTGGAGTTACCCCATATTACAACCCCATAACTTAATATGGAACTAATGTACCCATGGTATGCAGTTAATGCTGTATTTGTTCCAACTATTTTGCCCATACGATATAGTGGGTATACAAATTTATTTATTCTATTGCAAAGAATCTACTATTACAGTTGTATTGATCGTCGTTGAAAAATAATATCATGAAAATAAACCGGTAAGCGAGCGATTGAACTGGAAAATACAGAAAGAAGTTATGTTTTTGTTTACAGAGCAAAAAGCATAGATCAGATGCTTTTTTTTATTTCTTATTTTCACTGAAGCAAGGAATCTCATTCTATACATTCTCAGTTTGAACTAGGTCCGACAATTTTTAATTATTATTATTTTTTGAAAATTACAATATTTTAGATAGGCGTTCCATAGGCAAAGTTGTTAAGTTTGATGTCCTTTATCTATTTATAATATAAAAAGGGTATGTTAAAAAAGCGAGGTCTAGGCCAATTTAAAAATTGTATAAATGTTGTCTTTGAAAGATTGACTTTAAGATTATTTGACTCGAGCCACGATACAACTTTGTCGACGGTATTATTTACCTCTTTCTCGGTATCGTTTCTTTTAATAATAATAATAATAACGATCACTAATGATTTCAGTGGTTCCGTCAAGATGGAGCTCGGGGTCGATAAGTGTGCGGTCGTTCATGTGGAGAAGGGGCATGTCGTGCACTCTGATGGTGTCGATGTCGGCACCAATCATTTGAGGGCACTCTCCGAGGCTGAAACATACCGGTATCTGGGCATGTCACAAACCATCGGTGTGAAGGTGGCAGACGTGAAACAGGGTGTTTGCGAGGAGTTTTATGAACGCCTGAAAAGTGTGCTTAATAGCTACTTGTCAGGCGTCAATAAGATCCGAGCCATTAACTCCTGGGTCTTGCCTGTACTGATGTACACGTTTGGCGTGCTCAGATGGACTCAGTCCGAACTAGACGCTCTGGACAGACGAGTCCGCACGACGATGACTTCTCATCGAATGCATCATCCGAGATCGTCGGTTATGAGATTGTATATCCCGCGGAAGTGTGGTGGTCGAGGCCTCTTGAGTGCCAAAACCATGCACAACCGCGAGGTATGCAACCTCAGAAACTATTTTTTGACGATGACGGATGATAGTATTCGGGGAGAGATGGTCGCTAGTGATAAAGGACTGACTCCCTTATCGTTGGCCTCACAGGATTGGCGAAACCCGGAGGTACTTAGCACCTCTGATCGGGAGTCCGTATGGAAAGAGAAGGAGCTGCACGGGAGGTTTTACAAGGTACTTCACGAACCTTTCGTGGACCGTAAAGCCTCCCTGCATTGGCTGCGTTTCGGGGACCTCTTTGGGGAAACCGAAGGTTTTGTCTGTGCAATACAGGACCAGGTTATCAAGACGCGGAACTATCGGAAATACATCCTAAAGGACGGTACCACAGACATCTGTCGAGCATGTGGCCGTCCCGGAGAGTCACTTAGGCATGTTATTTCCGGTTGTTCGGCTCTTGCTAACACTGAGTACTTGCACAGGCACAACCAAGCAGCCAAAATCCTGCATCAGGAGCTCGCTCTAAAATACGGACTCTTGCAACAGAGGCTGCCGTATTACAAGTATCTGCCGGAGCCAATCCTAGAAAACGACCGTGCCAAAATCTATTGGGACCGATCTGTTATCACGGACAGGACTATTCTAGCGAATAAGCCTGATATCGTGGTATGGGATCGGTCGCAGTCGAGGGTGTTTCTAGTGGATGTCACTATCCCTCATGACGAGGGTCTCGTGAAAGCCGAAACCGAGAAGCGTCGGAAATATCTCGATCTGGCTCACGAGATCACCGACATGTGGGGTGTGACTTCGACAGAAATAATCCCAATTGTTTTGTCCGCGAACGGGTTAATTCCAACCAGTCTCGCGACCAACTTGAGGCGGTTGGATTTCTGTGGCGTGTCGGTTCCAGCACAAATGCAGAAAGCGGTGCTGCTCGATACGGCTCGGATCGTCCGTCGGTTCTTGAACCTGACTCCCTGACCCCGACCGACTGTGCTTTTGTCGGGGAGTACCGCCTCTCCCATTTAAAATTTATATTTTCATTTTCGGCCATGGGAGAGGCGAGAAACAAAAATGTTTTCCGAAATAATAATAATAATCTTTATTTACTTCACATGAAAAAAGAAAAACGTCACAATTCTCAACATGATGATGTACTCGTACATGAAAACTCTATACAATACAACAGTGACGTAGTGATTAATTGTGGCCTCACGCTAGGCAAATCCTGTGTTGTGAGAACCCTTTTTACGATTACCGTTACATTGTGGTTGCAGCTGTATCTTGACCAATATTTTACTTAAATACTAAATTAATTAGATATAATCTTATCTTCTATTATAAACTTAAAGAACTAAATACATGAAAATAGAATAAATATGTTATTGAATAGTGTAAGATAAGTAAATATATAAGCAATAATACATTATGAAATGGAATATTACCATTTACCTTCTTTCTATATAATAAAGATATGTATATGTAATTTGATTATTGTGCGTTGTTGTAAATTATTACTTCTGTTTCATCATATGTTAGATTGTCTAAGATGTTTAATATACTGTTTTTGACCTCAGTAACAGTTTTGTTTTTAAAGTCTGTTAACTTAGCAAATTTATTATAGATGTGAAACTTTAGGAAATTGTTTTGCCTACAAGCAAAAGCTGTTCTCACGCGAGGCATAGGTACTTGGTATACTCGTTTCTTTAATAATGAGTTGTAGGTATCTGATGATATTACACTTTTATGAGCCTGTAGTATTAATTTCAGTATAAACAACTTCCTTATACTAAGCAATTTCCAGTCCGCATATAGTTGTGAAGTTGGGTATCGCTGTTTAACTTTAAGCATAACTTTTAAGATACATCGTCTTTCTGTTATAATAATGGAAATATCATTAGCAAAAAGTATACAGTTGTTTTCTGTTATTTTTGGGAGATGATTTATGTATAATAAAAACAGCAAAGGGCCAAGTAAACTTCCCTGTGGCACTCCACACTTATTAACATCGAAAGTAGAACGATAAGATATTATTTCATTGTTATTGTTTCTCCCTTCAATTGTCACACATTGTAGTCTATTTATAATATAGGATTCTAACCATTTCCAAGCAGGTCCTCTAATTCCGTATCTTTCACAACATGTAAGCAAAGGATTTTCTACAAGATTGATATCCGTAAGTTAACTGACATTCTATAAACACACACATAATTACTTCAAACAACCTACCTCACATACAACTACCTAGTCACACAAACCTATTAACAACTAACATATACTTATCGCAATACATATAACTAAAAATATATATTATTATTAAGATACCAAGTTATTTAAGCTAATCTTTGTTATCTAATGTTTAAATTTAAATGTTCTTTTGTTAGTTATTTTAAGACATTGCAGTGCCCTTGCAGGGCCCATGTTACGGCTACTTCTACAAATTGTACCACCTATGTATACCACATGAAGCAATAAACAAATATGAATATGAAATTCTTATGATCAGCAAAATCAAAGGCTTTAGTCATGTCAAAAAAAGTAACCACTGCTTGCTTTTGTTGATCTATATTATCTGTTATTAATTTTACTAATTTGAATACTGCTAATGCTGTTGATTTATTCTTTTGAAAGCCGTATTGATGTTGGCTTATTATATTAAATTTTTCTAAAAAATTTACAAGTCTATTATAGAAAGCTCTTTCAAATATTTTTGCAATAATACTTATAAGTGATATAGGCCGATACGACGTCATACACATATTTTCACCTTTTTTATAAAGTGGGTTTACAAGTGAGATTTTTAACTTATCAGGAAAGGTACCACTTTCAAATGATAAATTAATTAAATAAGACAGTATCTTCGACAACTCATACCTACATTCCTTGAGTATACTGGTGGGTAAATTATCATAACCAACAGCATTGGTTCTTTTTAAAGATGTTATTAATTTTATGGTCTCTGGTTCATCGCAAGGGTATAAATACATAGATTCATTAGTATGTGAAACTGTATTAAGTTTATTATTTTGTATTGATGTATTTTTTGTATTTGTTATGTTAAGATAAAATTTATTGAATTCATTTGCAATATCTGACGGATTATTAATATATTTTTCATTTATTACCAGTTAATTGGGGAGTAAGGGGAGAACGGATAACATCAACCGGCCCAATTGTCAACCTTTCCTGCACGTGGTGCTCCCTGCTAGACAACTGACGAGGCTCTGACGACCGAGCAGTGGCGGTATAACCATACACCTACCCAGAAACCTGGAGTGGAGAAGGCTATAGCGAGCCTTGGGATCCAAATAATCCCAAAAAGGCCTACCAAATAGAAACCAAATATGGAAGCAAGTTTGAAAAATAAACTACCCCAGGAGGGTACCAGCGATGCTGGAGAATCCCTCCCTGAGTCTAACTCAGGCTGCCCCTCGTATTCTGGGGGGGGCACAAGTTTGCAACCAGATGGCACATCTGAAATTTTAGGAGATACATCTAGCTTACTCAGTCCACCGGATATCACTGAGGAAACCCCTACTGCTAGACCTGAGAGTAAAAAACGAAAACTCTTTCAACAAGCATTTCATCCAAGCTTGTTTACAACCAGGACGAGAAGCAACTCAATGGGAAACATAAACGAACTAGAACGAAATATTGTAAAAGATATAACTTCACAGAAAACTACAAATTGCCCTCCTGACTGGCAAAGAGTTCCATCATCAAGAAGCAATAAGAACAAAGAAATATCTTCAAGCACAACCCAGCAAAGCATCCAGATATCTAACCGCTTTAATGGATTAACAGTTGATCCTACGGATACTGCCTCAGAGCCAAAAATTGTAAGAGAAAGTAAACCACCACCAATTATCCTTTATGGTATTGAAAATATCAACAAGCTGACTGAGCTATTGGAAACAGCTGCTGATCGACAAAGCTTCTTCTACAAAACAGTTAATAAAAATCAGCTGAGAATAACTGCAGCAAATACAGATATATACAAAAAACTTATGACAATAGTACGGAAACATGATTTAATTGGTCACACATTTAATCTGAAATCACAAAGATGCTTTAGACTTGTTATAAAGAACCTCCATCACACTACGCCACACAGCGCAATTGAAGAAGCTGTCGCAAAATCTGGGAATGTTGTCTCAGGTGAAATAGTTAACGCAAGGTATGGGCCAGATAAGATTCCTACTTCTACTTTCTTTGTTAATCTTAAACCTAGTCCAAATAATAAAGCAGCTAAAGAGATAAAATATATATACCACCAAGCTGTTAATATTGAAGATCCCAAAAAAAAGAAACATGTTATACAATGCCAGAGATGTCAACAATATGGTCACTCTAAGAACTATTGCATGCGCCCCTTTAGATGTGTAAAGTGTGGACAGTCTCATAAAACAGCAGAATGTGCAAAACGAGATAGAAACACTCCAGCTCAGTGCGCTCTTTGCAATGGCCCACATCCCGCAAACTACAAGGGTTGTGAAGTCTACAAGGAAATACTTGCTAGAAAAACCTCTAAATACCCAAATAGGCATAAGAAAAACCCACTGACAATACCACTCGAAAATACTAGACCCTTGCAATCAACCTATGCTGACGTCCTTAAAGATGAAAACAAAAAAACTGACATTCCTACAGATAAACCAGAAGCTACCAATGCACTAGAAAATATCTTACTACGGCAAACAGAAAAGATGGAATTCCTCATACAACAAATGAGCACCTTAATGAGTCTCATAACAACACTTGTTACACATTTACAAAAATGACTTTTTTAAGAGTTGCTACGTGGAACATCAATGGACTAACACCCAACAAAGATGAAGTATTACTTTTGCTTGAATTACATAATATAGATATTTTACTCATTTCGGAAACACATCTCACCGACAGAAATATTGCTAAGATATCTAGGTACAATGTGTACAATACTAATCATCCCGATGGCACTGCACATGGAGGGACTGCTGTTATCATCAAATCATCCATAAAACACCATGTGATGCCCAACTACACCACAGAGTCTATACAGGCTACAACAGTATGTGTAGAAGATAAAACAGGAAGCTTCAATGTTTCTTCAGTCTATTGTCCTCCTAAGCATAAAATAAAGCACCACCACTTTGAAGGCTACTTTGCAACCCTTGGTGGACGCTTTGTTGCTGGGGGAGACTGGAATGCCAAACACACACACTGGGGGTCAAGACTCATCACAACTAGAGGCAGAGAGCTTAAACTGAGTCTAGACAAGTGTAAGCTATCAGCAGTATCCTCAGGTGAACCTACACACTGGCCAAGTGATCCAAACAAGAAGCCGGATCTGATCGACTTCTTTGTAACTAAAGGTCTAAACAAAATGTCTCTTGAAGTAGAGGCTTGTCTTGACGGTTCATCAAATCATGTTCCAGTTATACTTACAATATGCTCAACAATCTTGCACTATCCAGCTCGGCCGACTCTTTATACCAACCATACTGATTGGAACTCAATGCAAGATATGCTGAATAAAAATTTAAATCTGAGAATACCTCTGAAAACCCCTGAAGATATAGAATCTGCAGCGATAGATATCACGAGACAAATCCAGACTTCTTGTTGGCAAAATACACCTGAAGAAACAGCGAATAATAGTATTAAATCAAGTATTCCCTACAAGATTCGTCAGATGATTCAAGAGAAACGTAGACTGCGGAGAGTGTGGCATACTAGCAGACTCAAAGACGATAAAGCAGCACTAAATAAGGCGATAGTTGACCTTAAAGCAGAAATCAATCTAGCAAAAAAAGAAACGACTCGTACCTATATTGAATCGCTAACGGCAACCAAACCAACAAACTACTCACTATGGAAGGCTACTAGATCTGTGTCTCAGCCTCAAACTCAAAAACCGCCAATCAGAATGCCCGATGGTAGTTGGGCTCGAACCAACAGTAGCAAAGCCGATGCATTTGCTGAACACCTTTCTAAAGTCTTTACTCCCAACGAAGCATCAGACCTGGGCACAACAGTGATTGATGAAAGAGAGAGGCACGATACGCAACTCCACATGCCTATCAAACCCATTACCCCTAAAGAGGTAATGAAATCTATAAGATGGCTAGAAAACAAGAAAGCTCCTGGATTTGACCTCATAACGAAAGAAGTACTCACCCAACTACCTAAAAAAGGGATCGTTTACCTAACATGCCTTTTTAATGGCATAATCAGGACAAAACACTTCCCATCTATATGGCAAGTCTCCGTTATTATAATGATACACAAAGAAGAGAAACCCCCTAATGAAATAACTTCTTATAGACCGATAAGTCTCTTACCTGTCATCTCCAAATTATTTGAAAAACTCTTACTTAACCGATTGACACCTATACTGAAAGAGAATACTGTTATACCTGACCACCAATTTGGATTTAGGCAGAAACATGCTACAACAGAACAGGTTCACCGAGTGTATAATAGAATTAGAAAGAGTCTTGAAGATAAAGAATACTGCGCTGCTGCGTTCTTAGACATCCAACAAGCTTTTGACAAAGTTTGGCACACAGGTCTACTCAGCAAAATAAAGGCATGCTTACCACATCCTTATTACGAAATTATCGCATCCTACATCTCAGACAGAATTTTCCAAGTAAGGCATGAAGATAGCACATCAAAGTTCTACAATATTCTTGCAGGCGTCCCACAAGGCTCAGTATTGGGACCAATACTGTATACAATATTCACAATGGATTTACCAGAGAACCACCTTATAACCACTGCAACATATGCTGACGATACAGCCATTCTTGCATCTTACAAAGATCCCCATGTTGCTTCTGATATGCTGCAAAGAAACCTCACCGAACTTGACCTATGGATGAAAAAATGGCGAATCAAAGCGAGTGCTACTAAATCAGTGCAAGTGACCTTCACGCTACGAAAAGGAATCTGCCCGCCTGTGAAACTTGGAGATCGGGAACTCCCACATAGTGACACGGTGAAATATCTCGGAGTGCATTTGGACCGCAAAATGACGTGGAAAACTCATATTGATGCAAAGAAAAAACAGATATCGATTAAATATAAATCACTACACTGGCTCCTCGGTAGAAACTCAGTACTGTCTATAGACAATAAACTGCTGATATACAACACAATACTGAAACCAATCTGGTGCTATGCCATACAACTCTGGGGGTCAACCTGTAAGTCAAATATAAATATTTTGCAAAGGGTTCAAAACAAAATACTGAAAAACATCTCCTGCGCACCGTGGTTTGTAAGAAATACTGAAATCCACACGCATTTAAAGGTCAGCACCATAGAACAGGAGATTAAAATGTCTGCTGATCGATACAAAGCCAGACTTACAAATCACCCGAATGTTCTAGCCACAGTACTCGCACAACCCAGTCATCAACGGAGGCTAAAAAGGCTATCAATAATGGACCTTGGCTCAATTAGTACATAGAAGGGAGAGTTCTTAGTGGAGAAGTCCCCTAAAATAAGATTGTACCGACATCTCATCTGATTATAGTTGAAAAACTGATCGCAGATACAGCCAGCATAATAAAAAAAAATAAAAATTTTTTCATTTATTTTAATTAATTCAATACTTTTCTTGGTAGTAGGCTTTTTATTTGTAAGTTTACTAACAATACAACTTATACGTGCACTGGTATCACTCTATGAGGATTCCAGTGCATGTGTGAGAGTAAACGGGGAAAATACTGACTGGTTCGGGATCTCTCGGGGTGTCCGACAGGGTTGTGTAGCTTCCCCGTGGCTCTTCAATTTGTTCATGGATGACTGTTTAACAGAGTTGCGTGAAAGTGATTATGGATTGAGAATGGGTGGATTCATCATCAAATGCCTCTTATATGCCGACGATCAAGTGCTACTTGCATCATCGGTGGAAGAGCTGCAAGAGATGATGAATATTGCATGTGCGTCTTTTGAAAAAAAGGGAATGAGGGTGAATGTGGATAAAACAAAAACTATGGTTTTTGAGAGAGAGGTGAATATGACCGAATGCGTGATTGAGATTAATGGTAAGAAAGTGGAACAAGTGAAAGAGTTTGTATATTTGGGAAGTTTGTTTACTAGGGATGGAAAGTGTGATGAAGATATCGAGAGAAGAGTGAAAAAGGGTAATGCGGTAAATGGAGCGCTGGATAGTCTAATGTCTAGTCAGTCGGTGTGTCTGAAAAGGCCCGAATGGCTGTGCATGATGCTGTCCTCGTTCCTACGCTTATGTATGGCAGTGAATGTTGGGTGTGGCAGAAGAAGCATGAAAGTAGAGTGAATGCAGTAGAAATGAGATCCCTCAGAAAAGTGTGTAATGTAAGGTTATGTGATCGTGTGAGGAATGATGTGATTCGTGAAAGGTGTGGTGTAAAAGATGATATTGTAAGAAAGATAGAAAAAGGAATGTTGAGATGGTTTGGGCACATAGAGAGGATGGATGACAGTAAATTGGTGAAAGAGATATATAGAGCCAATGTGGAAGGTAATGTTAGTAGAGGACGACCTCGGAGGACACATTTGGATCAAATAGAAAATGTGCTCAAAAAGGCAGGTGTCCGCAGTATGAAGAATAAAAGAGCATGTATGAAAAGATTGATGGATGTAAACGAAGCCAGAGAGGTTTGCCAGGATCGTACAAAGTGGCGATCGATAGTCTCTGCCTACCCCAATGGGAACTAACGGCGTGAGAATATGTATGTATGTATGTATGTTTACTAACAATATCCCATACAGCTTTACATTTGTTTTTAGAGTTGTTTATATGTTTAATGCTATTAAGACGTAATGCTTCGGTTATTGTTTTCCGTAGGCATTTACTATATCTTTGTAATTTATTTTTAATACTAGTAGACTTTGTCTTGTAGTATGCCTGTCGCATCCTTGACTTCATTCTGCATGACAATTTTAAACCCTTAGTTATCCAGTTTCATTTATCAACTTCCAAATGTTGCTCAAGAGTTTCCAGCTCTGAAGCTCTGGCTACCCCTTTTTGGGATTTATGACCATACTTATGTATGTATTTCCAAAAGTGAGTTGTAGCAATGAGACAGTGATCAATGTTCAAAAATAAAATTCGTATGAAACCAGATAGAAAACGTTCTTATAAAGGCGGGGGTCCGAAGTGAGAAGAATAAAAGAGCATGTATGAGAAGAATAATGAATGTAAGGGAAACAAGAGAGGTTTGTCAAGATCGTACTAAGTGGCGATCGATAGTCTCTGCCTACCCCAATGGGAATAATGGGCGTGAGTATAAGTAAGTAAGTAAGTATGAAATGATCGTTGTTGATTTAAAAAGTAAGAAAGTTTTCTGGCATCTCGTTTTCGATACTACAGTATGGCTAGCACGGGCAATCTTTTAACTAGGTAACGCGTGGTATAAACCAGTCATCTCTTTTGCACTAAAATAGTAATATAACATAAATATTCATGCCGTTTATCCCCGAAGGGATTGGCAGAGGTACCAATGCTTCTGAACTAACATGGCAGCGCCATCTAGTGTACAGAGAAGGTACCCACGTTTTGCTTAGACATTGTACTCACGTGATGGGGGGCAGGCCTATCGCCTTTTTTTACGAATACGCTCACATGACTAAGTACAACTCAGCCATGTGGGTTTCCTCACCTTTAACAACCATGAAAAATTAACCACACACATGACTTTAGAAAAGACAAATAGGTGTAGGCCCGACCCAGGATTGGAACTCACGCCCTTGTGTTTTCGGGCGGGTGTTCTACCCGCTGGACTATCATGTCGTCTACGTTAAATAGTATCGTAAACTTGTATCTCATTCTTACCGACAGTCACGATAAAATTACTCACGTGTTAGTTTTTAGAGGTCTACGGGCAAGCACGAGCCGTGTTTAAACTAGTTATCGCGTGGGATAAAGCAGCCATATCTCGCGCACTTACTTAGTATCGTATACTGCCATCTCATTCTAACCGTTATCGTGTCGATAAAATAGCGCTCGTGCTTGCCCAGCTATAGTTCGTGTAAAGGCAGGTAGGCTAGTTCATAGGAACTATTAATTAATACTATGAGTGTGGTTTCTTAATTAAGGGCCGAACTATTACACTGAAACTTGGTTAAAGGAATTATTAAGGAGTCGCCAAATTTATTGGGTTTTTCCAGGTATTGTGTCAGATAACGTGGTCGAAATTACTATCCGTTTTAGTTATAGAAGATTGCCCTGTAGTGCCGGCTTAGAATGTCGCTACCCCTTTCTACCCACGGGTGTCGTAAGAGGCGACTAAGGGTATTGGGGCTTTTTATTTATTTATTTATTTATTCATTCATAAACATAACCATTACAGATTTAAATCCAATTCGGCTAAATTTTACTTTGCAACATACAATTATAGACAATACATTTATAGCTGGTTTATAACCCCCTTACTATTTACAGTTGAAAAAGTATGTGTGTGGTGTTTGTGTGTGTGTGTGCGCGTGTGTGCGTGCGTGTGTGTGTGTGTGTGTGTAATGGGTTTTCAATAAAAATAATGTATTATGATTGATTATAAAATTAAAATTAACTCATCTTGTAATAATTTGCTCAGTCTCCTGGTAATTAAGTGTAATTAAATAGTTTGTGATCTTATTTTTAACTTCGTACTTGTTGCATTCCAGAATTTGTAATATTTGATCTAGTTTGTTGTATATGAATGAACACCTACAGACAAAATGTCGAGAGCCAAATACCGTTCTAGGCCTAACTGTTTCACAAGCCTGTTTTCGTCTTCGATGGTTGAGGGTAATTTCAGGTTGTAAGTTAATATTTGAATGCTGTCGTAGAATGGTATTTAGCAGATATAGTTGCCTGACAGTAAGGACCCTGCACTCTTGGTAAAGCTGGAAGGTGGAAGCATAACCCACACAAATTAATCTTACATTCCATAATCCAAAAAATATAAAGCTACGCTTGTGAAATGAGCCAAGGAACAGGAAAATATGTCCGTTTGTTCGGCAATATGGTTAACTGCAACTATTGCGCGTGTAAGAGAGCTCTCACTCAGTAAGTTAGTGCGCGATGCAGGAATTGTTAGGAGACGACCCAGCCGCCGCCTAAGCGCACCACTTGGTACGTTCAGCCGAAGTTGGCTCATTATGATGGTGTTCTGTGTAGAACCTCTCAATACTTAAAATAAATAAACAATTAGGTTGAGATCCCTCCTCACACCCAGATTGGTGTACCCCACCATACCCAACACGAACAATGTAGGGTACATCAAAGGATAGTAAGGGTAGACTCCATACATTTTAAAATAAAGAAAGCGTGTAAATTTGTTTTGGATTTTCTCCAACATGAGACAGTATTTCGTCTCATGTGGAACCCATATGACTGCATTAAATTCGAGTTTGCTCCTAACGAAAGCATTGTACAGTGCCTTCATCGCTCCAAAATTTGTAAACTCACGAGATGTGCGTATTATAAAACCAAGCATTATTGGATTTTTGGGCGATGCGGTTGGAGACCCATCACCAAAAACCTTTATTTTTACCATCTTTTCCCCACTCAACTTCCAAAAGTGGCTGAAGATTTATAATTCCTTAGCTCTGGCTACTCCTTCTAGGGAAATATAGCCGTGAGTATATGTATGTATGTATGTTATATAAAGATTGTATTATCAATGTTCAAATTTGGTCTATTCAATTGATGTAAGCAATTTATTAAATTCTTCATGTAATTCAGGTGTGTAGTGCCAGCTTGGAATAGCACTAAACTGTTTTTACCCGAGGGTGTCGTTATAGGCGACATTTTAGGGTTTTTGAGCTTTTTAAGTTACTGTTGGGCAATAGCACTGCAGACCTAACGAAGCCAGAGAGGTTTGTCAGGATCGTATAAAGTGAGGATCGAAAGAAATGGCGTGAGTATATACATGCATGTATGTATGTATGTGTGTATGGTAATGGAATATAATACAGAACTATTCGCTATTAATGTTATTAACGTCTTCAGCAGGAATTTCCTGTCGCGTTACAAGACTAAAATTCTTATTTTTCTTTAAAACACAATGTATGAAAACTACTATTTTTTTATGTCAAATAAAAGATCGGTTTGTGCCTTTTTGATAAAGTAATTAAAAATGACGAATAGATGAATAAAAAGAAGTTAAATAAATCATAAATTTACATATAACCATCAAACCTGGCGTAAGAATGGGAGGAAGCTCTGGAACATTATTATTACCTGAAATGAAAAATTGAACAATTTAGCGCTATTAAATAAATTTAACGATGCTTTAAAACTAACTGCTGCTATTGAAATGAAATGAAAACACAGCAATCTGTGTGGTGTCAGCTTTGCTGTGTAGTGTCGGCTTAGAATAGCACTACCCCATTTCTTCCGATGGGTGTACGTAAGAGGCGACTAATGGTATTGGGAGGTTTAAAGGAATTTTTGGGCGATGCGGTTGGAGACCCATCACTAAAAACCTTTATTTTACCATCTTTTCCCCACACAACTTTCTAAAAGTGGCTAAGGAGTTTCTAATTCCTTAGCTCTGGCTACCCCTTCTAGGGATTTATAGGCGTGAGTATATGTATGTATGTTTTTCTAGTGAACGTCGATCGATGAAGCTGGAGGGTCTCCAGCTTCATCACCAATCTTTAGTTTACAATATTTTTCCCGCTCAACTTCAACAAGTGGCTGAGGAATTTGTAATACATCCGTTATAAGTATAAGTATAGATATTCATTCAATTAATTTCTCATTTACTCTTAATGTTTTACTTAAACGTAATATTTTACAGTCATCCATATTTTTTCCTATAATGGCTTAAAATAATAGCGATAGTGTTAGGAAACTATCTGAGGTACTTTGCCTTTTTGTTAGTCCGTAGTTAGTTAGTATTATTTTTAACACGTTTATTTTAGCTTTACCTGTATGTGACTATGAATTTGACCAACTCTTTTTAATCCTGTTTTGACCCACTTTAATCGGATCGATTTAATGCAAACTATCTTGTCAAGGATCAGCGACAATATAATAATTTCATAGGTGTATCCCAGTATTCTAAAAGATATATGTTAATATATGAAAGGATATATATTGATATCTGTGTAGTGTCGGCTTAGAATAACACTACCCCATTTCTACCCGTGGGTGATCATAAGAGGCGACTCTGGTTATAGCGACTTTTCAAGTGATTTTTGCGCGATGTGGTTGGAGACCCGTCACCAAAAACATTTATTATTACCATCTTTTCCCCAATCAACTCCCAAAAGTGGCTGAGGAATTTCTCATTCCAAAGCTCTGGCTACCCCGTTAAAGGAATTATAGCCGTGATTATTTTAAAGCAAATTGTAAGGACCGAAGCGTTGATGTAAAATTAGTAATTTTGAATATCGAGTAAGAGCTCGAACGAAGTAGGGTGACAAAGTGTTGACGTTTTCTTCGACGAAAACACATTTACCTCAGAACAATGAAGAAGATACGCGAGTACAACACCACACAGTATCTTTACTTCAGTAAAAAGTTTCATCATTATATTAAAAAAAATGTCTTAAATTTGGAAAAAAATGCAGTTTTTTTAAAATTGTTCTGTTTTTGTAAAATCTGGCATATGATAATCAAACATCGAATGTTTAATTAAACATTATGTGCTTTGTAGAGTAAATTACTTTAAAATGTAATGGCAAAGTTGTCTGGAAGGGATCGCTTTTAGCGATAAGACCGCCAATTGTACCTCACTGTAAACTGTTTGATCATATTATTATTTTTGTAAATTTGTGTTTGATGTGCAATAAAGAGTTATTCTATACAAAGTTTATGTTTACTGAAAGTTTTAATTTATTATTATAATAAGCATATATTTTGTACTGAAAATTTCATACTCAAGGTATTTGAATGTTCAGAATTAATATCCTATTCATACTCAATAGTGAAAATTTTATGCAATATGAAAAAACAATGAATAGTAAAAATTTGGTATTTATTGGTAACAGATTAAATTTTGTATGTAAATATGCATGCCCGTAAATATTTGAAGTTTCCTTACTCCATCGTTTATAACTTAACAATGGCTTTTAAGAAGCATTTCAATTTTAAGTTGAAAACAGCCTGCTTTAACGAACCTATCTCTCTTATCTAACTCTTATCTCACCGTTAACGCAGAATCACTTCTTTGTTCCCGAATAACTGACAGTGAAACCTGCCTATCTTTTCTCTTACCGTTTGTTGAGGAAATTAGAATCGTCTTTTAGAAGGCTTCTAACTTTACGGACTTTTAAATGGGAGCGAAAGCTTTATTTTCGGAATGATTGTTTGATATTTTGATTTAATACATTTTAATTGACAATTTAAAATTTCCTTATGTTCGGCGTATATATGACGATTTTATGTAACAAATAATAATAATGCTGTGTAGTGTCGATTATGCTGTGTAGTGTCGGCTTAGAATAGCACTACCCCATTTCTTCCGGTGGGTGTACGTAAGAGGTGACTAACGGTATTGGGGCTTTTTAAGGGAATTTTGGGCGATGCGGTTGCAGACCCATTATTTTCCCACGCAACTTCCAAAAGTGGCTGAGGGATTTCTAATTTCTCAGTTCTGGCTACCCCTTCTAGGGATTTATAGCCGTGAGTATACGTATGTATGTATGCATCTAACAAATATTATAAAAGACAATATTTCAACATCAAAGACGAAGTAATACATTTTTCAGTAATACATTTTAGTAATACATCCTTCCAAACCAGTAGCCTCATATCCTGTGGACTATTTATCAATTGCTGTGTAGTGTCGGCTTAGAATAGCACTACCCCTTTTCTTCCGGTGGGTGTACGTAAGAGGCGACTAACGGTATTGGGGCTTTTTAAGTGGTTTGTAGACGATGTGGTTGGAGACCCGTCACCAAAAACATTTATTATTACCATCTTTTCCCTAATGAACTTCCAAAGGTGGCTGAGGAATTTCTCATTCTAAAGCTCTGGCTACCCCGTTCAGGGATTTATAGCCGTGAGTATATGTATGTATGTATGTAGTACAATCCATGTTGGGTCGGCTTAGAATTGCACTAAACCATTTCTTCGCGCGGGTGTCGCATGTGCGACTTAAACTTTTGGGGTTCTTGAAGTGATTGTTGAGTAATACGGTTGATCACCTATCATCAGCAACCTACGTATGCATACATATACTCACGGCTGTAAGTCCCTCGAAGAGGTAGCCGGATTTTCAAAATAAGAAATTCCTCAGCCACTTTCGCGAGATACATACACATACATTTATTATTTTATTTTATTTTATTTGGAAGATTAACAGACCAATACAAACAATATAATACTTATGAATACACAATGCCATTTACAAATCTTCACCTATAGAAAAATTACATAATACTTATAGAACTAAAATATTTAGGTAGAAATTAAATAATAATAATGTTGAGGTTAGTGTAGGAATTATTGGCCGAAATGTAAATTAGTTAATAATTTCCTTACTCTTGTAGTGCTTGTATCAAAAATATCTAAATCTACTATTGATTCATTAAATTTAGTACATGCACGTAATAAAAATGAGTTACGCCTATAATTGGTATTAGCTTTTGGGACACTTAAGACGGGTCGTTTCCTTAAGGCCTTTTGGTTGGTGCGTAAGTAAATTTTGCTAAGCAACTCGGGACAATCCACTACTCCTCTAACAATATCAAACAAGTAACACATGTCACTTATATGGCGCCTGGCTTCAAGGGGCAAGAAATGATATCGAATGCATCTCTGATGGTAACCGGCTGTATATTGTCGCGTTTTGTAATCAACATATCGAAGGTACCTTCTTTGGATACCCTCGATACGCCGAATATAGATGTTATAGTTCGGGTTCCACACTTGCGACGCGTATTCTAAATGGCTTCTAACAAACGAGCAGTAGATGATCTTAATAGCTTTGATATTATCAAAACTAGCGCAAGTTCTCATCAAGAATCCCAGAGCTTTTGATGACTTTGATACTATACTGTCCACATGTTTATCAAACAACAGCTTAGAGTCAAATAGTACTCCCAGGTCCCTAATCACATCTACTTTCTGAACATTTTGTCCTTTTAAAATATAATTATTGTTCAAAACTCTTGATTTGCGTGAGTAACTTACATAGAAACATTTATATACATACATAGATACATATTCTCACGCCGTTATTTATTTATTTATTTATTTATTTGGCACACAAACAGTATTATGACATAGCATTGGTATACAAAATTTAAAAAATAATACAAATTCGGACATAATACCAAAAAACTGTGTACACAGCATGATATTAAATAATCAGTTGAGATGACAACTTAAAAAATATATTAGTATAGTTTTTTTTTTATTTTATTTTTTTTATTATTATTATTCATTAATTTACTAACATTATTTTAACTTACAAATAAAATGAAGACTATTTACAAAGGGAAAGGGAAAGGGGCTAGATTTTAACATAATAAGCACAACATAAAAACAACATAAGTAATAAATTATGGAAAATTATGAAATGATTTTATATATCCTACTAACTATATCCTTTATTAAAGTCTCGCACTGCGGTGAGACATTTTATTTTGAACGTGCGTAGAGTGTGTTGATAGACGTCAGGAGCGTTTGTGTCTTTGTCTTTGAATAGGGAGTTGTACAGTTGACACATCCTATTTAAGGGGTTATTTGCAATGACATTCGTTTTAGGTGTAGGCATAGCAAGGGGACGATGGTTTCTAAATGATTTACTGGGGATATTAAAGTTTATTCTGGATATGATGCCAGTTGAAATTGAGCTATGTATTATTTTATATAAAGTGGTAAGGTCATGCATTTGCCTACGATTTAACAGATTGTCTAGATGAAAATGACTACATCTGTCCTCGTATGAACTTAAACGCCGTCTCAAGCCAAATCGAGAACAAACATTACGAACGAAACGTTTCTGAATAGATTCAAGTCTGTCTATGTGTACGTTGTAAAAAGGTGACCATATAACTGAGGCGTATTCCAAATTACCCAAAACAATCGACTTAAAAATACGTATCACACTAAAAGGGTTCTTGAAATCTTTGGATACTCGCGATATGAATCCAACAAGTTTTAAACATTTGTTCGCCAAGCTTGAACAGTGTTCGTTAAAAGATAACTTCTCATCAAGTAAAACCCCAAGATCCCTTACAACTGTTTTTCTCTCAATTGTAAAATTATCGATGGTGTAATCAAAATTGAAACGGTTATGTTTCATTGTAAATGTAATGACGAAACATTTTTTTATATTTAAGCGCATCTGATTCCGGTGACACCAAGAAGTTAACGTATTTATATCCTCTTGCAGGCTAATACAGTCTTCAAAAGTGCGTATTGTTCTAAATATCTTTAGATCATCTGCATAAAGTAAACATGGATTTTTTAGATGCAATACGAGTTCGTTAATAAAGATATTAAACAATAAAGGACCGAGCAACGATCCTTGGGGAATTCCTGATGTAACCAGAACAGGTTTGGAAAGGTAGCCTTTTAGTGCAACTAGTTGACTACGATTATCCAGGTAAGAGTCGAGCCACCGAAGCAGGCTGCCATGTACACCATATGCTTCAAGTTTTCCATGTACGACTCTATGTATTAAAGTGTCGAAAGCTTTCATGAAGTCGGTATACACAGCATCCACCTGGGATCGTTCACCAAAAGCCTTGTGTATATAGTCGGTGTACTCGATCAAGTTGGTAACAGTTGACTTACCCTCGGCAAAACCATGTTGCTCAGAAGCGAGAGAGTGTTTCATGTGCGAGTTCAGAGCATCAAATATGAAGGATTCAAAGATCTTTGAAAAACTACACAATATACTTATTGGCCTGTAATTCCTTATATCTGCTGAATTTCCTGATTTGAAAACTGGCACAATAAAGGCAGTTTTCCATCGAGATGGAAATATTCCCTCCCGTATGCTACGATTAAAGATGATGCTAAGAGGATAGGACAAAGCTTCCGCACATGACTTTATAAAAAAGGGGGGGATTCCATCTGGGCCAGCACCTTTGTTTTCATTTAAATGTTTTAATTTTATGGCAATACTCTCTTCCGATACTTGAAAGCTGGTAAGCGTTGAGTGGGAAAGAATATGAGAGTAACCACAATGAGATTTACCGTCATCCTTAACGTATATAGAAGAAAAAAAATCAGCGAACATATTGCAAACGTTCTGCGCGCCGCTGCAAGAATCATCCCCTAGAAACATTGTGTCTGGAATAGAATGATTCGACTTTTTAGACTTAATGAAAGAAAAAAACAATTTATTGTTATGTTTTAAAGAGGACTCTATATTATTTATATAGCTCTCCCATTGGCTCCCATTGGTTAGCTCCCATTGGGGTAGGCAGAGACTATTGATCGCCACTTTGTACGATCCTGGCAAACCTCTCTGACTTCTCTGGCACTTTTGCAAGATGTGTAAGGAAAAGGTTGTAAAAAAAAGGTTGTTGGTGATGGGTCTTCAACCGCATCGCCCAAAAATCACTTCAAAAGCCCCAATACCCTTAGCCGCCTCTAACGAGCACCCACGGGAGAAATGGGGTAGTGTTATACTAAGCAGGCACAACACAGCAAGTGTATGTAAAGGAAAAAAATAGTAGTAAAAACAAATTTACATTAAAATAAACATACACAGCAGCGACATTTATATTACAACCTTTTATCTCAAATTTAAATTTGTTCTACTAAATATTTGTCGTAGCCAAGTATTACAAACTAAACAATCTCAGGTTGGCAAACTTCCAAAGCCAATCCTTTAAAATAACTCTTTTTAATTCTCTTCAGTTTCGGACAGTAACTTTAGAGGAAAAACAGGAAAATTGTTTTTGCCATTTTTGTTACAATAATATGGGATTTGTTTTTGTGTTAAAAATTATGGTTAGTATAAATTAATTAGCTTAATATAAATTAAGCTGTATAGTGCCGGCTTAGAATAGCACTACCCCTTTTCTTCCGGTGGGTGTACGTAAGAGGCGACTAACGGTATTGGGCCTTTTTAAGGGATTTTTGGGCGATGCGGTTGGAGACCCATCACCAACAACCTTTATTTTACCATCTTTTCCCCACGCAACTTCCAAAAGTGGCTGACGAATTTCTAATTCGTTAGCTCTGGCTACCCCTTCTAGGAAAATATAGCCGTGAGTATATGTATGTATGTATGTATGGGTACTCAATGGGAACTAATGGCGTGAGTATGTGTATTTTTGCCACTCAATGTTTACAATCTATACCCGCGTTGGGGTACCTTAGATGACATAGTTGCTAATGTGTTCGGACAGTATGCCATTTTCTTTTCTACCCTATTGTCGTGTTATACGAATACATTGTCACAAGACTACGTACTACTCAACCGTATGGGTTTCCCCAGGACCTTTTCCGTTTATAACCTTGATGTATTGACCATGCCGTGTAGTGCCGGCTTAGAACGTCGCTACCCCTTTCTACCCACGGGTGTCGTAAGAGACGACTAAGGGTATTGAGGCTTTTTATTGGATTTTTGGGCGATGCGGTTGGAGACCCATCAACAAAAACCTTTATTTTTACCATCTTTTCCCCACTTTCTTTTCACTTACACCAAAAGTGGCTAAGGAAATTCATTATTCCTTAGCTCTGGCTACCCCTTTTAGGGAAATATAGCCCTGAGTATATGTATGTATGTATTGACCACACGATTATTACTCAATGGTAGGTTTGATCAAGACAATAGCTCGATCAGACAAATTTGAGTGAAATTTTTCTAGCTGTTCCAGAGGAGTTCGATCACAAAGAAGCGTTTTGATTTCCAAGTTCTGTTAGCCTCTTTTTGGGATTACAGACATATTAAATCATACTAAAATATATTTATTTATAATTAGCCGTGTAGTGTCGGCTTAGAATTACACTACCCCATTTCTACCCGTGGGTGATCGTACGAGGCGACTAAGGGTATAGGGGCTTATTAAGTGATTTTTGGGCGATGTGGTTGGAGACCCGACACCAAAAACATTTATTATTACCATCTTTTCCCCAATCAATCATTATCAACCTCCAAAAGTGGCTGAGGGATTTCTAATTCCTTAGCTCTGGCTACCCCTTCTAGGGATTTATAGCCGTGAGTATATGTATGTATGTATGTATGTAAGTCATACTAAAATATATTTATAGTTAGTATTATACTTTACTTGGGTGGGTAAAGATTAACCCACCAAAATCATTTTCATGTTAAATGTTGCCAAGACGAGCCCATATGACTCGCACTGTCAAAAAGTTATCAGATCTCATGTAGAGCCAAGCTTCTAACACTACACGCCTACTCTACAAGGTCTAACTTCACAAACTCTACACCTTAGTCAAAATATGTGGCTTCTATGTGGCTGGCAGATCAAAACAATGCAAGAAAACTTTTTTACAGATGAAAGCAGACGTCCTGTGTTATTGTTTTGAGTGTTATTGTTATAGAAATCAGAACTTTTTAATTGAAATCCCTAAGGGAAGTTGAAATCAACATTAACTACATTTACATGTTTATTTGTCAACATCGAGCTGTGTAGTGTCGGCTTAGAATAGCACTACCCCATTTCTTCCGGTGGGTGTACGTAAGAGGCGACTAACGGTATTGGGGCTTTTTGGGCGATGCGGTTGGAGACCCATCACCAACAACCTTTATTCTACCATCTTTTCCCAATTCAACTTCCAAAAGTGGCTGAGAAATTTCTAATTTAAAACTAGAGACTTTAAAGAGACTACCCCTTTTAGGGATTTATAGCCGTGAGTATATGTATGTATCGATGCCTACCCATCACCTCTGACGACACTGCAAAATAAAAAGTCCTTTAACGTATCAATACTAAAAATAAGTTGTAAAACGTTCACCCCCAAAAATGCAAATTCCCTAACCACTTGCCGTAACTTAACTAAATTAAGATTAACATAGTAAAGTAAATTGCAGACGCGTCTCAAGAAATGTAGACCAAATAGTTTCATTAAAAGTGTTCCCGGGAAATGTCCGCAGTGGACCATAAAGCAAGTTTGTTTTACAAAATGTTGGCAAGAAACAACTCTAACTGAGAACCTACTAATTTTATTTAATTGTTCATCGCGTTAAAATGCTTAGGGAAAAGTTTTCGCGTACGAAAGTCGCTTTGAACTGTGTTTAATCTTGATAATTGAAGGGTTTTTGAAATTAATGTTATTTTAATTTGTAAGTAAAGTTAAGTTGTCATGTATTATCGGCTATGAATACGACGACCCCATCATTTCCAATAGGTGTTCTAAGAGGCCATTTTGGGGTATTTTTGCCTTTTAAGAAATTGTTGGGTGATATGGGTAACAACGTATCTTAATAGATCATATGATTTTGATTTTGTTTTTATCTAAAACTCCAAGTAGCTTCGTTCAATCAAAGCCACGACCTAAAAATAAAATAACGTTTTTTATCGTGACTTTCTCTCTTCAAACTCTGTGGTATAGTTAGGCGCGCTTCTAAATACTACGAGCTAGAAACTCCTCAGGCATATTTAGAATTAAAAGAAAATAAGATGGTAGAAATAAGCTCAAAATTCACTTACAAAACCCCCATATCGTTAGCTGCCTCTGACGATACCCGTAGATAGAAAATGGTAGTATTACTCTAAGTTGGCATTACACGGTAACTCACTACGATACTTACTATGATACTTACTATGATATTTTTCTAGAGCGTAACAAGATCCGTGCGAAAAATTATACGAAATGGAGGACTTAAGGGCTACCTGTCCAGAACAGTTAAATCTAGAATTGGAAGTAGGTTCAATTTTTTTTAATATTTAACAAGTTTGATAATGAAGGACACACCTAATTCAAATAGAGAATGTGCACAAAAAGACAGGCGTCTGAAGTATGAAGAATGAAAGAGCATGTATGAAAAGATTGATGAATGTGAACGAAGCTAGAGAGGTTTTACCAGGATCGTACAAAGTGGCGATCGATAGTCTCTGTTTACCCCAATGTGAAATAATAGCGACACTATATGTATGTGTGTATGTATAAATTTTATTTACAAATAATCCAAAGCCGGAAAATCACCTAGTATATTGTAAACCGAGGGTTGTAAATAATTAGGCGTTTTAATGAAGTGTAGTAAAATACAAAGTATCGACATTATTATTGTTAGTTTCATGTTTGGGCTACTTCCGACTACGCGGTTGTCGAAATACAATAACACAAAATATTAATGGTCGCATGTAGTGTTGTTTGTAAGCTTTATCGATAAAATTGATCATATATCCCGATTTATATAATCGATTCTATACTCACAACTGTAGCAGAATGTGGTACCCAAGGCTTCGGAATCCAAAATTCCTTACCCAACTTTGGAAGTTGATTAGATAAAATATATTAAAATAAATATGCTGCCTAATGTTGGCTTAGAATAGCACTACCCTATTTTTTGCATGGGTGATCGTAAGAGGCGACTTATAGTGGTATCAGGACTTTTTAAGCGATTTTTGGGCGATACGGTTTGAGACCCATCACCAAAAACCTTTATATTAAAAAATTTTCTTTACTTAACTTCAAAAAGCGGTTGAGGAATTTCGTATTCGGAGGCTATGGCTACCCTTTTTATTGATTTATAACCGTGAGTCAATGTATGCCTGTTTTTTTATGCCTTTTCAAACATCTTAAATGGAAAAAACCTATAATCTCAAAAAGGACAACTCAGACTAAAAATATGCAAGTAAATCTGAATTCTAAAATACCTTAGATATTTTATATTTATAAACCTTGCATTTTTGCAGTACCAACTGATTTGCTTGAATCAAAATATCGATAAACTGGCAAGCACAACACTAAAACACAAGCATGTCGCAACTGGTTTCGTGAGACCACAAACTATTGTTATTTAATAAATGAATGGTTGTTTTGTTTTCAATTTGTTAGCAGTTGCTTTCTTATTTTGTTGCCGTTAATATTGAGACTTACATTGAGTTATGTTTCTAGGATATTAATAAATTTTTATTCACAAGATTTCGATGTCTGTGTAGTGCCGGCCTAAACTGTTTCGACACAGGCGGGAATCGAACCCGGGATTTTCATGAACAAAAAGATTTCAAATATGTGATAGTTAGGCATTTTCAACATTTGAATTCTATCTGAAAAGATAAACAAGTGGCCTTCCGAATTAGTAAAAATTCGGAGGTAGGAAACGCAAACACTACTTAAACGTGTAAAAGAAATAAAGGATAGGAGAATTTCGCGCTGGCAGCCATTGACACGGTGGCTCAATTGGCAGAGGGTCGGGACGTATACCCGAGGTCGCGGGTTTGATTCCCGCCTGTGTCGAAAATTTTCTTTCCTTTATTTATTAGTGTCACTAGGCCTTTCTACCCACGACTAAGGGTATGGGTTTTTTTAAGTGGTTTTTAGGCGATGCGGTTTGAGACCCATCACCAACGATACTTTATTTCTGCCATCTACCATAATTGCTACCCTATGGACTTCCAAATGTGACTGAGGTTTACAGTTCTGAAGCTCTGGCAACCCCTTTTTGGGATTTATGGCCGTGAGTATATGAATGTATGTATGATATTAACATTTTTTTGTTACAAGATTTGTTGAGCAATGTCGGCTTGGAATATCACTTATCCAGTTTTTTCCCCGGGGTGTGCGGTTAAAGATGACTTAGAAAATGGATGCCCTTATTTAACAAACTTTATTTCCACCCAACATCTAGCAGCTGTATAGGTGGCTGAGGATTTTGAAGGTGTGATCACCCTTTTTAAAGATTTATAGCCGTGAGTAATAATATTGATATAATTACATACATACATACATACACATACTCACGGCTATAAATCCCTAAAAGAAGTAGCCAGAGCTGAGAAATTAGAAATTTCTCAGCCACTTTTGGAAGTTGAGTGGGGAAAAGATGGTAGAATAAAGGTTGTTGGTAATGGGTCTCCAACCGCATCGCCCAAAAATCCCTTAAAAAGCTCCAATACCGTTAGTCGCCTCTTACGTACACTCACCGGAAGAAATGGGGTAGTGCTATTCTAAGCCGACACTACACAGCTTATTATATAATTAGTTACTTAAAATTCTTATTACTATAATTTCCCTTGAGTGGTCGCTTAATTATGTTACACCATTCAAGTTAACTGTGTTATATTTGTCAATCCAAGTTAATGCATATTAAGAGGGTTCCTTATTCGATTAGTAATGGTAAATCAAAGGGCAGTGAGTGAGCAAATACAGAAGAAAGGTATGTTTAGAACAGACCTTATATTTGGGACAGGTGGTTAGGGATTTGAATTTCCTATCTGAAGGTTAATTTAAACGGGGTTACTTCAGCTTAAATTACTCTCAGAATGAACAACATGTTTGTGCCATGATGTTATTTATAAGCAACGTGTAGTGTCGGCTTAGAATAACACTACCCCATTTCTACCCGTGGGTGATCGTAAGAGGCGACTGAGGGTAAAGGGGCTTTTTAAGTGATTTTTGAGCGATGCGGTTGGAGACCCGTCACCAATAACCTTTATTTTGCCATGTTTTCCCCACTCAACTTTCCAAAAGTGGCTGAGGAATTTATCATTCCAAAGCTTTGGCTACCCCGTTAAGAGATTTATAGCCGTGAGTATATGTATGTATGTATGTTATTTATAAGCGTATTGTGCAAGGTTTTTAACCTGAATACCTAAGTGGATAGAGTATTCAAGAATGATAGAAAAATTCAAAAATAAACAGGCAGCCGAAAGATAAAGAATAAAAGGATGTGTCAATCTGAAACGGTGACGCCGAAGGGGTTAGCAGAGGTACTAATACATCTGGACATCACGTTACATTGTCACCTGGTGTTCAGAGTACCCACATTTTCATGAACAAAACATTTTAAGTATTTTATCAGTTGTCAGCGATTTTGTGTTAAAATCATTTCCCTTTTTTTTCTATTCTTCTTATCCATTAGTATACAGTTCAATTGAATTTTTGTTTAACCCTAGAAGCCTAACCTTTCTAAAAAGTACATAAAGCCTTAATATACGCCTCAGAGGCGTACATACGTAAATAAATTTTTTTGGGTAAAATATTATTATTGATCAGTACATTTTATTTTATTGTCAAGTTTGGATTTCAATAGATAATAAAACACAAATTAATCAATCAAATCTTTAATCTCAGTTATTTTTTTTAACAAAATAAAATAATCTCCTTAAATTCGAACAAAAACGTAACATATTTTTAATTGACGATAACATTTGATAATACTTATTTTTTTATGATATTTTTTACTATTAATGAATTGTTCTAAGATCGATTATTAAATTTAATCAGACTTTTAGTTACTAGCTTAAACTTTTGAACAGTCTACACATACATCAAATTTGTGTTGGCAACATACAGGTTTTTTGCACCTATGACACACTAATTTTGACATTTTCTTCTTTTTGTAAGAACAAAAGGAGCAATATCTTCGTTTTTTTAGGCTCTGGTTCTTCTGCCAGAACTTCTTGACTAGAATCAGTTGATTTGACGAGAATTTGATTTATATTTTCGCGTAGAGATCTCTTCAAAGTCGGCGCTTCAAGTCTCTTCTCCATACAAGTCTTCACCAAATCTGTACTGAGCTGCTTCATAAATTATTTTCTGTTTAGAGGTTTCATGTTCTTTTGTATCATGTTGTGGCCGTATATAACAGCACAGAGCCAATAAACACATGAAACAACAAAAAAAATACAATATCAATATGTCCCACACTTTGTTAAAAGTTACGCAAAGCCTAAACATACGCCTCACAGGCGTACTACACGTCTATAAATCAAAAATGGTGGAACTTACCTTAGCAATACGGGCACCATTCGCAAGCTCCCGGCGGCCACTGAGTTGGCAAAAGTGCACGAACCCGTAACTTCGCCCGTTAGAAAGAGATAGACAATTTCCGAATGCGTGTACGCCTCGGAGGCGTAGATAAGGCTTCTAGGGTTAAGGCAATTTTTAAGTCAAATGTCGATTGTTTCAGTCACAAATATTATTTTTTTTATGCAAAAATGAATTAATTTATTGCTTTAAAACGACAGTTATTTCATTTCTATTTTGTTGTTGAGAAGAAGGCATGTTTTATTTGAACACTTAATGTAATAAGTTTATAATGCATGTTTTAATCAAATAAATTTATTTATTACACAGTATTGCTGTGTAGTGTCGGCTTAGAAAAGCACTACCCCATTTCTTCCGGTGGGTGTACGTAAGAGGCGACTAACGGTATTGGGGCTTTTAAGGGGTTTTTGGGCGATGCGGTTGGAGACCCATCACCAACAACCTTTACTTTTACCATCTTTTCCCCACTCACATTTCCAAAAGTGACTGAGGAATTTCTAATTCCTTAGCTCTGGCTACCCCTTCTAGAGATTTATAGCCGTGAGTATATGTAAAAATGTATAATAAAATACCTGAGGACATTTTAAATTTATCAGAAATAAAATTCAAAGCAGTAGTTAAAAGAAATCTTAGTTCGAAAGCCTATTACAATATTAATGATTACATTAATGATGAAGTGGCTTGGTGTCATCAGGGCTCTGTGCAGGATGTTTCCGGGCTAACACCAAAATTGTAATGGACGTAAAAAAAGATGTGTGTTGACGAGTTTCTTACGGGTTCTTCTCTCAACAAAACACCTTCCGAATCCGAAGTAAACTTAGTATTAAGTTGAATTTTGACGTTCAAAAAACAAAGATTTATCTTTTTACTTTGAAATAAATGATTATTTTATTTTATTTTTTATTTTATTTATGTGCACAGGAACATTGACAACCATATTTATACTTAACTACGTGAGAATTTTTATTTTTATTCTAATAAATACACTATAACTAAATTTCAATCACGAGGAAGGATGGTACTGGTTATTAGTAGTACTACATGGGTATCGAATAGAAGAACCGACGTAATTAATTTTAAAAAAATGCACAAGTTTAATGGCAATAGGCCGATGACCGTAGGGGGTCGAAGGCTCTGGAGAGGCAGCCACGTATTGGACGACGCAGTGTGGGTAGGCCATCATCCAAAAGTGACTGAGGAATTTCTTATTGCCGTGTAGTGCCGGCTTAGAATTTCGCTACCCCTTTCTACCCACGGGTGTCGTAAGAGGCGCCTAAGGGTATTGGGGCTTTCTATTGGATTTTTGGGCGATGCGGTTGGAGATCCATCATCAAAAACCTTTTTTTTTACCATCTTTTCCCCACTCAACTTCCAAAAGTGGCTGAGGAATTTATAATTCCTTAGCTCTGGCTACCCCTTCTAGGGAAATATAGCCGTGAGTATATGTATAAATGTATGAATTTCTTATTCCGAAGCTCTGGCTACCTACTCTCGAGATTTATAGCAGTGAGTATATGTACACACCTATTCGGTTCTTAAATACTGTCACTGGCCATTTATTTTAAAAATAGTTCCTATACAAAAATATGAAATAGTGTTCGATTCTCTATTATGTTTTTAAAACTAATGTGTTAAATTACAATTACATTCATTATTTTTTACGATGGAGTAGACTCGCAAAGAGAACTGAATAACAGTTATTGCATTGCATCTTTGCGGCCGTCCACCAAAGACGATTTTCAACTTGCTTCACAAATTAAAAATCTCGATGAGGTTCGTATACCGTACCATCAAGAGGTACAATGAAACCTCTAGTGTCGATGTCGAGAAAAGAGCTGGCAGACTTCGTTCCGTTAGGACTCCAGGGGTGATCAAAGCAATCAAGGCGCGTGCGGCAAGAAATCCCGACCGCAAGTAGAAGTTGATGTCTTTGAAGATGGATTTAACCAGAAGTACCGTAAAAAAAGTTCCCGATAAAGACCTGGGACCACGAACATACCGAAAAATAGTGGAAATATTCTGAAAGCGCGTCTGATCGAACGTACCGAAAAATAGTGGAAATATTCTGAAAGCGCGTCTGATAGCTATGAGAGCCAAAAAATGCAAAGTACACAACAGTACACAAGATAAAAGCACCGCGATATCCTGTTTACAGACGAGTTTTTTTTTTAAATATTTCGGTGAGGTACAATAAAAAAAATGTAAGATTGTACGCTAACAGCTCTGCGGCCGTTGGAAATGCCATTCCTTGAGTACAGCACGGTCATCATCCATCATCAATCATGATTTAGTTGCGAGTGTCCTACTATGGCCCTACTGAAGTACATTTATGTGAAAAAGGTGCCAAAATTAGTGCAAAAGTGTACGAAGACACGGTTTTAGATCGCATAGTAAAATATCTGCCCCAGACACTCTTTGGAGCACCTGCTCATAAGGCCAAAACAACTCAGGAGTGGTTTGAGCGCCAGAACGTCGAGCTATTAAGGCATCAAGATTGGCCCTCATCTAACCCTGGCCTCAGTCTACTTGATTACAAAATTTAGCAGAAATTAGAGAAGAAGGTCTGTTCTAAACCTCACAAAAATTTTTAGCAGCCTAAAGTCATCATTGACTAAAGCACTGACCGATATCGACATGAATATGGGCCGTGCTGCTATTGAAGACTGTCCGCGAAGATTGAAGGCTTTTGTGTAAAATAGTGGCCATCATTTTGAATAAATTTTGTGTTTAATGTAAGCTAATTAAATCACCTTTTATTAAAAAAAAAAAACTTTTTTTGAATATCATGACTGATTTTATCTTATAGCCAATTTTGTTTGTGAAAGAATTTAAGGACCAACATAAAATATATAAACTAAAGTCTGATTTTTAATTCGAGTCAGTAAAATGACAGGTGCAACTGTCACTAATACATCTTTTTGTATGTACAGATCCACAATCTTTTCTTGGCCGGCGGCGACTACCTACCTACCTAGTCGCCGCCGGCCAAGAAAAGATTGTGGATCTGTATCAGTGACAGTTAGTGACAGTTGCACCTGTCATTTTACTGACTCGAATTAAAAATCAGACTATAAGTGCTTCTCATATTAACCGTAAGCATAGAGCATATATAAACAGGAGTTAAATCCGCAACTAAAATGGCCGCCGCAGCTGCCGGGTCGTAAATAAATCAATGTCAAATACAATTGTGAAGTGTATGTACCTCGGAGCATTTGGAATGTCAGTAATTTTGGTAACAGAGCATTTTCGTGAAATACCCACTGTTTTGGAGTTATGCAAGTTTAGTGGTCTGAAATAACTTGCGTTACCAAATTTTTGTATCACGTAAATCTAAAGGTTCCGTACGTTTAACGGGAGCTTGTTATAAAATGCTTTGTATGCTGTCTATCTTCCTATCGCCGAAGGCCTAGTACAAGCGGTATTGCTATCGTTACTCTGTCGTTTAGAATGAGATAAAAGTGACTAATTGCAATTATCATACAAAATAGAAAGTTTAGAAATAAAAAAAACGTTTTATAAAATGCAGAAAATATTATTAGTTCCCGAGACCTCCCCCATCGTTCAATTGATTCGGTTGCACCCAAAATTTTCCTTTTTGCTGTTTCTGTTCAAATCTCTCTCTTATTTTCGATAAATTCTTTGTAACACTTATTATTTGCGTTGTGCCATGTCTCATCTCAATCACAGTATGCGTCGGAGCTTTGAAATTCTTTATCAGCGTCAGTGTTCTTGTCTTGAAAAATCTTGTACTCATTGTTTCGAATTTATGAATTTTTGGCGACTTTTTCGTCTTATGACTCCACAGACTAAATGTTGTAGTAGACTTATTAAAACCAAGATTTATAGCAAATAGTGGTTTTGATAAAGACATAGTATTAAATATATGTCGTTGTATTTTAGGATGTGTACGTTTGGTACTTGGGATTGCTGGTCTGTAAAGTTTTTCTTTCAATTTATATACAGGCACTAAGTGACCCGGCAGACCAGCTTCCACCGGATTTTGAATGTATACCATGGTGTCATTTTCCGAGACAACAGTACTATTACTGATCTTTGCTGTTTTTCCAACTATTTCATTAAACATGACTACAGTTATTATAAAACTTTGTAGATTATGTGACACTGAAAAGAATAGATATTGATAAATTTGTTGAACTTTTTCTTACACTTTAGCTAAACAATATACAGAGAAAGAACAAAGTAAATGTAAATAAACTGTAAATGTTTATCTATTCATGAACAAGTTTCAATTAGTTCATGTATTTTTAAATATAAGTATTTTAACAATAAATTAAATCTAGTATTATGTCTTGCGACAGATCTAAGCTGTTATAGAACAAATTTTAATATTAAAAGAATTTTGTTTGGTTTGTTTAACAATATTATGTGTATCATAATAGAAGTCCTGAAACAGCTATCAAGCCGAAATTCGTATTATTTTATATTTAAATGCACATTGATCATGAATTTTGAGGCTATTTATAAGTGATTTACGATACCGGAAATAATCAGAGCAATAATATATTTTTTTAAATCAGTTTTTATCTATATAATTAACACTTTAATAGAATGTGAGCCTATTCGACTGACAGCTCTCCCAGTACTCATCCAATAACGAAAAATCTTTAAAAACCTTACTTTTTTAATTAGTAGTCACATTTTATTGTGTATGTAAAATTTATATCACCATTGGAAAAAAACTGTAAGAAAACTTTTGTTTAATTTTTATTAAATACAATAAAATTTAAAGCCACTTCTAAATACTTAAAAAAATCTTACTTTGTTATTCATTATATATATGCTCACATTATTTATATCTGTTAATCTACATTAATGTTTGTTTTAATAAGAAAACACAATTAAGGCTATAGAATTTAAAATAAAAACATTTAAAACCAGTTATTGTAGCACTACAGAAATAACTGGCCAAAAATATTAATTATAAAAAAAAAAATATTTTGAAATTATAACTTTAGATTCTGTATCTGGGCAATTTTGCTACTGATTTCTAGTTACTATGAAATTAAATAGAAGTAGTAAATTTTTAACATATTTGTTAACCACAAACTAACCGTGAAATTAAATTATTGATAGTAAGTTTCAAACGTTTCCTTAATACAAAAGAAGTGCGATTACATCATCAAATACTTTTTTATATAGATACATACATATACTCACAGCTATAAATCCCTAAAAGGGGTAGCAGAGATTCCTCAGCTACTTTTGGAATTTGCGTGGGGAAAAGACGGTGAAATAAAGGTTGTTGGTGATGGGTCTCCAGCCGCATCGCCCAAAAATCCCTTAAAAGTCCCAATACCGTTAGTCGCCTCTTACGTACACCCACCAGAAGAAATGGGGTAGTGCTGTTCTAAGCCGACACTACACAGCTAAATTTACTTATACTTTAATAATACTTTTTTAATGTCAAACTTACTTTTAGACTGTTACTCGACTAGACTGGCACTCAAGAGACAGAGGATTTTCGATGATGGGTGATTTAGATTAATATCACTGATAAATATTTTGTTATTTCTGAAGTCCTTAAGAAAAATTTGTCACTTTATAGGTAGTCCTAGTTACTATTTTGTCGCTTACTATATTACGCTATTTTGGCAAGATGATTTTATATGGGAAAGAAAAATAACAATATTGGTCATTCTTGCTGAACTTGTACAATAATATCGAACATATTTGCTGTGTAATGCCGACTTATAATAGCACTACCCCATTTCTTCCCGTGGGTGTACGTAAGAGGCGACTAACGGTATTGGGGTATTTAAGGGATTTTTGGACGATGCGATTGGAGACCCATCACCAAAAACCTTTATTTCACCATCTTTTCCCCACACAACTTCCAGAAGTGGCTGAGGAATTTACAATTCCTTAGGTCTGGCTACCCCTTCGTGGGATTTACAGCCGTGAGTATATGTATGTATGTATGTATGTATATTTGAATTTTTAAAAAAAAAACTTATTTTTGGCATCAAAGCTTCGGTTATGATGAATGAAAAAAGTAACTTAATTAGTAAAAGCTTTTTTAGAAATACCAGATAATAAATAATACCTATTAGAGATAAGTTTCTTACGTTTGTGCCACTCAGAAGGACACTCACTATTAAATAATTTTTGAACGATATTCTATACGCCATATGATGAACCGTCGACTGCGTAAGTCGGTGGTAGCAGCAAAAACAAATTAATAACTGCGAAGATCATTGAGAGAGGTATATATCTAGTATTGAACACCTACTGTCATTAATGGTGATAATATAAGTTAGTAAAAGGCAGGTGTCCGCAGTATGAAAAATAAGAGAGATTTGAACGAAGCTGAAAGGTATGCCAGAATCGTACAAAGTGGCGATCGTCTGCCTACCCCAATGGGAACTAACATTACCAGCAATATTTAATTAAAATGACGGTATTATTTTCATTTCGATCTTTTGCTGTGTAGTGTCGGCTTAGAATAGCACTACCCCAATTCTTCCGGTGGGTTTACGTAAGAGGCGACTAACGGTATTGGGGCTTTAAAAGGATTTTTGGGCGATGCGGTTGGAGACCCATCACCAGCAACCTTTATTTTACCATCTTTTCCCTTAACTTTCCAAAAGTGGCTGAGGAATTTCTCATTCCTTAGCTCTGGCTACCCCATCTAGGGATTTATAGCCGTGAGTTTATGAATGTATGTATGTATGTTCAATCCATATGACTTACATTTATACTCCCAAATATATTTTGTTTGGTTTTGTACTTTTCCGATAACCGTCAATAAAACTTGAATTGTTAATTAAATTACTGAATCATAAGATAGACTGACTTCTCATTATAATCTTACATAAGGAATTGCTATATCGTTTCAAAATAAAATTAACGTATTATATTAAATATTATAACGACACGTCTTAGCATAATCTAGGACATGTGTGAAATAATGATCAAGTTCCAAAACTACGTTAATCAAAGAAAAAGCGATAAACCACTACGAATATTATGTGTGTTTTTGTGATGAAAGAAGTAAGTGGATTTTGTTATTACATACATACATACATATACTCATGCAATGAGTTCCCATTGGGGTAGGCAGAGACTATTGATCGCCATCGCGATTTTGTTATTATTTATAAAATAGTGTCAAATCATTTTTTGTGTGAAATTTATGAATTGCCAATTTTGAAATATTAAAATGTTTTGCATGGAAAACAAATTAAAGTAAAACTGTCTGTTAATATTATTAAATGCAATTTTTGTGAATTTTAAAATACTTCGCATTATTTCAAAATATATAGGTATAAAATCAAAAAACTTCAACCTATAAAATACAAAATACAACTTATAAATAATTTATTCTCAATAATGAATACATTTGGTTAGATTCGATATCAATGGGATCCAAATCCTCAACGCCTAGTCCTTGCTAGTTATCTGCTAACCCAGTTTATTCTCTAGCAACAAATTTATTCACGTATTTTTTATTTTCAGTGTTTTTAGCCTCTTTGAGCTCCTTGGTGATGATAGCAGTTGCTTTTGCAAAATCAGTAGAAAATATTGAAGACCCTTTTGTCTATATAGCTAATCCTGTCGAAGCTGGTTTGCCCTCTCATACAGTCAGAATGAGTTATCTTAAAGAGCACATAAGGAGGCCAAAACCACTACGTGATATTATTACAATGCTACCGGAATGCAATGCATGCGGGGAAAACAAAACAACTAATAATGAGAACACAAAAAAAGATACTGACGAATTTCAATCTAACAAAAATAATAAAAGATTTACTAAACGAAGTCCCAAAAAATTAGTGACGAAGAATAAAACATCAACTACCGATAATGAAGAACGACTAGTATACGTAGAAAATCCTGTGGAAGCGGATCTTCCTAGCCATTGGGTTCCTATTAAACTAATTAAAGAAAAACTGAAAAGGAGAGCCATACCAGTGAGAACGGTTACAGCGTGTTCAGGTTGCGAATATATTTATAAAAAACGCCCTAAAACAGGATTAACCACAAAACCCAAGTTAGTTTTCAGTAAAATCACAACAAAACGAACACCAATGAAAAAAATTACTACAAAAACGACTTTTACTAAAGTAACTATACCAAAAAGTACGCATATTGCAATTAATTTATTGCAACAACAATACACTGAAGATTATTCAGAAGAGGAGACCCAAAGTCCTTTCACTACTACAAAAACTACTGGCACTACTATAACTTCTTCTACTACTTCTAAAACTCCTGTTACTACTACTATAATTTTATCTACCACTACCACTGCTCCTGCTACGACTACTACAATTTCTTCTACTACTACCACAACCACTACTACTACTACATTAACTTCTTCTACCACTTCTTCTACAACCACCACAACGCCTGCTACTACTACTACAACTTCAACCATTAGAACTCCTAAACCCAATTCCCCTTACGTCCTTTCAAACCCAACTTCAGCATCATCAACAACTACTGAAATTACCACTTCTAAAAGTAAAAACACTCGTAAATCTAAAAAACGTTCTAAACTCAATAGCGATGGTGGAGGTATACAACCTTTAGGATAAAAATATGTGAATTTTCTTATTGTGTCAAAGAAAGTGACTTAAAATGAAGCATAAATACGAGCCCATTAGATCAGAGCAAAAATGATAGTTACAACTGTCTCTCAAGTTTTACCAGCAAATTACTGAATTTGAGGTATACGTACTCGTTGGAATCAAATACCGAATCAGTCTCACGTAATAGGGGGTTCCTTCGCTGTTATTTACGAATACATGACTAAGTGCAACGTAGCCACATGAGATTCCTCATGATGTTTTTCCTCACCATTAACAATCATAATAAATTAACTACACATATGACTTTACATACATACATACATATACTCACGGCTATAAATCCCAAGAAGGGGTAGCCAGAGCTAAGGAACTAGAAGTTCCTCAGCCACTTTTGGAAAGATGAGTGAGGAAAAGATGGCAAAATAAAGGTGGTTGGTGATGGGTCTCCATCCGCATCGCCCAAAAATCCCTTAAAAGCCCCAATACCGTTAGTCGCCCCTTACGTACACCCACCGGCAGAAATGGGGTAGTGTTATTCTAAGCCGACACTACACAGCAAAATGAACTTATATGACATAAATGACTTTAGAAAAGACAATTTGGTGTAGGCCTGACGCGGGGATTTGTACCCACGCCTGTGTGCAAGATAGGCGGTTTCTACCCTCCGAGCTGGCATGGTTGCTATCAACTATGTAATTCTACCCCTAAAAATTCATCTATTTATTATTTTAATAAAGCTATATTTAAGCCTCTTTGCCTCAAGTTATCTCGTGATTAAAAATGGTATTTTCAATTATTTTACTTAATACGGTAATTTCTACATACATATACTCACGACCATAAGTCCTAAAAAGGGGTAGCCAGAGCTTCCGAGCTAGAAACTCCTAAGCATCATTTGAAGTTGATAGGAGGACAAGATGGTAGATATAAAGTAACGTTGGAGATGGGTCTCAAACTGCATCGCTCAAAAACCAATTAAAAGAAAGAAGCAATCATCTGAATTACCTAAAAAAATAATTATCAACGATAATAGTATTAAAGCGTATCTTAGTTGCGAATAATATTTATAAATTTGAATATTAGATTGACCTTGCAATATGAAACCCTTTAAGGGCGAGCAACAAGCATGATAATAATTTAAGGTGTAAATAGTTACTTGTCTAAGTATGTATAAAGTATTTTTATGTAATTATATAAAATGAATTTAGTAAATTTAAGGCGTTTATGCCATTATGTCACAGTAGGTATTATTTATACATAAATAAATAGCGATATTAAAGTTGTGTACATATTTGTTTCATTTTATATATGTTTAACCTACACACATACATATACTCACGGCTATAAATCTCTAGAAGGGGTAGCCAGAACCAAGGAATTAAAAATTCCTCAGCCACTTTTGGAAATGTGAGTGGGGAAAATATTGTAAAATAAAGGTTGTTGGTGATGGTTCTCCAACCGCATCGCCCAAATATCCCTTAAAAGCCCCAATACCGTTAGTCGCCTCTTACGTACACCCACCGGAATAAATGGGGTACTGCTATTCTAAGCAGACACTACACAGCACACAATATGCTTAAATTAAATCCAATAAAAAATTTACAACCTTTATAAGCTGTTTGTTAATGAGAAAATGTCTAAAAATATATTGTAATCTAACGATTTCTTCTGTTTATTTTGCACGAGTGACAAAAAATACGATACTGTTCCAGTACTTATGGTATAATTTATTGTTCATGTTCAAATTAGGCAGATTTAGATCAGGGCTAGGTTCAAATTAAAAATAGTGCTATGTATGGTAGACAACTAATAAACGATAATTTAATAATTATTTAAATTTCAAAGTTCTATTTTGACTTGTACAGTTTTGTTATTAGAAATTATTTATGATTTTGTATTTAAATCAAAAAACGCTTCATGTTAATGTCATCAAACATTATTTTCCTTTTATGACTTGTAATTGCAAATTGCGTATCAATTGGGAGACAAATAAAAATATATATTTTTTATTAATAGAGTCTGTTTTTTCAATTCCTACTAATATAAAGCATTCTCCAGTACTTATGGTATAATTTATTGTTCATGTTCAAATTAGGCAGATTTAGATCAGGGCTAGGTAAAAATAGTGCTATGTGAGTGGGGAAAATATTGTAAAATAAAGGTTGTTGGTGATGGTTCTCCAACCGCATCGCCCAAATATCCCTTAAATATTAACTACCGCGGCATCAGCTTACTCAGCATTGTTGGTAAATTGTATGCTAAGGTACTGATTGAAAGAGTGATGAATGAAACTGATGAGAAAATATGGGATGTGCAAGCGGGATTTAGGAAAGGAATGGGATGTATGGATCAAATCTTCTCTCTAAGGAGCATCACCGAAAAGTTCTCAGCTAAGAACCAAAAGGTGTATTGCTCCTTCATTGATTTAGAGACGGCGTATGATAGGGTGGTAAGAAAGTGTTTATGGGAGGTGTTATCCAAGTTCGGTTTGGGGAGTCAACTTATACGTGCTTTAGTATCACTCTATGAGGATTCTAGTGCATGTGTAAGAGTAAACGGGGAAAACACTGACTGGTTCGGAATCTCTAGGGGTGTCCGACAGGGATGTGTAGCTTCTCCGTGGCTCTTCAATTTGTTCATGGATGACTGTTTGACAGAGTTGCGTGAAAGTGATTATGGACTAAGAATTTATGGTTTCATCATTAAATGCCTCTTGTATGCTGACGATCAAGTGCTACTTGCATCGTCGGCAGAAGAGTTGCAAGAGATGATGAATATTGCATGTGAGTCTTTTGTAAGAAAGGGAATGAGGGTGAATGTGGATAAGACCAAAACGATGGTTTTTGAGAGACAGGAAGATGTGACAGAATGCGTGATTGCGATTGATGGTAAGGATGTGGAACAGGTGAAGGAGTTTGTATATCTGGGAAGTTTGTTTACAAGGGATGGAAAATGTGATGATGATATTGAAAGAAGAGTGAAAAAGGGTAATGCGGTAAATGGAGCAATGAATAGCCTAATGACCTGTCAATCGGTGTCTGAAAAGGCCCGAATGGCTGTGCATGATGCTGTTCTTGTTCCTACGCTTATGTATGGAAGCGAATGTTGGGTGTGGCAGAAGAAGCATGAGAGCAGAGTGAATGCAGAGAGATGAGGTCCCTCAGAAAAATTTGTAATGTTAGATTATGTGACCGAGTGAGAAATAGTGTTATTCGTGAAAAGTGTAGTGTGAAAGATGATATTGTAAGAAAGATAGAAAAAGGAATGTTGAGATGGTTTGGGCACATAGAGAGGATGGATGCTAGAAAAATGGTAAAAGGGATCTATAGAGCTAGTGTGGATGGTAATGTTAGTAGAGGACGACCACGGAGAACACACTTGGACCAAATTAAGAGTGTGCTCAAAAAGGCTGGCGTCCGAAGTATGAAGAATAAAAGAGCATGTATGAAAATATTGATGGATGTAAACGAAGCTAGAGAGGTTTGTCAGGATCGTGCGAAGTGGCGATCAATAGTCTCTGCCTAACCCAATGGGAACTAATGGCGTGAGTATATGTATGTATGTATGTATGTATAAAGCATTCTTTGCACACCGTTTTGTCTCCCGTATCATCATCAGCTAGGTTTAATATTAAAGTAGACATATAGACGCTGGACAATGGCCTCCCTCATCATCTTTAAAAGATCTTTGTGTCATCATCTCCACAAGTTGTCAGTTCCACACTGCATTGTCAAGTAATTGACCAGAACTCTTCAAGTCTACAACCTTTATTATTCTAACTTTTTCTTAAGCGCAGACGATGTGGGTTCAAATTCATGGTCGCGCCTGCACCAATTTGTCTTTTCTATAGTCATATGTAATAATCAACAACATAACATATACTCACGGCTATATTTCCCTAGAAGGGGTAGCCAGAGCTAAGGAATTATAAATTCCTCAGCCTCTTTTGGAAGTTGCGTCGGGAAAAGATAGTGAAATAAAGGTTTTTGGTGATGGGTCTCCAACCGCATCGCCCAAAAATTCAATAAAATGCCCCAATACCCTTAGTCGCCTCTTACGACACCCGTGGGTAGAAAGGGGTAGCGACATTCTAAGCCGGCACTACACGGCTATACACGGGTAATAATCAATTAATCAAACAAAAATTTTCAACACCAGCAGGACACGAACCTACGACCACGGGTATACGCCTCCGTCGCCCTGCCAACGAAGCTATGGTATCGGGTGACCATTCGTGCGAAAATTTGTATTTGCTTGTATCTTTTCACCTTTCTTAGTGGTGTTAGCGTCATCTATTGCGCAAAAAATGTGATAGGCCTGCCCCCTATTACGCGAGTAAATGTCATGTGATGTTCAGAAGTATTAGTACCTCTGCCAAACCCTTCGGGGATATACGGCGTGAACGTTTGGGTTGAGGATTTTTCACGGCTTTTTTCAGTTTCTGATTTCTTAAAACATATTTTTTTATAATTTTAATATAAAAATTCACATACTAGTTTCAATTTAACAAAGATTTTCTTTAAAATATAATAAATGGGTCAAATATTACTGAAAGAATTATTTAAATCGGTCCACCATTGCCGGATATCAGCCTGTTGAAGGAACCCCCCACGCTTCAACATTATAAAATTAGTAAAATAAAAACAATATTTTTGGTATTAATCTGTGGCCGATTAATTGCCACTTCCGTTGTGAAAACGCGACAGGATGTGGCAACAACAGCCTTTTCCGACAAGCTCCGGAAGCTCGCGTGTTCATTGTAATTGTGGTTTCCGGTTGGCTCGCTGATGAGTGCGTCTGTTTCTGTGAGTTGGAAATAGTAATAAGGTATTATCTGTTTTGGTTACTTAGAAAGTCAGTTGCTGTGTAGTGTTGGCTTAGAATAGCACTACCTGGTTTCTTACCGTTGGTGTACATGAGAGATGACTAAGGGTTCCTTAAGTAGCTGTTGGGCGATGTGGCTAGAGACCCATCAACGACGATACTTTTACTTTAATATCTTTTAACCAATTAACTTCCAAAAGTGGCTGAAGATTTGTTGATTCCTAGGCTCTAGATCTTACAATTGAGGAAAGTGAAATCACAGATATAGCCGTGAGCATGTGATGAGTATTAAGTTAAACAAGGCGGATTGGTTTAGAACAAACTGAGAAAGTTCTTAGAGAATTGGCCAAGTGCGAGTCTGTTCGCCTGTGAGGGGTTTCGGAGAGATAATTTGTATTTTTTTGAGCCGGAATCAAAACGCAAACATTGTTGTTAATCATGATAGTATGAAATACAAAGTTAAATTCAATCTACATAAAGATTTTGTTGTTGGTATATAAGTAGGTCTACAACATATGTACAACTAAAATTTTCAGTTTAATGTTTCAAGATTAACAGGGAGGGACAGTACTAAACCATTTTGCGAAGATATTTTTTTATTTTAAAGTATGGTAAGCCGAACCTTTATTTATTTTGAGATCTATACATGAGCAACGTTCGTTAGCTGTTTTGATTAAATTTGGAAAATAAAAAAGTGTGCAATGGATGTTTGTAAAAAAACTAAAAATCTCTAAAAAATTAAGGTTTAAATGATAGAAGAAACTTATTTACTATTAATTTAATACATTGGAAAATTCTGGTTTCAACCACAATACAGTATTTTTACAGCACTAGTTAACTACTTTATTACTTCAACAAATGAATTAAATTCTTAAGAAATAAATTATAGATATTTTGAGCATTGTAATTATAACAAAGATGAAATATACTTGTGTCACAGTTATATATATCTGTGGCCCCATGCTAGGTTAAACTCGTTTACAATGATAATACAATTAAATATGGTAAATATCGTAGCAGCTAACATGATTCGGCATATTGGGGTAGGCAGAGACTATCGATCGCCACTTTGTACGATCCTGGCAAGCCTCGATAATTTCGTTTTCATCCATCAATCCTTTCATTCATGCTCTTAAATTTTTCATACTTTCGACGCCTGTCTTTTTGAGCACACTTTTTTTCGGTCCCAATATTGATATGATTTTGTGTTTGCCTGTTTGTACTAAATAAAATATCTAGACTGTTTTAATTAAACATATTTTAAGGTGTAGCAGAACATGTTTCAACATTGTCCTACAATATCGGCTTTGACGCACACCATAAATTAAAATTACTCACATATGATTTTAACTTAGAATTAATTTATTTTTGATTTCTATTTGTTTTTAACCTTGGTCTAGACCACCGGCATCTGAATTCTTTGGTTGCCGTTTTTTTTGTTTTTTTTTGGTGGTTTTGGTATTTGGTTTTATGCCATCAGTGACTTTTGATGTTTGAGTAGATGATATGGTTTGTTCAGTAGGAGAATTTTGGTTTTCTGTTGATGGAGATACTGATGTAGACTCATGATTTTCGTTTGATGATATATGCGATTCAGTCAGAGGAAATTCTGTTGTTTCTTCAACTATCAATGAGATATCTTCGGTAGGTATGGTGGACGTTGGTGTAGATGTTGTGAGTTTGCTGAAATAGACTTTTGTATCAGAATATTCTCTTTTCTTTTTTGTTGTTGTCGTTTTTGGATTGCGATCGGAAATATATTGGCATCCAAAACACGGAGACCTTGTCTTATATATTATGTTAGGTCTTGTTAGGCTGTTCCTCAAAACTTCAATAGGTACCCAGTGACTTGGCAAATTTGATTCTACTGGATTAGCTATATATACTAATTTTGCGTCAGTAATAGGATGTGTAGCTTTCGAAGAACTTGTTACAATTTTTGTTGTTTTATTCGGCTTTTCTTTATTTGGGTTAGAATTGGTTGTAATTTTACTCAGGGTATCTACACCTACAGTGATCGAGCCTGTCTTTTCAGTGCAAGGATTGCATTTATCAGTTTTTGAAAGGATCACTGTTTTTTCGGTGTCGAGTCTTTGTAGGTGGCGCTTTAAATAACTTAACTTGACATTGTGGGACGACAACCCAGATTCCACGGGGTTTTCGATGTATATCATTGGATCATCAGCTACTTTCAAATCAGATTTCAAAGGTAATGTAAAAACAATTAATAGGTTGTGCAATAAAAATGCCAATACCATTAACACTGAAAAAAATTAAGTTATAATTAGTGTAAAGTTAAAAAAAGACCTGACTTATGGCAGATGAGTAAATAGCAGCGGGATTAACATTCCTATTTAAGTTTAGAATTTATAGAAACACTTTATGTTGATACACTTTTGCAACTTAAAGTCTTTATAATAATACTTCTTAACGCGAGCGAGTTCTTTAATCAAAACAATAGCGTAAGCAAAGCGTTGGGCACCAGCTTACATACTATACGAGGGGCATGCCAAAAGAAACTAGATACTCTTTCCTCATTTAATTGACACTGGCAAGCTATACACCATCTTATAGGCTTGTTTTTATTGACATATTTGAATATAGAACACACTTCTTTTATGTTTTTTTTTTGAATGAGCATCTTTTTTTTCCGAGAATCTGGCGTGAATTCGCTTGCAACAATGGAGCTCAGTAGAAGTGATTTTCGCACTATGATTTATTGTGACTTTCAAAAACGTTTAAAACCTCAAGAATGTTTTGAACTTTTGGCTTCTACTTTTGGTGAGTCTGCTTGTTCCCGAGGATCAGTATTCAATTCGTTTGCTGAATTTAAAAGAGGACGGGGATGTCTCGACGATGAAGCAAAGACAGGACGGCCGCCAACCGCGGTCACGCAAGGAAACGAAACATAAACGTTGTTCGAGATGGGTGCCGTACAAATTTACCGATGAGCAGAAAGACCGTCGGGTGGATTGATGCCTATTAATGATAGATAAATTCAACGGAGGCGAGAAAAAAACCGTATATGATATACTGACTGGTGACGAAACATGGCTATATAACTATGATCCCGAATCAAAGCGACAGTCGACTGTATGGTGCTTTGAAGACGAGCCAACTCCAACGAAATATAGCCGTGCACGAAGCACGCAGAAACAAATGGTCGCCTCGTCATATTGCTACGGTTGTGCTAGAGAATGAAAGAGCGGTGAACTCCAAATGGTATGTGACAGTTTGTGCTCCAACAGTTATATCAGCTTGGTGTGACAAGCGACCGAAGTTAGTAATCCGGCACCTTCTCTGGCACCACGACAATGCGGCGCCGCACACATATGCCAGAACACTAGACTTTTTCAACTCGAAAAATGTGTCAATTCTCCCTCACCCGCCATATTCTTCTGAGCTAGCGCCTTATGATTTTTACTTGTTTCCAAAAATCAAAGAAAAATTAAAGGGGAAGAGGTTTGAAAGCAAAGAAGATGCGCTGGTTGCCTATAATTTAGAGATTTCTGAGGTATCTAAAGAAGAGTGGTCACAGGTATTTTCCAATTGGTTCAGACGTATGGAAAAGTGTATACGTGCTTAGGGTGAATACTTTGAAAATATCAATAATTGTAATAAAGAATAAATTTTATAATTTTAGACTATCTAGTTTCTTTTGGCATGCCCCTCGTACAACTTCTTACTTCAAACATTTTTGTACTGATAAATCTTAAATAAAAGAATGAAGGTTTTGGAATGCTTGCGAGAACAATACAAAACTTACTTGTATTAGTTGATAATCATTTTATAAGTTGATTTAAATTGAATACATTATAAAAAAACTGAAATAAAAAATATTTTTTATAAATTCGTATAAAATAACGTTTTTCAAGTTAAACAATATAATCTCACAAATTCGAACTCAGCAGTAGTTGATTAGAAAATGTAATTTAATTGTTGTACAAAGCAACATAAAAGAATATGCAATCGTAATAAAATATTTTTTATGAATTTCGACTTATGGTTCTCAATTTTTTAAACCTTTTCCATACGTTATCGTGACAGTATTTATAAAACCCGAATATGAATATTATATTCAGTTTGAAATCGTTGACTCCACTGATACTTGATTTAAAAAAAAAAGAAAAGATTTCTTAAAATCGATAAGTAATTGTTATTTGGTGAACTATGGCCAAGTTATTTAAATCATTTTGTTCATGAAAACCTCATGAGGGGATTATTACTAATAAATAAAGAATAAATAAAGGAAAGGAATTCGGAGGTAGGAAACGCAATCACTACTTAAACGTGTAAAAAGAAATAAAGGATAGAAGAATTTCGCGCTGGCAGCCATTGACACAGTAGCTCAATGGCAGAGCGACGGGGGCGTATGCCCGAGGCCGCAGGTTCGATTCCTGCGTGTGTCGAAATTTTTCTTTCCTTTATTTATTCTTTATTTATGGCCAAGTGACCCTATTCAGGGTAGGGCCAAGCCCCTCGGTCGAGATATATACGGTCTCTCATGGAATATGTTTGTATCGACTAACAAATCTAAAAAAAACTAGTTTGACTATGTTTGGCTATGTTTGACTTTGTTTTGGTTTAGACGGGTTATGTGGGTTTCCTGACTGCGTTTCCCTCACTATTTAAACCCTGATAAACAAAACACAAGTATGGAATTCAGGAAAATTACAGAATATGTTATTTGAATTCTCTTCTAATAAGCTCAGATCAGAACTCGAGGGAAATTAAGCCTAAGTAATTACTTAATAAACCGCAATGAAATTAGTTTTATAATCAAATAAGTTTACCGGCAAAATTCGCAATTCAGGTTTATCAAATTAGTGTGTGTGGAACCAGCAATTATCATGAAAAACGTACGTGAAAATTATTAAAAATGTTCTTCCTTAAATTTACTCAGGGCTATCATTTAAAAAAGGTAGCCAGAATTAATTATATAAAATATACTCAAAGAAGATACTTTGCCGTGTAGTGTCGGCTTAGAATAACACTACCCCATTTCTACCCGTGGGTGATCGTAAGAGGCGACTAAAGGTATTGGGGCGTTTAAGGGAATTTTTGGGCGATGCGGTTGGAGACCCATCACCAAAAACCTTTATTTCACCATCTTTTCCCCACGCAACTTCCAAAAGTGGCTGATGAATTTATAATTCCTTGGCTCTGGCTACCCCATCTAGGGAATTACAGCCGTGAGTAAATGTATGTATGTAAGATACTTATAGAAGATGTATAAATAAAATACTGCAAAGTTAATAATGGGTCACTTATTGTTAACAATAACTCAAACCTACACATGTCCTTTGCTGCCATTTAATTCATAGTACGTAACTCACTTAGTATCGATAATTCTCGTATACCAAGTAAGTTTTTTGCCCGCTTCAATTGCCAAAATAGTGGGCGCAACTGAATGAATACAACCGATATAACATATTTTTCTTTCGTAACATAAGTATAATTTAACAAAATTATTATTTTTATTGAGATTAGATTTTTAAAAAATATAAGTGCACCAAAAATATTGGTTTATACGTCACTCGTTTCAAAATTATTCAAAACAAATTGAATTCCTTTTCCAAGGACCAATTTGAAATGAGCCAATAAATTATAATTTATAACCAATTAGCATTGTTTTGTGCAGTTGAAATAATGAGGAATAATAAATAATTGGGAACAATAACAACGGGTTCTTACCCGGGATCGTTAATTATTCTACGCTTGAATTAAGGGAATGTATTATTTATTGATATAATTTTAATTTAATAACATTAATTGTTTGAACCTTAAGAGGGTGACGGTATTTGTATAGTATAATGAAACATCGCTGTATGTATGTTTGAATTTGCAAACTATGTGTTACTGAGTTTACTACGTCTGTGGGTTCACATATTGCGTAGTTAGTTTCACATAGTTATTTTAATAATATTGAATTTGTGGCCATATCGTACATTTCAACACATCGTGATATGATCGATCATTTCATGAAATAGTCACATTTCATGATGTGGCCAACTTAATTTGACTAGATCATAAAATCGTCAACGTTTCACGATTTGGTCATCCACGCTTGGCCAGATCGTAGATATTAGGTGACCTGTGAAATGCGGTCAATACTCTACGGTTTTTGAACATATTGCTCAGTTTTTTCGTAATTTGCAAAGTACTCGAGAACCTATTCGTCGAAAACTATTTTGTTATAACTTTCTTCCTTGCTTACTAACGAATCATTAACTTTTTTACTGCGAGAAACAAAACTTTTGACAGCGGCCGCCATCTTCACACATAAACAAAGCGTTTTCAGCGCCTCTACCGGTAATCAATGTAACTACTTTACGATATGACCAAATAATCTCAACCATTTCATGAAGCGGCCATACGTTTAGTTGGCCATATCGAGAAACGATTTCCTATCATTGATCTGCCCAAACCATATAACGATGTGGCCAATAAACAGTTGAATATTTCATGAAATACGACTGTTTCATTAAATGATCGATCATTTCATAATGTGTTCAAATGTACTATATGGCCACGACATATATACGCACATATTATACACAGATCAAGTTAGCCCTAAACTAAATATTACTTATATTATGGGTAACTAACTCAACATTTCTATATAAATTATATAATGTACATATAAATAACATCCAAGACTAAGAAACAATAATTTATGCTTAGCACATAAATATTGCACTCAGCGAGGACCGACCCCGCAACCGCTGAATCAAAAATCAAAATTATTCAGCAAAGTGGGTTAAATCTATAGTTGGCAGTTGATTATATAAAATATATTCGTTTCGTACTTTTTCCCTTTAATACCAAACCATGTGACAGTGTATCCGTACAAAACGGCGATTGGCCTGCCCCTTATCACGTGAGGTGAGTACGATGTCCAAGCAAAACGTTGGTACTCTGAACACCATGCGACAATGTCCCGAAGTAGATGGGATGATGTTCAGAAGTATTTGTACCTCTGCCAACCCCTTCGCGGATATTCGGCTTGAACGTTTGAGTCTTTGAGTGTTACTAGTCAATAATACTAGCTGTTACGATATCAGTTATTTTTGTATGTAGTTGGCTGTGTCTCACTGCTGGGCAAAGACCTCCTCTTTTTTGGACCACTTTTTCGATATTTACGATATGTATATAGTATACGTTTAGATTTATAGCTACGGTATCGCATGAGTGCGTATGCTTTTCATGAAATATTTTATTTTGGTTTGAATCTTAACTCAAAAGGCGTGATTAAAGTAATATTAGAATAAAAATACACGAACACACGTTTTATTCTCGACACATTTATGAGGAAAAATAGTTACTCGAAACCAAAACTAATTTTTCACAGGCTCTAATAGCAAATTGTATGTAAGCATAAAATTAAACTACAGTCACGTACGCCTACACTAGAACATAGCGGAGTTTCAAATATCATACATACATACATATACTCACGGCTATAAATCCCTAGATGGGGTAGCCAGAGCTAAGGAATTAGAAATCCCTCAGCCACTTTTGGAAAGTTAAGTGGGGAAAAGATGGTAAAATAAAGGTTGTTGGTGATGGGTCTCCAGCCTCATCGCCCAGAAATCCCTTAAAAGCCCCAATACCGTTAATCGCCTCTTACGTACACCCACCGGAAGAAATTGGGTAGTGCTACAGTTAAATACATCCTGTAATAATAAGCCTGCCTCAGCATAAAATGTACCCAGCGCAAGTCTCGCAGGACACAAGAGTATCAACAGTATCTGTAGACATCTTATTTTAAATAAAAATATTAAGTTAGAGTTTGTATTGAAGAATATATATAGGTATATGGAGTTCACCTAAATTAATGATATGCTGTATTTAAAAAAAAATGGAAAGATTTAAAAAGAACGTCTCATCTCAACTTTTACACGGCTTACATATATATCGTACATATAGAAGCCGACACTACACAGCTCTAGTTTCATATATATTTAAAAATGTGAGAATGTGCTCAAAAAGGCTGGCGTCCGAAGTATGAAGAATAAAAGAGCATGTATGAAAAGATTGATGGATGTAAACGAAGCTAGAGAGGTTTGTCAGGATCGTACGAAGTGGCGATCGATAGTCTCTGCCTACCCCAATGGGAATTAATGGCGTGAGTATATGTATGTATGTATGTATATTTAAAAAATGTATTGTTGGTTATGTTTCTGTTCTGATGTAGAATATATTTTTTTATAAATTGGTTGGTCAAGACCAATACTACTACCATCTTTACGTCTATGAACTCTCAAAAGTAGCTGAAAAGAAATAAAGAAGTATATAGGCTTAAGTAAATCTTGAAACAAAACACAAAATGGCGATAGGTCCCCTATCACGTGAGTACACTGTCCAAGCAAAACGTGGGTACTCTGAACACTAGGTGACAATGTCACGTGATGTTCAGAAGTATTAGTACCTCTACCAACCCCTTCGGTTATATTCGGCGTGAACGTTTAAGTCTTGAGTAAACCTTGAAAATGTTCTCAAAAAGGTGGGCTTCCGAAGTCTGAAGAATATCACTTTGTATGAAAACATAAATTAATATAAAAACAGCTCGATGGGATCAAAGGGCTCTGCCTACCTCAATGGAAACTAATGACATGTGTATATGTATGTAATAAAAAATAGTAATAGTAGTGGCTGTGTAGTGTCGGCTTATAATAGCACTATCCCATTTCTTCCGGTGGGTGTACGTAAGAGGCGACTAAGGGTATTTGGGCTTTTTAAGGGATTTTTGGGCGATGCGTTTGGAGACCCATCACCAACAACCTTTATTTGACCACCTTTTCCCCACTGAACTTCCAAAAGTGGCTAAGGAATTTCAAATTTCTCAGCTCAGGCTACCCCTTTTTAGCCGTGAATATATGTATGTATGTAAAAAATAGTAACTTAAATCCAACACAAATTTTTCGCAGGCTCTAATAGCGAATTGTATGTAAGCATAATTAAACTACAGTCACGTTCGCCTACACTAGAGCATAGCGGAGTTGCAGTCGCGTGGAACTGACACAACCACTTGTGGACAACCACCCTATGCTAATTTTAATGTCGGTAAATCTTATCTCTGTGTGACTGAGATTATTATTTATGACGGCAAATATCTAGATTGTGAGAATAACTAGTGTCCATATTACGATGGATTAGGATGGTATGTTTTAAAAAAAGTTTGTTTTAATACTTGGAAAATTAAATACCAATGTGGACCCTGTAGGGCACAGCAATATAAATCTAAATATGAATATAACTTAAAATATTAATTAAAATCTTAAACCGTGATAGCCCAGTGGGTAGAACACTCGGTTATCGTGCAAACGACAAGTGTTCAAATCCTGGGTCGGGCCTACACCAATTTGTCTTTTCCAAAGACATATGTGTGGTTTATTTATCACGGTCGTTAACGGTGAGGGAAAACATCGTGAGGAAACCCACATGGCTGAGTTGTACTTAGTCATGTGACAGTATATTCGTACAAAACGGCGATAGGCCTACCTCCTATCACGTGAGTACACTGTCCATGCAAAACGTGGGTACTCTGAATACCAGGTGACAAAGTCACGTGATGTTCAGAAGTATTCGTACCTCTGCCAACCCCTTCGGGGATATTCGGCGTGAACGTTTATGTTTATGTTAAAATCTTAAACTAAACATATTGACTTGAAATTTAAACATAAAAATGTGATAAAAACCAACATAAAAAATAATAATACTACAAAATAAAATTCAAGAAGCTAATATAAAATAATGCGGTCACACATGCTGATTCGGAAAAGGTAGGATCCGTAGTCTGAAGATTGTCACTTTGTATAAAAACATAAATGAATGTATAAGGGCTCGATGGCTTTACCAGAATCATACAAAGTGGCGATCAATAGTTTCTGCCTAGCTCAATGGAAAGTAATGGCGTGAGTATATGTATGTGGCCGTGTAGTGCCGGCTTTGAATTCCACTAAGCCTTTCTACTCACGGGTGTCGCAAGAGGCTACTAACGGTATGGGGCTTTTTTAAGTGGTTTTTGGGCGATGGGGTTGGAGACCCATCAACAACGATACTTTATTTCTACGATCATGTCCTCTATCAACTTTAAAATGTAGCTGAGGAGTTTTGAGCTCTAAAGCTCTGGCAACCCCTTTTTGGGAAATTGGTATGTATATCGCTATTTGATGTGTAGTGTCGGCTTAGAATAACACTACCCTATTCTACCCGTGGGTGATCGTAAAAGGCGACTAAGGGTATAGGGGCTTTTAAGTGATTTTTGGGCGATGTGGTTGGAGACCCGTCACCAAAAACATTTATTATTACCATCTTTTCCCCAATCAACTTCCAAAAGTGGCTGAGGAATGTCTCATTCCAAAGCTCTGGCTTCCCCGTTAAGGGATTTATAGCCGTGAGTATATGTATGCATGTATGTATATTGCTATGTAAAAATACCATTTTGTCCCCAATCAAAGGGTAAGTAGTACTGTACCTCGTTTCTATCGGTAGTACTAACACGCACGTTTTCACATTCCACATAAATTAACACGTTGGAACGTTTGCCTAAACATATATTACTTATATTAATATATTGCTCCGTACAACCATTTTAGGAAAGCTACAAAATATAAGCTCCATTTCCTGTTAGAGAAACCAATATGTTATGCGAACGTCTTAATTAAACTTGAATGTTTTGGGTGAGTTTTCGAATAAAATATATGAGATTTAGAGAAGGGTAGAACCTCACATCAACTTAATAGTGAATATAGAAATAATGTTTTTTATTTGTGGTGGTTAAGGGTTCGATATTCGCTAAGAGCAATAGTTTTCTTATTTTTTTTTCTTATTCTAGGATGTTATTTTTATGTATATAATATACTAGTGGTCCGCCCCGGCTTTTCATGGATGGTGTTAAGTTTTTAAACTGCTTACCCCCTACGATATTTAGCATGATGATATATATCCTATGTCCTTTTCCTCTAACAATTTTCAGCCACATCGGTTCATCCGTTTTTGAGTTATAAATAGTGTAACTAACACCACTTTCTTTTATATATATAGAGTTGCGTTAGTATACAAGTCTCGCTTAGTTTGGGGCTAACTTAATATGTGTATGTGTCCGTTTATTTATTAATTAAATTTTGGGTTTTGAACCAGATTTATATCAAGTTTTAACTAATTGAGAAAAGCTTATAGATGAAGACAGCACCAACCGGTGTTTAAGTTCACTTGATAAAAAACGGGATTTCTTTTAAAAAGGTAGTCGTGCGTAATATGAAGAATACAAGAGCATGTATGAAAGGATTGATGAATTGAAACGAAGCTAGAGAGCTCTTTTCCTTGTATGCTTAGGTGGAATTAATTGACGCTGCAGAAAAATTTTTCTAATAAAATCCGTCACACCTATAAGCAATTTTATGTAACGGGTGTATTTATCATGTCAGTCAGTGGTTAGAACATGCGCTTATCATACAAAGAGGCGCCCCGGTTCGATCCCCGATTTGTCTTTTCTAATGTAACATGTGTGGTTAATTTAGCTTGTTTGTTATCGGTGAGGAAAAGCATCGGGAGGAAACACACATGACTAAGTTGTACTTAGTCATTTTACAGTGTATTTCTACAATCAGTGATAGGTTACTGTCAGCAAAACGTTGGTACTCTAAACACCGAGTTACAATGTCACGTGATATTCAGAAGTATTAGTACCGCTACCAATCCCTTCGGAGATGTTTGAGCGTCAATGTTTGAGTTTGAAAATAACTTTGCATTAACATACATACATACATATACTCACGGCTATAAATCTCTAGAAGGGGTAGCCAGAGCTAAGGAATAAAAAAAATCCGCAGCCACAGAAAAGTAAAATAAAGGTTGTTAGTCATGGATCTCCGACCGCATCGCCCAAGAATCCCTTAAAAGCCCAACTACCATTAGTCACCTCTTATGTACACCCACCGCACCGAAAGAAATGCGGTAGTGCTATTCTAAGCCGACACTACACAGCTTAACTGCATTAACTTAATTAAAAACGAAAGAAAGTTTGCATATTACACTACCGTACTACTGACCACGTTTACTAATATCCATCTTACAAACATAAGTAACTAGAATAAAACTGAAGGCAATTAGACTCATTATATTTCTCACACGAGTTTTGCAATTAAAATATTATAATTTTAGCCGTGCCATTCTTATATACGTCACAAACACGCCATTACTCCTCATAAATAAAAGATGTTATTAAAGGAAAGAAAAATTTCGACACTGGCGGGGTTTGAACCCGCGACCTTCGGGTATACGCCCCCGTCGCTCTGCCAACTGAGCTACAGTGTCAGTTGGCATCCAGCGCGAAATTTCTCTATCCTTTGTTTCTTTTTTTTTACACGTTCAAGTAGTGTTTGCGTTTCCTACCTCCGAATTTTAACTAATTCGGACGGCCACTTGTCTACCTTTTCAGATAGAATGCAAATGTTGGAAACGCCTAACTATCACATAATTTAATGTTTTTTGACATGAATTCCTCATGTGGGGATTATTACTCATAAATAAAAGATGTTATTAAAGGAAAGAAACTGTAGCTCAGTTGGCAGAGCGACGGGGGCGTATACCCGAAGGTCGCGGGTTCAAACCCCGCCAGTGTCGAAATTTTTCTTTCCTTTAATAACATCTTTTATTTATGAGTAATAATCCCCACATGAGGAATTCATGTCAAAAAACATTAAATTACGCCATTACTCCGTTTAATAATCCTGGTAGTAACACGCGAGGCACGCTCCACAAATATTAGAATTATATATGAATATTTAAATAGTAGGGATAATTGAGGAGCCCCATTCCGTGACCCAATTGTGACCCAACCATTATAATTTTACACTTACAGTCATATACTTATTATTGTAGATTTTATCCTCTTAATTTATCATGGTTGTTAACGGTGAGGGAAAACATCGTGAGGAAACCCACATGGCTGAGTTGTACTTAGTCATGTGACAGTGTATTCGTACAAAACGGCGATAGGCCGGCCCCCTATCACGTGAGTACACTGTCCATGCAAAACGTGGGTACTCTGAACACCAGGTGACAAAGTCACGTGATGTTCAGAAGTATTAGTACCGCTGCCAACCCCTTCGGGGATATTCGGCGTGAACGTTTATGTTTATGTTATGTTTATCCTAAGAGCTCCTAAGAGCTTCCACCTTTGACTAAAGACTCAAACAATCACGGCTATACCCACAAAGGGGTTGGCAGAGGTACAAATTTATGAAAATCACGTGACATTGTCACCTGGTGTTCGGAATACCCACGTTTTGATTGGGCAGTGTACTCATGTGATCAGGGGTAGGCCTATCGCCGTTTTGTACGTATACATTGTCACATGTCTAAGTACAACTTACCCATGTGGATTTCATCACGATATTTTCCCTGTATTAGTATTAATACCTCTGCCAACCCCTTCGGGAATATTCGGCGTGAACGTTTATGTTTATGTTTATGTTTATATATTTTCCCTGACCGGTAACAACCATGATAAATTAACCACACAAATTACTTTAGAAAAGATAAATTAGTGCTCAAAAAGGCTGGCGTCCGAAGTATGAAGAATAAAAGAGCATGTATGAAAATATTGATGGATGTAAACAAAGTTAGAGAGGTTTGTCAGGATCGTACAAAGTGGCGATCAATAGTCTCTGCCTACCCCAATGGGAACTAATGGCGTGAGTATATGTATGTATGTATGTATGTAAATTAGTGAAGGCCCGACCCGGGATTTGAACCCTCATCGCTGCACTGAGCCATCACGGTTGAATGGTTATTCTAATTACTTATGTGGAAACAGCAAAGATATACTGGCCAGTACACCCCTACTGTGTACCAACTTTTAATTTGTGTCTATACTTAACTCGAAAAACATTTACACTCCGCGATGTAGGAATATGAGTGAGACGGCTGCTATGTGCGTTTGAGTCCGCAGTAGTGTGCGCTCTAGCATGACTCCCACACTTATGTTTTTTAAAGCGGATATTATTCGATGTGGTAACTAGTATGACGAGGTACGTTTTCATATCCCGGGTCGAGCCTACACCAATTTGTCTTTTCTAAAGACATATGTGTCGTTAATGCATCATGGTTGCTAACGGTGAGGGAAAACATCGTGAGGAAACCCACATGGCTGAGTTCTAGTTAGTCATGTGTATTCGTAAAAAAACGGCGATAATATCACGTGAGTACACTGTCCATGCAAAACGTGGGTACTCTGAACACCGGATGACAAAGTCACGTGATGTTTAGAAGTATTAGTAAATCTGCCAACGGGGATATTCGACGTGAACGTTTATGTTATATGTTTATGTTATCTAACTAGTATGGTAGTGTGATAAGCAAACTTTCTTTCCCTTACTAATAAATAAAGAATAAATGAAGGAAAGAAAAATTTCGACACAGGCGGCACCACACAAATAACTTTAGAAAGTAACTTTAACTTTAGTAAATAACGGTAGCTCAATTGGCAAGAGCGACGGGGGCATATACCCGAGGTCGCGGGTTCGAATCCTGCCTGTGTCGAAATTCTTCTTTCCTTTATTTATTCTTTATTTATTAGTAATAATTCCCACATGAGGTTTTCATGAACAAAAATATTTAAATTTCTTTCCCTTTTAATTAATTTAATACATATAATGTTATTAATTAACTAATTTGCCGTGTAGTGCCGGCTTAGAATGTCGCTACCCCTTTCTACCCACGGGTGTCGTAAGAGGCGACTAAGGGTATTGGGGCTTTTTATTGGATTTTTGGGCGATGCGGTTGGACCCGTCGCCAAAAACCTTTATTTTTACCATCTTTTCCCCACTCAACTTCCAAAAGTAGCTGAGAAATTTCTAATTTCTCAGCTCTGGCTACCCCTTTTAGGGATTTATAGCCGTGAGTATATGAATGTATGTAATTAACTAATCTTACATATTTAAAACGATTTAGGAAAAGTATATAAATAAAAGAAACCTGGTTACGACATTCCCCATACCATATTTATTTACATACTTAACACAACAGTACTTGTTATTCTACGGTACATAATATTGAAACAACAATTTCATAGTCTAATCTAAATTTCGCTGAAAATCATGAAAATAGTTCACCCGTTTTAACCGATATCCATCGTCCGAACCATCAAGTGCCTGTCTAATACGATTATGGGATTATCCTCAACACTTTGAAGCCAACTTTTTGAGGGAATTTGCGAAATACCGATGGTAGAGATTTACTGTTAGTAATTGAACGAAATTGGGCATTCTTTTGTTCAAATACAGAAATTAGTTCAGTTGTTATGACGTAGTCATCAAACTTAGGTATGGCAGAGGTTTGGGATAATAAATATAGATACTCATAAATACATACGGGGCTTTTAAGGGATTTTTGGGCGATGCGGTTGGACACCCATCACCAACAACCTTTATTTTTACCATCTCTTCCCCACTCACATTTCCAAAAGTGGCTGAGGAATTTCTAATTCCTTAGCTCTGGCTACCCCCTCTAGGGATTTACAGCCGTGAGTATATGTATGTATGTATGTATAAATACATACATGCACGCCGCCGTTAGGGTGGGCAGAAACTATCTATCGCCACTTTGTACCATCCTGGCAAATCTCTCTAAACTTTGGAACTATCGTAGGAACCTTTGAAACGCCCATTATACAACAAATCCAATTTGTAATAATAAATTAATATTTTATATATGTGTTATTTCAAACAATGACTTTAAAACAATATATTATAAGGTGAAGTTTTTTCTTAGAATATCTTAATTTATGCGTTACAATATCAATAAAGCATTAAATTGGTTTAAAAAACTTTTTTTGCAGCGGTTTTTTTGCAGCAAATACTTTCAAAGTGAGGATTTATATCGTAGATTATATCATTCTAAGCCGTGTAGTGCCGGCTTAGAATGTCGCTACCCCTTTCTAACTACGGGTGTCGTAAGAGGCGACTAAGGGTATTGGGGCATTTTATTGGATTTTTGGGCGATGCGGTTGGAGACCCATCACCAAAAACCTTTATTTTTACCATCTTTTCCCCACTAAACTTCCAAAAGTGGCTGAGGAATTTATAATTCCTTAGCTCTGGCTACCCCTTCTAGGGAAATATAGCCGTGAGTATATGTATGTATGTATGTATGTATGTATGATTTATATCGTAAGCATACTTTTAAGGGGGTTTAAAGCTGAATAAGACAAAATAAAATCATTATAGTTTGGTCACGTCATGGGTACGAAAATGTTGTGTTCAATATAATTTTACATGATATTGGCAATTTGAAAACCTTTGACAGCTAATATTTGTTGAAAAAAGGAAAAAACTAATAAGAATTTGTCGTTATTTTTATTTATGTTAACAAATATTTAGTTTAATTTGATAAATCTAAAACAAATATGTGAAAGTCAAAAAGTTCTTAAATGAGGCGTATCTAAAAAACCAATAAAATGTTTCAAATAAATTAAAGTACCAAAGGCGGTAAATACGACAAAAGATGCAAGTTTGTAAGTGTTATACTTAACATATCACATATACACCATGGCAGAAAAATATAATGATATGTTATCAGTCTTGAAAAAAATGAAAGGTAAATTAGACGAAGCGGATAGCAATCAACTTATTTTACGCAGCAAATCATTAGCATCCACTGCCACATCAGACCATGATCATAACAAAAGCGGTTTAAAAATTGATAGTTCAAATAACCAATCTGAACAAATAAATATTTCTGAATCCTCTAAACCAATTCCAAAGATAAAAGATGATACGCAAAGCCCATCAGCAAAAAGTTTACATTTCAAAGATGATGTTCAATTTTCAAGCGAATCACCGTTGCAAGTAGCAGGATCCACAGTGAAATCTTACAATACTGATATTATTGATGATTTTGGAAATACGGATAGCAATTTATCTATTGATTCTGCTGATGCTGCACTTGAAGATTTAATATTCGAATACAAAAGATTAGCTCAAGGTGTTCAGGAAAATAAGAAACAGTTAGCAGCAGTGGTGAAATCCGTTAAAAAGGGGGAACGTCAGAATCTAGAAAAAACTGAAAGTAGTCATCTTGATAGTATTGATGCTGTTCTAAGAAGATTCGAAGCAAAATTAAAGAAATTTGGCGCACCACCTAGTGTCTATAAACACAATGCATCTGATGAAGATTTATTTGAGATAGAAAAGATGCTTGAAGAGAGAATCAAATCTACAGAGAAAATAAAAGAGAAACTTATGACTGATGAAAATAAAGCAGCTCAATTTTGTAACACACCTGAAACTAATAAAGCCAATACAAAAGATGCCTCTAACAGTACAAACACTGAACCACAGAGTAGTAAAAATAAACCTTCTATTGATAATACCAAACCCGTTGTTAAAAAAAAGAGTACAATTAGGAAACTTTTGAGTAAGATCATAAGTACAAAATCTTCCTCTAAAACATCACAACCTTCAAATGATACTTCATAATTTTGAATAAAGATATGTTATGGTGGACTAAATGTATTTAATTGTTTTATTTATATCCATTTTGCTAGAATAGTATTTGCTCTTGTGTAGCACAAAATTCAAAGCATATTTATATATATCACTAAGAAATTACCAAATGCTTAGTTATGATAGATTTATTTGTCTCCCATTGTACAGCTTAATCTAATTTGGGAGACACGACGAATTGCTTGTAAACAGTCGCCAAATCAGTAAACCTAGATAATAAATAAAATAACATCCACAGATTACAATAGTCCCAAACTAAGTTGAACTTGTATTATGGGATAGTGATTCAACGATATTTATAATTATATAACACACATGTATATAATCCCCAAGACTAAGAAACAGTCATTCATGCTCATCACACAAATTTTGCTCCCAGCGGAGATCAAACCGCAACTTTCGGCCGAGAAGCCAGTCACCTATTCACTCGTCCACAAAACAATCAAATATCACTTGAACTAAAATAAAAAACATCAAAAATTCACCAAGAAAGTTATATAAAAATTGAAAATTACAATTATACATGATTTAACAACACAAACTGAGGCTACAAAGACTTTCGGCTAAGAATATAATAAAGGCGTGCTTGCTTTCGTAACAGATTTTTAGCCAGAACCTTAAGATCAGGATACACTAGTTTGATATCTCATGTACAAAGTGTTTCACCTACCTTGCATTGCGGGAACTGTTCTGGCGGCCTGCTTACCCTCCATCCCAATAAGGGGGGGATGCAGATGAGGGCACTCATCAGCCAGACAGCTGCTATCATCACCGCCGCCCGCGCAGGAGTACGCTTCTTAAGATAATCCACAGCCTGAAACAATAGAGTCCATGTTTTAATCCGTGAAGAAACTTATGTTTTTTTATGAGAGAAAATCATGCAAGTGAAGAGGTATTTCATTCTACGTTTATAGATGCATAAAACATGCGTGAGTTCAAATCCCGATACGGGCTTACACAAATAAATAAAGGAAAGAAAAATTTCGATACAGGCGGGAATCGAACCCGCGACCTCGGGTATACGCCCCGACGCTCTGCCAATTGAGCCACCGTGTCAATGGCTGCCAGCGCAAAATTCTTCTATCCTTTATTTCTTTTACACGTTTAAGTAGGTGTTTGCGTTTCCTACCTCCGAATTTTTACTAATTCGGAATGCCACTTGTCTATCTTTTCAGATAGAATGAAAATGTTGAAAACGCCTAACTATCACATAATTTAAATCTTTTTATTCTATAATCCCCACGTGAGGTTTTCATGAACAAAAAGATTTAAATTATGGGCTTACACCAATTTGTCTTTTCTAAAGTCAAATAAAAGTAAAGTTGTGTGGTTGTCATGATTGTTAACGGTAAGGAAAATCATTTTGAGGAATCCCACATGGCTAAATAATTTAGCAATTATTGTACTATGTTATGTGCCAGTGTAGTCGTACATAAACGTCAATATGCCTGTCCTCTAAACATAACGTGGGTACTCTGAACACCGGGTGACAATGTCACGTCATGTTCGAAGTATTAGTACCTCTGCCAATCGCATTAAGGATATACGGCTTGAACGTTTGATTTTGAATGTGAGTTCTTTAAATACATACATGCATACTTAGCCACAGTTATAAATCCCTGGAAGGGGTAGCCAGAGGTAAGAAATTAGACATTACTCAGCCACTTTTAGAAAGTTAACATAACATAACATAACGTTCACGCCGTTTATCCCCGAAGGGGTTGGCAGAGGTACCAATACTCCTGAACTCACATGGCAAGCGCCATCTAGTTTCCAGAGAAAGGTACCCACGTTTTGCTTAGACAGTGTACTCACGTGATAGGGGGCAGGCCTATCGCCGTTTAGAAAGTTGAGTAGGTAAAATATGGCAAAATATAGATTGTTGGTGATGGGTCTCCAACCGCATCGCCCAAAAATCTCTTAAAAGTTCTAATACCGTTAGTCGCCTCTTACGTATGACTACCGGAAGAAATGGGGTAGTGCTATTATAAGCCAACTCTACACAGCTATTTTTATTTTTGTATCTCCAGTAAATGTGTTTTATTTTGTTCGCTAAGCTACCGCCGAACAAAGAGGCCAGTTGCCAAATACTTTGTCGTAATAGTTTTATCCGAGTATGGGTCGTTGAATACGGCAGCAAAATAAAACAGCGTAAACTGTTTTACGATTCAAACTTTAGTAATATAAAATGGGAGATGTAATACAATTGGATGTGCTGTATGTTTGTATCTTATAATAATATACGAACGATACACGAACACGTTATAATTGATAAAATACGTGTGTGATAAAGTTGTTATACTTAGTCATGTGACAGTGTATTCGTACAAAATGGCGATAGGCCTGCGTAGATCACGTGAGTACACTGTCCAAGCAAAACGTGGGTACTCTGAACTCCAGGTGACAATGTCACGTGGTGTTCAGGAGTATTAGTACCGCTGCCAACCCCTTTGGGGGTATATGGCGAGAACGTTTGAGTCTTGAGTTCTTGAGACATCCGCGTGAAGACATAAGTTAATGATATTTTATATCGACAGCACACAACCAATAAACCCGTGCCCATTCTTACACACCTAATCAGCTGAAAGTAGAAAAAACACACGACTGCATCCGAATTGCTTAATAGTTCCACATAAGTCGATTTTGCTGCGTCGAATGATTGAACCACTATCCGTGGTGCAGTAAAACGCATGGATTGTTGGCAGACTATCTCAGTTGATTGTTTTACCAACTTTCCGAACTTATTGGCGTTTGATTTTTAAAGAAGAAAGATTTTAAAGATTTCAGCTGTGTAGTGTCGGCTTAGAATAACACTACCCCATTTCTACCCGTGGGTGATCGTAAGAGGCGACTAAGGGTAAGTGGGGCTTCTTAAGTGATTTTTGGGCGATGTGGTTGGAGACCCGTCACCAAAAACATTTATTATTACCACCTTTTCCCCAATCAACTTCTAAAAGTGGCTGAGGAATTTCTAATTCTAAAGCTCTGGCTACCCCGTTAAAGGTTTATAGCCGCGAGTATATGAATGAATGAATTAATTAATTTTAAAGAATAAATTGAGCAAAAATAAATAGGTATATGGGTATGAATCAAAGCGCTATTTATATCTACTTAGAAAAGTAGATATAAATAGTATTTGTGCTGTGTAGTGCCGGCTTAGTATAGCGCTACCCTTTTTCTTCTGGTGGGTGCACGTCTGAGGCGACTAACGGTATTGGGGCTTTTAAGGGAACATTGAGCAATGCGGTTGGTGACCCATCACCAACAACCTTTATTTTCCCACTTAACTTTCCAAAAATGGTTAAGGGATTTCTAATTCCTTAGCTCTGGCTATTCCTTCTAGGATTTGGAGCCGTGAGAATATGTATGTATGTATGTTAGAATAGCATCAACCCATTTCTTCCCGCTAGTGATGTAAGACGCGATTGAGTGGCGACCTATTTGGAACTAAGAAATCATATTAAAATGATGCCAAAAAATTTAACCAGGGTAAATGATATGAGAACTTACTTACTAACTTATACTCACGCCCATTATTCCCATTGGGGTAGGCAGAGACTATCGATCGCCACTTAGTTCGATCTTGACAAACCTCTTTTGCTTCCCTTACATTAATTATTTTTTTCATGCATGCTCTTTTATTCTTTTCACTTCAGACCCCCGCCTTTGTAAGAGCGTTTTCTATCTGGTCCAGAAACGTTTTACGAGTTATTTGAGGCAAATCACTAGTTTCAAAAGAATCATCTTTTTAAACGGAAACGGTTTACGTGAAGGTTTTAATATCTTATGAATTATGTGCTTGCTGCCGGGTCATCGAATTTCTATAAATTACATCATACATACATATACTCACAGCTATAAATCTCTTAACGGGGTAGCCAGAGCTTTGGAATGAGAAATTCCTCAGCCACTTTTGGAGGTTGATTGGGGAAAAGATGGTAATAATAAATGTTTTTGGTGACGGGTCTCCAACCACATCGCCCAAAAATCACTTTAAAAGCCCCTATACCCTTAGTCGCCTCTTACGATCACCCACGGGTAGAATTGGGGTAGAGTTATTCTAAGCCGACAATACACGGCTTAGAATAAATTATTGCGTTGAATAATACTTTCATAGATATACTCAATGCTATACATTCCAAAAAGTGGTAGCAAGACCTTTGGAACTACTAAATCCCCGGATACACAGCAACACCAGTGGTGAAAATATTGTAAAACACATATGGATGGTGAGACCCTCCAACCGAAACTTTTAAAAATCTGTAAATCTTTTTTAAGTCGCTATTACTATTTTAAGCTTGCCGTGTAGTGTCGGCTTAGAACAGCACTACTCTATTTCTTCCAATGGGTGTACGTAAGAGGCGACTAACGGTATTGGGGCTTTTTAAGGGAATTTTGGGCGATGCGGTTGGAGACCCATCACCAACAACCTTTATTTTTACCATCTTTTCCCCACTCACATTTCCAAAAGTGGCTGAGGGATTTATAATTCCTTAGCTCTGGCTACCCCTTCTAGGGATTTATAGCTGTGAGTATATGTATGTATGTTCTTATGTTACTAATAGAAAAGAGAGGAATATTTCTATTTTAAGCCTACAAAACACTACGCAGCAAAGTGAAAATCAATAGTAGAATTCCTTATTCGTTCTCAATAATCTGCCAAAGTTTCTCAATCTTTAACACAATTGGCATTTCTCCAACGGTTACAGGTTTGTTGATTTATGAAACATTGTTGCGTTTTATTATAGCATGAGATTGATATGCGATCACTGTAGCGGCTATATTTGCTTTGAACTGGATTTATCTGGATTCGGCTAATTATATTTACAGCTTTCTAGCTTTCGATTTGGATTTACTCGACCGTTTGAGAAGCTATGATTGATCGAAGTTACGGAAGTTCCGCTGGGTTATTTTGATCGATGTTCAGTGAGTTATGTGTACGAATAGTTGTACCCTTTTAACTTCGGCACGGATAAGAATGCTTTTTTTTAGTTTAGGCTTTCATCATATAGTATCTAAAGTTCACGTCGTATATCACCGAAGTGGTTGGTAGAGTTAATAATACTTCTGAAAATCTAGTGACGTTGTTACTTGGTGTTCATAGTACCCGTGTTTTGCTTGGCCAGTGTGCTTACGTGATAAAGGGCAGGCCTATCACCGTTTTGTACGAATACACTATCATATGACTAAGTTCACCTCAGCTATGTGGGTTTCCTCACGATGTTTTCTCTCACTGTTAACAAACATGATTAGTTATAACTTTAGAAAAGACAAATTGGTGAAGGCCCGACCCGGGATTTAAACCACCATTGTCTGCACGACAAGCAGTGTTCTACCCTCTGAACCATCACAGTTACTTTTCTTGCTTGTTGCATGGTGTATCATATAGGTGTTTTTTTACAATGTTTAGAACAATTTGTCAAACACATTATTTTTCCTTTTAGTATTAAAATAGCTGTCATAGCTCAGTGTAGAGCACCACTTCCTCTTATAGCGAGAGGCTTGAGTCTCAAACCTTAGAAGAGCTTAGACCAATGTGTCATCTTTTTTAATGTACCACTGTTATTAGTAAATCATTTTTGTTAACGGTGCTGGACATCATCGTGTCATGTGGCAGTCTATTCGTTCGAAAGGGATAGGCCATTTCCTTCCTTTCATCACGTTAATGCACTATACGAGGCTCATGTCGATATTTTGAACACCAGCCCGGGTAGTGCGATCGGTGTTTAAACTAGTTATCGCGTGGGATAAAGCAGCCATCTCTTACGCACTTATTATCATATACTGCCATCTCATTCTAACAAAAATGTCACGTGGTGCTTAGAAACTCTGCCGCCCCATCGGGGAAATATGGCGTGAACGTTGAGTTTGAATTCATCTGCAGCCGTCTTTCATGAAGAGTTTTGGGTACCTACGTAGTTTTAATTGAAAGAAAAAAAATATATATTTATTGATTGCCTCAGGGTGTAATAAGTTGCACATATAACATAACATACATAACATAAACGTTCACGCCGAATATCCCCGAAGGGGTTGGCAGAGGTACTAATACTTCTGAACATCACGTGACTTTGTCACCTGGTGTTCAGAGTACCCACGTTTTGCATGGACAGTGTACTCACGTGATAGGGGGCAGGCCTATCGCCGTTTTGTACGAATACACTGTCACATGACTAAGTACAACTCAGCCATGTGGGTTTCCTCACGATGTTTTCCCTCACCGTTAACAACCATGATAAATTAACCACACATATGTCTTTAGAAAAGACAAATTGGTGTAGGCCCGACCCAGGATTCGAACACTAGTCGCTTGCACGATAACCAAGTGTTCTACCCACTGGGCTATCACGGTTGCACATATAAGAAATTAATAAAGAACGAAACCAAACACAAAAAAACATAATACAACAACTACAGACATACATAATTAAAGTCCCTTTACAGGCAAAGAAAAGGTATCTGACTCAGCATTTTGTAAAGGCATAGCCTTTAAAACTGATTTTCAGTCAGAACCGTTGTGTCACGCCACGTACCTGAGCACAAAAAATGAAAATAAATAATAAATCAGACATACACATATATACTCACGGCCATAAATCTCAAAAAGGGGTAGCTAGAGCTTTAGAGTTAGAAGATAAAATAAAGTATCGTTGGGTTTCCAACCGCATCGCTCAAAAACCACTTAAAAAGGCCCGTTCTCTTAGTCGCCTCTTATGACACTCGTGGGTAGAAAGGGGTAGTGACATTCTCAGACAGCACTACACAGCGTATATGTATAATATTTTCACTATAATGTTGAGTCACATTTGAATAAAAGTTACATAATAACATAACATAACATAAACGTTCATGCCGAATATCCCCGAAGGGGTTGGCAGAGGTACTAATACTTCTGAACATCACGTGACTTTGTCACCTGGTGTTCAGAGTACCCACGTTTTGCATGGACAGTGTACTCACGTGATAGGGGGCAGGCCTATCGCCGTTTTGTACGAATACACTGTCACATGACTAAGTACAACTCAGCCATGTGGGTTTCCTCACGATGTTTTCCCTCACCGTTAACAACCATGATAAATTAACCACACATATCTCTTTAGAAAAGACAAATTGGTGTAGGCCCGACCCGGGATTTGAACACTAGTCGTTTGCACGAAAAACGTTTAAATAAAAGTTGTAGCCGTAAAATAACGTTGTAATATAATTTTGCACAAACGTGCAGTTTGACGTATTGCGGTCTTAAATTGGATGCTGTTTTGAAACAACATACCGAAATAAATTCTGAATTCCGGGAAATTTTAGCTTTTAACTACTTATAACATTTTGTTAACTGTTTAACATTAAAATAATTTATGTTCCTAAATCAAAGGTGCATTGTAAGCGTATGGAAATGTAAGCTGTGTAGTATTGGCTAAGAATAGCACTGATCCACTCCTCCCCCCTATGAGTATATAGAGCAAATTGTAGTTTTAGTGAAGGAAAATAGATCCCATAAAAAAACTACATTTATATTACAATCTTTTCCCCACTCGACTGCTAAAGGAGCTGAAAGAATTCCCCATTCTGAAACTGTGGCTACCCGTTATTAGATTCATTGCTGTAATTAACTGTATCAATAATGTAGAAAACTTGTTTTTTTTAATTGGCACAAAACAAATATATTTAAAAAAAACATTGGCTCCAATACCGCTTGTAGATTCAATAAAAAGATAGTTTAACATTTAAACTAGACAATGACATTTACACAGCAAGTGAAAAACGTTGACGGTGATGTCAGTTTAATTCGGTTTGACGTATGAATGACAGTAGGATTCGATTTGGGAAAGACAAAAAGCGTCTCAGCAGAGCTTTTCAAAGTTCACTACTGTACGAAATGTACTCTATATCAAATGAATTTCTATTCATCTGAATGAAGCCACTGGAGACATTTCAATGTTGAGATTGTGGTAAACACTTATATAATTGTGTCTTTTACCTATCTGTCTACATAATCTATAAATATAATTCAACATACATACACAAACATAATAATATACTCACGCGGTTAGTTCCGGTTGGGGTAGGTAGAGACTATAGATCGCCACCTTGTACGATCCGGTAAACCTCTCCAGTTTCATTCACATCCATCAATCTTTTCGTACATGCTCTCTTATTCTTTATACTTCATTTTGATCACAGTCTCTATTTGGTATAAATGTGTCTAATATTTTTTTTTTATATCTGAGGTTGAAATTCTGGCTATACTTATTTGGAATCGATAGCCTTGTGTTGATGTTATCAAAAAGCTTTAGTACTAATATTCTTTATAAATTCAGTAGGAAAATACTTTTGCATTTGTACTAGATACTGATATTTACTTAGCAAAGGAAAAACGTTGACGGCGATATAAGTAAAATTCGGTTTGACGTATGAGTGACAGTTAGATTCGATTTGGGAAAGACAAATAGTGTCTCAGCGAAGCTTTCCAAAGCTCACTACCGTACGAAATGTACTCCAGATCAAATGAATTTCTATTCATCTGTATAAAGCCACTAGAGACATTTCAATGTAAAGATTGTGGCACACACATGTAAAGTTATATCTATACATATCCTAAGACTATATCGGGGTGAAGTTTTAAACTGATTTAATATATTGTTTTTTTTATTCAATTGATTTCCCCAAACGATTTCAATATAGCTGTGTAGTGTCGGCTTAAAATAGCACTACCCCATTTCTTCCGGTGGGTGTACGTAAGAGGCGACTAACGGTATTGGGGCTTTTAAGGGATTTTTGGACGATGCGGTTTGAGACCCATTACCAACAACCTTTATTTTACCACCTTTTCCCCACTTAACTTCCAAAAATGGCTGAGGTAGTTCTGATTCCCTATCTCTGGCTACCCTTTCTAGGGGTTTTGGAGCCGTGAGTATATGTATGTATGTATGTATGATTTAAATATTTATTGACTCATTTCGACATGTACAAGCACACATCATTGTTATGTAGAAATTAAGTAGTTTAGTAGTACTCCACAATATATATTTATAAACAGCTTTGTTAGTCTTTTAAGTTCAGTTCAATACAATAAATTATACCATACACTTGTCGCTTTAGTAAGACGATTTAATATCAAGAAAGATCGATTTTATCAAGTATCTCGTACAGGACACTCTTGTACATTATATATTGGTAATACCAAGCGCGACTTTTTTCAAAATAAATAAAGTAAAAGTAAAAAAAACTTTATTCAGTCTCTTATATGATACAACATGTAAATACAACAACCGTAAAAATTACACACAATGAGAGCCAAATTTATCATGGTTGCTAACGGTGAGGGAAAACATCGTGAGGAAACCTACAGGGCTGAGTTGTACTTAGTCATGTGACAGTGTATTCGTACGAAACGGCGATAGGCCTGCCCCCTATCACGTGAGTACACTGTCTAAGCAAAACGTGGGTACCTTCTCTGGAAACTAGATGGCGCTTGCCATGTGAGTTCAGGAGTATTGGTACCTCTGCCAACCCCTTCGGGGATAAAACGGCGTGAACGTTTATGTTTATGTTATGTTATTATGTATGCTGTGAGAGACAAAAAGACGTCCACTCAGCATATGTACACTAGCTTATGTAAATGAACTTTAACTAGGTGTCGATGTGTAAAATAATACAAGTTTTCTAAAAAGCCATCACTATAAACCTCAGGAATATAAACGAAGTAAAAAGACGTGTTTACTGTGTCCCAAACCTATGTATTCCCAGCTGTATTCAGCGACAACTTGAGCAGTTTATTGACAAGGAGGAATTTCACTAAAAACTACATTGTTGATCGAATAAAACTTTCACGCCGTATTTTCCTAAAGGGGTGTCAGAGGTCCAAATATTTCCAAACATCATGTGATAGTATTGCCAATTAGTGTTCAGAGTACACACGTTTTGCTTGAACAGTGTACTCACGTGATACGGATTTGTACGAAATTGTACAATACACTGTCACATGAATATGTAAAATTTAGCCATGTAGGTTTCATTTTGGCATTCACATTACAACTATACGGCTATGTAGCTATTTGCCGTGTAGTGCCGGCTTAGAATGTCGCTACCCCTTTCTACTCACGGGTGTCGTAAGAGGCGACTAAGGGTATTGGGGCTTTTTATTGGATTTTTGGGCGATGCGGTTGAAGACCCATCACCAAAAACCTTTATTTTACCGCCTTTTCCCCACTCAATTTCCAAAAGTGGCTGAGGAATTTTTAATTTCTTGGCTCCGGCTACCCTTTCTAGGGAATTATAGCCGTGAGTATATGAGTATATGTATGTATGTATATGGCTATGGTTATTTAACCAAATATATGGCTTTAGAAAAACATATTAGTCTAGTTCCGATTCGGGATTTAAATCTATGCCTCTCTGCATGATAGGCGACTGTTCTTCCCACTGAGCAATCACGGTTTTTTACTTCTTCGTGTAATATTAGCTTTTTCAAATTACATGACTGGGTTTAAGCATTTAAGACGATTTCTTCAAAATATTTATTATTAAGATATTAGTGTATGATATGTTATTAGCAGTTTTAAATTTTGTAATATAAATAAAAGAGAAAGAAAAAAAATGTATGGATCGAAGCAAATTATTCGAAAAAGATATATGATACATAAATGCATACATATACTGACGGTCATAAATTCCATAGAGGGTTGGCAAAAGCGTCAGAGATAGAAACTCCTCAGCCACATTCAGAAGTTGATAGGGGACAAGATGGAAGAATTCTTTTCTTTTCTTTCTTCTGCTTCTTCTTCTTCTTCTTCTTCATTACTAATAAATAAAGAATAAATAAAGCGTCGGGGCGTATACCCGAGGTCGCGGGTTCGATTCCCGCCTGTGTCGAAATTTTTCTTTTCTTTATGTATTAGTACTAAAAAATCATTTAGATCAAATAGAGAATGTACTTGTAATGTGAAGTTAATATTTCATGATGATTTGTATCACTGTTTAAATTAAAAAGGCAAAAATATGGCTTTAGAAAATTTTAGGTGTACTAGACGCAATTCCGGATTCGAATCCATACTCATGTTTTTAGATGGTGAGTTTTTTCCAATTAATATCAAGGTAGCTCTGAACAGACTAAGTGATATTACAAGGCCTATACTAACTTTTAAATCCTAAATGGTTACAAGGGCTATTAAACTGAAACACTTAAATAGGTTTTAGGAAGCAATAAAATTGTTATTTGCCAAGTTTAATGGAAAAGACTCGTCTTTTTCCTAGAAATTAAGTAGAGTTTTAGGACTTTCAAGTGTCGAATATTGAAAAAAGACCTATAAAATACATGTAGGTCGCTACATCGGTGTGAAGTGTCGGCTTAGAATAACACTTATCTATCGGAGCTTCTTATTTTTTAGGTTTTGGGGCTTTTATAAGTGGCTGGAGATCCGTTACCAACCGTCTTATAATACGAGTATATAACCACCATACATTATTTTGAACTATACATATATATATATATATATATTGCTGTGTAGTGTCGGCTTAGAATAGCACTACCCCATTTCTTCCGGCAGGTGTACGTAAGAGGCGACTAACGGTATTGGGGCTTTCAAGGGATTTTTAGACGATGCGGCTGGAGACCCATCACCAACAACTTTTATTTTTATTATCTTTTCCCCACGCACATTTCCAAAAGTGGCTGAGGAATTTCTAATTCCTTAGCTCTGGCTACCCTTTCTAGGGATTTACAGCCTTGAGTATATGTATGTTTGTATGTACATATATATATGCATGTATGTATGTAATTTTAAAATTTGCTGAGGAAATCCCACAAAGTATTAACCAGAACCGGATAATCCTTCATTAGTTATCCACTGATGAAAGTTGAAAGGAGAAGAGATTGTGGAATAAAAGATGGTTGGTAATCGTCTCCTCTCCGGTCACATCGTTCGATAATCACTTAAAAAGCCTTAAGCCTCTTTACCACCACTTGTAACACCTGCAGATGCAAAGGCCAATATTAAGCTTACACTATACAGCTAGCTGTTTGATGGAAATGATCGTATAAATAAAACAGATATAAAGACGTCAATGCACTAGAAATCATAATCCAAGCTAAACAATTCGCAATTTTTTTTTTTATTTTTTTTTTATAATTATAGTTGGGGGGCTTACAGCTAAATTTACAATATAAAATAATAACATAGGCAGAAATAGGCCAATAACAAGCTCCCACATATGCATAAAAATAAAGAACATCGAAAACAACAGAGAAACAGAAGGCTTATAAGAATATTATTAGGCTTATTAGAAGGCTAAGCCTTGCCTCAGTAATATTGAAAGTGATTATTCATCTAAACTCTCGAATAAACTACAAAACTCAAAAAAAAGTCAAAAAGTTTATTCTTCAAAATTAGGTTAAAAACTAACATTTTTTGAACGTCAAATGTTTTTAAATTTATCATTAGTCCGTTGCTTTGGAAGGTGTTCGTAAAGAGAAGAAGCAACAAAGAAACTCTTTACATTCACATTTTTTCATTTTTTCAAAACATGGTTTGTACAATTTCAGTTTATTAACATGTTTTTACTTTATAAAAGATTTTCTATGCGACACAACCAAACGCTTGTTTGACATAATAAAAATAAATTGTCCATCACAAAAAACCAATCACATAACGTGAGAAGAAGAAAAATCCTCACCAGACAATTATTCCTGGGAATAACGAGGGAAGATTTATAGCTTTACGGACACGGTCATGTGCGCGTTGGGTCCTTGTCGTTTAAAAAATCTTGAACACTGTAGTAAGATTTCTTTAAAAGCATTGCTTTAATTGCCTTTTTAAAAGATGCCACAGGCAATTCCAACATGTCAGAATGAAGTTTGTTGAACATTTGGAGGGATAGTCCCATAAAGGAGTTACTTACTTTATTAAGTCTCCACTTCGGTACGTTAAGTTTGTCCTTATTTCGAGTGTTAACAGTATGCCTATCACTAACTTTACTAAATTGACATATATTCTTTTTAGCATACATTAAATTCTCAAATATGTATTGGCAAGGGACAGTTAAAATGCCAATATCTTTAAATTTTTCGCGCAACGAATACCTCGACCTCAACATATAAATAGATAGGATAGCTCGCTTTTGTAAGACGAAAACTTTATGAACATCAGCCGCTTTACCCCATAATAAAATACCGTACGACATAATACTATGAAAATAACTGAAATAAACAATGCGAGCTGTTTCTACGTCTGCTATTTCTCTAATCTTACGCACGGCATACGCTGCTGAGCTCAGCCTTTTAGAAAGTGTTAGTATATGGGGTCCCCATTGCAACTTAGAATCGATTATTATCCCTAGGAATTTTGTCTCTTTCACTAATTCTACTTTTTCACTATCAATAACAATATTGTTTTCAACTTGCCTAACATTCGGTAAAGTAAATTTAATACATTTAGTTTTTTTGGCATTTAGAACCAGGTTATTTACAGTAAACCAATGCAATACCAGTGAGATAGCTTTATTTACGTCGTCAAGAGATGTAGAGGATCTCGCTACATTAAATATTAAAGATGTGTCATCTGCAAACATAACTATCTCAGAATACTTTTGTACCATAAATGGTAAATCATTAATGTAAATCAGAAACAGTAATGGGCCAAGTATAGAACCTTGAGGAACGCCCATTTCTATTTCCGATCCTTCCGACGTGGTTCCATTAATATCAACCTTTAAAGTTCTTTTATTAAGATATGATGCCATCAATTTCAGTGCTTGCTCGTCAAAACCGTAATATTTAAGTTTAATCAACGCTATTTCCTTTTTTACACAATCAAAAGCTTTTGTGAGGTCACAGAATATACCTAACGCATCCCGGGAGTTTTCCCATGAATTAAAAATATGTTTCATTAGTGACACTCCTGCATCTACAGTAGACCTACCTTTGGTGAAACCATATTGCTCGTCATGGAATATATTATGTTTGTTGAAATAAGAAAGCATTTGGTTGGACATGATTTTCTCAAAAACTTTACTGAGAACTGGTAAAATAGAAATAGGCCTATAATTGGTAAAGTCCTGACTATCTCCTGATTTATGGAGTGGGATAAGCCTACTTAACTTCATGCAGTCTGGAAATTCTCCTATATCTATACATTTATTAAAAAGTATCGTTAAATGTGGAGCGATTATATTTATTATTCTGTTTATGACGAAAACTGACATTCCTGTTATGTCTTCGGTTTTTTTAAGATTAATAGTTTTAAAATTTTTAATTATATCATTACTGTCAACATACTTGAAAGAAAACTGTGCTGTTGTTTTGGTAACATTTTGTTCCAACAACTCAAGAGCTTTTTGGGGACATGAATTTAATTTCTCTGTTGTCTGAGTGGGTGTATTAATTAAATGATTTTCAAAAATGTCAGCAATTTGTAATCTTGACTGTATCAGTTCACTATCTAATAATAAATTGAGATCATGTGGGGACTTTAGTTTTCCAGTTTCACTGTTAATTATTTTCCAGACAGTCTTACTCTTGTTAGAAGAATTCTTAATTTTATTGTTTATGCATCTAGATTTAGCTTCACCACAAACTTTTTTGAAAATTTTTGAATAATTTCTGACATAAATAATAAAATCTTGGTTGAAGTTATAGGACTTTTCTCTATATACGACAAGATTGTTTCAGTTTAATTAAGCTTCACATTCAACCCAAATTCTCTACAAGAAGAACAATAGAAGATAAGTCAAGAAGCTATAGTATGTCATCCCTACTTCCCATTCAAGGAGCATAATAGTTGGGAATACTTAAACCTATTTAATCGGTAGGTGTGGGCAAGGCAAACAAAGGAGCAACTTTGTTCCCTTACACTAATTTCCCTTGTGAGTTGAGAACCATTTGAACAGTGAGCTGATTTAATAGATAGACTCTGAATGGAGACAAATTAGCGAAATTTTGGTTTCGTCTTAAAGTTAACTTGAGTTTTGATTAGTTTTTTTCTTAGAGTGGACAAGTGTGGGTTAGATTAACTTTCTCTCACAAAATGGCCAAATCGCCCTATATAGGGTAGGCTCGAGCCCCTTGGTGGGGACATATATGGGCTGTGAGATTAGCTTATTGAGTAGTAATCTTTTATGGCACCAAATAGTATATCTTATGATCAGTACGCGCTCCAAAATACAAGTAAATTATTATTTTTGTTACAATTACCTTTCTATTAAATAACATTGTATATAAATTATTTCAATCATGATGTGCAATAATTACCTGCTTTATTTTATTCTCGCCTCAAGTTCTACTAAGAAAATATGACTAGTTTTTAACTTTAACTGTACCGCGTGGTGGTTTAACCGATATTTATTCATATATTCATGCATGTACTTTTATTATTCTCACTTCAAACATTGGCCTGTTTGTAAAACCTTTATGATTTGGTATTTAACCGCTAACTGTGGTCCTACTCTACTAAAGTTATCAAGTACTCTTATATTTCTTCTATGATTTAACTGTGATTTGTCATCTGTCACTCTCCCTTTTAAATCCTATACCAATTAGTATTGATCATACTTTCTAACAAACTTTGCTGTGTAGTGTCGGCTGAGAATAACACTACCCCAGTTCTACCCGTGGGTGATCGTAAGAGGCGACTAAGGGTATAGGGGCTTTGTAAGTGATTTTTGGGCGATGTGGTTGGAGAGCCGTCACCAAAAACATTTATTATTACTTTTCCCCAATCAACTTCCAAAAGTGGATGAGGAGTTTCTCATTCCAAAGTTCTGGCTACCCCGTTAAGGGATTTATAGCCGTGAGTATATGTATGTATGTATGTTTCTAACAAACGCCCATAATTTTACTAATAAATAAAGAATAAATAAAGGAAAGAAAAATTTCGACACAGGCGGGGATCGAACCCGCGACCTCGGGTGAACGCCGGAAGGTGGGAGGTAGGAAACGCAAACACTACTTAAACGTGTAAAAAGAAATAAAGGATAGAGGAATTTCGCACTGGCAGCCAATTAACACGGTAGCTCAGTTGGCAGAGCGTCGGGGCGTTCACCCGAGGTCGCGGGTTCGATCCCCGCCTGTGTCGAAATTTTTCTTTCCTTTATTTATTCTTTATTTATTAGTAATAATCCCCACATGAGGTTTTCATGAACAAAAAGATTTAAAAAAAGCCCATAATTTTATTCACATAAAGTAGGCGTACTCTACAAAATAGTTACCTCGTTGTTCTTCCTCGATAATGCAAATGTAAAACATTCCTATTACGGAACCCGCAAACTGTCACCACAGTAGTATTGTTTACACTGAACGAATCTAAATGTAACTATCTATGTCCTATTCTTAGTCGGATTTAATAATCGGAGAGGGTACACTCGAAATTTATATAAATCATCAATAAAACAGTTGACAGTGTATTCGTAAAAAACGGCGATAGGCCTGCCCCATATCACGTGAGTACACTGTCCATGCAAAACGTGGGTACTCTGAACACCGGGTGACTAAGTCACGTGATGTTCAGAAGTATTAGTATCTCTGCCAACCCCTTCGCGGATATTCGGCGTGAACGTTTATGTTGTATTATGTATGGTAATTAAATTAACAGTATCTAGCCACCTATTAACTTCTACGACATTAACAACATAAGTATGTTAATTTAATTTATTATTATAAGTATACTATAATGTTTTTAAGAAATTTAGTGAGACATATAGGCGAAAAGAATATCTGCAATGAACGGTTTTCGTTTTTTATTCATTAGCCAATACTTTATAATTGCCTTTCCACAATAAAAGAGTAGTATTGGAAGAATTACTGAATCAAAATTACCTATTTATATTGGCAATTTTCTACAGGAAATTTACCTTGCTTTGACGTAATATATTATAGATACCTAATAAGAAATCATAATTAAAAGATATAAGAAAACAAAATTCGTCACATTAAAAGAAAAGTGAATTTTTAAGGAATACCTACATACATATGCTCACGGCTATATATCCCTAAACGGGGTAGCCAGAGCTTTGGAAATAAAATATTCCTCAGCCACTTTTGGAAGTTAAGTTAAGTGGGGAAAGGATGGTAATAATAAATAATTGTTGGTGACGGGTCTCCAACCACATCGCCCAAAAGTTACTTATAAAGCCCCTGTACCCTTAGTCGCCTCTTACGATCACCCACGGGTAGAAATGGGGTAGTGCTATTCTAAGCCTACACTACACTACACAGCATGAATACTTATGGCAAAACATATTTTTATATAAATTTAATATGCAATGGCGACTGCATATGCAAAATGCTATTTTAAACAAAAGTCATCGCATAGTTTGCGTATGTTTAAAAATATATAAATAAAAATTTAGAATATTATTTATTGCCATTTATTTTGATATATCGTTGGATATATTTAACAAGTTGTAATAAAATTTAACCTGTTAAAATCGACCATACAAAATAAATTCCTCTCAAAAATCATGTCATATGAAACTTACAGTAAAGAAAATGCCCACAAAACACGCTTTATCATAAAAACGAAATAAAACAGGAAACATAATTCAAAATAAAGGAAAAAACGGTTCGCCATTCTTACCATAATTACAGTACGCTTTATGAATAAGAGATTGAAATTTCTAGAAACCATTCTGGTATGTGCGAACCAGTTCTCAGAAGTTATGACGTTGAAACGGTGCTTTGCGTTTTCGAACGAAATCAATATCACCTTGTCCCTATTTCTATATTTGCAGACGCATTTACTAATGACTCATTCGAGCTTCGTTTGTATTCATAAATAAAAGATGTTATTAAAGGAAAGAAAAATTTCGACACTGGCGGGGTTCGAACCCCCCCAGTGTCGAAATTTTTCTTTCCTTTAATAACATCTTTTATTTATGAGTAATAATCCCCACATGAGGAATTCATGTCAAAAAACATTAAATTCGTTTGTATTCGTCAATATTTTCATAGATATCCTTTTAGTTTCACACTTTGGACGTAGCATTTTGAAACATTCTTGATTTTATCTCAATGGTCCTTCGAGGTCATCCTCTCTTAACATTACCCAGGGTACTAATTGGCTATATATGTGTATATCCTTTGCAAACAAATTTAAAATTTGTAACTGAAACTAGAGTGCTTTACCTTAATCGTACAAAGAAGCGATATTTATTTATACTAATAAATGACAATATTGCTATGATATAGTATTATTGTTTAGTTTAAAAAAAACACATTTGGCAAATTTTTGGTCTAGAACAAAAGAGTTGTAAAAAGATAATATTTTCGGTAAAATAACAATAAAATATTAAATAAAGCGTTTTTTAGTAAATTCAGATAGTTTCCCTCAAACGTCCTTATTTTTTGGACACTGTACAAATTCTTATATCTCCCAACATTACTCATAAACGAATAAAGTTAACCCACTATCCAATAAGCTTTGAATAGGAGATACGCCAAGCCACTTCAGATGCATTATGCACTTCCCCACTCAGATATTTACGACGCACTTAGGCGATTCTCACATTACCCTGCATAACGCTGCATGTGGCGTGTCGACGCACCTACGCGCGTATTTGCGGGAGTGCAGATCTGCATCATCGTTTGTTCTTTTACGCACTCACCCGCAAAGGTGCGTTTTGTAAGTTTACGTACGGCGGCTCTTATTCCATTTAAATCCGTTCTCTGTTGCGGTAGTGCACTTCTGAAATCACGCGTAGAACTTATGGATTTGGTGTGCCATACTTTGTGTCTCGCTCCGCACATACGCGCGTGGGAGCATGTTTCTCTACTTGTGTTAGTTTGCGCGTGGTCCACATATACGCGCGTTTATACATTTTATAAATTAGACTGTGCGAGTTTTCTATACAAACGGAGATACATCCAAGCAACGGAAGAACACGCATCCACGCGCTACGCTGCATTATGCGGGCAGTGTGAGAACCGCCTTTTATCAGCGTTTCCATTCCGCCGATGTTAACTTTTGATTTACGCATTCGGGTCGACTTTGCTTTTGTTGGTCTTTTTAAATTGCAATCGATGCTATGACGTTTTTATCGAAAGGGTTGGATGCGGTGTGAATACCAAACAACACTGCACGTGTTGTTTTAAATTAACATATATACTCATACATATACCGACATCACTTGTTACATAGAGTACTGACTATACTGTTATAAAATAACTCACAACAAAATGCTGAGTCAGTCGCTCTTTTGTTGCTGACGTAAGCCATGACATGAAAAGAAAACCAATTTTTGTTTTATTTGTTTGTTTTATTTTACTTTTTTTTTAAATCAATTTTGTCCTTTTTTTGTAATTTCTGTAAATGTTTATTGTATTTTTTGTTAGTCAGCAATAAATAAAAATTTCTCTTTTCTCTCTCTCTTTTCTTATATACTCACGGCTATAAATCCCTTGCGGGGAAGCCAGAGCTAAGGAATTCGAAATTCCTCAGCCACTTTTGGAAAGTTGAGTGGGGAGAAGATGGTAAAATCAGTGTTGTGTGTAAAACGCACAAAAATAAGCTGAGGCAGGACCTATTCACATTTGTTTCATTTATTTTATTTTATTTTGTATCACTTTTTATGTCTCTTTTATAATTTTAATATTCAAGTAAACTGTGTTGTAGTTAATATTTCAAATGTGAATAAACGTCTCTTCTTTCTTTCTTTCAAAATAAAGGTTGTTGGTGATGGGTCTCCAACCGCATCGCCCAAAAATTCCTTAAAAGCCCCAATACCGTTAGTGGCCTCTTACGTACACCCACCGGAAGAAATGGGGTAGTGCTATTCTAAGCCGACACTACACAGCAAATTAAATTATATTTTTAGGAAACCAACGGAGTCATGTGAAAGAATATTAGTTAAAAACGGCGATAGTTCATATAACGTTAGTTACGTCAACGTTACTATACAAGGAAATTTTGAGTACTTTGTGTATTCGTACTGTGTCTAAGGACATGTTATTTTTAACGTATTAATACCTCTGCAAAACTCTACGGATATATCCGGCGTTAAAGTTTAGTTCGAGTGTTGAGAATATGTTTATTGTCTTATTAGTAGAACAGCACCTGAAAACCGCTTGAAATTTGTTCCGATGTATATCACACGCTTTTACAATCAAATATTATAATTAAAAGCACATAGTTAACACTTCAGCCCAGAAATAGAGACAACTTGAACGACCCGTAATTTATTTTTGACTTTTAAGTGCACTTATAAAAGCGTGTTTTTTAGTGTTTTTTAAACTATTAATTTATTTTATGCTTTTTAGTCTTTGCTAATGGCATATTTTAAACATTTATTTAAATAGACGAATGAGCCCGCATCGTCTCCATCTCTGCCAGTGCGTCTGTATTGCATGGTGTCTTACCTGTCAGCTTAGAACAATCTAACTCTTCAATCTGGATACCACTAAGTGATTTTACTCGACTTGGTGCCACATATGCCTGTCCATCTGCAAAAGTACGGGACCCTAAGTACACCACGGCGTGGTCTACCGTACAGCCTTGCATCTTGTGCACGGTAGATGCCCAACTTAAAATCACTGGGAGCATGCGCCTTTCCACCGTACCTTAGCTGTACTTGGCCGGGAATTGGATGCCTATAGGCTGAATTAGGTGCTTGCTGTCGTTACCAAAAGCTTGGGCGGCTTGATAACATCTAAAGGTAAGGTGACCACTAGCCTTACAAACTTCCACCAACCCGGCTGGCCCCCGTGGTGAAGTATGGCTAATACCTTCCTCACGGGAGAGACCCGTGCCCAGCAGTGGGACGTTATGAGTTGGTAACGATACATCGTATGCTAATATTCATAATGAAGTTCCAGTTCAAATCTTCCGGCTCCATCATCAGATCAGTTCGATAGTACCATATTATTGTATTCAGACCTTGAAAGCTAATCGTGGTCAAAGTTCATTTCGTGGTCAAAGTTCATTACAAGACCTTTATAACAAGTCCAAATACGGCTATAATACGATCATCCATCATAAGTTCCAGTTAATATCTTCCGGCTCCATCATCAGATGAGCTCGACAGTATCATATTATTGTATTCGGACCTTGAAACCTAATCGTGGTCAAGGTTCATTACAAGACCTTTCTAACAAGTCCAAACACGGCTATGATACGATATTTCATCATGGAATGCTAGTGCCTATCTTCCGGCTTCATCATCAGACCTTGAAACCTCATCATGGTCAACGTTCATTACAAGACCTTTTTAACAAGCCCAAATACGGCTATGATACGATCATCCATCATGAAGTTCCAGTTCATATCTTCTGGCTCCATCATCAGATCAGCTCAACAGTACCATATTATTGTATTGTCATCGAAATCACATACAACTGCCAATTTTCATAACGCTATGACCTTTAGAAGATAGTTAAATTAGTTTTCTTAGATTTGATTACATAGTTACATACATACAGGTCGACCTAATAAAAGCGTGTTAAAAATACATAATTATGTATCAACTCACAACCATAAATCCCAAAAAATTTAGCCAAAGCTTAACGTAAACCGCTATATAAATAAAAATGCATATATTTTGTCGGATTTTAGGGTATTAACGATTCAGTTAGTTATACTTTCAGGAAATGAAAAATGACTTATACTAAAATATTATTGTATTTTGAAACTAGAAAATAAAAACAAACTTCTTGAAGAAATTAACAAAAATGGCTGAAACGTCTTTCACACATTGTTTTTTTTTTTAAAGTATCAATTTTTAACTAATTTTTTGGTTTTGTTTATTTAGTGTAAATACTAATCAGTCTTTTTGCATATCTAAAGCTATCTTATAATACTACTAGACACATTTCTTACATATATTTTTTTATGATTTCCTCAAACCGGTTTTTCACATGTTTTACATTCCATTTAAGTAATTTTTCTTAATTCGGACGGTCAATATGCACAATATCTTATCAGTAAAATGAGGTAATGATATTTCAAACAAAGATTACTACTGAACACCAGGTCACAAAGTCACGTGATGTTCAGAAGTATAAGTACCTCTGCCAACCCCTTCAGGGACAAACGGCGTGAACGTTTATGTTGTTATGATATTTCAAAATCGCGTACGTCTCGCGGACGTAGATTATCTTTCTAGGGTTAATAGCCAAAAGTAAAACTACAGAATTATACATACATACACACATACACATACTTACGGCTGTAATTCCTTAGAAGGGGTAGCCAGAGCCAAGGAATTATAAATTCCTCAGCCACTTTTGGAAGTTGCGTGGGGAAAAGATGGTGAAATAATTATACATACATACATACATATACTGACGGCTGTAAATTCCTTGAAGGGGTAGTCAGAGCTAAGGAATCGAAAATCCCTCAGCCACATTGTGAATGTAAAGTGGGGAAAAAATGGCAAAATAAAGGTTGTGTTGGTCTCCAACCGCATCACAAAAAAATCCTTTGAAAGCCCCGATACCGTTAGTCACCTCTTACATGCACTCACTGGAAGAAATAGGGTATGGCTATTCTAAACCGACACTACGTAGCTAATATAAATTATATAGGTTAAGTTTAGATAAGTAGAATTATAAACTAGGTATTCTCAAGGCAAACATGGCTTACAATCCGATCGCTCCAATCAATGACATCAATTAATCAATCATTTTAATTACGTGTCGACTTGTGACGTTTTCCATTGTTCGTTCTGTAATAATACTTTTCAAAACAATGCCTCATTGTCCGCGATATAATTGGGTTTTATATAAATATCTGCCGTCAGCAAATTTGTATTTAATCTCTTTGGTATTAGTAACAAATACATAGAGATATAGAATTGTACTAAGAGGAAAAGTTTAGTTGAGTAGAAAAAAAGTTGACAGGGGACAAGATAGTGGGAATAAAGTATTGTTGGTGATGGGTCTCTAATTGCATCGCCCAAAAACCACTTAAAAAGCCCAAGTCCTTAAGACGCCTCTAACGACAGTTATGGGAAGAAAGGGGTTGTGGCATTCTAAACCGGCGCTACACGGCAAGTACAATGTACCATTAATTCTTTAGGATCTTAGATTAGCCACTCACTTTTTAAGCATTTTTAGTTCCCATAATTTTAACTCCTGCTCACCCATTTTAAAGAATCAAAGCGATGAAAAAATCAAACATAATGCTTGTCTTACAATAGCCGAGCCGTGTCGTGTAGTGTCGGCTTAGAATAGCACTACCCCATTTGAATGATCCCATTATTTCAGCAATTGATAGCGATGTTAATTGTGACGAGATAATGGGTGACGTGTCTGAAAGTATGATAAGTATGGAAGAAATTGTAAAAGCGATGAAAAGTATGAAACTAGGAAAAGCTGCAGGATATGATAGGATATGTGTCGAAATGCTGAGGGCTGGTAAAGGGTTAGTGGCTTCTTGGCTGTTCTTCCTTTTTCAGAAGTGTTGGGCACTTGGCAAAGTACCAAAAGATTGGTGTAAAGCCGTGATTGTGCCCCTATATAAAGGGAAAGGGTCACGCCAAGAAGCAAAAACTACCGTGGTATCAGCCTACTCAGTGTTGTCGGCAAATTGTATGCGAAAGTTCTGATCGAAAGGGTAATGAAAGAAACGGATGAAAAAATTTGGGATGTACAAGCAGGATTTAGGAAGGGAATGGGATGTATGAATCAAGTCTTCTCCTTAAGGTGCATCACAGATAAATTTTTGGCAAAAAACCAAAAAGTGTATAGCACCTTCATTGATTTGGAGAAGGCGTATGATAGGGTAGTAAGAAAGTATTTGTGGAAGGTGTTGTCTAAGTTCGGTTTGGGGAGCCAACTTATACGTGCATTGGAGTCACTCTATGAGGATTCCAATGCATGTGTGCGAGTAAACGGAGAAGACACGGACTGGTTTGAGATCTCTAGGGGTGTTCGACAGGGTTGTGTGGCTTCTCCGTGGCTCTTCAATTTGTTCATGGACGACTGTTTGAAAGAACTGCGCGAAAGTGCTGAAAATGAGTGGGGTCATCATTAAATGCCTCTTATACGCTGACGATCAAGTGTTACTTGCATCAACGGTAAATGAGTTGCAGGAGATGGTGAACATTGCGTGTAAGTCTTTCGAAAGAAAGGGAATGAGAGTGAATGTGGACAAAACCAAAACAATGGTTTTTGAAAGAGAGGAAAGTATGACAGAATGTGACATTGTTATAAATGGTAAAAAAGTGGAACAAGTGAAAGAATTTGTATATCTGGGGAGTTTGTTTACTAGGGATGGAAAATGTGAGGAAGATATTGAAAGGAGAGTTAAAAAGGGAAACGCGGTGAATGGAGCCATGAACAGTCTGATGTTGAGCCAGTCGTTGTCAGAAATGGCTGTGCATAATGCTGTTCTGGTTCCCACGCCGATGTATGGTAGTGAATGTTGGGCATGGCAGAAGAAGCATGAAAGTAGAGTTAATGCAGTGGAAATGAGATCCCTCAGAAGTATATGTAATGTAAGGCTGTGTGATAGAGTGAGAAATACTGTGATCCGTGAACGAGTAGGTTTGAAAGATGACGTAGTATGCAAGATAGAAAAAGGAATGTTGAGGTGGTTTGGGCACATAGAAAGGATGGACGGCCTCGTAAAACGTTTCTTGACCAGATAGAAAACATTCTTATAAAGGCGGGGGTCCGAAGTGAGAAGAATAAAAGAGCATGTATGAGAAGGATAATGACTGTAAGGGAAGCAAGATAGGTTTGTCAAGATCGTACTAAGTGGCGATCGATAGTCTCTGCCTACCCCAATGGAAATAATGGGCGTGAGTATAAGTAAGTAAGTAAGTACCCCATTTCTTCCGGTAGGTGTACGTAAGAGGCGACTAACGGTATTGGGGTCTTTAAAGGATTTTTGGGCGATGCGGTTGGAGACCCATCACCGACAACCTTTATTTCACCATCTTTTCCTCACTATTTTTTTTATTCCTCAGTTCTGGCTACCCCTTCTAGGGATCTATTACCGTGAGTATATGTATGTATGTACAATAGCCTTAAACATAAGTTAAATAGCTTTTCTATCGCTTTACAAAAGACCAGTAACACAGACGACCACAAAGAAGTTAGTTTACTTCACTGTCCATCCCCCAAGGGATAATACAGGCGATACGTCGAACAAGCACAAATGTAGTGTTTTGAAAGTTCTTCCTCGCACCAATACAGAACTTTATATTTCAACTCGATTAAAGGATGAATGGGCACTGTAGTGTTGCAATGAGATTTATCGATAATAAAACTATTGTTGTATATTGACATCAAGAGTTTTATTATATATTTACTCACAGCTGTAACTTCCTAAAAGAGGTAGTCAGAGCTAAAGAATAATAAAATTCTTCTACAACCTCTGGAAGTCAAGTGAGGAAAATCAAAAATCACTTAAAACGCCACGATACACTCAGTCGCCTTTTACGACCACCGATAGGGAGAAATGGGGTAGTGCTATTATAAACCGACATGACTGTTAGAATGAGATAAAAATATACGATACTATACATACATATTCTCACTTCGTTAGTTCCCATTGGGGTAGGCAGAGACTATCGATTGCCACTTTGTACGATCCTGGCAAACCTCTCAAGCTTCATCCGCATCCATCAATATTTTCATACATGCTCTTTTATTCTTCGTACTTCGGACACCAGCCTTTTTGAGCACATTTTCTATTTGATCTAAATGTGTCCTCCGAGGTCGTCCTCTACTAACATTACCTAATATACGATACTATGTAAGTGCGAAAGAGATGGCTGCTTTATACCTCTCGTTATATTGTTAAAATGTCGCTCGTGCTAGCTGGGCAGGACATCGAATGGAATTTTGTCTCGGGTTGTTAAGATAACCCTCTTTTTACCTGAATAGTGTTTTTTTTCTGTTGGTTAACGGTTCGCCTATGAAAACAATGTACAAATACACTATTACATGATTAAATTTCTCTTAGCTTTCAGAGTTTTCCCACGATGTTTTCTCTCAACGTTACGAACCTTGATAACTATGCTGACTACTGTAAAAACATAAATTTATGTAAACCCGTCTCAAGGTTTAAATTTGCGTCGAATAACTACTAAAGAATACAAAAAGTATTCCTGTTTCACAAAACTGTTTCAAATATGTTTTATGTTTGAATTCAATGAGCCAAGTTTTTGCTAAGTTCGGATATAATACAATATAATAATGCTGGTGCTGTGTAGTGTCGGCTTAGAATAGCATTACCCCATTTCTTCCGGTGGGTGTACGTAAGAGGCGACAAACGATATTGGGGTTATAAAGTGATTTTTGGGCGATGCTGTTGGGGACCCATTACCAACAACCTTTATTTTAACATCTTTTTCCCATTCAAAAGTGACTGAGTAATTTACTAATTCCTTAGCTCTGGCTGCCCCTCCTAGGGATTTATAGCCGTGAGTATATGTATGTATGTATTAAATACAATGAACATAAAATACACTTAATATTCATTGTATTTAATGTTGTATTCTATCCGACCTTAGCAAATAAAAGAATAAAAAGAAAAAAGAAATAAAGTAAAGTAAAGTAAAAATAAAGTAAAAATACGTTTATTAAAAGAAATACAGCATTGTCGATTTACAGGGGTTCCCAAACTAGGCACAGCCTTGCTCTTGGGAAACCAATTAAATAAATTATTGTGATATAATCTGCGCTTTAGATATAAAAAGTAATAAAAAAAAAAAAAAAAAAAAAAAAAAAACAAAACAAAACAACAGGAGTAAAAACAATAATAATTAAGAGTTATCCATGGTAAGAAGTGACGTAAGACATAATTAAATGAATAATAATAATAATGTAAATACTGTAAAATAAAATAAAATAAAATAATATAAAAGGATGAAATTTATAATTAGAATTAAAAATAATGTAAAAAAATAATAATACCTTGTTGATGTGTTAGTGATAGTGAGGGTGTTAGTAATGGTGTGTAAGATGTGACTGTTATAATTGTAAATATTCATAAATACGGTATGAAAATACATATGACCTACATAAATTTTTATGGCATATAAATTTGTAATACTATTGTGTTTATTAGTAGATGTTATATAGTAAATTATCATGTTATGTTGTTATTATTGACTCTGTACTCTCGTAATCCATGGAACTTAACCATTTCGTCAACTTAGATTTAAGTATAGCTAAAGAGTCTTCTTTTTGAATACTACAATTTTTAACTGCTTTATTGTATATGTGAGCGTATGCAAAACTCCCGATGCGTTTGGCCAAGTTGGTACTTACGATAGGCATAACAAATTGATGAACCCTATTCGATTTAAGCAAATTAAATTCAGTTGGTTTACCTAAGTTTTTGTGCATGGTAAGGCATATTTTTTGAAAATAGAGCTGTCTTACCGTGAGAATTTCGGATTCCTTGTACAGTTCATCCGTAGGGTGGGTCATGGGTTTGCGAAATAGGCGAAAGTGCCATTGCGTTTATGCCCCAACAGCATTTCATTTAATATGGTAAGTGAAATCTACACAATACAAGAGACAATATGGTTAATAATTATAAATACATATTTCACACAAAGGTTATTTTATCCGTTTTTTTTATATAAAAACGGACATTAATTACAAGTATATCAAACCGAATCTCAAAAAATGCAGAAAATCTTAAATAGATAAATTTTATCGATAGAAAACCCATCCCTACGTCATTGTTTTCCGCAATCAAGAGTACTTTGTGCGGAACTAACGCGTTCTGAGAACTGCATTTGACTTATCTAGTAGTGTTTGTGGTGAATAGAAACCACCGTCAATGCACATTGCACATGCAAATTTTTGTTTATAGGTATAAGATTAGAAATGCAGGTGTTTTATCATATTAGATTGCAGACTAGTTTGAAAATTTTTGAGGTAAAAATTGCTACTTCGTATAGAAGGTTTATTTTAAGTAACGAGTTAGCGACAAAAATAGTTCCTAAAAATAATTTAGACATATTGTAGAAATATTGTTGGCAGAACGACATAGCTTTAACGGAATTAATAAAGATTATACTCGTACAAGTGAAGCATATAATGTTAATTTTCTTCTACATATTACATTAGGAAAAGTTCCTGTTGTTAAAAAAAATAACAGCGTATTTATAAAATGTTGTAACCAGTAAAACTTATCAAAAGTAAGTAGCTAACAAGCATACCTTAGTCATTGGAAAAGGATATTTAAACAAAAATATAAAAAAAAAACGCAAAAAGTTAACTTGAATTAAAATTAAATGTTCATAGTAAAATATTTTAACCCAATTCCCAAACACACTCTAACACAGCAAAAACCAAAAGAAAACTCACCACACAAGATATGAATACTTAATTTCCACCGTATCGAAAACCAATGAGTGCAACCGTAAACTCTAAATGTTTATAGTTATCGACAAGCAAAGTACATCTCTACATTATTGTTTCCGCAATCAAGCAGTACTTTGCGCGGAACAAACGATGTTTCCCGAGCTGCGTTTGACTTACCTAATACAGTTTGTACTCGGATAGACACACACTAACCGCACTCGATTTGCACCTTGCACTATTATTCTGAATAACATAGATTTAGAAATAAAAGTAGCCGTGTAGTGTCGGCTTAGCCGTGTAGTGTCGGCTTAGAATAATACTACCCCATTTCTATCCGTGGGTGATCGTAAGAGGCGACTAAGGGTATAGGGGCTTTTTAAGTGACTAAGGAATTTCTCATTCCAAAGCTCTGGCTATCCCGTTAAGGGATTTATAGCCGTGAGTATATGTATGTATGTATGTAATGAAAGGTATGGGACTTTTGAAAGTGGCTTTTAGACGACGGTTGGAGACTCATTACCTACGATGCCTTATTTCTACCATCTTGTCCCCTATCAACTTCTAAATGTTGGTGAGGAGATTCTAGCTCTTAAGCTCTGGCTATCCCTTTTTGGGATTAATGGCCGTGAGTATGTATGTAACATAGATTTCACGACGTATACCTTGAATGAGATGGCAGATACACTTGTTATTGATAGTATTGTGATTATATGTATATATGGCTACCGATAGCCAATACATATGTATATGCTATATGTATCGGCTTAGAATAGTACTACCCCTTTTCTACCGATGGGTGTACGTAAGAAGCGACTAACGGTATTGGGGCATTTTAAGGGATTTTTGGGCGATGTGGTTGGAGACTCATCACCAAAAACCTTTATTTCACCGCCTTTTCCCCACTCAACTTCCAAAAGTGGCTGAAGAATGTCTCATTCCCTAGCTCTGGCTACCCCGTTAAGGGATTTATAGCCGTGAGTATATGTATGTATGTAGGTATGAAAATATTGTATGATATAGGATCATTTGTGATGGATACGAGCCACATCACCTAACAAACACTTGCCAAAACAAAATTCCCCAATATCCTAAGTCACTTCGTACGACACCCATGGGAATAACATACATACATACATATACTCACGGCTATAAATCCCTAGAAGGGGTAGCCAGAGCCAAGGAATTATAAATTCGTCAGCCACTTTTGGAAGTTGAGTGGGGAAAAGGCGGTAAAATAAAGGTTTTTGGTGATGGGTCTCCAACTGCATCGCCTAAAAATCCAATAAAAAGCCAAAATACCCTTAGTCGCCTTTTACGACACCCTTGGGTAGAAAGGGGTAGCGACATTCTAAGCCGACACTACACGGCACTATAAAAGTGTTAGTATTATTCTAAGCCGACACTACATAGCTATATACTCATGTATACAGGAATTCTATATTGATTTCCATTATATTCTACACTTTAGTGTTACAAATACATATGAACGTAGCAACCTTTATAGCTCAGTGTGTAGAACACCACTTACCGTGTAGACGATGAGAGTTCAAATCCCAGGTTGGGCTTTCACCAACTGTTATTTACATGTCATATGTATAGTTAATTTATCATGGTTGTAAACAGTGAAGGTAAAACATCGTGAGGAAACCCACATGGCTAAGTTGTACTTTGTCATGCGATAGGCCCCGTATCACGTGAGTGCATTGTCCAAGCAAAACGTGGGTACTCTGAACACCAAGTGACAATGTCTCGTGATGTTCAGAAGTATTCGTTCCTCTGCCAACCCCATCTAGGATATACGGCGTGAACGTTTGAGTTTGATGAAAACGTAATTATCATAATTTGCTGTGTAGTGTCGGCTTAGGATAGCACTACCCCATTTCTTCCGGTGGGTGTACGGAAGAGGCGACTAACGGTATTGGGGCTTTTTAAGGAATTTTTCGGCGATGTGGTTGGAGACCCATCACCAACAACCTTTATTTTACCATCTTTTCCCCACGCAACTTCTAAAAGTGGCTGAGGAATTTTTAATTCCTTAGCTCTGGCTACCCCTTCTAGGGATTTATAGCCGCGAGTATATGTATGTATGTAATTATCATAATTAGGGGATGTCGGAGCTCCAGACGTAGTTGTTAATGGCCATTTAACAACTACGCTGATTAAGTATTGTATCTTGCACAATACATATCAATGCGACCCATCCTCGGCTACAGATCAATATGAGACATGCATTAAAGTAATTAATATACATACATATACTCACGTCTATAAATCACTAAAAGGGATAGCTACGGAACAAGAAAAATGTTCAGAAACTTTCGGAAATGGGGAAAAGATTGTAAAATAAAGGTTTATAGTGATGGGTCACCGACTACATCACCCAAAAATCTCTGACGATCACCCATGGGAAGAAATGGGGTAGTGCTGTTCTAAGCCGCCACTACACGGCTAATTCATATAAAGGGACATATTACACAGATTGACAAAGATTTCTGTTAAGTGTTGGCTTAGATTAACACAATTGTCGGCTTAGAATAGCACTACCCCATTTCTACCCGTGGGTGATCGTAAGAGGCGACTAAGGGTATAGGGGCTTTTTAAATGATTTTTGGGCGATGTGGTTGGAGACCCGTCACCAAAAACATTTATTATTACCATCTTTTCCCCAATCAACTTCCAAAAGTGGCTGAGGAATTTATCATTTCAAAGCTCTGGCTACCCCGTTAAGGGAGTTATAGCCGTGAGTATATGTATATATGTACTGAGAAACGCGTATCTATTGATCATACTAATGATTTTTTCACCGAGATTAAAACCCAAGACCACTATGACTATGACGACAGCCGTGGCTGAGAAGATAGGTAACTAGCTTCTCGTTCCGGAGGTTGCGGGTTCGATCCTTGTTGAGAGTTAAAATTTATACATACATACATACATACATATCGCGGCTATAAATCCCTAAAACGGGTAGCCAGAGCTAAGGAATCAGAAATTCCTCAGCCAGTTTTGGAAGTTGCGTGGGGAAAAGGTGGTGAAAGAAAGGTTGTTGGTGATGGGTCTCCAAACGCATCGCCCAAAAATCCCTTAATGCCCCAATACCGTTAGTCGCCTCTTACGTACACCCACCGGAAGAAAAAGGTAGTGCTATTCTATGCCGACACTACACAGTTAATTAATAATTAAATTTATGGGATGAGCATAAATGATTGTATCTTAGTCTTGGGTGTTATTAATGTGTATTATATAATATTATTATTATGATGTGTATTATATAAATTTATAAATAGCTGTGTAGTGTCGGGTTAGAATAGCACTACCCCATTTCTTCCGGTGGGTGTACGTAAGAGGCGACTAACGATATTGGGGCTTTTAAGCGATGTGATTGGAGACCCATCACCAACAACCTTTATTTTACCATCTTTTCCCCACTATCATTTCCAAAAGTGGCTGAGGAATTTCTGATTCCCTAGCTCTGGCTACCCCTTCTAGGGATTTACAGCCGTGAGACGAACTAAATCCACGACATGAAAAACAGAATATCTCTGAACAAAAAAGAGGTCCCGAAAAACATCAAGTGTAAAAAGCAATACAGAGATATTAATGTCGACCAGCAGCGCAACATGATAAATTGTTTGAGAAATTGACAGGTGATTCGGGAAAATTAAACGGTCACATCAGTTTCAGGAACAAAGACGGGACGACGAGGTTGTTATGCTAATGAAGAGTAAAAATGTGGGTGACTAAAAACTAAGAGTTCAACTGAGGACATTTTAGAGAGGTTATTTTATAATATTAGGTAGCTGTAAAATTTATATCTTCGTACTTCTTATTAGAACTTACGAATTATAATTAATATTATTCATATAACGTACTTCATTATAAGTAATATACTCATCTTAATAATTTTTAACTTACGGTAATTTAGTTCCAATAATAGTGATTTTTTCATTATTTTGTTCTGGACCGCTTAAATATTGACTATTCATCAGATATTGCACTCACAACTTAATATCATCACCTTAGCCCATATGCAATATGTATATGTCCGTACCAAGGGGCTCGAGCCAATCCTAAATTTGAGTAATTTGGCCATATTATACCACAAAGGCTTAGTGCAAGTTGGCAGACAAACGACTGCTGCTGTTATAGTAGTTAGAACCAACGACTTTACTTACTTACTTACTCACGCCCATTTCTCCCATTGGGGCAGGCAGAGACTGTCGATCGCCACTTCGCACGATCTTGATAAATCTCTCTTGCTTCCCTTATATTCATTATTCTTCTCATACTTTAATATACTTCGTTCAAACTAGGACAGAACTTTCACTTTTCAACATATTTACAAAAAAACGGAATAATAAAAAAGCTGTGTTAAAACTCTAAGTGAAAACCGCCGTTGGAGTGTCTTTTCAACGCCGTACGTCACTTGAACAGAATAAATAGAATTCAAACCTGAATTTTGAAACTCATAATATAAAATACGTGGAAAGGTTAAAAAATATAGTTTCATATTTAAAGCTGTAAATCAATTGAGCCGTTTAGTTATTATATCGTTATTTTTTTGGAATATATTAATTTAAAGAATATTATTGGTGTACGTATGTATGTATAGATACATAGATATACGAACACCATTAGTTCCCATTGGGGTAGGCAGAGACAATAGATCGCCACTTTTAAGGGTATATGTCCGACAAAATGAGAACTAATGCGTTAATATAAGAAATGATCCTGTCCTAGATACTCAATTCTAAGTTTTTTAACTTGTAAAACATTTTTTTCCCTTTTTTTAAACATAAAAACTTATGGCTCTTAATTCTATAAATGGGTAGCCAGAGTTTCATATTTAGAAATTTGTGTTATTTTAGGCCGACTATAAATTTAATAGCATCTTAAATTTTATATTTTTTATTCCGTTTATGCACACATATCCCAACGCCGTTAGTTCCCACTGGGGTACGCAGAGACTATCGATTGCCACTTTAAACGCACCTGGCAAACTTCTCTAGCTTCGTATATATATCAATATTTTCTATAGCTATCAATATTTTCATAGTTTTATTCTTCATACTTCGGAGACCCTGCTCTTTTGAGCAAAATCTCTTTTTGATTCAATTCCTTTACATACATACATATACTCACGGCTATAAATCCCTAGATGGGTATCCAGAGCTAGGAAGTTAGAAATTCCTCAGCCACCTTTTTTAAAGTTGAGTGGGGAAAAGATGGTAAAATAAAGGTTGTCGGTGATGGGTCTCCAACCGCATCGCCCAAAAATCCCTTAATAGCCCCAATACCGTTTGTCGCTTCTTACGTAGACCAACCGGAAGAAATGGGGTAGTGCTATTCTAAGCGGACACTACAAGGAAATCAATTCCTTTATCATCCATATTTTTGTGATAAAAATCGGAACCTGAATCATCAAACCACAAGAGCAAGAACAGCCGAGCGAATATGATGAAATGCACCTCGTAATATATGAGACGACCTGACGGAATGTTTTTATTGAACTCGTCTGACTTTATATTTCAGCGGCCGTTTGTGCTGAAATCTCGATGACGAAGAAAATGCATTATAACGCTTTTTGAGTGAAAGATAGGAAGAATCGCAATGCAGCTATGGATTATGTTATATCTTTTCAATGCTATTACATACATATACTCAAGGCTATAAATCCCATGAAGGGGTAGCCAGAGCTGGGGAATTTGAAATTCCTCAGCCACTTTTGGAAGTTGCGTGGAGAAAAGATGGTGAAATGAAGGTTTTTAGTGATGGGTCTCCAACCGCATCGCCCAAAAATCCCTTAAAAGCTCTAATACCGTTAGTCGCCTCTTACGTACACCCACCGGAAGAAATGGGGTAGTGCTATTCTAAGCCGACACTACACAGCATAATAATATTAATAGTTACTATTCTACATTCGATTTTGGACAGCTAATGGTTAACATTTCGATTGTTAAGTATTCATTAGATTGATATTATGTAAAGAGCAATAAGATAATATTATTATAATTGTACAATAAACTAAAGAACATAGCTTTGAACATAATATAACATTGACTTAAATCTTCTATCTATCTATACTATAATAAGACTGTACCGAGGTCAAAACTGTACATTGAAGAAAAAAAAATTAAAACCGGTGTAATATGTTTAATTTTTGATACTGAAGCCAAATTTACGCTTTTTTTTAAAAAAAACCTGTCTGTCAGTCTGTCTGTCTTTCTGTCTGACGTCATCACGTTAATGCTACCAGGCAGATTTTGATCAAATTTGGTATGAATGTAGCTTATACTCCTACTGAACACATAGGATATCATCATTCCATCATCATTTATCCCGGATTTCGCAAGGATTCCCACAGGAGCATAAAAAAAACTTAACTTTTATATGGCTCCCCATATTCACACGATTTATTTTTTCATCGAACGACTTTATCAGACTCTTAATTAATAGTCTATTTGGAAAAAATAAGGGTTTCATCCATTTTCATCAAAATAAATGTCCATTTAATTGTTTGTCAATAGTATGACTACTAGATATATAGCTTATCAAAAATCTGAAGTTAACATTAACGTCTTCGTTAAGTATCTTTGGTATACCGTTTGGTTAATACTAATCGAACGGAAGACCCAGGTTCGAATCTCGGGGACAACAATCTTTTTTCGAATTTTTTTTTTGCTTTTGTGTTAGAATCAGAATAATAGGAAGCACTATTCCTTCTTTTTCACATTCAATTGTGTGAATATGTATGAATAAAGATAATTGAAACTACATTGTATGAATTTACGTATTCATTTGGTCAGTCTGAAAATATGTTCATAACCTTTTTTTTTACTATTTTTGAACTAATATTCCCATAGATATATTATGCTTTACTTACGCATAAATTAATATTCTATTTAAGCCTCAGAATGCATAGTTTGTAAATAATACCAAATATCTTTATTTTAATTTAATACCGCCATCTATAACTGATTGGCTGCAATCTCTCACATATCACCAACGGTCAGTATAGGGAGCAGCACCGGGCTGACACCGCAACGCCAAACTGCTATCCATGCTTACTAAAGATATTCTAATTTTTGAACATACAAACTTCGTACAAAATGGTTTGTTTCATGATTCTTATGAATAATTAAAAAGGTTTTTTGGACCCCACCCCCTAAGTGATTGAAATATAGTATACAGATTTTTGACATTTCTATATCTAGAAATTTGAAACATTATGCGATTGACTGATATAACCACTACAAAAAGGAATATATGAAATTCACCTATCAATCATTCATGGATATATACTAACGGCTATAAATCCCAAAAAAGGTAGCTGTAAGAATAGCAGGTAGATAGTAATTCTTTATCCACTTTTGGAAGTTGAATCGGGAAAAGGTAGTCAAATGGGTCAATGGGTCTCCAACTGCATTGCCCAATAATCACTTTAAAAGCCTCAATGTTCTTTATATCTATTACAACGTCCGCGGGAATATAAATATTAAAAAAAACAGAAGTTAAGATAGTATTATGGTATTTTGGATATAAACCGGATGCAAAAAATGTAGTCCACGCGGACGTAGGGGCGGGCAAAAAGCTAGTTTATTAATAATCACATTCAAAACCATCTACAAAGTGAATATAATAAAACGCTCATCGGTATATTCGAGTCGAACCGATGGAATGTTCTTATTTCAAATAACCTCGGCAGTTTCTGTTAAAATCTCGATGACGAAGAAAATGCATTAAAATGCTTTTTAAGTGATAGATTGGAAGAAGAGAGTTATAGATTATTCAATATATACTATATGCTATTAGTATATACTAGCTTCCGCTTGCAGTTTTGCCGAAGTAGATTGCCCGTATATACCCGAAATGGTTGGCAGAGGTACTAGTACTTCTGACCAACACGTGACATTGTGACCTGGTTTTCGAAGTACCCACGTGACAAAGATTTCGATATGTAACAGTCATTTCTACATAAGTATTGATACATACATACATATACTCACGCCGTTAGTTCCCATTGGGGTAGGCAGATACTTGTACAGATACAGATACTAGAAGGATAGCAAAATTCTGGCATATACCTTTATATCATCAAAAAATATTTAAAAAGAACAAAGACAATTAGCCTTGAATAAATTTGAATGTTTTTAAAATGAAAACTTCATGTGGGGATTATTACTAATAAATAAAAGATGAATAAAGGAAAGGAAAATTTCGACACCGGCGGGATTCGAACCCACGACCTCGGGTATACGCCCCCGTCGCTCTGCCAATTGAGCTACAGTGTCAATAGCTTCCAGTGCGAAATTCTTCTATCCTTTGTTTGTTTTACACTTTTTAAGTAGTGTTTGCGTTCCGTACCGCACCCGCCGGTGTCAAAATTGTTCTTTCCTTTATTCATCTTTTATTTATTAGCCTTGAATAATAAAAAACAACACTAATTTTTATTATTTTGGGAATCCAATTCAACATTGTTCTTTGAATATACTTAAAAGTAATCAAACCATTGTTATAAAAACTTGAATTTATCCGTAAATTTTTTTTACAGAAATATTATCATAATTCAATCAATTCAATAAAGTCGCAACACATATTTACATTATTTCATGCCCTCATACAATAAAATAATGGAGCGCCAATTACTAGTAATGGAAAGGAACGTGAGTTGACGTAATGTAACGAAACGTTCCACTTTTTGACAGATGTCATTTCGAATTTGACATTAGAATCGCTTTGCTAAATGGACACTAGCGCGTCCCTTGTAAACCTCACTTAAGTCACTTGACCCTTAGAGCTTTTCTGTAGTAAAGTGGATAGCTTTCTCCATTTAAATACGATTTTAATAGTGCCGTGTACTGGCGGCTTAGAATGTCACTACCCGTTTCTATCCACGGGTGTCGTAAGAGGCGACTAATTAAGGGTATGGGGCTTTTTAAGTGGTTTTTGGGCGATGTGATTGTAGACCCATCACCAACAATCTTTATTTTACAATCTTTTCCCTCTTTACTTGCAAAAGTGGCTGAGGAAATTCGTATTCTGAACCTCTGGCTACCCATTTTTGGGATTTATGGCCGTAAATATATGTATGTATGTAGTAGTAATACTGGTTTATTCATTGCGCAAAAGGTATTTCATCATCACAACAACGCATTGAACCTCTGTCGATGCCTATTCGATATCAAAACCGTGAGGTAATATTTGTATCAAGTCCATAAACAACAGTCCTACAGTATATTATAGAGTTATCGCGGTTAGATGAACCACTTACACGAGAAAATACCGCGAACATTGCGAGCGAATGAAAAACAACGTTATGTCACACGCAAATAGGAACCAAATTTGATTGTCAAGATAACGAGTAACGACTTGTCTTCTTAAGTGCAGAGTGAGCACAGAGCAAACAAAATAAGTGTGTGATGTTTTACGACCGACATTCTATTGCTTAGTCTGCGTTTAGTAGTTTTAGTAGCTTCTAACTACCGATATTGGTAGATTCAGTAGCTAGTAATTGGGTATTGATTTTGATGCTAGCTTACCTAGCTATGCTCTTTAACTCTTCTGTTTCAAACTTAAACATTCACGCCGTTTATCCCCGAACGGGTTGGCAGAGGTTTTAATACATACATATTCAAAATTTGCATTCTATCTGAAAAGGTAGACAAGTGGCCTTCCAAATTAGTAAAAATTCGGAGGTAGGAAACGCAAATACTACTTAAACGTGTAAAAGAAATAAAGGATAGAAGAATTTCGCGCTGGCAGCCATTGACACGGTAGCTCAATTGGCAGAGCGACGGGAGCGTATACCCGAGGTCGTGGGTTCGATTCCCGCCTGTGTCCAAATTTTTCTTTCCTTTATTTATTCTTTACTTATTAATAATAATCCCCACATGAGGTTTTCATGAACAAAAAGATTTAAATTAAGACGAATAGGTGTAGGTCCGACACGGGTTTGAACCCTGGCGTCTGCACGATAGGTGATGTTCTACCCACTGCGCTATCACGGTCGCCCTATGTATTTATTTATTCTATCTCTATTATATCTAAATATTTCTAGCATGAGACTTCATGCCATATATTTCCAAATTGGGAGCATTGGTATGAATTTTCAGTATTAATTTTATCAAGGTCAACAGTGGGGCAAAAGATCGTAAGAAACGTCACATGGCTGAGTTCTACTTAGTCAACTCACTAAAAAGTCACGTGTTGTTTGAAAGTATTAGCAACTCAGCCATCCCTTTTGAGATATAAGGCTTGAAGGTGAAGTTTGAGTTTGTGACTATTGAGAAGCTATGAGCAACCTAGTTTGTGCAATCTCACACTTTATGTAAGACACACACCACAAGTATGATATTTGGAAAGACTTTGACGTTTTGATGGGGTAGGCAGAGACTATGTTTTTCCCCTTTTTATGATCCTAGGAAACCTTTTTTTTTGTTTATTTCTATAAAACATACATACATACATATACTCACGGCTACAAATCCTTAGAAGGGGTAGCCAGAGCTAAGGAATAAGAAATTTCTCAGCCACTTCTGGAAAGTAAAATGTAAGCCTACACTACACAGCAATATCCTATAAAAACGTGCATAATATTTGTTCCAACTGTATAGCGTTAGCTTAGAATATCACTTAGACATTTCTACCCGCATGTAATAGACAATTTAAGTTTTGCCTGCCTCTGTGATCATTGGGTGATGTGGCCATCACTAACCATTCTTTAATTTTACAACCTTTGCCCCACTGAACTTCTTATGGTAACTAAGTAATTACTAATTCCGGAGCTCTGGCTACCCCTTCTTTGGATTAATACTCGTGATCTTAATATATATGGATATGCCGTGTAGTGCCGGCGTAGAATGTTGCTACCCCTTTCTACCCACGGGTGTCGTAAGAGGCAACTAAGGGTATTGGGGCTTTTTATTGGATTTTTGGGCGATGCGGTTGGAGACCCATCACCAAAAACCTTTATTTTTACCATCTTTTCCCCACTCAAATTTCCAAAAGTGGCTGAGGAATTTCCAATTCTTTAGCTCTTGCTACCCCTTCCTAGGATTTATAGCCGTGAGTATATGTATATATGTATGTATGTATGTATCTTAATATATTCCAAATTTTGTGTAGGCATCATACAATTTAAGATGACTGGTTGTTTAAGTGTGGGTTGTTAATGTGTTTGGCAACTATCCTCTTGAAATAACTATAAATTCTTGATTAAATAACACTGGTTATGTTTCTTATAAAATATAACCTCTTTAAACAGTTTTTTTATACAAACATACATACTAAAAATACATTTATCATGGTTGTTAACGGTGAGGGAAAACATCGTGAGGAAACCCACATGGCTGAGTCGTACTTAGTCATGTGACAGTGTATTCGAACAAAACGGCGATAGGCCTGCCCCCTATCACGTGAGTACACTGTCCAAGCAAAACGTGGGTACTCTGAACACCAGGTGACAAAGTCACGTGATGTTCAACAGTATTAGAACCTCTGCCAACCCCTTCGGGGATATTCGGCGTGAACGTTTATTTTATTTTATGTTTATGTTATGTTACATACTAAAACATAACGCTATATATCCCTTGATGGGGTAGCCATATCTTCAGAATTTCTTTACAACTTATGTACAGAAAACATTAATCAATAAAGTTTATTCACTTAAAAGCCTCAATCACCTAGGGTTAATGACTTTTTTTATTCCTTTTTTTTTAGTAAGGTCCTCTGTGAATGACCTATACCTAGGGGCTAATTGAGGCTTTTAAGTGAATAAACTTTTACGACATCCGCGAAATAAATTGATTAGTGGTATTCTAAGCCACTACACAGCAGATTTTATATAAAACACGTCAATTTAGCTTCATACGAAGATAACAAAAGCCAAGCCACAATGAGCCTTCCTTCAGATAATCCTGAATGCCTATCAATCTTAAATCCGAAGACCCATAAAGGTCAAAGAAAACTGGTCTTACAAAGAGATAAAAAGCAGCTTACGAAGGCATTTGGTATGTTTTTGGCACGTTTTTTGAAGCCTGATGAATTATTATGAGGAAGATTTTCTCATAGCCACATTGTTCACTTTTTATCACATCCGAAGTTAAGTAATTCATGATTGTCAGTTTTGGTCGTTCTAATTTTATTTGATTTTTATGATAGTATTTCTTTTATAAAGAATAAAAGAGCATGTATGAAAAGATTGATGGATGTGAACGAAGCTAGAGTGGTTTTCTAGGATCGTACAAAGTGGCGATCGTTAGTCTCTGCCTACCACAATGGGAACTTATGGCGTTTTAGTATATCTATGCATGTATATGTATAAAGGCGGTTGACCGATCTGAGGGGAATAAAAATGAGAATGAATAATGACGATGAGTGAGATATTTACAAGGATTGTGCAAATAAAAACTGGCACATAAGACTTAAGATTACGTTGTTTCCTATAAGATGAGTAATAACTAAAAACCAATAGAATCATAATCATTACATAAGAACACATACACATACACACATATACTCACGGCTATACATTCGTAAAAGGGGTAGCCAGAGCTAAGGTATAAGGAATTTCTCAGCCACTTTTGGAACGTTAATTGGGGGGATGGTAAAATAAAGGTTGTTGGTGATGGGTCTCCAACCGCATCGCCCAAAAATTCCTTAAAAAGCCCCAATACCGTTAGTCGCCTCTTTCGTACACCCATCGGAAGAAATGGGGTAGTGCTATTCTGGCTTATTCCTTTTATCCACCCCAAAACAGCCTCCCTAAGTCGGATATTCGGAAACGCATGTCTAGCCTCTAGAACGGGGTGGATATTAGGAATTCATAATAAAATGTTTCTTCCGATTTTTACCTCAAGTACAGTAAGTATTTACAGAAACATACACAACACAAAATGGGTCCAAAAAAATCCGTGAACTTTAAAATACTTAAGATAAACATACCTACTTTCTTATTTACAGTTTAAATAAAAATAAAATGGGGGGAAGTTTTAAATTAATATTTATTGTTAGAATGTATAGGGTTGGTATGTAATATTTGGGTGAAAACCATTTAAAATAACCGATGTGACAAATTAAACCATAATAGGAAAAAAACTCCTAACAAAAAAGACAAATTAAAATTTAGGGTCGTTTTTCTGTAAATGACTGTACGTAGACAAGGTAGCTAATTGGAAGAAACATATTATATGCATTACGGAAATCCACCCCGTTCAGGGTGGATAGTGGCTGTTTTAGGGTGGATAAACGGAATAAGCCGCTATTCTAAGCCGACACTACACGGCAGAACATACATAAGAATTGTACATCAGAACATATCATAAATAGAAGATTTGCAGGGTTGTTTGATGTTTTAAAAGCAGGATCAGATTTTATGATAATCCCTTAAAACCCAGAATAACTTATCATCACAGTGGATGCTTATTTAAGTTGTTTCCGGGTAATGAGGTTGGATATCCACCACCAACAATACTTTATTTCTACCTTCTTCTTACCTATCAACTTCCGACTGTGGCTGAGGAGTTCTAAAGCTTCGGCTACCCTTTTTTGGGATTTACTCAACTCAACTCAACAGCATCGCCCAAAAACCAGTGGACAGAAAGGTGTAGTGACATTCTAAGCCGGCACTACACGGCAATAAAATCTCTGACAAAGGATGTCAAAGTTCAGTTGAGATGAGTACGTATTATGTATATGTATTTATGCGAAAGAACTTTTTCATTTGTGCTCGAAAATTAAAAAGTCTCAACATCCAAAAACTTCCAAGCCATTAGGATTAAAATAAAAGTTGTTTCATGTCAAAGCCTCCAGAAATGAGACAAAGTTGAAATAACAGATTTTCTGAGCAAAAGTCCTGTGAAAGTTCATAAATAACAACTAGACAAACGAAACCTCAGGATTCAATACAACACGGATTCTGTAACAATGCAAAGAAATAATAAATTCTGTTTTTAATACATACATACATATACTCAGGCCGTTAGTTCCCATTAGGTTAGGCAGAGACTATCAATTGCCACTTCGTACGATCCTAGCAAACAGCTCTAGTTCAGTTCACATCCATTAATCTTTTCATACATGCTCTTTTATTCTTCATTCTTCGGACATTAGCTTTTCGTAGCACATTCGCTATTTGGTCCAAATGAGGCCTCCGAGGTCGTCCTGTACTAATGTTACCATCCACATTGACAATAAATCTCTTTAATCTATTTACTATCATCCACCCTCACTATGTGCCCAATCCATCTCAAACATTCCTAATTAATTATAATAGGAATAAGGTGGCTTTGATACACAGAAAGACAAGCATATAAGCAATTAATCTATAAAGGTTCCGTTTTTTTCCGTTTGTCTACGGAACCCTGAAAATGTAACTATAGCTAAAAACCATATCTGAAATCCCTTCGTCAGTAAGTAGGTTGTTATAAAAATATTCTTTACTTTTTCCACCATTTCATAAAAAAAACTACGGGAAAAGATAGGATGAAGCTATTTCATGTTAAATGTAAGTGCTGAACCATAAAATGATGATATTTTTCGTATGAATGGTATTTTTCATCTATCCCTGAAACTTTCACATGAAACACAATAAAAGCATAAAATTAATAAATCATCCTTTTGTAGTGCCGTATGCTTTTTGGTATATTAAGTTTTATTCAAAGGCCTACTATGGTTGTGTTAGCACAGTAAGGAAACTTGTTATTCTGATTCTTTGAACCTTTCTTTTTATCCTAAGTAGTTAGTATAAACGTGAAAAACTTAACTCGTCATGGAAATGTCAATTGCATTACACCCTTTTAAAAGGTAAACACTATTACTAAGATTTGTTGACTGTCCATAACCAAACTGTTGTATTTAATCGGCTGAGAGTCACAATATCATAGTTAGAATGTTTTGTTCATGAAAACCTCATGCGGGGATTAATACTAACAAATAAAAGGAAAAAAAAACGACACCAGCGGGGATCAAACTCACAACCTCCGGATATACGCCCCCGTTGCTTTGCCAATATTAATTAGAAATTCCTCAGCTACTTTTGGAAAGTTGAGTGGGGAAAATATGGTAAAATAAAAGTTGTTGGTGATGGGTCTCCAACCGCATCGCCCAACAATCCCTAAACAGCCCCAATACCGTCGCCTTTTACGTACACCCACCGATATAAATGGGCTAGTGCTATTCTAAGCCGACAATAAACTGCAAGTGCAAGCTTTTAGCAAGTCTTATATTGGTTCGGTATTTTTTAATTGACTGTTGGTGAGCAATGTGGCTGGTTATCCATCTCTAATCATCCTTTGTTTCTAAATCTTTTTCTAATGAAACTTGCATAATAGCTGAGGATTTTTTAATTATGAATCTCTGTATACCTGTTTTTGCGATTAAAAGCCTAAAGTATGTATATTATATAAACCACTATTTTACCAAATAACGCTGCATAAGTATCCATACTGTACTGCCATGTATTTACCTGAAGCAAAAAGATGATTTATTTAGTAACAAATCGATAATAATAAATTTGGGTTACACGACATTTTGATATCGAAATCGGATCTTCATTAAACTAATGGCCTGCATCACTAGTACAAGCAACCTTTTAACTAGATAATACTAATACTAATAAGTGTCTTCGCTTAATTTCGCTAAATGAAGCTTAATTAGCGGAATTAAGCGAAGAAACTTATTAATATTAGTATTGCTATGGATTTCCGCAAAGTAACGCCTGATTCAATCCAATATTTTAACTAGTTATCGCGTATTATAAAGCAGCCATCTCTTACGCAATTACATAGTATCGTATACTGTCTTCTCATTCTAACCTTTATCGTGACGATAAAACGATAGTACGAGCGGTATTTTATCGACACGATAAAGGTTAGAATGAGATGGCAGTATACGATACTAAGTAAGTGCGTAAGAAATGGCTGCTTTATCTCACGTGATAACTAGTTTAAACACCGCTCGTACTAGCCGGGCTGAGCTGCTAAGCTGTGATAATCAATAACTGTCTGTATTTCGATTATAGATAATAATCTTGATTGCCTAGTCGGACTAGCGTGACCTAGAATGTAGTAATAGGTTCAATTCCTGAAGTGGCCGACACGTTTCAGTAGGTGACAAATGAGATAAATCGTTATATTTATCACAGACCTATCAGCGGATATATTATATAATCAAGATTAAAAAACCTTAATAGTTCACTCCATATATTCCCGAATCATTCTCACTTCCCCATCATACGTCTCGTGACATTGGCACCAGATGTTCAAATTACACCGTTTTGTACGATTACACTGTCACATGACTAAGGGCAACTTAGCCATGTGGGTTTGCTTACGATGTATTCGATATAAACCATTATTTTAAAAAAAAACCTAGAATCTTTCTAAAATTAAATTTCAATAAATATCACTTGTGTATAATATATCGTATGCAGGAGTCCGCAAAGAGTTTAAATAATATTTATGAAAATAATGATGAATGTGAGGGGGGCGAGTCAAAGTGACGATAGATTGCTATATCCTACCCTTTTGGGAATAAAGGTCGTGAGTATAAGTAACTGTGGGCAACCCTAGACAAAACCTTTAAATCTAAAACGCATCTATCACTAAACGACAGACATTGTGTTATCAAGCCTTCAATAGCTCATTGCGATTGCAAATCTCCATTCATTTCCTAGAGGTCAAACTATTCTGAATTTATGAACACATCTGTAACAAACCTCTCGGTGATAACGTTTAGATTTAGTGGAGAAGCTTTTGTGTGGAGTTTATCAGCTGAATATTTGATTAGATGCATTTAGTAGATAGTTTAGTTTGCCGTTTAGTGTCGGCTTAGAATGTCACTACCAATTTCTACCCACGGGTGACGTAAGAGGCGACTAAGGGTGTGGGGCTTTTTAACCTTTGCATTGTGGCGGCGGCGCTAGATTGTAATGGAGCGGAGCCTCCCAAATGTGGCTGAAGAGTTTCTAGCTCTGAAGCTGAATCTCTAGCTACCTATTTTTGAGATATATGGCCGTGAGTATATGTTTGTATACATTTGGGTGTTCGGGTGTGGTCTTCTCGATTCGAGTTTTGTTTAGTTTTGGAAACATTATTTTTTATGAAGAGGCTAGTAGACTTGTAAGAGTAGTGTAATTTTTCAAATATCTTAGGTTGCTTCAATTACTAATTGCTAATACTTTTGAATTAATAAACGCAAAACCGTCGACATGCGGATAAATCCTTCAACGACAGAACCATTGAAGCTTCAAGATACCCCCCTAGAATCCGCTCGTAAGTTTGTTTACCTCGGTAGTGTTATTACGTGTCAAGGAGGTGCAGACGAGGATGTTGAAAGCAGGATACGGAAGGCAAACGCGGCCTTTGCCCAACTGAGACCTGTCTGGGAGTCAAATGTCCTTTCCCGTCGAGTAAAGATCTCCCTCTTCGAATCCGTGGTGAAATCCGTTCTGCTCTTTGGCTGTGAAACGTGGAGAGTGACAAAGGGGCTGACGAATAAGCTCCAAGTCTTCGTCAACAAGTCCCTGAGGTCAATCCTCCGCATTTACTGGCCAATGACAATCCGGAACGTGGACCTGTGGAACCAATGCCAGCAGAAACCAGTTGTGACTGACATCGCACTGAGAAAATGGAGGTGGATGGGGCACACATTTCGAAGAGGGACCACAAACGCCAGCATCGCATTCGAGTGGAAACCACCGGACGGCAAGCGAGCCCGCGGCCGTCCCGTACACACTTGGCGCCGGAGCGTGGAGAGCGAGCTGCGAGCGGCGGGACTGAGTTGGAGTGCGGCCAGGGAAGTCGCAGCAGACAGGAAGGCGTGGCGGGAGCTTGTGCAGGCCCTGTGCACCAGTGGGGTGCCATAGGACGACAACAACAACAATACTTTTGAAATTTAGCATGATGATAAAAGCATAAATTTGTATTGAATGTTTCTATTGTAGAGGTAATTTTAAAAAACGGTTGATGTGTTGGAGTTCGGTAATATTTAACATACATACATACATATACTCACGGCTATAAATCCCAAGAAGGGGTAGCCAGAACTAAGGAACTAGAAGTTCCTCAGCCACTTTTGGAAAGTTGAGTGGGGAAAAGCTGGCAATATAAAAGTTGTTGGTGATGGGTCTCCAACCGCATCGCCCAAAAATCCCTTAAAAGCCTCATTCCGTTAGTCGCCTCTTACGTACACCCACCGGTGTTATTCTAAGCCGACATTACACAGCAAGGTAATATTTAAATGTTTACACATTTGGGTGTTTGGTTGAGATATTATCTATATATAAGAGAGTTTTGTTTGGATGTTTCTTTCTTTCTTTCCAAAGTAATGAAATGAAACATAATGTAAATTTTAGATATAGTGTTCATTTAGGTTACTATCAAATTGGTAAATAATTTAACTTTAATCCATACGTTAATTTAATGAGCAATGAATATATGCTTTAACTATTTGACAAAAAATATTTTTCATACTATATAAAATTAATTCATCACAAATCCTCTAGTGCCTTTCTTTTTCGTTTGAAATTCCTAATTATTTCCATTTTGTCAACAAATTTGTCAAAAAACTACTAATTTACTTTCACGTAGTCAATTTAGAATACCAAATCTATTTTCTTTGCCAAAATTGAAACCGTAAGCTTGTCTTAGTTTAACTAATAAAGGATTCAGTTTGGAGCTGAAAAGGGATTATTACAATTTCAATCTAAAACAACGTCAGTTTGGCATACTGCTTAAGGGCACCATGTTCGGAATTACTTGAAATGCTCTTATAGTTACAGAATGGTAAAGATTTAGGATCAGATAGAGATGTAAAAGCATACATGAATATATTCATGGTTTAAATCACAAAATCATTGCTGTGTAGTGTCGGCTTTGCTGTGTAGTGTCGGCTTAGAATAGCGCTACCCCATTTCTTCCGGTGGGTGTACGTAAGAGGCGACTAACGGTATTGGGGCTTTTAAGGGATTTTTGGGCAATGCGGCTGAGGATTTTCTAATTCCTTAGCTCTGGCTACCCCTTCTAGGGGTTTACAGCCGTGAGTATATGTAAATCACAAGAAGATGTAGCCACAGCTTTAAAATTGATATTTTCATAGGTGCTTTTGGATAATGAATGAACTATAGACGGTTGCTATCTCTTTCGTCTACCGTTTGCTTGATGACGAAAAATATGGCACAGAGCGCACAACGTTTGTTCATGATTTTCAGCTTTTATTTGCCATTATTTTTCACTTTTTTGTTAAATGTCATTCAAAAGCGTGTTATTCAGTTATTTAATTAAAATTTTAAACTAAAAATAATAACCATTATATTTCTATTGAAATTATTTAATCCTGTCGACCCTAATTAAGATAATGGGATGAACCTATGATGTTATTTAATCATCCTTCAATCTAGTTAATTGAATATTTTTTTCAATAAAATCGGTCCTCTTATATTACTTTTAACTTCAAATATCTTAGTTAAGATCTGCTATACGGGTGTCATAAGAGGTGACTAATAGTATAGGGTCACCAACGATACTTTATTTCTACCATCTTTTTCTCTATCAACTTTCAAATGTGGCTCTGGAGTTTCTAGGTCTGAAGCTCTGGCGACCAATTATTGGGACTTATGGCCGTGAGTCTATGTATGTATCTCTTTCATAATACACCCGAGCCTATCGCACTCTCAGAACGAAAGAGGCTCAAGTCCAAAAATAGTGATATTGAGTTACAATCATAGAGAGGCATAAAAAAGTATGCTCTAAAACAAAGGCACTTATAGGGGCGAAAAATTCGCAATCTTGTTTTTTTAACGATAAGCGCCTTTGTTTTACTATTCATCGGATAGAGCATACTTTTTTATGTCTCTCTATGATTGTAACTCAATATCACTATTTTTGGACTTGAGCCTCTTTCATTCTGAGAGTGCGCTATGATGAAACTACAAACGTATTGCCCCTGGTGTAATAAACTAACAGCTCGAGCTATTTCCAAGACATTCGCCTTAATCCATCGTCGATTCAGAGATACCAAATGCCATAATAATAATTCCTTAAACCAGAGTCACTCCAAAATCCCTTTGATCGGTTCACATTAGTATGCATCTCATTTTAATAACGCGGGCTTTGATTACACGATCATTTATTAGCAGTGAAATGCTCAAGTAATAAAATATACATACATATACACAGGTCTATAAATATCTAGAAGGGGTTGACAGAATTAAGGAAGTAGGAACTTCTCAGCCGTGTAGTATCGGCTTAGAATAGCACTACCCCATTTCTTCCGGTGGGTGTACGTAAGAGGCGACTAACGGTATTGGGGCTTTTTAAGGGATTTTTGGGCGATGCGGTTGGAGACCCATCACCAACAACCTTTATTCTACCATCTTTTTCCCACCCAACTTCCAAAAGTGGCTGTAAAATTTCTAATTTCTTACCTCTGGCTACCCCTTTTAGGGATTTATAGCCGTGAGTATATGTATGTATGTATGAATTTCTCAGCCACTTTTGGAAGTAGAAAGGGGAAAAGATAAAATAAAGATTGTTGGTAATGGGTCTCCGACGCCGCCGACATCGCCCATCAAAGACTTGAAAATAGTTGAATACTTAAGGTTTCAGCTGGAATGATGGCTGAATGCGTTTATGCTTTTCTAAGCCAATTCTACACAGTTTTTAAACTTATACGTAGAAATTTAAGTACTTATTTATTTTTAGTTTGTCTTTACCTGCTGCAAAAAGTCAAAAAATATATTATTTATATCTTTTTTTGCTCTTTTCCGTGATATTTTTTGCAGTCAGGTTTTTTCTTTCTATATAAAAACGTATCTGTATAGTCGTTTTTGTTTCGTCATAATTCACTATAAGTTTTTACACTATCTTTACTGTTTTATGCTACGTGAAAGAAAAGTATGTAAGAAATTTGAAGTCTTTCAGTCTGTCTGCCTCTAGAAAATAATGGCGCGATAGTCACATTAAATAATAACATAACATAACATAAACGTTCACGCCGAATATCCCCGAAGGGGTTGGCAGAGGTACTAATACTTCTGAACATCACGTGACCTTGTCACCTGGTGTTCAGAGTACCCACGTTTTGCATGGACAGTGTACTCACGTTATAGGGGGCAGGCCTATCGCCGTTTTGTACGAATACACTGTCACATGACTAAGTACAACTCAGCCATGTGGGTTTACTCACGATGTTTTCCCTCACCGTTAACAACCATGATAAATTAACCACACATAATTGTCTTTAGAAAAGACAAATTGGTGTAGGCCCGACCCAGGATAGCCTCTAGAAATATCAGCAGTATATAAGAATACAAAAATTGATATAGTTAAAACAGCCACATTACTAGGAATAGATCTTGACACAAATTTAACCTGGCGACCGTATATAATTAAACTAAAAAATAAATTATCGTCTTTTCTTTACGCTCTTCATCAATTGATACGCGTCACAGACTTCCAAGTCGCACTGGCAGCCTATTATGCATACGCATACTCTAGATTATCATACGGCGTAATAATATGGGGTAATAGTACTGATATAGGCGATATTTTTGTGTTACAAAAAAAATGTATACGAAGTCTTACGAATATTGACCAAATGACATCATGCCGACCATTTTTTATTAAACATAATACATTAACACTAACTTCAATTTACATATTAGAAAGCTGTAAATTTGTTAGAAAAAATAATGAATTTTACTCTTCAATACAAAAGAATGAAAGAAATGACCGTTATTTAAATCAACTACAAATACCTTTCACCACAATGAAATTAGTATCGTGTAGTCCCCACCACATGCTAATAAAAATCTATAATCACATACCAAATGACATAAAAGATATAAAAAAACTTAATTTATTTATTATGACTTTAAAAAAACATCTTATCATTAAATGTTACTACAATATTAAGGAGTTTTTTGATGACCAGAACAATAAATAGAATGCCTCGATTACTCTACAACTAGTCTACCACCAAACGATGTTTGCCGTGCCCTTACAGGGCGTCACCTGTACTTATACTGTATTATTATTTGTAACATCTCATGAACTTGTGACATGCAAATAAATTGAATTGAATTGAATTGAATTGAAGATTTGAACACTAGTCGTTTGCACGATAACCGAGTGTTCTACCCACTGGGCTATCACGGTTGCACATTAAATAACAAAATGCGTATTTTATAAAAGATATCTAAATAAAACAAAACTCAATTCGAAATTATACTCAGAACCAATAAAGTGACATTAAAATGAGAAAACGTGGATAATTTCATTTGACAAATGAATGTAAGTAGGCAAGTAAAAATTGTATTAAGTTAATAATGTTCTCATTTATGAAGTCTGCTTAGCATGATGGGGTGAGGATAAGGGATGAGGGAGGAGGTGGAAACGAGAAACGATACAAAATAAATGATAAATGAAATTACAGTTACCTCTGTTTGTGAAGTCAGCGAGATGGGAAATGTCATTTACTTTTTATTTTGGCTTTCAGTTTTTTGTATTGCGGCTTATTGATAAAAGATTCACTTTTTTATGAAGTTTTATTAGTGAATAGTGTAAGTTTATGTATGTATTTATATTTATTATTATTTTCGTGGAGTCACAAGCTCAATTTAATTTTATAATATACTAGCTGACCCGGCAAACGGTGTTTTGCCATGTAAATTATTTCTAGGGAATTTTGAATCTATAAAATACAAATCAAATTTTAGGGGTACATACATACATGCATATACTCACGCCATTATTTCCCCTTGGGGTAGGCAGAGACTATTGATTGCCACTTCGTACGATCCCGGCAAACCACTCTAGCTTCGTTCACAACCATCAATCTTTTTATACATGCTCTTTTTATCTTCATACTTCGGGCGCCGGCCTTTTTCAACACACACAATATTTAAGTGTGTATAACATTTATCACTTAGGGGTATAGTTATATAGTAAGTTAAGTCTAAGCCTACACTACACGGTAAAACTAAAGAAAGACAAAAAGAGCAAAAAAATTACATACATACATATACTCACGGCTATAAATCCCTTGAAGGGGTAGCCAGAGCTAACGAATCAGAAATTCCTCAGCCACTTTTGGAAGTTGATTGGGGAAAAGATGGTAATAATAAATGTTTTTGGTGACGGGTCTCCAACCACATCGCCCAAAAATCACTTAATAAGCCCCTATACCCTTAGTCGCCTCTTACGATCACCCACGGGTCGAAATGGGGTAGTGTTATTCTAAGCCGACACTACACGGCAAAAAAAGCAATACCCTCCTTAAAAATCTGCGCAAACATAATCAAATTAAAATCAACTCGTATACACCCCGGGGATCCAAAGAAGCAAAAAATTAATGGTAATTTAAATCACAAACCAGAAAAGCGGTATTTTGTAAATTAAATAATAAATCAAAGTTGCCAGCCCAAAAGCCCTTATCATCTCAGAACCTTCTGTAATAAAAGCCCGTACAATATAACACAACCAATTTTAATCGCGGTACGATCTGATACGAGTATAATACTAAAAGGTTTACGGGCTTGTATAATTTGTTGGGTTACTAAGAGTTGTTGGGAATACCAAGTATTTATAATAAATATTAAGTATTTGAGTAGAGTATTTATGCGTGTAAATGAAAATAGGGTCAATATGAAATTATGTTAGTAACTTTGAAAATTAGTGATAGTGACATACATACATACATACATATACTCACGGCTACAAATCCCTTAACGGGGTAGCCAGAGCTTTGGAATGAGAAATTCCTCAGCCACTTTTGGAAGTTGCGTGGGGAAAGATGGTAAAATAAAGGTTGTTGATGATTGGTCTCCAATCGCATCGCCCAAAAATCCCTTAAAAAGCCCCAATTCCGTTTGTCGCCTCTTAAGTACACCCACCGGAAGAAATGGGGTAGTGTTATTCTAAGCCGACACTATACAGCACTGATAGTGACAGTCTTTCAGAAAAAAAATACACAGGTCTGTTTTCAGAAAATTTATTAAAATCGTAACTGTAATGTGCAATCACGAAACTCTTAGAAAATACTATTATTGCAATCGTGATTGATGATTTAAACTGATCGTCATCATCATTAGCCAAAAGACGTCCATTGCTGGATATAAAACACATTAACTTATTTCTTTTCCCATAAATAAATAAATAATAGATTTTATTTGTCTTTTTACACATACAACAAAAAAATCTATATAACAATACAGTAAAAAGAAGTTAAAAAAGAAGAACTAATTAAATAACAATAAAAAAAAGACAAAATGGTTACGAGCTCCTTATATACCTTATTTCTAATGCATTTCAAGTTTGCTATCCCAATCATAATCAATCAGACCTATCTAACGGACGTCATGGGAAAGGTAATGTTGAAATTATATGATTTATGACTGCGAGTCATTGTTTGGTTATTAGTAAATTTACTTATATAAGGAGTAAACATTACGTATTTTAGTTAATTTATTTTAAAAAGTATTTTGAAAGAAGAGAATAACGAATAGTATGGTTTGGTAAAAAACGTGGAAGGTATAGAAAAGAAATAGAAAAATTATATAATAACATAACATAACATAAATAAAAACTTTGATTCCATACTGCCTCTTGTACAACTAAAACACGATTTTTATAAGAGTGACTATCAAGCGATAAAGGATCACCTTTATACAATCGATTGGCACCAAGAACTTTCCACTTACGATGCTATAACAGCAACAGAGAAGTTTTATAAAATAATTAACGAAACTATTAGCAAGCACGTGCCCGTCAAGAAAATTCGTAATTCACAATATCCCCCATGGTTCTCTAACGCCTTAAGGTCTACGTTAACACGTAAATACAAGATTTGGCGTCGTTGGAATACATACCACAATTTAGCTGATTATGGTGAGTTTTCTTTACTGCGAAAAAGGAGTAAAATGTTGCTTAAATGTTGTTTCCGGACCTATATGAGCTCTACTGAAAGTAATATTCATAAAAACCCTAAATCTTTCTGGAAGTATATATCATCTATTAAAAAAAACGACTCTAGCTACCCAAGCACAATGACCTTTGGAAATACAACTTCAAGTGACCCTGCTATCATAGTTAGCATGTTTAATAATTACTTTAGCTCAGTATTTGAACCATCATCTGATTTTACAACATTGGATTTGGCTTCCCTCCCTTCAAATTCAAGTTCCCCTAACATACATCTACTGCAGTTTTCTGAAACTCAAATAGAAAGAAAACTAAAATACCTTGATGCTAGTAAAGGGCCCGGCCCAGACAAAATACACCCAATTTTCCTTAAAAATCTAGCACATGAATTATCAATGCCTCTATGTTTCCTTTTTAATAAATGCATGGCTGAAGGTATATTTCCTGATCAATGGAAACTGGCTCATATAGTTCCATTACATAAATCGGGCAATAGAAGCCTCATTACTAATTACCGGCCGATTTCAATTTTGTCTACTGTACCAAAAGTATTAGAATCCCTTGTACATCAAAACCTTATATTAAACTTAAAACCCCACATAGTGAAGGAACAACACGGTTTTTTGAGAGGCCGTTCAACTGTGACAAACTTGATAGTATACTCCGATTACATTTTCCGTCACATGGATAAAAAAATACAAATAGACGCTGTATACTCCGATTTTTTAAAAGCCTTCGACAAAATAGACCACATCATGCTATTCCTTAGATTAGCTTATAATGGTATCAAGGGAGACTTTTTAAGGTGGTTCGTTTCTTACTTGACTAATCGATATCAGGTGGTGAGGGTAGATGGTCACCTTTCAGAGAAGAGGCTGGTCACCTCTGGTGTGATACAGGGTTCTATCCTTGGCCCATTGTTGTATTTACTATTTGTGAACGAAATTGTAAGGTGTTTTGAAAATAGCAGAGTCTTATTATTTGCAGATGACCTTAAAATATTCATGCCTATCAAAACTATAAACGACACCCAACTTCTTCAGGCCGATCTGGACCGTTTTGGTCGTTTTTGTAAAGAAAATAATTTATACCTAGCACACAACAAATGTAAACAAATAACATTCACCAAAAACCGGAACAAAATTTTGCTCAACTACCATATTGATAACTGTCCCTTAGAGAGGGTATCACAAATTCGGGACTTAGGAATTATTTTTGACGAAAGCTTGAGTTTTGATGCCCACGTAGAGGCTATCTGTACCAAGGCCTATCAAATGCTAGGATTTATTTTGCGTGCTGGAAGACATTTCAAAAGAAAATCATCAATGGTTTGTTTATACAAATCTTTGGTGAGGTCTCAGTTGGAATATGCCAGCGTGATTTGGAATCCCTACTATTCAAAGTACTCCAATAAGATAGAATCCATACAGAAAAAAGCCCTTAAAGCCATACACTACAAATTTCATCATTCAAAAGAAAGAAAAGAAAAGAAAGACAGAATGTCTTACACTAATCTACTTAAAAAATACAACCTACAATCACTGACAGACAGACGACAACTTATTGACCAAATGACGCTCCATAACATATGTTTTAACCATTACGATTGCATTCCCCTGTCCAACGAAATAGGCTACCGCGTCCCGCGTCGGCCCGACAGCCGGCTGCCGCACACAGCCGTGTTCGCGGTAGAGCCCGTCCGCACGGTGGCTGGCGAGCGCGCCCCTCTTCGTAGGATTTGTGAATCACACAATAAAAACTACAGCTCTATAGACATATTTAATTCGTCTAAACTCCAGCTCAAGCGAAGCATACTGATAAAAGATACCATTAAATGATCAATTTTAGTATATGACACACACACACATACATCCATACACACACACCCACACACATGCAAACACACACACACACACACAAACACACACACACACATGCATAAACTTGTATAAACACAATCCCATTTAATAGATGTATTAGTTATAAGCTTTATAATGTTTAAATGCTGATTATATATTTTATACAAAGTTCAGTTTCATATAAGTTTTTAAAATATGTTTATTATGATAAGATAAATAGAATAATAATAGAAATGTAAATATTCTGTGATGAACAGTTCTGGATACAGACTGATTTCACCATGTAATTTAATTAGAAATAATGTATTTAGTCTGTGTCTGTTGTTTGTCCAAAATAAATAAATAATAAATAAATAAATAATAAAATAATAACATAAACGGTCACGCCGAATATCCTCGAAGGGGTTGGCAGAGGTACTAATACTTCTGAACATCACGTGACTTTGTCACCTGGTGTTCAGAGTACCCACGTTTTGCATGGACAGTGTACTCACGTGATAGGGGGCAGGCCTATCGCCGTTTTGTACGAATACACTGTCACATGACTAAGTACAACTCAGCCACGTGGGTTTCCTCACGATGTTTTCCCTCACCGTTTACAACCGTGATATGTTAACCACATATATGTCTTTAAAATAGACAAATTGGTGTAGGCCTGACCCGGGATTTGAACACTAGTCGCTTGTACGTTAACCGGTGTTCTACCCATTGAGCTATCACGTCGTATTTTAAAAAGTATTTTGAAAGAAGAGAATAACGAATAAGATTGGTAAAAAACGTGGACGGTATAGGATGAAATAGAAAAATTGTATAAGTGGTACAAATCTACAAACTCAATGGAGGCCTTGATGTTTAACGCTCCCAAGTATTGCTTGACCCTTGATTGGCTAGATAATAATAGGGTGCTTTATATGAACATTTTATACTCCTAAAAACGTTTCCACTTACGAATGTTAATACAGGCATCTACCAAACTTTATTACTACCCTCTCTCCTTGAACCCTGATGCTCTACATCCCTAATCACCAGTATCTAATCAAACAAAACAACAAGACAATGAATAAAATCTATAACGATAAAAAAAAACAACTTAATGACAGCTGCAACTAATTGGCATACACAACACAGCTGACTACACTTCAATCCATCTACGGCCATAGCTTATCTTCCAAAATTACGCTCCCCTTACGAAAATTTCTTCCATCCCTTCTTAAACCCCGTAGCTTCACATCCCTAATCACCCATAATGGTAATCAAACAAGCCTCCACGACATTAATCATCAGTTGTTCAGCGCACAATTGGTCCATACACAAACGTAACGTCAACCAATGATTGATGGATTGAACCGAAGTTATTATCATTCAATCAATACTCACATCGCCGCTTGTGGTGCACGACGAGGAAAAATGAACAAAAAATGTTGTGTTTGATGTGGATTGATGAATAAGATTGTCACTCGAATTTTGTTAATGGTCTTTGTTTGATTACTTAAAAAAATTAATTTTCTAATGGTTTAATATGGTAGATTCAAGGAATATATAATATTACATAAACATAACATAAACGTTTACGCCGTTTATCCCCGAAGGGGTTGGCAGAGGTACCAATACTTCTGAACTCAAATGGCAGAGCCATCTAGTGTCCAGAGAAGGTGCCCACGTTTTGCTTAGACAGTGTACTCACGTGATAGGGGGCAGGCCTATCGCCGTTTTGTACGAATACACTGTCACATGACTAAGTACAACTCAGCCATGTGGGTTTCCTCACGATGTTTTCCCTCACCGTTAACAACCATGATAAATTAACCACACATATGACTTTAGAAAAGAGAAATTGGTGCAGGCCCGACCCAGGATTGGAACTCACGCCCTTCTGTTTTCGGGCGGGTGTTCTACCCACTGGACTATCATGTCGTATATAATATTACCTGTTATAATAACACTAACACTTTCTTTCTACTTACGTTTTGCTAGAATGCACTTCCACATAATTAATTATATGGGTTTCGTCACGATTTTTTTCCTCTCTTTTAACAACTTTCATGGATCAGTGAAACATATGAATTAAGAGAAGACACATTGGTATTGAATCGTTGTTTCCAGCATTAGAAGCTGTGTTCTTCCCAGTCTTCCCAATGAGTTAACAAGGTCATGATTGCGATCATTTCAGGTGATATAATTTTGTTGTATATTAAATAAAGCTATACGCCTTAAATATAGCCGTGAGTGAATTCATTTATGTATAAATTCCAAGAAAAAATAGCTAATGTATCAGAATTTAAAACAGTCTCATAAACCTTTGAATGGTGAGTAGGAAAAACATGAATAAATGAAAGAAAACTGGTATCAAAAGAAGTAGAAAAAATCACACAACGAATAAAAATATAACATTCATCTTCAAATTTCAAAACTGGGAAAATCATTCGATATTAGAACACAGGAGTGAAAACGTGGCGTTTTTAAATCTGTGTACACCAGTGAAGATTGAACAAGAGTGACTTGCACGCTCAGTGTAAAAAAAGAAATATTAAAACGAAACATTTCAATTAGACTTACATTTTCTTGAACGAATATATTTGCAGCATTTGCTGAATATTTTTTAAACATTTTCACTTATTATGATTATTTGTTTTGCTTTAATATAGAATCTTGAATTAGGGAATTATATTTGTACAGTTGCTTTTATGAAAATTATTAAGTTCATTTATTAAGGGGGTTATTAAGTAATTGTAAGACAGATAGAAAAAGGAATGTTGAGATGGTTTGGGCGAATAGAGAGTATGGATGATAGGAAATTGGTAAAAGGGATCAATAGAGCCAATATCAGTCATTCTTCACACGATCACATAACCTTACATTAAAAACTTTTCTGAAGGACCTCATTTCTACTGCATTCACTCTGCTTTCATGCTTCTTCTGCCACACTCAACATTCACTGCCATACATAAGCGTATTAACAAGAACAGCATCATGCACAGCCATTCAGGCCCTTTCGGACATCGATTGGCTAGACATTAGACTATCCAGTGCTCCACTAATCGTTTTACCCTTTTTCACTCTTCTCTCGATATCTTCAACACACTTTCCATCCCTAGTAAACATACTTCCCAGATATACAAACTTATTTACTTGTTCCACTCTCTTACCATTAATCTCAATCACGCATTCGGTCATATTCTCCTCTCTTTAAAAGCCCTTATACCCGTAGTTGCCTCTTACGTTCACCAACGCTAAGAAATGAGGTAGTGATATTCTTAGCCGACACTACACAACTATCAAGTGTGATGTCAAAAACCGCCTATACTGTGGAAATATATCAAAATATGACAAAAATTTCTATAAATATTTTTAAGACTATACAAGGTCATTCTCATCATGTGAAATCTATGACACACTAGTTCAGCGAAAACCCGTCAATAATTAAAAAAAAAACGTAATAATATTAAATAAAAACTTTACTAGCACCAAATGAGAACCTAACTCAGCATTTTGTTTAGTTTGAGTGCTATCCCGCATTTCTGTTTTTCAGTCAGTACTCCTTAAATAGTACTCAATGTTAAGTAACGTGAAGTGCCGGCTTACAATTTCAATACACCTTTCTACCCATGGGTGTCGTAAGAGGCGACTAAGATATATACTAAACGTAACATAATAACATAAACGTTCACGCCGAATATCCCCGAGGGGGTTGGCAGAGGTACTAATACTTCTGAACATCACGTGACTTTGTCATCTGGTGTTCAGAGTACCCACGTTTTGCATGGACAGTGTACTCACGTGATAGGGAGCAGGCCTATCGCCGTTTTGTACGAATACACTGTCACATGACTAAGTACAACTCAGCCATGTGGGTTTCCTCACGATGTTTTTCCTCACCGTTAACAACCATGATAAATTAACAACACATATGTCTTTAGAAAAGACAAATTGGTGTAGGCCCGACCCTGGATTTGAACACTAGTCGCTTGCACGATAACCGAGTGTTCTACCCACTGGGTACTAGACTATACACTGATATATACTAGACTAGGATATTAGGCTTCTTTAAGTGGTTTTTGGGCGATGTGTTTCGAGACCCATCACCAAAGACAATTTATTTCTGCCATCGTGTCCCCTATCGAGTTCCAAATGTGGCTGAAGAGTTTCTAGCTCTAAAGTTCTCGTTACTCTGAGGAGTTGTATTAGTATTTTATTTATTTATTTATTATTTGAACACTTTGTTGCATATAGAATAGATATAATGTTTTTACAAAAGTACAGAACATTAAAACTTCAGTATATGGAATTTAATTAAACATTCTTTACGTGTGAGTTTCAGACGAGGCGACGAAGTGTAATTGGGCTAAATAAGTGATTTTTCTGCGATGTGTTTGAAGATAATGTCTTTTCTTCATATGATCATGATTGCTTGCCATTTATGCTATGAAATTGGTAATGTGTCATGATGATAACTAGTACATTTAATTAATTTCATCCATTTGTAAAAAGGTACTTTTACAAATGTATACAACAAGTATGTAAAACGTTTCTTGACTAGATAGAAAACGTTCTTATAAAGGCGGGGGTCCGAAGTGAGAAGAATAAAAGAGTATGTATGAGAAGGATAATGAATGTAAAGGAAGCAAAAGAGGTTTGTCAAGATCGTACTAAGTGGCGATCGATAGTCTCTGCCTACCCCAATGGGAATAATGGGCGTGAGTATAAATAAGTAAGTAAGTAGCAAAATGAAAAGTTTGTAATATTAGGTTATGTGACCAAGTGAGAAACTGAAGAGAATGAAATTGTAAAAAATATAGAAACAGATAAAATGGTTTGGGCACATAAAGAGGATAGATGACATCAAATTGGTAAGAGAGATTTATAGAGCCAATGTGGAAGGTAATATGAAGACGTGAATATATGTATGTATTTAGTATAGAGCGATACATACTTGACAACATTGCGTCCATAAGTTTATAGTCCATGCTTTCGGATAGTAAAGCAACGTTCATATCTGACTCAATGGCATCATAAAAAGATGTTTATGTGTTAAGTTGTAAACCATACTAAACGATCGAGCTTTACTATATATCGCGTGTAAATATGAAATGATGTCACTAAAATCTCAATGTCTACAGATTTTATTGAGATGTTATATTCGGGAAGTAAATGTTGGCTACCGATCAATCGAAAATATATATAAGTTTAAAGAATGCTTAAATTAGCCCTACCCCATTGATTTTCATGGGCGATTGTAAGAGACGACTAAGAGTGTCGGGGCTATAAAAGTGATTTTTGGACGATGCGATTGGAAACCCATCCCCAAAAATATTTAACTAGCTTTTTGCCCGCGACTAGGTCCGCGTGGACTAAATTTTTTGCATCCGGTTTACATCCAAAGTACCAGAATACTATCTTAACTTCTGTTTTTTTTATATTTATAATCTCGCGGGCGTTGTAAAAGATATAAAAAACATTGAGGATGAAGGAGATGAAGATTTTGTAAGTATTATTGGGCGATGCAAATGGAGAAACATTTGACTACCTTCTCCCCATTCAACTTCCAAAAGTGGATAAAGTATAATTATGTACCTGCTATTATTGCAGCTACCATTTTTTGGGATTTATAGCCGTTAGTATACACTCATGAATTATTGTTAGATGAATTTCATATATTCCTTTTCGTAGTGGTTATATCAGAAATGTCAAACATCTGTATGCTATATTTCAATCCCTTAGGGTGAGTTCCCAAAAACCTTGAATTGTTCATAAGGATCATGAAACACGTCCCCGAGATTCGAACCTGGGTCTTTCGTTCGATTAGAAAGAATCAAATGGTATACCACTACGCCACGAAGACGTTAGTGTTGCCTTAAAATTTTTGACAAGCTATATATCTAGTAGTCATACTATTGACAAACATTTAAAAGGACATTTATTTTGATGAAAATGGATGAAACACTTATTTTTTCCAAAAAGACTATTAACGAAGAGTATGATAAAGTCGTTCGATGAAAAATGAATAGTGTTAATATAAGAAGCCATATAAAAGTTATGTTTTTCTGATGCTCCTGTGGGAACCCTTGCAAGATCCGGGATAAATGATATCTTATGTGTTGGCCAGGATTATAAGCTACATTCATACCAAATTTGATCAAAATCCGCTTGGTAGCATTAACGTGATGACCGGACATACAGACATAAGAATTTGGCTTCAGTATCGAAAATTAAACATATTCCACCGGTTTTATTTTTTTTTCTTCAATGTACAGTTTTGACCTTGGTACAGTCTTATTATACATACATACATACATACATATACTCACTACTATGAATCCCTTAACAGGGTAGCCAGAGCTTTGGAATGAGAAATTCCTCAGCCACTTTTAGAAGTTGTTGAGTGGACTTATTATAGTATAGATAGATATTTTCCCCACTTAACTTCCAAGAGTGGCTGAAGAATTTTCTGATTCAGAAGCTCTGGATACCTCTGTTAGTGATTTATAGCCGTAAGAATATGTGTGTTTGCATGTTTGTTTAAAGAAATATTCCATAAATGTATTTGATTTAATGTTCTTGGTACAGAAGAAGGCCAGCTGAGCCAAGAGATTGCGGGTTCAAATCCTACTAAGTAAAATTCAATAACAATTATCGTTCCACCCCTAATTTCAAAAAACTATATTTTTCAATTAATATCATGTTTGATTAAGTTTTCTTACATACGTATATACTCACGGCTATAAATCCCTAGAAGGGGTAGCCAGAGCTAAGAAATAAGAAATTCCTCAGCCACTTTCGGAAAATTGAGTGGGGAAAAGATGTTACAATAAAAGTGATGGGTCTCCAACCGCATCGCCAAAAAATCCCTTAAAAGTCCCAATACCGTTAGTCGCCTCTTACGTACACGCATCGGAATAAATGGGGTAGTGCTATTCTAAGCCGACACTACACGGCATTAAGTTTTCTTACAGCAAAAAAACGGCAAGAAAGAAATTTGAATATATTTTTTAATTTTAAGATGGTCTTCAACAGATAGAAAAACAAATAAAAGAACATCTTTTCCTAATCAAGTTAAATTTAGTAATAATATATTATAGAATAGAATAGAATAGAAAACTCTTTATTGTACAGTCGCCATCAGATATATCAGAGCGGCCGAGGTACTCAAATATATCTGAGCAGCAATAAATTTCAATAAATTCTTTACGGTAAATAAAGTCAAAAAGCTCTGAACATCCAATTCGCCACAAATATATGAGCAGTGGTTTTTCAATTAAATCTGAACATCTAAAGAGACAATAATATCTGAAAGAACAACTCGTCAAATTTATCTGCTCAGACTGGGTGATCATAAATATCTGAACATTTAAGGAAAATATACCTTAAAGCACTAAGCATACAGTTTAAAATTCTTAATCGTACTACGCTAGAATACATTTTCTACACAACAACCATTTGGTTTTATCAATGTCAAAACTAATAAAAAGAGTCTTCTGCTAAGAGGTATGCCCCACTGGTTGTACGGTCCCAACTAGTTGTACGGTTAGTATATTATTAGAAAAAAAATACTAAGTCGTTCCCCACTGACCAACTCCATTTTTTGAGAGAAACAGGTAAGTACATGGTGTTAATAGAGGAAAGGGTTTGTAGTTGAATAATTTTCACCGGTACAAAAACATCAAGAGGTAAAATAACTTAGAATTTTTGAAACATGTATGCCATTTTTTACATTGTATGTACCAGGGTAGCATAAATATAAATACAGCTTTAATAAAATAAAAGGATAAACTAGTTTTTGCAAAATTGAACTTTTTCCTGCTGTTTTCTGTAACGTATTATACGTATTCATATATATAATTATATCGTAATATATAGCAATATATTAAATAAGGACATACATACATACATACATATACTCACGGCTATAAATCCCTAAAAGGGGTAGCCAGAGCTGAGAAATAATAAATTCCTCAGCCATTTTTGGAAGTTGAGTGGGGAAAAGATGGTAGAAATAAAGGTTGTTGGTGATGGGTCTCCAACCGCATCGCCCAAAAATCCCTTAAAAAGCCCCAAGTCCGTTAGTCGCCTTTTACGTACACCCACCGGAAGAAATGGGGTAGTGCTATTCTAAGCCGACACTACACAGCAATGATTTCTATAAATAAATATAAATGAGGACAATAAATCTAATAATTAAAATAGAAAAAAAAGAACATGAATTCTTGATAAAAATAAACACAAGTTAGGATTTGAACCCTGACGCAACGGATTACAATTATGATTTCTATTCACTAAACCGCTAGGCCATGGTGACTGACACGAAAGTGGATGAAATATTGCAAAGCATTCTATATATAATTACAGGTCTACATGATCTTAAACCAAAGTTTTCAATGCAAATATATGGTAAAAAATATCTTGTGTCATCATCATAGTAATACAATTACTGTAAAGTTTACAATTGGGCAAAAATAACAAATACGTGATTTTTTATCTATTTTAATAAGGCTAGTATGGGATCCGCCATACTAATGTCACGGACACACATTCATTTACGCACACCGTTGTACTTTTTTTTGGTCTCGCCTGTCGTATTTGTATTGCCAATCTATATACGTAATTATAGTATAATAAATCTGCGAATCTATATATATAAAAGAAAGTTGTGTTTGTAACACTATTTATAACACAAGAATGGATGAACCGATTCGGCTAAAAACTGTTAGAGAGGTAGCTTAGAACCAGGAAAAGGACATAGGATATACTAGTGGATTGGCCTAGCTTCGCACGGGTAGCGTAGTCTTAAAAATATCTGAGGTTTCTTCAATCGCTGCTCAACCTTTGTGAAATTTAAAACCACTTATAGCACTCCTGAATAGTTTAGCTTTGTGATTATGAAAGCGCTTTAATGAACGGTTCAGTATCTCCGACAACAAACCCATGCAAACAAAGAATCAGAATTACAAACTTTGCATACATCATACATATACTCACGGCTATCTTTTGCCCGCGCAACCATTACTAAAAAATAACAAGGGTCAACACGAATTTTGAGTCTGCGTTCTGTACCTTTGATTTTGATTACTTATGCCTAACTAATTAAAGAAAAAATATTTTTATCTATTAAAGTTTGCTTTTGTAGTTACTACAATGAAATTTATTTTTTATGAAAGAGCTCTATTTTTTAATTTCAATTATTACATGTAAAAGGGAAACAGTTTTCAATACACATTTTTTTATTGACTTTAATTATACAAGACGGCATATATAAACCCACAAATACAAATACGATTTAAAATGAACAGACTTGGTATTTCTTCTGTGTAAGTTGAAACTTTTTCGTATGAGCCCCCAAATGTAGTCACCCATCATGTTTTCATTATATTGTCCTTGATAACGCTTTTCAAAGTTCATTACATCTTGGTGGAAACGTTCCCCTTGCTCTTCCGAATATGCACCTAAGTTGTCTTTAAAGTTATCCAAATGAGCATGTATCATGTGGACTTTCAATGACATTCTGCAACCCATAACTTTGAAGTTGTGAAGCATATCAGTAATAAGCTCCGTGTAATTCTCTGCCCTTCTGTTGCCAAGAAAACCATTAAACACTGCTTTAAGGCTGAGCCACGCTTGTTTTTCGTGGGTACTGAGGAGCTGTAGGAATTGTTCACTGGCCATTATTTTCTTTATTTGTGGACCAATGAAAATACCAGCTTTAATTTTAGCCTCTGACAATTTCGGGAAAAATGATTTTAAATATTGAAAGGCCTCAGAGTCTTGACGCAGAGCCTTTTCGAACTGCTTCATCAGACCTAATTTAATGTGCAATGGAGGCATTAAAATATGATCAGGCTTCACAATCGGTTCATTTTTGACATTATGTTGTCCTATTTGAAACTCGCTCCGTTGTGGCCATGAGTGCTGCTGGTAGTGAAGTGCATCGGCTCTACTGTCCCATAAACAAATGTAACACGGATATTTAGTGTACCCGCCTTGAATTCCTATCAGAAATCCAACCATTTTGAAATCTCCTATCATTGGACAGGCGTACTCTTCATATTTTAAAACTTTTGTGTAAAGGTACAAAAGCAAACTTTATTTATTATAAATAGAGTTTCTGCTTCTTTTTCGATGTATACAATCAGAGAATATTCACTAAATAACAGACTCAAAGAAAAATATTTTTTTTGTTTACTTGTGAATCCAGCATGATTCAGTATTCATGTGCGACGACAGGACGCGATGGCTTATTTCATGTATAAGTTTGGTGTTTCTATACCGATTTCTATGATTCTTTTTTTATTGAATAGGTAATAATGTAAACTTTTTTAAATAAGAGATCAATAAGAGAACTATAAATGTTAGAGTTAACAAATATAATCAGGATGCACTGAACTGCTAAGCTATCAGGAGTTACACGTGTTATTGTGAGTCAACCATAAAAGATAGATATATGCTATTGAAGGATATATTTTAGTTAATTTCATGGCAAATATTTCCGTGATACATGATTTCTATGTAACTGTAACCATTAACGCTGCACACGCGACGGAGGCTTAAAAAATGGAGTAACTTCTCCCGTTTTACCAAAATTCCCCTTCACTACTCTGCTAAAAAGTATACAATAACCTGCCTAGGAGTATGAAGAATAATTGTGCCAAGTTTCGTAAAAATCCGTCAGGTAGTTTTTGTTTCCATAAGGAACATGCAAACCGACAGACAGACAGACAAAAAATTTACTGAATGCCTTTTTGGCATCAGTATCGATCACTAATTACCCCCTGATAGTTATTTTGAAAATATATTTAATGTACAGAATTGACCTCTCTACAGATTTATTATTTATTTATTTACACAAGGAAAACAAACAGCTGTGATACTTAAAATTAGGATACACTTTTAACACACATTAGCCTAATAGTTATCACCAATAAAATATGGAACCTTAGTCCTTCTCAAATTTGACAAATTAAAGGTTAACGGGGAATTATAAAACGAGCGAACAAAAAAAAACTTTGCGACTGATGATTACATACTGTTTTAATAACTTGAGCGGCATGAATTTGAGTAAGCGAAAACTTAACTAAACTGACGACGAATATTAATTTATAATAAAATCCAGAACGAGCTTACAAAAAGTGGATTGTGATAAATCCATTTCAGATATTAAAATTTTATCCGAGCGACTTCATTACTAAGTGAGCGACTTCGTGAATTCTGAATGTATTTGGTCGCGAAATTACACACGTGCCACTGAAGATGGTCAAAAAAGGTTCTTAGGTCACATTTAGTTAGGTTAGGTTAGGTTAGATTATGTATAAAACGAGCGAGCGTAGCGCAGCGGAGCGAGCATCTAAATGCCTATATGCATACTTGCTTGCTTTTCAAAGTGGTTTTTGTATTCGAAACACTTCATTTAAGATAAAATGCCGCTCAGTATAAAAAAATACATATGCCAAATATTGAAAAAAATGCAGGACATAACGTTGACACTCAAACAAATATTAGGTCGCTCAAATATTATGAAGCTGCTCATTTTATATTTTAAGTAACTCAAATTAATGTTTGTAAGTTGCTGTTCTGTTGATTTCTCGTCACTCGCAGTCAGTCACTCACTTAGTAATTCTATAATAACCCAAATTAATTAATTTTGACACTTAGAACTGTAATTTACAGTCACTCGTTTTATTGCTACCCAATGTTAACTAGGTATTAATAGTAAATGTAAAAATATATATATACCAATAAAAGAAACATAAACATACTTTACATTATAAGTATAGATATCATCATGCTAAATATCGTAGGGAGTAAGCAGTATAAAAACTTTACACCATCCGTGTGAAGCCGGGGCGGACCACTAGTATTTGATAAAATACATGCAGTGAATTATATGCAATGACAGTTATGTTATCGTTTTTGTAAATTGACAAATATTTTATTCAAATGTGTTTCTTGTTACAAGACTGTAAAGTTGATTTACGCAGATTTCTATTTTGTATACCTACTCATTTTGATACGATTACATTTAAACTGTATGCTTAGTGCTTTAAGGTATATTTTCCCTAAATGTTCAGATATTTATGATCACCCTGTCTGAGCAGATAACTTTGACGAGTTGTGCTTTCAGATATTATTGTCTCCTTGAGTGTTCAGATTTAATTGAAAAACCACTGCTCATATATTTGTGGCGAATTGGATGTTCAGATCTTATTGACCTTATTAACCGTAAAGAATTTATTGAAATTTATTGCTGCTCAGATATATTTGAGTACCTCGGCCGCTCCGATATATCTGATGGCGACTGTACATCAAATATGGAAAAACAATTACAAATACACAGAATGAATTAACAAAAGTACAATTGGCGGTCTTATCACTAAAAGTGATCTCTTCCAGACAACCTTTGAATGGAGAGGTCAATAAATTAGAGTCATGTGAGATAGATGTACAACAACATGGTGAAACTGATAACTATGCGATAATCTGCACAAACAATACAACAATCCAGTCATACTTAAATCTAGTTACAAAATAATAAACTATTAACAAACATATAAATACTATGATACAATAAATTAAAACTTATAATACATATAAATATTATGATACATATTTTTATTTATATACTTAATATATATAATTTAATTTGCAACAGTATTATAGCGTTTCAGTGAGGTAGTGAGGTACTGAACTAAAACCATCTAAAGCCAATACGCTAGTTATAATGAATGACCTAACGGAATACTTAAATAGTCAAAGTTACGAACCTTTGTAGTTTGAGACCATGATATTGAATTTAGGTTAAAACATAATGTGAAGTCGAATTATGTATAAGACATTAAACAGCGGGTAAAACTAAGACTGTAGAGTCAGTGAGAGACAAGATTATTAATTAAACATTTATCTATACATGCATACATGTACATTGCTGTGTAGTGTCGACATAGAATAACACTACCCCATTTCTTCTGGTGGGTGTGCGTAAGAGGCGACTAACGGATTTGGAGCTTTTAAGGGATTTTTGGGCGATGTGGTTGGAGACCCATCACCGAAAACCTTTATTTTACCATCTTTTCCCCACTAAAATATCCAAACGTGGCTGAGGAATTTCCAACTCCTTAGCTCTGGCTACCCCTTCTAGGGATTTATAGCCGTGAGCATATGTATGTAGGTATGCATACATGTACTCACGGCCACAAATTTCAAAAAAGGGTAGTCAGAGCTTCAGAGCTAGAAACTCGTCAGCCACATTGTTGATAGGGGACAAGATGGTAGAAATAAAGTATCGTTGGTGATGGGTCTCCGAACGCATCGCCAAAAACCACTTAAAAAACCTCTATACCCTTAGTTGCCTCTTACGACACCCGTGGGTAGAAAGGGGTAGTGATATTCTAAGCTGGCACTACATGGCACTTTAAAGAAATATGATCTATTTATCATTTTATTGTGACAATTTATGTATTTAAAACAGTTTTTTTAAAGAAATATCAATGTTGACTTTAGGTGTTGCCTTAAAGAGAAAGCCTTTGGTAGAACTTTAATTTATAGTCGTAAATAATATTTAGTGAAGTTAGTAAATACTTATTTAGCCAAATATTTGCTTTTTCACCACGTGACACAAAATTTAAATTACGTTGCTGCTCTGGGTACAAATGACTAGAAACCATTTCTTATACCTGTCCGTGTGTACAACCTAAAATCTATCGTTTAAAATTAATATTAAATTTGGTCATTAATAATAATACATATAACCCTAATCTGACATCTACTTGACTAACGGTCCCCAAGTTTCACATTACAAAGCTCTATTAATGCACAAAGGCATTCCATTGGCTGGCAACGTCATACCTACGGGCTAGCCTTTGTGTTTCGTCCACTATCTACTTATATACTTACGTATATAGAAATACTGATGTCACATAAGACGACAAGTTAGAGAAGAACAATTCTTCAGGAATTTAGGAAATTCCAAAAATTAAATGTTGTAGCCGTATATTCGGGAAGGGGTTGGGAGAGGTGCTAATACTACTGAACATCACGCAACATTGTCACCTGGTGTTCAGAGTACCCACGGTTTTGCTTGAACAGTGCACTCACGTGATGGGGGCAGGCCTATTGCCTTTTTGTACGAATATACTTTCACATGACTAATTCAAATTTAGCCATGTGGGTTTCCTCACGTTTTTTCCCTCACCGTTAACAACCTTGATAAATTAACCACACATATGTTTTTAGGAAACACAAATTAGTGCAGTATTCTACCCATTGAACTATCACAGTTGCCTTTCTTTCAATCCATACATACATATACTCACGTCTATAATTCCCTAAACGGGGTAGCCAGAGCTTTGGGATGAGAAATTCCACGGCCATTTTTGGAAGTTAAGTGGGGAAAAGATGGTAATAATAAATGTTTTTGGTGACGGGTCTCCAACCACATCGCCCAAAAATCACTTGAAAAGCCCTTATACCCTAAGTCGCCTCTTACGATCACCCACGGATAGAAATGGGGTAGTGATTTTCTAAGCCGACATTACACAGCATCTTTCAATTCAACGACAAAAATATCAGTAAGAAAACAAAAACACTAAAACGGTCATAAGTTCCTTATAATCTCCTTTATTAGGCCATTCAGAGACCCAGAGTAATCCTACAAAATTACCTTAGTCGGTACTTTTACACATCCTCGTGTGTTTATTGCATTTGTAACAATTAATTATCATTAAGCACCGTTTTATTTGGTCTTAAAGTTGAAATAGTATTGTTATAATGATAAATTGCTGTGTAGTGTCGGCTTAGAATAGCACTACCCCATTTCTTCCGATGGGTGTACGTAAGAGGCGACTAACGGTATTGGGACTATTAAGGGAATTTTGGGCGATGCGGTTGGAGACCCATCACCAACATTCTTTATTTTATCAACTTTTCCCCACTCAACTTTCCAAAAGTGGCTGAGGAATTTCTTATTTCTTAGCTCTGGCTACTCCTTCTAGGGATTCATAACCGTGAGCATATGTATGTATAATGATAAACTTTGTTTGCACGTGTCTCTACGTATGCAGAAACAGTGTAAGTAAAATAAATTAACATTTAAATACATATTATACTTTGTGTCTTAAAATCTTTCTTATAATTACAAACAAAATTAGAAAATAGATTATTCAGAAGTCCAAATGTATATTTCATTCATTCGTCAAAATATAATATTTTCCTGTATATTTATATCTATTTAAAAGTATTATTCGAATCATGAAATGTATCCAACTAATTATATTATTATAATAAAACAATCTGAGATCTACTTATTATAATAAGCAATTCTATGTCCAAATGACACCCATTGTAAGAGATAGGATAGTGCTAGCCTAAGCTGACACTACTAAATTGCAAGATTAATAGAATACTTCTCTTACTACTCACCCAAGAGCTGAAAATGAAAGAGTAGCTCTTAATATTAAAGAGACCCACCAGTAAAGATATTTTCTCAGCTCTGATGCTATTTCCACTCTTGCAAGTAATGTTGGTTTGTTCGCCGTTTCCAAATTAAAATCGAAATAAGAGTGTCGGTTTAGAATAGGTTAACCTGAGGAATTGGGATTTAAAGTGATTTGGGTAAGGTGCCTCGAGACTTTTCACTAATCATTCTTTCAACACACACGGCCGACACAATACGATTCGATTTATACTTAAATCCAAAGTTTACGAATTGACGTCACTACATCTGACGTAAGGCACAAAAGTTAACGACTGGTATTCTTTATAAAAAAGTAGGTCGCTTGTATTGCTGGCTTACGTCACTACCCTAAAATTACAGATAATATTATATTACAGATAAGTTTTTCGTGACGGGTCTCCAACCACATCGCCCAAAAATCACTTAAAAAGCCCCTATACCCTTAGTCGCCTCTTACGATCACCCACGGGTAGAAATGGGGTAGTGTTATTCTAAGCCGACACTACAGCTGACCACCGAGTGTCTCGGTGGTCAGCTGCCGAACTGTCTACTAACTGCTCGTCAATGACTCGTGTTGAGTCGAAACGCGTCGCATGTTTGTGGTTGCCTGTGGTTTTCGCTTGCGGGTGTGTGTGTGTTGCATTGTCTGCTTTTCAATTTCTTGTAAGTGGAAGGGCGGGCGGTGCACAGTGCATGTTGCATGAAGACTGCAGGTATTATTTAGCGGAATTAAGCGAAGAAATTTATTAATATTAGTATTGCTACGGATTTCCGCAAAGTAACGCCTGATTCAATCCAATATCTTAAAATGGATTCATATACTTACGGCTAAAAATCCCTAAAAGGGGTAGCCAGAGCTAAGGAATTAAAAATTCCTCAGTCACTTTTGGAAAGTTGAGTGGGGAAATGATGGTAAAATAAAGGTTGTTGGTGATGGGTCTCCAACCGCATCGCCCGAAAATCCCTTAAAAACCCCAATTCCGTTAGTCGCCTCTTACGTACATCCACCGGAAGAAATGGGGTAGTGCTATTCTAAGCCGACACTACACAGCAGACAGTGTTACAGTTGCAGTGTTACTTACAGGAAAGAAAAGTCGTGGCGTTAAATCAAAGTGTCACTCATTTTTGTTTCCCGTTGGGTAACAGAATTACATTAAAGATTTGAAATTGACGGTTACTACATTTTGGTGAAGTAAGATAAGTCAGTCTTGCAATGAAAATACTATCCCTTTTAGTATTAAGCATGTAAGAGCGATTCTGTTACATGAGAAGTGAGAAAACGGCGTATTATTCATACAGAATCTGTCATTATCTCATTAGTCACTGTCCCATACCTTATGTTTATTACAAATGTTTTACTACACTATGCACTGCGGTAAAGTCTGAAAATCTCACTACCCATTTTCATTATCTCTCGCGTTTTTACATTCACAATTTAAAAGGTTTCAAAATGAATGTATCCCTTTCGTAATCAGAACCGGGTCTGGAGGTCAGATAATAAAAATTTAGTGCTCCTTCGGGGGCTATTAGTAACCACCTACTTTGTTAGCGGCCTCCAAGCAACAATGGCCTTACTATGTTTTGAAAGTATTTTAGTAATAATATGGTAAACCTACATATATAACAAAAAACACGGCTTAAAATTCAGAAAATTTTTTTTTTTTCAATTAAAGTTAATTATTTACTATTTTTTTCAAAATTGCCGTGTAGTGTCGGCTTAGAATAACACTACCCCATTTCTACCCGTGGGTGATCGTAAGAGGCGACTAAGAGTATAGGGGCTTTTTAAGTGGTTTTTGGGCGATGTGGTTGGAGACCCGTCACCGAAAACATTTATTATTACCATCTTTTCCCAAATTTTATTGTCACGAGGAGTATACTGGGTACATTTTGGGCACTTCCACGATTTAGTGATAGATGACCCAACTTGGAAATTAACACACTCTTAATGGTAGTGAGTTGAACAATAAGTACACTGTCATTTCGTGATGTTTTCTTACCACATACATCCACCGAAAGAAATGGGGTAATGCTATTCTAAGCCGACACTACACAGTTTATTAGTTTCGAAAAGTTATTTTTTTCATGAATTCGTTACTCCATGGTAGGGGTCGCGTTTCAAAACCAAGATTACGTAGTTCAGTTAGTTGAGCCCCGAAATGGAATAGCCGGTTGTAAAACAACACAGATTTTTCTCTTACATTTATTTATTGCCCATAACACCCAGATCTGGGCATTGCCAATTTTACGTACATATCAAAATCTAACTTTGTGAGTTGCTAGCAATATAAACTTTATTTGAACAGGACAAAGAGTTCTTCTATTTAGATTATTTTACACATTGTGTGAGAAAACTTAACTTAAAACATGACAATGAAGCTCATAGTAATGAATTGGGGACTGACTCAGCATTGTAATTTGGAGGTAGTTATCATTGGTTTTCAGTCGCAATTAGGTTCGAGAGTTACATAGCCTGATCGCTTACTTACTTATACTAGCACCCATAAGGGTAGGCAGAGACTATCGATCGCCATTTTATACGATCCTGAATCAATCTTTTTACACGTGCTCTTTTATTCGTCATACTTCGGACGGCTGACTTTTCGAGCACACTCGCTATTTGGTGTAACTTTAATCTCATAGCTGCTTTTAGACTTAATAGGCGGCAAGTAAAATGCAAGTAAATTTAACAAGCCGCTAAATTAATTGTACAAATAATAAGAATAGATATGGACAATATTATTACTGTCGTATTAGAAAGTAGAACCCTTTCGTTTTGAATTGGGTCAAGTTTGGATTAGCCTGTCCTATGTGCTTTTAAATTTCATCCATCTCTACCCACACCACCCACAGAATTTTTCGTATAATTTAAAGCTCTGGCAACCTCTTTTTGAGATAAAAGTCGTGATTTTAAGTACGTTTGTATATATTTTGAAATATTTACAAGTATATATATATATACCGTTGATCTGAATCTGTAAATAGTTAATGACATTCAAAGGATGCGAGAAACAAGCCTTAGCGTTGTTAATAATTTAACGGATTTCTCAGTAGACTAACAGTTTTAAATAGCTTTATATAAAACTTTTAGACTATTCTGCTTTTATTTTTAACACGGCAGGGATATAAAATACAGACATATAATTTTGTATAATTTTAATGCTTAAGTGGGGTAGTTAAAGTTAATAGAAACAAAATGGTGGATAAGAAATAAATCTCTTCAATACACCGAAATTTTTCCAACATATTTACCTAACTGAAAAAACTAACTGTGAAACTCTATAACATATTTTTATTCTATAACAGACAAAATAATGTGTATAACCGAAAGTAACTAAACCATATCAAAACAAACACCTTGAGACATTTTTATATATAATTGCAATCAATCCACTCAAATCAACTAATACATCGATAATTTAGCACATTCAAAGCGAATCGAATGATCAACTTGCATCGAATAAATTCGTCAAAGTATCGGACCGAACTAAACACTCCCCAATTCCGTTGCGATGTAAAACGGACCGCAAATTCCGAAACCGTTGCAACTTGCCCGTCAACAGCAATTGTAAATTCAAAATTTAACGGAAACCCGCTTTCGAAATTAGAACACGCACAACTAACCGGAAATTCCGGTAGCGAACTATTGCTGCGATGTAACGGTTAAATAGATGTTTTGATTTTCGAATGCGTAACGATGTTTGTTATGCGCTTTGGATAATTAAGTGACAACACTAGCTGCATGTGGCTTTGGACTTCAGTTAATTGGCTAATGAAAACTGGTCATAATTCTCGAACTAAAATCATGGAAACAAATAAAATAATCTAATAATTTCTCAGCCAAATTTGTACGTTTAGTGAAGAAAAGGTTGTACAAAGGATGGTTAATGACAACACCAGCCTATATTCACTTAAATAGAACCAAAACTCTAAATAAGCTTTGTTGAAATCCGCAGAAAAAGATAGAAAACACTGCATAGGCAAAATGAGCTTCAGCTTTATTTTCAGACTGAATTAGTAATAAGTTTCCAACATAACATACATAACATAAACGTTCACGCCGAATATCCCCGAAGGGGTTGGCAGAGGTACTAATCCTTCTGAACATCACGTGACTTTGTCACCTGTTGTTCAGAGTACCCACGTTTTGCATGGACAGTGTACTCACGTGATAGGGGCAAGCCTATCGCCGTTTTGTACGAATACACTGTCACATGACTAAGTACAACTCAGCCATGTGGGTTTCCTCACGATGTCTTCCCTCACCGTTAACAACCATGATAAATTAACCACACATATGTCTTTAGAAAAGACAAATTGGTGAAGGCCCGACCCAGGATTTGAACACTAGTCGTTTGCACGATAACCGAGTGTTCTACCCACTGGGCTATCACGGTTGCTTCCAACTATACTAAGTTTCCAACTATTTCTTAAACATGTATCAACTTAGAAATCATCAGATTGAGCAATGTTTTTCGTAGACTACATCAATGATGCAATCATGATATTTACGAGTAAAATACATACATACATACTCACACCATTAGTTCCTATTGGGGTAGACAGACTTTGTACGATTCTGGCAAACCTCTCTAGCTTCAGTCACATCCATCAATCTTTTCATACATGCTCTGTTATTTTTCATACTTCGGACACCTGTCTTTTTGAGCACATACTTTATTTGGTCCAAATGAGTCCTCCGAGGTCAAAAATGCATACAACTATTCACTAGTCCTGTTGGCAGCTAAATTTAGATATCGTGTCGTTGTGGTAGTTGTATCGTCATTCGTATATTTAAATGATGAAATTAAATTTAGAACCTGTCAGCAACTGAAAAAAATCGCCGATTCAGAAATTAGATACAAATACACATTGATGGAGTTGCATCCAAAACAATTAAATTCTAGGTATAGAAATGGTTTAGTATAATTCTAAACCGACACTTCACAGTTGCTAGAAAAAAATTATTTAATGAAATGCTATGATTATACCCACTTGTTTATTGCACTAGCATTCTTATCGCTCCATTCCGAATAAAAAGAAACAAACAAAAATAGTCGCCACCACACACTAAGTTCAATATGTTTTGACGTCTTCGCAAATGGACGTCATATGTCACGGACTTACGATACACGAAGATAAGAAATGTTGGGAGATGGTATAAATATTTTGAACGTTTGTAGACAGTTTTTACAAAAAAAATAATAGTACAAAAATATTCACGCAAACACATTGGTTCCCATTGGGGTAGGCAGAGCCACTTCGCCATTTTGTACGATCATGGCAAACCCGCCTAGCTTCGTTTACATTCGTCAATCTTTTCATACTATACATGCTCTTTTATTCTTCATACTTCGGACACCTACCTTTGTGAGCACATTCTCTATTTGGTCCTAATGATTCCTCCGAGGTCGATCTCTACTAACATAACCTTTGTGGAAACATTGACTCTATAGATCTCTGATAAGAGTAGTATATATAATATAGTTCATCTAGTATATTTCATAGTGCAATCAGAGTATGATGTCAAAATAATTAATCCACTTATTTCTACTCTCTTTGACTAAAAGGAGGATGTTCATTCCATCTGAATTATCACAGCTCTACTCATTTAGATTATTAATTAATTGAAAGTCCGATCATGTTCTTATCTCAAACAAGGAAAGAATGCCTTCAAATTTTCTGTACAACTTAATTGAGACTAATTAGCATTCAGCGTTTGATTTTGTAGAGAAATTCAAACAAAAAGAAGACGTGATTTATTCTCTTTTATATTTAATGTAGAATTATGTAAATGTAGGATTAGAAACGTTTTTTTTTTTATTGAAACTTTGATAAGAAGGTTTTGCGTGATAAGAATTTTTGAGAGGTTTTCTGAGCGACCTTCAGAGGTCTTTGTGTGGGTGGTATAAGAAGTATAAAAAGTTTAAATTCGTAAATAATAAAAAAAAACAGCTTTGATGCTTTACTAGTGAGTCACTGAACTTACCTATGCTTATCGTTAAAAAAATAGGAAAACGGAAAGTATAATGCGTTTATTATTGGGTTTCTAATAGCGTCTTCCGAGTATCAAATAAAAAACTTAAAAAAGTTACTGCCATTCTAATCTATACATTTTCTCCCGTGGATAAGTTTAAGTCGATGTGACTGGATCGCCATCATCCCTTATTTGATAATAATTTTCCTGTAAATTTTCAATTCTACTGTGTAGTGTCGGTTGGGCTGTGTAGTGTCGGCTTAGAATAACACTATCCCATTTCTTCCGGTGGGTGTACGTAAGAGGCGACTAACCTTGGGGCTTATAAGGGATTTTTGGGCGATGCGGTTGGAGACCCATCACCAATAACCTTTATTTTACTATCTTTTCCCCACTAAACTTTCCAAAAGTGGCTGAGGAATTTCTAATTCCTGCTCTGGCTACCCCTTATAGGGATTTATAGCCGTGAGTATATGTATGTATGTCCAATTCTGGAGCCCAACTATCCCTTTTTAGCCATAAGTTCATGTATGTATACCAATAGTATGTACTATGTATGTAATCAGCTAAAAGCCTGCACTTCCAGTATTGCAATACCTACGCGAATTACTTTAGCTTATCGCATCAAATCGACTTATGACTTCTGTCTATCAAATATTCATCAGAACGATGCTCAGGCAACCGCGTTATGTTTTTCGTCACGATACAATATCAATATGTAAGTAGGTACTCGTGTTTTCAAGCATTTGGGAATAATCTTCGTCGAGCGACATGCAATGTACGTTGGACTAAGAAATTAGGTTGACGTAAATATGCTTGGGTTGTGATGGCACGAAGGGCTTTTGTTTTTCTTTTTTATTTACATACAGGAATGTGTTGTGAGGGAATGTTGAGTTTTATATCTTTGAGATATCGTATATAAATGTGATGATACATATTATTTATAAATGTAATGTTAGTGGAGTATCATGCTTATGGTATTAGTAAGCATTAAGGGTTGAGTATTTTTGTAGAAACCATTAAAATTTAATTGTTTTGGATGCAACTCCATGTGTACACACACACACACACATACTCACGGCTATAAATCCCTTAGCGGGGTAGCCGGAGCTTTGGAATGAAAAATTCCTCAGCCACTTTTGGAAGTTGATTGGGGAAAAGATGGTAAGTATGAATGTTTTTGGTGAAATCACTTAATGAGCCCCTATACGCTTAGTCGCCTCTTACGATGACCCACGGATAGGAATGGGGTAGTGTTATTCGAAGCCGACCGTACATGTATCTTATTTCTGAATAGACATTTTTTTCAGTTGCTGACAGGTTCATAAATATTTTCAATTAATATAATTAAAATATACAAATGACTATACAGCTACCACAACGACACGATATCTAAATTTAGCTGCCAACAGGACTAGTGAATAATTGTATGCATTTTTGACCTCGGAGGACTCATTTGGACCAAATAAAGCATGTGCTTAAAAAGACAGGTGTCCGAAGTATGAAGAATAACAGAGCATTTATGAAAAGATTCATGGGTGTAAACGAAGCTAGAGACATTTGCCAGGATCTTACAAAGTCTGCCTACCCCAATAGGAACTAACAGCGTGAGTATATGTATGTATGTATTTTAGTAGTAAAGGTAATATTTACTTTTTGGGAGGTATATATTTACCTGCATAATATATAAACATTTATATTTTAAATCTTTTTGTTCATAAAACCGCATGTGGGGATTATTACTAATAAATAAAGGATAGAAAAAAATCGTCACAGGCGGGAATCGAACCCGCCCCTGTGTCGAAATTTTTCTTTCCTTTATTTATTCTTTATTTATTAATATAAACATATAGTCATGCCATTAGTTCATATTGGGGTAGGTACGCTAAATCTCTTTGTAAGTCTGAAAATTCTCTGGAAGTTCATCTACGTTCACACATCTTTCACCCTTTCTTCCTTTTATTAGATTTTTGATCTATAAGACACATTTCTACACTTTAACACCCAAATCTGTAGCTCTGTTTACCCTTTTTGGGAAACTAAAGTTAAAGTACCCCGCAAAAAATGTATGGGTAAAGTGGTTTCAGTTAAATCTCGCGAAATTTTAGTATGACCTAGATCTCGAACTCCTCTATTTTTTTTGTATGGGCGTAATTTTGTCAGCATTATACTTTCAAAAATAATTAATATTATTCTTCCCTATTAGTCTCATACAAATTATGTATAAAATACCTACTTACCTTAAATCTACCTCTATGTTACTAGTCAGACTTGTGCGCAATAGTTCAGCTTATACTGGTCTGTATAGCATGATGTGCTGTCCATTGTACACTGTGGTATCATTAACTGATATTTCCTACGATATAACCATATTACCTTATTTTTTCCCTGTTAACAACAGAAATAGCTTTGTCGCATGTCAATGTCTGTCAAACTCCTGTCAACTTAGGTCATAACTAGTATCACTTTTTAGGAAACACATGGTAAAAATTAATTTATAAAAACTTGAATATTTTTGAAAGTATAATGCTGACAAAATTACGCCCATACAAAAAAAATAGAGGAGTTCGAGATCTAGGTCATACTAGAATTTCGTGAGATTTAACTGAAACCACTTTTCCCATACATTTTTTGCGGGGTACTTTGATAAATAAAAAAAATTTCAAGAGCAATGTACCAATTATAATGTATGCAGACAGAATGGCGTCTTGGTATTAGCCATATTTAATACAATATGTCGTAAATTCCTATTTTATATAGTGCCCCATCCGAGCTAAGAAACCTAGATACATCTTAATAATATTTTTATGTTTCCACACTATACTACGCGAAACAATTTTTGGTATTTTTTTGTTGAAGTCCATTATTGAAAAGAAACAGGTTTAAAAAAGTTGTTCGGTTCATTTCATACATACATACATACATATACTCACGGCTATATTTCCCTAGAAGGGTAGCCAGAACTAAGGAATCATAAATTCCTCAACCACTTTTGTAAGTGGGGAAAAGATGGTAAAAATAAAGGTTTTTGGTGATGGGTCTCCAACCGCATCGCCCAAAAATCCAATGAAAAGCCCCAATACCTTTAGTCGCCTCTTACGACACCCGTGGGTAGAAAGGGGTAGCGACATTCTAAGCCGGTACTACACGGCAAATATACATCTACTGTTACTACTGGATTTTAAAAAACATTAAATATGCCGTGTAGTGCCGGCAGCAGCTATTTTGAAAGTATTTTTACATATTTAGTATTACGCAATTTTTTCTTTTAATAATAATTAAATAGTTAATTGTGTTCATATGTTAAATTCATTGTTTGTTGTGTAAATGTTTATGAGATATATTTTAAACAATATCCTACATCCACACATACAAATAATCACGACTACAAGTATAAGTAGGTACATCATAATATTACTATAGAAATATAAACAAACAGAATCGTATTAGTCCGTTGAGACTACTTTGTACATAGTAAACTAAATCTCCGCCAATCGTCTTTGCCCCGACTATACGCAATTCGCAAGTATGTCCGCAAAAAGTAATATTTTAGGGTTTCTATACACGTCCTCTATATTTACATAATGTTGTCCTAAACACAGCCTTTTTATGTTTCCGCTTCCTTTGACGGATGCCGTTATTAAAAACTTTTCTCTGTCACATATTGAGTGCGTTTGATTCGAGCATATTGTCTTACCCGAATTTCGTTGAGTTTATCGCGATTTTATTAGTCGTAAAGATATTTTACTGTGCCAGTGCAGGGATATTTTTTATGTGTAATAGGACAATCACTTTTCACTGGTTGTAAATAAAATTATTACAAATGGCATATTAAGAGCAGGCTTTTAGCCATTGTTTTGGACTTTATTTGACGTTAAGACTATTATGAATATTTTTAAGGGCATATACTGCAACATGGTAAAAACACACTTCCTCTCCGAAACATTATAATATTATTTGTGTTGCATACAAAAGTTTATATATTCTATTGTATCGTAAAATGTATATATGTATTTTATTTAAAAATCTTTATATATATATTGCATTTGTATTGTATTTATTTAATATTATTTATTTAATGGAATACTATATGTAAGTGTGTTAGAACTTAATAAATATTTACATACATACGTATACTCACGGCTATAAATCCCTTAACGGGGTATCCAGAGCTAAGGAATTAGAAATTCCTCAACCACTTTTGGAAAGTTATGTGGGGAAAAGATGTTTAAATAAAGGTTTTCGGTGATGGGTCTCCAACCGCATCGCCCAAAATCCCTTAAAAGCCCCAATACCGTTAGTCGCCTTTTACGTACACCCACCGGAAGAAATGGGGTAGTGCTATTCTAAGGCGACACTACACAGCTAAATATTATAAATATTTAGTAATATTTAAAATAGATAGATAATAGTTTGACGAATAATTTTAGTTTTTAAGCAAATCATTTTAATTTATTGGACATCTACCGAACATGTTTTTAGTCCAGCAAATCTTTCCATTCATGGGTTGTCAGGAAGAGATCGCTCTTAGTGATAAGACCGCCAGTTGTACTTTGGCTTTTGTACCGATCTTTTTTTGTAATTGTTGTTTTTTTGTGATGTACAATAAAGAATTTTTAATATTAATAAATATTATTATATTTTTTAGTATTAATAAAAAATAAATAGCTGTGTAGTGTCGGCTTAGGATAGCACTACCCCATTTCTTCCGGTGAGTGTACGTAAAAGGCGACTAACGGTATTGGGGCTTTTAAGGGATTTTGGGCGATGCGGTTGGAGGCCCATCACCAAAAACCTTTATTTAAACATCTTTTCTCCATATAACTTTCCAAAAGTGGTTGAGGAATTTTTAATTCCTTAGCTCTGGCTACCCCTTCTAGGGATTTATAGCCGTGATATGTATGTATGTATGTACTAATAAATCATTTCAATTTATTGTGTGGTAGTGATATTTGTATATTATAAAACACTTAAAATCGTGACACATTTTCTTCTTCTTATAGAGGTATCTAGTTAGAAATGGTAAAGAGTTCATTCATACATACTCACGGCTATAAATCCCAAAAGGAGGAAGCGTTTCAGAATAAGGTATTACCTTACTACAGGTACCTGTTACGATCGTAGGAATAAATATGTTAGTGCTATTCTTAGCCGTTATTACACCTTTTCTTCACGATGCCCAAATATCTTTTAAAAGATGGCAAGATGGTGTCAATCCCAATGGAGATGTAAAAGTTCAAAGTATTCATACATACATACATATACTTACAGCTATAAATCCCTAGAAGGGGTAGCCAGAGCTAACGAATTAGAAATTCCTCAACCACTCAAAAGTTGCGTGGGAATAAGATGGTGAAATAAAGGTTTTTGGTGATGGGTCTCCAACCGCATCGCCCAAAAATCCCTCAAAAGCCCCAATACCGTTAGTCGCCTCTTACGTACACCCACCGGAAGAAATGGGGTCGTGTTATTCTAAGCCTACACTACACAGCAGTAATTAAGTAAAATATATGAAAAACTCACCTGAGTTATACTCCAGTATCTATCGAGGGAAATGAGGCACAAATTCATAATAGACGCAGTACACAACAACACATCCATCGCCGAGTGTATCTCGCACCACCAGAACCCGAAGATCCAATAACCCATCAGCTCATTCGCCAACGAAAACGGCATTATTAACAGTCCCAGAAAAAAATCAGACACCGCCAAACTAGCTATAAACCAGTTCTGTATATTCTTCAAAGTTTTCTCAGTCATTATTGCTATTATAACTAACATATTGCCCACCACTATCATTATCATCAGTATAGTCACTATCACGGAAGCTATTACAATGTGGGCTGCCGAATAACCACTTGGATACCACGTTTTTAACACCACTTGGTTGAACATACTCTCGTTAATCGGTACACTGAGGTTTTCAGAGAAATTCCCCATTTGTAATGCCATGAAATCCTCTTGTGACATGTAAGTTGGGACTAAAAGGGTCGAATTTAAACCGGTACCATTGAATACCGGTATAACGGATGTGGGTTTGACAGTCGTCAGATTTGATACCATTTTGATTTTGCTATTTAGTTGTTTGTAGTAAAAAAATGTTGGCCCCGTGAAGGTTTACTGTTTAATATTGCCTATAGGAACGGAATTAATTAGTTTTAATAGATTTGTTTAAAAGTTATAACCGCGTTAGATTGTCGTTCACTTTCACACTTATTTTAATATACACGATTAAGAAAAAGCGTTAAGCTACCGAAGGCCTCTTAATTAATATTGCTTATGGTATCGAACGCAAAACCATAACGAAATTAATTGCAACTTAAGCGATAACGGTTCGGCGCCAAACTGGACAACACACAAAAAAGCGATGCGAAACAAAAGAAGAACGTTCTATTTGACAAAACCGTTAAATATTGACGTCATCGCGAGCACTTCCGCCGTTTCCTGTTCCAAATGCGTTCCATTTTTGAAAACATTCCGCGATCCGAAGCGTTCACATTTCGAGTTTACTTAAGTTTGTCGATGCGTTCAAGTTATTTAGTTGGACTGAGTGTTCTTAGCATGAATGGTGTAGTCAGTTGCGTGACTGTGGCTCCGAGTAAACACTGTTATTAAACGGTCTCAATGACATCTTGCTCTCGTATCTGAAACAAGGAAAATTATATTTATGATTTATATCCTTATACGATTTTAGGGTTCCTTGACTTAAGCATAAAAATTAAATAATATCAAATAAGTACCTGAAAACACTGTCAAGTTTTTTTACATGGTTAACTAAGGTGTTAAGTTTTTTTTCCGTAACAGATTGGCAACCATTCTCAGCCAGTTTTCATATTCGATATATTTCACGGATTAACAACTAATTTTTCCTTTAAATTGTGAAATTCGAAGGTTGGGCCACACCTTTTTTATTGTTTCGTAGCATTTTTGTAAAGATGAGAGATTGAGGAATAATAAAGAAAATATATCATACAAGCAGGTTTGATTAAAACTATTCCTACCAATTTTCTTATAAATAACTCAAGCGTTCTCGCCACATATCCCCGAAGGAGTTGGTAGAAGTACTAAAACTTCTGAACATCACGCGACAATATCACCTGGTGTTCAGCGTACCCACGTTATACTTGGACAGTATACACTCAAGATATGGGGCAGGCCTATCGCCGTGCTTTCACACGACTAAGTAAAACTTAGCCATGTCGGTTTCCTCACGATGTTTTCCCTCACCGTTAACAAACATGATAAATTAACCACACATATGACTTTAGAAAAGACAAAGTAGTGTAGGCTCGACCCGAGATTTGAACCCACGCCTGTCTGTATTGACGGGCGGTCGTTCTACCCATTTGACTATCACGGCTGCATTATGCTTTTATGAATAAATCACATCAAATCAATCAGATATATATTTTTTACAAAAAATTTACAATGGTATTATAAATACATATTTATTAAAAAATTGTGTACTGCTATTCTAAGCCGACCCTACACAGCTAAATTAATGGATATTAAATATATATCATTCGTTTCCACACAAAACCATTAGGTTAATACAATATTTCCTCTTAGCCGATTCATTTTAATTGTATTGTGATTAATGTAGAGAAAAAGTCGGTATTTTTCTTGCCTTACAAAAACATGGTAGCAAATAAGTCGCTAGACGTTGCGAAAATATAACTAACTTCATGATATTTATTCATACATACGTATCTATACTCACGCCATTAATTCCCATTAGGGTAGGCAGAGACTATCGATCGCCACTTCGTACGATCCTGGCAAACTCCTCTTGCTTCGTAAATATTATAAATTAGTGCTGGCTAAGAATATCACTACCCCTTTCTACCCACGGGTGTCGTAAGTGGTGACTAAGAGTATAGGGTATGGGGTTTTTTAAGTGGTTTTTGGGTTGGAGTTGGACTATTTGGTCAAATGCCGTTGGAGACCCATAATCAACAATAGTTTAGCCGTGTAGTGTCAGCTTAGAATAACACTACCCCATTTCTTCCGATGGGTATACGTAAGAGGCGACTAACGGTATTAAGGGCTTTTAAAGGATTTTTGGGCGATGTGGTTGGAGACCCGTCACCAAAAACATTTATTTTATCATCTTCCCCCACACAACTTTACAAAAGTGGCTGAGGAATATCTAATTCATTAGCTAATAATATATATATCTATACTAATATTATAAAGAGGAAAGGTTTGATTTTTTGTTTGTTTGTTTGTTTGAATTGAATAGGCTCCAAAACTACTGGACGGATTTGAAAAATTCTTTCACTGTTTTAATGCTACACTATTTCCGAGTGACATAGGCTATATTTCATTTTCAAAAAAATTAGGGATCCTTACGTAAACTTCAAAATGTAACCCAAGGTGTTAAAGAAATACCAAAAAAATCCTTACATCGCATGCGCTGCGAAAACTATTGAAAATAGAATAAAATTATGTACTACAATTTTATAGAACACATCATTATCTAAAAAAAATGTCCCGACAGCATGTCTCTAACTATTATAGTTATCTCACAACAAGCGTCATTATATAAAATTATTTAAAATTAAATTAAAATCCTGCTTTAGAAAAGGCTCTTTATTTGTACCTATCTAATCCTTATAAAAAACGTATATATTATTTTAGACTACTTCAATACCCTTATATTACTTTTTGAATTATTCAATTCGAACATTCCATTCGAAAGTTATCTCGAATTAAAAAAATAGATAAAACTCCGCTCGATTAGCTATGCATAGTAAGTTGTTGCAGGCGTCACGAAGGGGTACGGGAGGCTGCTTATCAAAGAGTTAAAGCAAAATTTAATTGTAGCGACTATTATCACTGGCCCAGCAGCCGGTCAATTAGCTCATATACCGAGGATACCGATGATCCCAACTGATCTGCCAATTCCATTTAAACGGCTACAATTTCCGGCTAAAACATTTTTTGTTTTAACAATTAATAAGTTCCAAGGCCAAACCTTCAAATTAGTAGGGATTGACCTGCGAAAGAATTGTTTTACTCACGGTCAACTGTACGTTGGCCTGTCGCGGGTGGGAGCTCCTGAACATCAATTTATTTTGCTGCCCCAAAATACAACAACGTCAAATATTGTTTACAGGGAAGCTCTAACTCTATAAATTGAATGGCTTTTGATGTAATTACTCATTATGAAAAATAAAAAAAATAAAAATATAAATACAAAAAAATATAACATACATACATACATATACTCACGGCTTTAAATCTCTAGAAGGGGTAGCCAGAGCTAAGGAATCAGAAATTCCTCAGCCACTTTTGGAAGTCTGCTGTGTAGTGTCGGCTTAGAATAGCACTACCCCATTTCTTCCGGTGGGTGTACGTAAGAGGCGACTAACGGTTTTGGGACTTACCGTTAGTCGCCTCTTACGTACACCCACCGGAAGAAATGGGGTAGTGCTATTCTTAGCCGATACTACACAGCAAAAAAATATAACATAGTTTAAAACTTAAAAAAAATATGTTAAAATAATAATACATGTAATAAAATGAAAAACAAAATGTTAATGATAATTCATGCCCGAGCGAAGCCGGGACGGGCTGCTAGTAATAATATAATAGCTAATCCTTTCTAGGGATTAATAGCCGTGAGTATATTTAAGTATGTATGTATGTTTATTTCTACAATCTTGTCCCCTATCAACTTCCCAATGTGGCTGAGGAGTTTCTGCCTCTGAAACTCTAGCTACCCCGGTTTGGGATTCATGGGCATGAGCATAATGTATGTATGATTGTAAAATAACAAGAGCAATGGCAATCGTGTTAGAATTAAGAAACTAGTTAGCTTGGAAAGACATAGGATAATGATACCAAAAGCTCACATTACACGTCTCCATATTCAAAAGCCTGTGGTAAGCATTCTGGTTTCTGCACTTTTTCATTAATAAAGACTTAAAATAACATATATACGTACTTGCTGTGTAGTGTCGGCTTGGAATAGCACTACCCCATTTCTTCCGGTGGGTGTACGTAAGAGGCGACTAACGGTATTGGGACTATTAAGGAATTTTTGGGCGATGCAGTTGGAGACCCATCACCAAAAGGCTGAGGAATTACTGATTCCCTTGCTCTGGTTACCCCTTCAAGGGATTCATAGCCGTGAGTATATATATATATGTGGGATATATTTGTACGTACATACACAAATTCACGGCTTTAAATCCCTAAAAGTGTTAGCCAAAGCTTCAGAGTAAGAACTTCCTCAGCCACTTTTGGAATGTGAGGGGAGAAAGATAGTAAAATAAAGATTTTGGTGATAATGGGTCTCCAGCCGCATCGTCCAATCTTTTCAGAAGTCCTAATACCCCGAGTCGCCCTTTCACCCGCGGGAAGAAATTGGGTAGTGACATTCTAAACCGGCACTACACGGCAATCAGTTTAAGTATTTATATATCAAATCCTATCCTTCTATATCGCCGGCTTAGAATAACACTACCCCATTTCTACCCGTTGGTGATCGGAAGAGGCGACTAAAGGTATAGGGTCTTTTTAAGTGATTTTTGGGCTATGTAATAGTAATAGTAAAAGTAATTTATTCATAAAAATAGTTTACATTATTTGGTGTCGACTGCACCCGAACTAGGCTCATCGCCCGTATATGTATGTGATTGGAGACCCGTCACCAAAAACATTTATTATTACTATCTTTTCCCCAATCAACTTCGAAGAAGTGGCTAAGGAATTTATCATTCCAAAGCTCTGGCTACTTTATTAAGGGATTTATAGCCGTGAGTATATGTATAATATATGTATGTCCTATCCTTCTATCTCATAAACCCACGATACCATATAAACAAACATTTTCACAAAGCTAAACTCTTATTTCTGTATGAATAAGCAAATCACTGAGCTAAGCAATAAGTCACTTTTGAAGTCGTCTCCGCGTACATTGATTGCCTATAACGTCGAGGGATGTGTTGTTCGCCCACTGAACACGCAATGTGCTGTGAAGGCGCTCTACTAACGCTGTAGACACCTGTAAATAGTATTATGCGATCGTAGCTGTTTTTTGAATTGAACTTTGTGTGTCATGATATACTTACGCTTTGTTTTTAATTTAATTTGCCGTGTAGTGTCGGTTTAGAATAGCACTACCCCATTTCTTCCGGTGGGTGTACGTAAGAGGCGACTAACGGTATTGGGGCTATTAAGGGAGTTTTGGGCGATGCGGTTGGAGACCCATCACCAACAACCTTTATTATTACTATCTTTTCCCCACTCAAATTTCCAAAAGTGGCTGAAGAATTTCTAATTTCTTAACTCTGGCTACCCCTTCCTGGGATAGCCGTGAGTATATGTATGTATGTATGTATGTTGTTTTTAATATGGGATTGGAAACATACATATACTTTCGCCTATAAAAGTTGCTGAAGAATTTTATTTCTGAAGCTCTGGCTACCCCTTTAAGGGAATTTATAGCGATTTATATGATTATATGTATGTATATCGAAAAAAATATAATATATAATATAAACAAAAAAAAATGCTTTACTAACCTTTGGAAATTAAGTGGAAAAAATATTGTAAAAAACAGTAGCAGTAGTTTTATGTGAAACTTTTTTGTTTTTTTATTGTAATTTGTGGTTTTGTCCATTTGTGTCTTGTGTGTTGACACATATGTCCTGACCTAAGGGTTGAAGCCTATCATGAAATAGGCCTAAGTCAATTAAGCTTGAATTATGCGGGTTGGCAAAATTTAATGGGTACTACCAAGATGGTACCCATGTCTGATGGCTCACTATGCTCTCCGAAAAACAATGTACATTGAGTAAAATATTTACTCACGACAATAATTGTAAAATCTAAAAGGGAAAGCTAGAAATCTAGTGTTATGAATATTTTGGCTACTTTGAAAATAAAGAGGAGAAATGTTTATAAAATAAATTATGGGAAGTAGTATTATTCCACATCGCCCAAAAATCATTTAAAATGCCTCAATACCCTCAATTGTCTCGGACGTAACCCTCAGGATGAAATGGGTTAGTGCATTAGGGATTTTTTAAGTTATAATAGTAAGCTCTGGTTACCCCTTTTTGTGATCTAAAACCATTTGTATGTATGTATAAATGCACTACATTAAAACTGTAAGCCAAATTCATGACTTAAGCCATTCTTTTCGCTTTGCGTTACTAAAGTTGTTAGAGAGCACTAACCCCACACTAAAAAAAAACTAGTTAAATATTTCTCCGTCTAGTTGCGGCATAAATAAAGAAATTAACCCGACAACCCCATTCGGGAGATGTACGTGATATCCAGTTCTATCGCTGGCTGGGTGCGAAGGCATGCAATTACACATACCAACAGACACGCAATGTAAAGTTGGCGGCGCAGTAGACCCGTACATTACGCGATGGATAAGTTGCTTAGAATAGCGGGGTATGTAGGGTTCCTATGTTAGAACCTCAAACCTTCTTTTTTGAACTTTATTTTATCTTTTGTGATTTGGTTATAATACTTTGTGTGTATTTGCCGTGTAGTGTCGGTTTAGAATAACACTACCCCATTTCTTCCAGTGGGTGTACGTAAGAGACGACTGACGGTATTGGGGCTTTTAAGGGATTTTTGGACGATGTGGTTGGAGACCCGTACCAAAAACGTTTATTATTATCATCTTTTCCCGAATCCTCTTCCAAAAGTGGCTGAGGAATTTATCGTTCCAAAGCTCTGGCTACCTCGTTCAGGGATTTATAGCCGTGAGTAAATGTATGTATGTGTACATTGTGGGAACACCACTAATTCTCGTGTAGGAGATGTGAGTTTGAATCCTATGTTTGATTTAAAATCAACATGTCTTCTCTTTAAATACAGGTGTGGTTAATTTGTAAGTATGTTAAAAGTGTGGCTAAAATTTGTAAGAAAATTCACATGTCTTAGTTGTATTTAGTCAAGACAGTATGTAGGCAATGGGCCTTCCGTCAATTACGTGGATCAACTGTCCAAGCAAAATTTGGGTACTCTGAACACCAGGTAACTAAAATGTCAATTGATGTTTGAAAGTATTAGTACCCCTGCCGCTCTTCAAGGATATATGGCAGGAACGTTGATTAGAATTGAGTTCATTATTATGAGCGGGATGCTGAAGCATTAATTGCCATGTGATCTAAATAGATTGCCGTGTAGTGTCGGTTTAGAATAGCACTACCCCATTTCTTCCGGTGGGTGTACGTAAGAGGCGACTAACGGTATAGGGCTATTAAGGGATTTTTGGGCGATGCGGTTGGAGACCCATCACTAACAACCTTTATTTTTACTATCTTTTCCCCACTCAAATTTCCAAAAGTGGCTGAGGAATGTCTCATTCCCTAGCTCTGGCTACCCCTTCAAGGTATTTATAGCCGTGAGTATATGTATGTATGTATGTATGATCTAGATAATAGTATGAACAAATGTATAAACAAAGAAAGAAAAGAACTTTAACAAAGGATTGTTAGCTCTCTCAAATATGAGCGTGCTATGTAAATTTCGCAACCACGATAGCTCAATGTGTAGAACACCGGTTATCGTGCAAACGACTAGTGTTCAAACCCCGGGCCGGGCCTACACCAATTTGTCTTTTCTAAAGACATATGTGTGGTTAATTTATCATGGTTGTTATCGGTGGGGGAAAACAAAACGTACGTTTTGAAAACATTCGTACAAAACGGCGATAGGCGTCACGTGAGTTCACTTTCCATGCAAAACGTGGGTACTCTGAACACAAGGTGAAAAAGTCACGTGATGTTCAGAAGTATAAGTACCTCTGCCAATCCCTTCGGGGATATTCGGCGTGAAAGTTTATGTTTGTGTTATATTATGTATAAATTTAAATTGATATATCGTAGTGCCGGCTTAGAATGTCATGACCCTTTTCTGCTCATGGGTGTTGTAGGAGGAGACAAAGGGTATGGGGATTCTTCAAATAGTTTTAGGGCTCAAGTTGGACTATTTCGTCAAATGCGGTTCCCCAACCACTTAAAAATGTGCCTGAGGAGTTTCTAGCTCTGACGCTCTGGCTACCCCTTTTCGGGATTTATGGTCATCATAATATGTATATATAACAGTAATATTCATCACTTCTAAACAAGCTCTCTATCGCTAACAAAGAGTAATTAAATTAAAATGGATCTAATTCTTGGTGTATCTCCAACTTAAAGGGTATTGACTCATAAAAAGTAGGTTCTCTGTTCTACGCGGACTCCTTCACAATATTTTTCTCTGAGTTGGCACATTATTTTAACGCTCAGCTTTCGAAACTTACGGCCATAAATATCAAGATTACTTTCGGTCAGAACTTTCGGGTAAATCGGATATCAAAGATTTAATGAAAATATTTAATGTGATTTTATATTTATTATATGTTAAGTTAATGTTGAAACTTAAATACAGTGTACAAGTAAAACATGAGTACTCAAAATAACATACATACTCACATACATATACTCACGGCTATAATCCCTAGATGGGGTAGCCAGAGCTAAGGAAATAAAAATTCCTCAGCCACTTTTGGAAAGTTAAATGGAGAAAAGATGGTAAAATAAAGGTTGTTGGTGATGGGTTTTCAAGCTCATTGCTCAAGAATCCTAAGTGGCCGAGGAATTTCAATTTCCCTAGCTCTGGCTACCCCTTCAAGGGATTTAAAGCCGTGAGTATATGTATAACATAACATACATACATAACATAAACGTTCACGCCGAATATCCCCGAAGGGGTTGGCAGAGGTACTAATACTTCTGAACATCACGTGACTTTGTCACCTGGTGTTCAGAGTACCCACGTTTTGCATGGACAGTGTACTCTCGTGATAGGGGGCAGGCCTATCGCCGTTTTGTACGAATACACTGTCACATGACTAAGTACAACTCAGCTATGTGGGTTTCCTCACGATGTTTTCCCTCACCGTTAACAACCATGATAAATTAACCACACATATGTCTTTAGAAAAGACAAATTGGTGTAGGCCCGACCTAGGATTTGAACACTAGTCGTTTGCACGATAACCGAGTGTTCTACCCACTGGGCTATCACGGTTGTTGAGTATATGTATGTATATCTATAAAACTAAATATATCTTTGAGTTAGTCTCCCTATACCATAAGTCATTAAATTGTTTAAGTTACTCATCCCTTTCAAAAATATAAATAAACAGATAAAAAAGATATATTTACACAAATAATAAATACTATTATGTACAAAACCCTAATTAGCAATATATTTACGTAACGACCATAAAAACGTTACAAAACTTGACCAAAAACAGCACAGCATTGCTCTTAAATACTTTTCATTCTAATTGCCTATTAAACCTCTGGCTTAATATATTACGGTAAAGCCTCGGGTCTGAAATATAAGCACATACATTAAGTAGCTGTCTATATAATCCTTGGAGCTTTGAAAGCTAAGGTATCCCAAGGGACTTAATTTCATTATTCTACGTATAAGTTTGCTTTGTGGACTATGATTAACATAAGTTATAGTTAGAATACATAAACATTTGTCAGGTGTGTGCGATTTGATTTAAGTTGCGTATACATATATACTCACGGCTATATTTCCCTAGAAGGGGTAGCCAGAGCTAAGGAATTATAAATTCTTCAGCCACTTTTGGAAGTTGAGTGGGGAAAAGATGGTAAAAATAAAGGTTTTTGGTGATGGGTCTCCAACCGCATCGCCCAAAAATCCAATAAAAAGGCCCCAATACCCTTAGTTGATTTAAGTTGGTAATAACAATACGGTTATGAGATATCTTCGTTAAAGATTAAGGAGGGAAAAGAAAAGTTTTAAACGTAATTTTCAATCAATCCCTCAAAATTTCAAGAAAGCGCTTTGTTTTACTTACTTACTTACTTATACTCACGCCCATTAATCCCATTAGGGTAGGCAGAGACTATCGATCGCCACTTAGTACGATCTTGACAAACCTCTCTTGCTTCCCTTACACGCACTCATGCTCTTTTATTCTCCTCACTTCGGACCCCCGCCTTTATAAGAACGTTTTCTATCTGGTCATGAAATGTTTTACGAGGCCGTCCTCTACTAACAATTCCATCCACATTGGCTCTATATATCTCTTTCGCTACATTATTTTCATCCATCTTCGCTTTGTTTTACATCAAACTTAACTAAACATTTTACATAGATTATGTTCTAAAATGGAAGTATAATTTTTGGTCTTATCGCTTAGAGCTTCGAGACAACCTCTGACAGGTGAGATCAGTACGCTGAGTAGGCTGAGTAGAATCGGCTTATAATAGTACAATCCTCCTTTTTCCCGTAGATGTCAAAGGCAGTGACTAAGGGATTTGGTATGAAAGAGATATTTGGGCGAAGGAACTGGAGGCCGATGACCATACTTCTATTTTGCATTATTTTCCCCCTTTATTATGAAATTGCCGCGGAGTTTCTGATTCTAAGATCTGCCACGTTTAGAATTATAAGCCGTTAACAGCAATTTCTGACAAATGAAAGAAGCAGAAAGGTAATTTAAATTACTTTGCTTAAAACATCTTATATAAAAGTAAAGTAAGTGCTGTGTAGTGTCGGCTTAGAATAGCACTACCCCAATTCTTCCGGCGGGTGTACGTAAGAGGCGACTAACGGTATTGGGGCTTTTAAGGGATTTTTGGTCGATGCGGTTGGAGACCCATCACCAACAACCTTTATTTTACCATCTTTTCCCCACTTAACTTTCCAAAAGTGGCTGAGGAATTTCTGATTCCTTAGCTCTGGCTACCCCATCTAGGGATTTATAGCCGTGAGTGTATGTATGTATAAAAGTAAAGTAACCTTGAAACTGTAAGACAAAACTCTTCAAAACAGCAAACCGAATAATTTAACAACAAATAAATATTATGTATACTTTATATATATTCCTTACCAAACAATTACCACATTTTCATCGAATATTATTAATATAATACAATAGAAACTGAATTCGGTGTCGACGACAATTCTTCTATTCACCAAAATGTATTCAGATATATAAATTTACTCAACCTTCGTGACCGATTGTAGATAGATGCTTTTACCCCAATTTGTTATAATAACTCAGGTGGTCCAATTTTATGAACGAACAGGGAATATTATTGTAAATTAAACTAAAACGTTCACGCCGTATATCCCCGAAGGGGTTGGCAGAGATACTGATATTTCTGGACATCACGTGATATTGTCACCTGGTGTTTCATTTCATTGCCGAGACAGTGTACGCACGTGAAAGGGGGCAGGCCTATTGCCGTTTTGTACGAATACACTGTAACAAGACTAAGTAGATCATATCATAAGTCATGCGGGTTTCCTCACGATGTTTTCCCTCACCGTTAACAACCATGATAAATCAACCCATATTTCTTTAGAAAAGTCAAATTGCAGTAGGCCCGATCCGGGGTTAGAACACTCATCGTCTGCACGATAAGCCGTGTTGTACCTACTGATCTATCATAGTCAATTAATTAATATATTTCTATTGTGAATTCACTAATTTGTGTTCGAGGAATAATGCAAGGCTTTTTAGGGGTAAGCTTATTACATTATTCGAAAACTGTTTATGATCATATTCTGTAACTCTGAAATGAGACGATCATATATCGTTTTGAAAATATTATGAATTAACAGCGAAATTTTATGGTGTGGTATAAAATTTCTAATACAGAAGCACTGTTTTCACTTTTTTACGAATCACAGCTGTTATTTAGTTTATATACCTGATACTGAAAACGGCGATAGGCCTGCCCCCTATCACGTGAGTACACTGTCTAAGCAAAACGTGGGTACCTTCTCTGGAAACTAGATGGCGCTTGCCATGTGAGTTCAGGAGTATTGGTACCTCTGCCAACCCCTTCGGGGATAAACGGCGTGAACGTTTATGTTATGTTATGTTATACCTGATACTGTTAACAATATTTAACAATACTCACGGCTATAAATCCCTAGAAGGGGTAGCCAGAGCTAAGGAATTCAAAATATCTCAGCCAATTTTGGAAAGCTGAGTGGGGAAAAGATGGTAAATAATGGTTGTTGGTGATGGGGTCTCCAACCGCATTGCCCAAAAATCCCTTAAAAGCCCCAATACTGTTAGTCGTCTCTTACGTACACCCACCGGAAAAAAATGGGGTAGTGCCATTCTAAGCCGACACTACACAACAATATTTATAATATATATAAGATAAAAGAAAATGATTTCGCAAAGTTATATTTATAAAGTAACAATAATCACAAAAACATAAATCAGAAAAATGGGTAGCCAGAGCTTCAGAGCTGGCAACTCCTCAGCCACATTTGGAAGGTGATAGGGGACAAGATGGTAATATTTTTTTTTTGGTGATGGATTTTCAACCACATCGCCCAAAACCCATAGCTCCATACCCTTAGTCGCCTCTTTCAACACCCAACGGTAGAAAGGGATCATGACAATCTAAGCCGGCACGTCACAGAAAGATCCTTTTTGAATATAAATAAATGAATGAATGAAAACGTTTATTTCAGACATAAAAATACCCATACAAGTTTATTAGTAAACAGGGCTCAATTTACTAGTAAATATTGCCTCATTTCGGTCGTCACTCTTCTTGTAAATTATTTTAAGCATAGATTTAAGATTTTTCGCAATTACTGGCAGGAAGGGGTTTCTAATTCTATTGATTTGGGACACAAGCAATAACCAGGGTAAAAAACAATTTTCTTATTTTTGAACCTTTATTCTTACCATCTTTTCCCCACTCAACTTCCAAAAGTGGCTGTGGAATTTATAATTCCTTAGCTCTGGTTACCCCTTCTAGGGAAATATAGCCGTGAGTATATGTATATGTAAGTATGAATGAAAAAATGTAATATTAATTGTTCTTAAACCTAATAGTATGTATGAATCAATAGTAAGATGTATCTGTAAAAACTTTGTAAAATATTAATTTGTACCGGCTGTGTAGTGCAGCCTTAAAAAAACAGCCTTAATACCCTAAGTCGCCTCTTACTGTCGTCAGAAAAAAATGGTTAGTCCTATTCTAATTCTACACTGCTCACTAAATCTCTTTAAATACATACATACATATGCTCACAGCCATAAATCCCTAGAAGGGGTAGCCACCGCATCGCCCAAAAATCCCTTAAAAGCTCCGATACCGTTAGTCGCCTCTTACGTACACCCACCGGAAGAAATGGGGTAGTGCTATTCTAAGCCAACACTACACAGCAATGCTATGTATACGAGGGCTGCTATTTATGTATCCGGAACTGGCCACTTACAGAACAATAATTTAAAAAGTAATTACATCATTTAAAAATAGAACTCTTTAGCTTTAGAATACATTTATTTTTATGTGACTGTCAATTGTTTTCACATCGTAGCGTCATTTTGAAAATTGCGTGTCTTCACCACCATGGATTTAACTCGTGAACATTTTCGTGCCATGATTTTTTACGATTTTCGGCGTGGTCTAACTCAAAAACAGTGCATCGATCAGCTTACTTCAACTTTTGGGGATGAAGCACCCTCAAAGACCACTGTGTATCACTGGTTTAGCGAGTTTAATCGTGGACGATCTAAGCTTACTGATGAAATTAAAGAAGGTCGCCCTAAAACGGTCGTTGTACCTCAAAACATCGATGCTGTCCGGGAACTAATAACTCAAGATCGTCATGTTACATATCGTGAGATAGAGGCATCTCTGGGCATTAGTATGACGAGCATACATAAGATACTTCATGAACATTTAGCTGTAAAAAAAATTTGCTCCCGTTGGATTCCGCACAACTTGAGTATTGATCAAAAACAGGCTCGTGTCGATTGGTGCAAAGAAATGTTAAAAAAATACAACCGTGGTGCGTCAAAAGCTGTTTATAATATCTACACAGGTGACGAATCTTGGATCTACGCTTACGACCCCGAAACTAAGCAGCAGTCCACGGTGTGGGTGTTCCAAGATGAGCCGAACCCAACAAAAGTTATTCGTGCAAAAAGCACATTGAAGCAAATGGTCGCTTGTTTTTTTGGTATAAATGGCCATGTAGCTACAGTGCCTTTAGAGAATCGTAAAACTGTTAATTCGGAGTGGTATACGACCATTTGTTTGCCGGAAGTCTTTGAACAAATAAGAAAGACTAACCGACAACGTAGAATCATTCTGCATCACGACAATGCTAGCTGTCACAGGTCGGCCGTCACAACTCAGTTTTTAGAAGCTCAAAAGATCGAATTGACAGGTCATCCGCCGTACAGCCCTGATTTGGCACCCAATGATTTTTATTTATTTCCAAATGTGAAGAAAAAATTACGTGGTCAACGTTTTTCGAGCCGCGAAGAGGCAGTCGATGCGTTCAAAATGCACGTTTTGGAGATACCTCAGTCTGAGTGGAAAAAGTGCTATGAAAATTGGTTTCAACGCATGCAAAAGTGTATAGATCTGAGCGGCGAATATTTTGAGAAGCAATAAAACCATATTAATTGATATATGTTTGTTTCTTTTTTTTATTCCGGATACATAAATAGCAGCCCTCGTATCTTTTCTACTATTAACAAAAATGAAACCTCACTAGAGAACTAATAATAAAAGCTCTAAATTCAAGGTTTTCATCACCAGACCAACATTGAAAACCCAGAATACATTTCTAAACGTGGAGTATTAAAAAGGCATCTAAAATTAAGAATATCGTTGATATTTCGACCGAAACGAGCGTCTGGCGCCCGTTATAAATGCAACCTATATGGAAAATAATAGCCTGAGTATATGTATGTAATGAAATGCATTATTAAGATCCTCGCCCTTTTCTTTAACTAGTTTTGAGATTCAAAGCAAGAATAAAGAAACTGTATGCCAATTATCGATGTTTTAAAAGATGAATTAATCTTATTACTTACTAATCTTTTATTGATAAGACCGCGAAATATAGTATGGGTATATATTGTGAGATCGATATATAAATGTATGTATATATATATATATTTATATGCATATATATTATTGTTTTTTATTATTATTTTGTAATTGTTTATTAAGGTAATACTGCCATTTCTGTTTCGTGAGATGCCTCTGATGTCACTCTGCCATGGTGTTGTCTGAAAATCAGTTCTGTGAGTCAAAAGCTCACAGAAAATGCTGAGACAGCACCAATTCGCTGTTCGGGTGGCACGGGAAGTGCAGGACAAATTTTTGCATGTTTTTTATTGATTCTTTTTTTTGTTCTTATATATTTTTTTGTTTTTTGTTTTATAACTAATTTATTGTAAATGTTGTTAAAATTAAGCTGTAAATTATATTTTGTATTATGTAACTTGTTCCTCTTGTGCCTACAAATGGCGAATAAACGTTTTTCTTTCTTTTTTTCTTTCAAATATAGGTTTATACTCGTACAGGGTGTCCCAAGAAATATTGTCAAGCGGAAGTCCAAGGACAGAATACCCCTAGGGGTACCCGAATTACCCCCAGGTATGTTCTGCGACTTTTTGTAGTTTTCGAGTTATATTTTTTTCATATTTTTTTTGTTTAACCTTGGCTTATTTGACATTATTGGTCACAGAGACATACTTTGCGAGATATTCAATAAAGAGGATTTTCATAAGCGCAAAGAAACCTCAATATAGCACCAAAAATAAAAGCCAACATTGAAAACCCAGAATACATTTCTAAACGTAGCGTATTGAAAAGGCAACTAAAATTAAGAATATCGTTGATATTTCGGCCGAACGGGCGTCCGTAATAAATGCAGGCCAGCCGAACAACTTCGGAAGTACGCCTACTGTCCATGGATTCAATTTTAATTGCAAAACACCCAACTTACATAAAACGTTGACAAAGTTTAGAAGCTCGACAAAAAATCGGACCTTTTCGGAGTTTTTGAATCTCATTTGGAAATTTGACAGGTTTTGTTTGTTTCCTTTTGTTAATGATCGGGTGGTTGGTTACGGTACTTTAATGCATAAATATATACATACAAACATTTAATCACAGCCAAAATTCCAAAAAAGGGGTAGCCAGAGCTTCAGAGCTAGAAACTCCTCAGCCACATTTGGAAGTTGATAGGGGAGAAGATAAGAGTTTAAATCTTTTTGTTCATGAAAACCTCATGTAAACACTACTTAAACGTGTAAAAGAAATAAAGGATAGAAGAATTTCGCACTGGCAGCCAATTGACACGGTGGCTCAGTTGGCAGAGCGTCGGGGCGTATACCCGAGGTCGCGGGTTCGATTTTCGCCTGTGTCGAAATTTTTCTTTCCTTTATTTATTCTTTATTTATTAGAGAAGATAAGAGGTAGATAAAAAGTATCTTTGGTGATTGGTCTCCAACCGCTTGGCCCAACAATTTCTTTAAAAGCCCCAAAAACTTTAGTTGCCTCTTACAAACACCCACGGATAGACATGGGGTGTTGTCGGCTTAGAATAGTAATAATAACTACTAAGTTTCTAAGGGTAGTTGAGAGGTAAGGCAGTGAAATAAAGGGTTGTTGAAGATGGATATTGAATCTTTGTTCCACTCATCAATTTTTAAGACCCAGATGTAATACTGGACTTGAATAATACTCACAAAAAATATAGGTAATTGCTATATGTAGCCAACAATACGTAGCATACTAAAACCAAATAGTTTAACCTGGTATCACCATAGATTTTCATCAGGGTTGGCAGAGATAAAAACAAATAGTACACATTTGAAGAATCACACTGTTTTCCCAAAATTAATAAATCTTTTCATGCCCTATATTTTTACACTACAAAATAATGAAATATAAAAACGCAAATGAATTATGGACACCATCTCACAAAAATATATCTACGTTCAATATAAATCATATTTCGCAAACAAACTCGGAGACCTTGTATGGAAAATCCGAAAAACGAGAAACATTTTACGTTCGCGAGAATTATTCGAATAAAGGAATCGATGTTTTATTACGAATGATACGGTCCCATTCGATTCACTGGAGCATTTGTTGAAAAGATGACACATTTTCATTGAATCGATTCTTATCTATACATTTCGTGTGATTTTGAAGCGAACGGGAACCGACGCGGAATATGAAGTAGGAAATTTTGACATAAAAATGTGGCATTTCTGTCCAATATTTTTGAACAAAGAAGAAGCATTCACGTGGTTTATTCTTGAGATTGCAGAAGTACTAGTTTCTGAGATTAATAATATTTTGTCAGTTTGATTACTTTTTGTATGGAGTGCCGTGTAATGTCGGCTTAGAATGTCACTTCTTATTTCTACCCATTGGGTGTCTGAATAGGTGACTAAAGGTACATACATACATATACACACGGCTATAAATCTTTTTGTTCATGAAAACCTCATGTGGGGATTATTACTAATAAATAAGGATAGAAGAATTTCGCACTGGCAGCCAATTGACACGGTGGCTCAGTTGGCAGAGCGTCGGGGCGTATACCCGAGGTCGCGGGTTCGATCCACGCCTGTGTCGAAATTTTTCTTTCCTTTATTTATTCTTTATTTATTAGTAACTAGTGGATCGTCCCAGCTTCGCACGGGTAGCGTTGTTTTTTAAATATCTGAGGTTTCTTTATTTAGTCACTGCTCAAGCATTGTGAAATTCAGCGCAATGTTTTCAATTTATTAAATTTATAGCACTCCCTAAACAGTGTAGTTTGGTGATTTTTAATGCGCTTTAATGAACGGTTCAGTGTTTCCGTTTAATAGCAAATTTTGGAATAAAAAGCTATGAAGTATTTATAACAATCTAAAAAATAAATCATTACGTGTTGTAGGATGCAACTACTGGCGCCATCTAGTATGTTATAATATGTAAATTAGTAACGATTCGGTTTTGGTCACGGGCGCGATGGCTTATTTTATGTATAATTTCGGTGTTTCTCTACCGATTTCAATGATTCTTTTTTTATTAAATAGGCAATAATGTTACCTTTTTTAAATTAGGGATGAGTGAGAGGTTTACAAACGTAAGAGTAAACAAATATAATCAGAATGTTCCGAACTGCTAAGCTATCAGGAATTACACGTGTTATTGTGAGTCAACCGTATAAGATAGACATAAACTGTTGAGGATTTTTTTTAGATCATTTTATGAAGAATATTTCCGTCATATATGATTTCTATATAAGTTTAACCATTAAGGCTGCACACGCGACGGAAGCTTAAAAAATGTAGTAATTTCTCCCGTTTTCCCAAAATTTCCCTAAATTCCCCTTTACTACTCTGCTGGAAAGTATACAAAAACCTGCCCAGGAGTATGGAGAATAATTGTACCAAGTTTCGTTAAAATCCGTCGAGTAGTTTTTGTTTCCATAAGGAACATACAAACCGACAGACAGACAGACAGACAGACAGACAGACAGACAGACAGACAGACAGACAGACAGACAAAAATTTTACTGATTGCATTTTTGGCATCAGTATCGATCCCTTATCACCACCTGATAGTTATTTTGAAAATATATTTCATGTACAGAATTGACCTCTATACAGATTTATTATAAGTATAGATAATCCCCACATGAGGTTTTCATGAACAAAAAATTTGAATTATGTGATAGTTAGGCGTTTTCAACATTTGCATTCTATCTGAAAAGGTAGACAAGTGGCCTTCCGAATTATTAAAAAAATCGGAGGTGGGAAATGCAAACACTACTTAAACGTGTAAACGAAATAAAGGATAGAAGAATTTCGCACTGGCAGCCAATTGACACGGTAGCTCAGTTGGCAGAGCGCACAGTGATTCGCGTAGAACAAGCTAGATGGACAAAATTATTTTTCGACTCGAATGGCTCTATTTGTGCTTAATCATACGTATTCTGTACTTTTTTTTACATTTCATGACTTAAGGTAAATGGGAGGGGGGTAGTGTAAATAAAAATACAAAAAATGAAATATATATATATATATATATATATATATATATATATTAAAATAAATGCAAAAATCATGATTTCTTCCACATTAAACATTTTTCTAAACCGAAAACTAATATGAAAAACAAATGTTTACAAGTCAGTTACTTAAAGCAACCGTGATAGCCCAGTGGGTAGAACACTCGGTTATCGTGCAAACGACTAGTGTTCAAATCCTGGGTCGGGCCTACACCAATTTGTCTTTTCTAAAGACATATGTGTGGTTAATTTATCATGGTTGTTAACGGTGAGGGAAAACATCGTGAGGAAACCCACATGGCTGAGTTGTACTTAGTCATGTGACAGTCTATTAGCACAAAACGGCGATAGGCCTGCCCCCTATCACGTGAGTACACTGTCCATGCAAAACGTGGGTACTCTGAACACCAGGTGACAAAGTCACGTGATGTTCAGAAGTATTAGTACCTCTGCCAACCCCTTCGGGGATATTCGGCGTGAACGTTTATGTTTATGTTATGTTACTTAAAAAATAATATTCTATATATGTTACAATCATTCCCTATCACTATCATCATCTGAAGAATTCGACTCTATGTAATCATTTTCATTACGAGGGATATTTACATAAGGTCGCGAAATGGGCGAACGAATTTTGTGGAAGCACACTTCTTATATCTTCTTCCTGTGTTTTTACTAATCTCTCAGCAGTTTTGTCTAAAATCGATTGTAGCTTAATTTCTGCACGTGTTTCCGTTACAGAAATGTGCTCCGAAGGGGGATAACAGGATAAAAAACACTTAAGTATACTATAGTATGATGGTAACACTTTATGTCCTGCCTTCATTTCCCACTTCCTCGTAGCTTTGTTCGTGTGACTTGTACACTTAGCGTCCATATAATAGGCACACGCTTCAATATTGGTGAGAAGTCTTCCATTAGGGCAGGCTACATTTTGCTCAACACTTCTTTCATCACTCGCTCGTTTTATAGCTTGGGCAACGTTCCGCTTGCCTTCCGATCTACTAGCTACTTCTGCAGCAATTGCCAACTCTTTTGCACTCCATTCAGAAACGATGCCGTCCACACGTCGTTTTTTTGTTTTATATGATGACTCCTCAAAGCTCTTTTGAGGTCTTCCCGGTCACTGAGCACCCTCAGTAGAAATGGTGGCAACTGGAGGGTTAACAGACACCTTGAAATGAAAGTCTGTGCCTTCCAGCCATGTTTTATGCATAGAGAGAAACCTTTCCCTAATGCGACTAGCACTATTCCATTTCTGGGCTATTTTCGTGCTACTAGCAGCGATGCTCTTGGTGATTTCACGCAAGGATACTTCGGTTATATTTGAGAGATCAAATTTAACCGAAAGAAAATCGAAAATGCGTGAATTTCTGTTTTCTTTATCGTGTTTGATCCACTCTTCGAAAAATACAATTTTCGAAACACTAAGCACTTGCTCTGTAAAAAAAATAAAAAAAATGTTAGAGCAAAAAAGGAGCATGGAAAGTGATGTTTAATATTAAGTTTAGGCTTAGATCTACGACATATATAAAATCTAACCCGGAGACATGTGGAGACAAAAAGTTGCAGTCTATAAAACATTAAAAATAATAATTTTTCTTTGTGTTTTTCCCACTATCTTTTAGACCGTAAAATTTTATTGGATTTAGTGACCTAGGAGTAAGATTTCTATAAAAATATAATGTTCTTACCTGTACTAATAGGATCCATAGCACACAACACTGATTCGTTTACTGCACAAGCCATGAGGTGTTGTCGAATATGTGGCAAAATTGCAACTGAGACGATTACAAATTAGTAATAATCGTCATTACTTACCTTTAACACCTCATTAGCAAGCCATAACGGGACTTTGCACAATCTATTTTTGGAAATGAGATAATAGGGTTGTTCTTGACAACATAAAACGATCAATTCCAGGAAATTGGACAATGACTTTTGTCCACCTAGCTTGTTCTACGCGAATCACTGTGGAGCGTCCGGGGCGTTTACCCGAGGTCGCGGGTTCGATCCCCGCCTGTGTCGAAATTTTTCTTTCCTTTATTTATTCTTTATTTATTAGTCTCCAACCGCATCGCCCAAAAATCCCTTTAAAGCCCCAATACCGTTAGTCGCCTCTTACGTACACCCACCGGAAGAATTGGGGTAGTGCTATTCTAAGCCGACACTACACAGCAAAATGACTAAAAGTATGAGGCTTTTATAAGTGGTTTTTGGGCGAACTGGTTTGAGATCCATCACCAAAGATGCTTTATTTCTACCATCTCATTACCTATCTACTTCCAAATGTCTCTGAGGAGTTTCTAGCTCAGAAGCTGTGGCTACTCCTTTTCGGGATTTATGACCGTGAGAATATATAAATGTATGTATATATATATATATGAGTTTTTAAGTATGCTATGCTATCTTGACCCCGTTTTTTAAGCATAAACAAAAATAAAGTGTACATTTCATTGCAATTTCCCCTCACTGTAAAAATTATGATGGTTGAACCACGTGTACAGACTAGTCAACCTATTTACTAGCAAAATTTAGAAATTTAATTCCAAACCTGCATTTTACGCTGATTTCTTAACAACTCAGTATGATTTTAATCTTTTTGTTCATGAAAACCTCATGTGGGGATTATTACTAATAAATAAACTCAGTATGGTTGAACAAACTTTGATTATTTAGGTCTTAATTTAGAAGCACATAAATATTAATTAAGACGCTAACAGTTAATACATAGTAACATCTTCCTGCTAAATATTAGTCCATAAGCAGTGACCACAATATGTTTTATGTCAACTTTTCAAATATAACATGATAAATAAATATCGACAACGGCGGAAAAAATAAAATTTTCTTTCCTTTACTTTAAGTTTCTTTCCTTTATTTATACATACATACATATTCTCACGCCGTTAGTTCCCATTTGGGTATGCAGAGACTATCAATCACCACTTTGTACGATCCTGGCAAACCTCTCTGGTTTCGTTTACATCCATCAATCTTTTCATACATGCTCTTTTATTATTCATACTGCGGACACCTGCCTTTTTGAGCACATTTTCTATTTGATCCAAATGTGTCCTCCGAGGTCGTCCTCTACTAACATTACCTTCCACATTGGCTCTATATATCTCTTTCACCAATTTACTGTCATCCATCCTCTCTATGTGCCCAAACCATCTCAACATTCCTTTTTCTATCTTTCTTACAATATCATCTTTTACACCACACCTTTCACGAATCACATCATTCCTCACACGATCACATAACCTTACATTACACACTTTTCTGAGGGATCTCATTTCTACTGCATTCACTCCACTTTCATGCTTCTTCTGCCACACCCAACATTCACTGCCATACATAAGCGTAGGAACGAGGACAGCATCATGCACAGCCATTCGGGCCTTTTCAGACACCGACTGACTAGACATTAGACTATCCAGTGCTCCATTTACCGCATTACCCTTTTTCACTCTTCTCTCGATATCTTTATCACACTTTCCATCCCTTGTAAACAAACTTCCCAAATATACAAACTCTTTCACTTGTTCCACTTTCTTACCACTAATCTCAATCACGCATCATTATTTGTCTTTTATTTAAAAGAGAGAGTAACGTGGAAAATATAACGTCCTAATCATGAATAATAAAAGAGCATGTATGAAAAGAATAATGGATGTAAATTCATTGCTTCAGCAAGAGAGGTTCGCCAGGATCGTACACAGTGTTGATCAATAGTCTCTGCCTACCCCGATGGGAATTAACGGCGTGAGTATAGGTACATATAGATATGCATGTAACGTGAAATCTCTGGGCTGGGGGTGACAACCATTTCACGTGATGTTCAAAAGTATTAGCACAAAAAAAGCACAAAGCGCAACTAGTTCACATTGAAACTTTTTTCAAGTAAAGGCAACATATAGCATAAGCTTGCTAAATAGAAGCAAGAGTAACTCAGCCGCAGTTGCAAAAACAAGCCGGTAATTCCACGAAATTAAGCAAACGTCGACGTAAGCGGACTTTGAACGTAGTTTTTTGCTAAAGCTCCGAACTTTTGCACGAAAACGGAGCTTTAATTTCGAAAGCATGTTTTTTTGCTTCGAAACTCTCTGGTCTATCTGCCTAGTTCAACTTACATATGAAATGACTGGTTGTCGACAGAAAATGGGACAAAGCTGGCGAGGTTTTTATCTTTGATGGTGAATCAGAGCTGTGTAATGTTGCCCTGGAATTTCACTACAATATTTCTTTATTCATCTGTTGTATAGGACGACTAAGGGTGTAGACCTGTGGTGTAGACTCTTAAAATAATTGATAGGTGATGTGGAAGAAAATTGCTACAACACAAATGTTACTCGTACTTTTATTCATTTCCATTTTTTGTTCTTCATTTAAATTATGAAAAAAATTACACTGTAATTGTAATGGTACATATATTTTTTTTCTTGTCTTATACTAGGACACGTTGATTTGTAAATTATAATCTGGAAATACTTCTCACTCTACAGGCAACCCTTGTGAGAAATATATTTCATCATGCAGTGTCATTAATAATATAAAAATAAACTTTTTTTTGATTGAACAGGCTGAGAAATCGTTTGAAGTTCGATATACTGGTTCTTCTGAACATAATACGGTTAAACTAATGGAGTCTGGTGGCCCTGAATATTGGTCTAAAGAGGCAAGCTCTTCATTGTGTTTCAAGAATACAGTGTCTCATAGAGAAAAATATTTTTTAACAAAAAGAAAACCGACTTCAAAGTTGACAAAACAACCGAAAATTCACAATCAAGTACTAAAAAGTAAGAAATAAGTTTTTTAATTAAATATGAGTACTGTGATTAACACCGTCGAGATTTCTTTATTCCACACGCGTCAGTTCAACCTACCTAAATCTTAAAATTCTCTCAAATTAATTTGTGAGTCGTGCCAGCTTGCGTGATTGGTAGGGTAAATTGATTTTTGTATGTATTAACATTGAAAACGTTGGGCGATATATATATATTGTTTATATTGTAATAATCAGAGATAGATAGTAGGGTGAATTTAATTTTGTTTGACTGCCACCGACTCAAAATTAGATTTAGGTAGGTTGAACTGACGCGTGTGGAATAAAGAAATTTCAAAGGTGTTAATCACAGTACTTATATCTAATTAAAAAACTTATTTCACACTTTTTAGTACTTGATTGTTTATTTTCGGTTGATTTGTCAACTTTAAAGTCGGTTTTCTTTTTGTTTAAAAAATATTATTTTACAAGTTTTAGAGATGGGTGGACCTGGCAAGGATGCCTCTCGGATGAGAAAGCGACGGTTACTGTATTATTCTTCGTATTTCCGGTATTTCTATTATTGTACGAATTGAAGATTTTGGCATATTGCATAGTATTAAATAGGCTCAACCATATGTAACTTTACATTGTTCTTAAAATCCCTCGAAAAGCGATGGTCTTAAATTCTAAATCTCGACTCAAAAGAGACTCAAACGTTCACGCTGAATATCCTTAAAGGGGTAAGCAGAGGTGCTAATACTTCTTAACATCAAGTGAAATTGTCACCTATTGTTCAGAGTACCCACGTTTTGCTTGGACAGTGTACTCATGTGATACAGGGCAGGCCTATCGTCGTTTTGAACAAATACACTGTCACATGATTGTGAATCTCGACAGTCCCCTTGATTTCCTGGGGTGCCATGATCAGACCCTGCTCTCATGATACTTTTTCAATAACAATAATAAAAGAAATGTTTAGTGAACCTATACTTCTCTGCATAAATCCAAATATAAATGTTATATATGTTAATATAAAACTATTGCTTAACTACCTGTAATTAAGGACCTACACCTTTCATCAACAGCTCAACAGCATAAAATTATGATTTCTAGAAGCAAATACCAATATAACTTCAGAAAATATGTAGATCGCGGTACGTGCCTATATAATTTTAGGGCTCTCCTCGATTTCTCCAGGATCCCATCATCAAACCCCGATATCCTCATCATGGTACCAATCCGGGAGTATCTTCTTTCTAATAAAACAATAATAATCAAAATCGGTTCATAAATGGCGAAGTAATCGGCGAACAATAATAAAAAAAAGAAATATACGGTCGAATTGAAAACACTCCTTTTTTTTAAGTCGGTTAAAAATGAATGGGTAAGAGTATCAATCCAGAATAAAAGGTGAAATACAGACTGTACTTAAAAAACAAGCAAGAATAAAAGGGAAATTTGTTGAATTAATTTTTGAATTAATTTTTAAATTTTATAAAAAGAAGTTTGATAAAATCTTAATGGTATGAGTAGAGATGTTGGGAACCTAGGTGAGGTACTTTGCCTTTTTGTTGCCATCTTTTGTCTTATTTTATTTATAATGTTTTTATATATTGTTATTGTGGTTCGGTAACAACATAACATAATATAAACGTTCACGCTGTTTATCCCCGAAGGGGTTGGCAGAGGTACCAATACTTCTGAATTCACATGGCAGCGCCATCTAGTGTCCAGAGAAGGTACCCAAGTTTTGCTTAGACAGTGTACTCACGTGATAGGGGGCAGGCCTATCGCCGTTTTGTACGAATACACTATCACATGACTAAGTACAACTCAGCCATGTGGGTTTCCTCACGATGTTTTCCCTCACCGTTAACAACCATGATAAATTAACCACACATATGACTTAAGAAAAGACAAATTGGTGTAGGTCTGACCCAGGATTGAAACTCACGCCGTTCTTTTTTCGGGCGGGTGTTCTACCCACTGGACTATCATGTCGCCAAATAAATATCTTTTATCTTTTTTTATATAAATGTTCCTAAAAAATCATAAAATAATAAGAGAAATTTACGCTATGCGTAATAATCATTTTTTTAATTTTGAATATATTACTGTTAAAATCTACATCTCACAATTTCATACATAAAATACCTCTCATTGTCATACTTTTAAACCATTTTAGTTAATAAAAACTCGAGAAATACATTTCAGGGTGTCAATATTCCTCCCAATGTTTAAATCTGAAGTGTCAATAAATGGACCTCATTGTGCGTAGATCGATTGACCTCTGAGGGCGAGGTGAAGTGGCAGGATTCACAAGTTTGGTTACTTAAAGCTCACTTGAAGCTTTTAGTTCGATAAGGAGATAGCTTTAGTAGTAGTAGGACCATTTTGCAGTATAACATTTGTTTCGCTTAAGTTGCAAGGATTACGTGAAATTTTAATTCGAAATGTTAGTGGAGGACGATCTTGGAGGACACATTTAGACCAAAAAAAGCAGGCGCCTGAAGTATGAAGAATAAAAGAGTGTGAATGAAAACTTTGATTGATGTAAACGAATCTAGAGAGGCTTTTCAGGATCGTACAAAAAGGTGATCGATAGTCTCTGCCTACCCCAATAGAAAATAATGGCGTGAGTATATGTATGTATCTGAAATTTATTTTAATGGTATATGTAATGCATATTTCGCATTGCTATTACGTTTGCTAGGCCTTCATATAATGTATGTACACCAAGGCCTACCTTTTTAGGGATTAAGGGCAGTAAGACCTTTAAAACTCGTAACTATTCAACCGCTTTTGAAAGTTAGACAGGAAAGGATAGTAACAAAGAGTTTATAAATATTAATTTATAAGTAAATATACTTACTTACTCACTTATACTCACGCCCATTGTTCCCATTGGGGTAGGCAGAGACTATCGATCGCCACTTTGTACGATACAGGCAAATCACTTTTGCTTCTGTTACATTCATCATTCTTCTCATACATGCTCTTTTATTCTTCATACTTCGGACGCCGGCCTTTTTGAGCACACTCTATATTTGGTCCAGGTGTGTCCTCCGTGGTCGTCCTCTACTCACATTACCTTCCACGTTGGCTCTATAGATCTTTTTCACCAATTTACTGTCATCCATCCTCTCTATGTGCCCAAACCACCTTAACATTCCTTTCTCTATCTTTCACACCTAAACGTTCACGAATTACACTATTTCTCACTCTGTCGCACAACCTTACATTACATATACTTCTGAGGGATCTCATTAAATACATAAACATACATAACATAAACGTTCACGCCGAATATCCCCGAAGGGGTTGGCAGAGGTACTAATACTTCTGAACATCACGTGACTTTGTCACCTGGTGTTCAGAGTACCCACGTTTTGCATGGACAGTGTACTCACGTGATAGGGGGCAGGCCTATCGCCGTTTTGTACGAATACACTGTCACATGACTAAGTACAACTCAGCCATGTGGGTTTCCTCACGATGTTTTCCCTCACCGTTAACAACCATGATAAATTAACCACACATATGTCATTAGAAAAGACAAATTGGTGTAGGCCCGACCCAGGATTTGAACACTAGTCGCTTGCACGATAACCGAGTGTTCTACCCACTGGGCTATCACGGTTGTTAAATAAATAAACATAAATATACATAAATGTATATATTATATATATTATACACACATCAAGTTAGCCCCAAACTAAGTAACACTTGTATTTTAGGATACTAACTCAGTGATGTGTGTGATAGTATATGATACACATATAAATAACATCCAAGACTAAGAAACAATAATTTATGCTCATCACATAAATGTTGCTCTCAGCGGGTATCGAACCCGCAACCTCCGGGCCGAGAAGCAAATTACCTATTCACTCGGCCACGGCTGTCGTCAAACTCACTCATCTAAAAAGATAGGATAATGCTGTTGGCTACAGTTTAGTCATATTATACACAATACAAAAACGAATAAAGGCCACGATATAAATAATTTCAAAATCATTGTCGCTGTAAGTAAGTTTCCTGGAAGACTAGCTTTGTCGAATATTGGCATTTTATTTCTCGGTAAGATTTACAGCTTTATATGATTTGTATGAAAAATCTTTGTGAGAATTTTAGCTGCTTTTCACTAAAGCTCTTCTATAGCTTACACATCATGTACTAGCCATATTCTAGGAATCGAAAAAGCATACATACATACATATACTCACGGCTGTAAATACCTAGAAGGGATAGCCAGAGCTAAAGAATCAGAAATTCCTCAGCCACTTTTGGAAAGTTGAGTGGGTAGAAGATGGTAAAATAAAGGTTGTTGGTGAAGGGTCTTCAACCGCATCACCCAAAAATCCCTTAAAAACGCCAATACCGTTAGTCGCCTCTTACGTACACCCACCGGAAGAAATAGGGAAGTGCTATTCTAAGCCGACACTACACAGCAACAGTTTTTTTTCTGGCAGTGTAGTCAGAAAAAAAACGTCGACAGGCTTGCCCCCTACTACGTGAGTAGAGTGACAATGTCACGTGATGTTCAGAAGTATTAGTACCTCTGCCAACCCCTTCGGGGAAATACGGCGTAAACGTTTAAGTTTGATATAATATGATGTTTGAATATTATTCAAACAGCAACCAAACGTGGCTATCTAGTTAAAACAAGGCATTCACGAACCATAACGTACTATTGTTAATATAATTACAATTTAACCCTATCGCTGAAACATACGCGCCCCAAATAGCCAAATCAAAGGGCTGGGTATTAAACAATATATAAATTTAATTAGCTATTAGAAAGGAATGTGTGTTATAGTAATTAAATATTGAACAGTTTCGGAATCGTAGAATATTACATTTGAAATTGTCGAGGGTTTTTGGTGTTAAGATCTCTCTTGCTAAATATAAGGTTGTTTAACTAGCTAATTAATTTTGGAAGAACATGTGTTATAAGGCTCGTATAAAGAGGAAATACTTTATTTGATTCATTGGTTTTCTAATAAAATTTTATATCAATATATAGTATGTATTTTTTATAATTGTAAATTGTTTTATACATCTGCATGCTTTTCTTTTAAAAAGTTCAATAAACCGGTTGAAATACGTTTTGTTATGAACATTATTTTTAGAAAACTTAGGGTTGGTTTAAAATTAAGTAATTTTGTATATAGGTAACAAAACTTACAAAAGTGTCGGCTTTTAATAGCATTAACCTATTCCTTAGACTAAGGGTATTTTAAAATGTAGTATTAGGTTTTTAAAATGTTTGTTGGCCAATTGAGCTAGAAATCCATAACTACAAACTTTGATATAGTAGCATTTATCATTCAGGAGCTCTGTCTACCCTTTTAAGTATATTAGTCATTAGATTTATATTTAAAACAAACAAGGTAACGAATTTTATCAATATAATAATTAATCAAACCCACTTTTTGGCTCGGAAATAAATTAGAAAGTCTGTTTTTGGTAAATGATTTCATTAAACAGTAAGAATCCACGTAATTTGTCACTTATCAAAGCCAATGACAAAACCTCTAAGCCAATATTTCAGCACTGAGACCTCAATTATTTCTTTCCGCGAACCCACACCTCGATTCGATGGCCGCTACTATTTATTTATTTATTTATTTATTCGTTGACCACCAACAGCAAATACAACAAACATGGCACAGAACATACAATTTTTTTACAAAGCCAATGACAGGTGATCACAATTACCGGTTCAAAACAAAAGAGGAACGAAATTAAGGCGGTTGCCCGCGAAAATACAACAAGTACATTAGAAAAAAGAAAAATAATAATATTATAAATGACGTTTAAAAATACAAGGAAAAAAGAGAAAAAAAAAAATGAACAAAACAAAAAAAAGACCGTGAATGATGATACTATGATGATAATGAAAGAAAAGTATGTAGGTGTGTGCGTGTGTGTGTGTGTGTGTGTGTGTGTGTGTGTGTGTGTGTGTGTGTTCGTGTATGTGTGTTTGTATGTTTTAATTATGCTTAAACTGATTAACTTTGACTCGTTTTAAATGTTTCTATAACATTCTTACGAAATTCAAATCTGTATGAAAAAAAAGGGTCCAAATCACTAAAGTTGTTGTTAAATTCGTACAAAATACGGCGGATGGGAGCATTTTGAGAGTAGTTTGTTCTTGAGCGTGGAATATGAAACAAAGATTTTTGCGTATGTCGGGTTCTGTAAGAAGGGGTGTTAATTCCGATTTGACATAAAATGTTGGGGCTATCTATGCGGTCATTCAGCAAATCGTGTAAAACAGACATATCTGTAAGTAAGCGACGTTCATCAAGTTTGAGGACTTCGTGATATTTACACGATGATTCGTAATCCATGTTCCATACTCGAGCTCTGTAATTTAAATGTTTAATGAAAGTGCGCTGCACGGATTCAATTTTATGAGCATATTTTATATATTGGGGGAACCAGACGGAGGAAGCAAACTCGATGAATCTATATTTGACCTATTTTATTTTATTGTTATTATCGTGTAGTGTCGGCTTAGAATGTCATAAACATAAACATAAACGTTCTCGCCGAATATCCCCGAAGGGGTTGGCAGAGGTACTAATACTTCTGAACATCACGTGACATTGTCACCCGGTGTTCAGAGTACCCACGTTTTGCATGGACAGTGTACTCACGTGATAGGGGGCAGGCCTATCGCCGTTTTGTACGAATACACTGTCACATGACTAAGTACAACTCAGCCATGTGAGTTTCCTCACGATGTTTTCCCTCACCGTTGACAACCATGATAAATTAACCACACATATGTCTTTAGAAAAGACGAATTGGTGTCGGCCCGACCCAGAATTTGAACACTAGTCGTTTGCACGATAACCGAGTGTTCTACCCACTGGGCTATCACGTTTGCACTTAGGATGTCACTGTGCCTTCATAACCACGGATGTCGTTAGAGGCGACTAAGGGCATGGATCTTTTTGCAGTGGTTTTAGGGCGATGCTTCTGAAGACCCATTAACAACGATACTTTATTATTTCCATCTTACCCCATATCAACTTCCAAATGTGGCTTAGGAGTTTCTAGTTCCAAAGCTCTGGCTACCCCTTTTTGGGCTTGATGGCCGTGAGTATATGTTTGAATCTCCGGCTTTGAATCTCACAACCCCTTTTTAACTACGAGTGTTGGATAGGGCTTAATAAGTGGTTTTTGGGTACCAACGATACTTTATTTCTATCAACTTCCAAATGTGGCTGAAAAGTTTTAGTTCCAAAGCTCTGGGTACCCCTGTTCGGGATTTACGGCCATAAGTACATAAATTTATGTATGTGATGACCATTCCTATATGTGTAGTGTCGGTTTAGAATAGTGCTGACCCATTTCTTCCCGCAGGTTTCGTATGCAGGGACAAATGATTTTTGGGCGTTTTAGTTACAGAGTCATTACCTTCTCATCAACTTCCAGAAACGACTGAGGAATTTATGTAATGTATGGATAATCTGTCAGATTTACACTTTTTTTAAGGCGTTCGCTTCAGTACTCACACAAAGGTGAGTAGACTGTAAAAAGTCAAAAAATAATTTTAGTAAGTTACGAAAAGTACTTAAACGTGTAAAAGAAATAAAGGATAGAAGAATTTCGCGCTGGCAGCCATTGACACGGTGGCTCAATTGGTAGAGCGTCGGGGCGTATATTCAAGGTCGCGGGTTCGATTCCCGCCTGTGTCGAAATTTTTCTTTCCTTTATTTATTCTTCATTTATTAGTTACGAAAAGTAAGTTAAGCCGTCGGTCATGATGCCATTTTACGTACCGTATTTAACTTAAAATACAGTACGTATTTGTCGAGAGTTTATATGTATATTTACCGTCTGAAATTAACGTCCATCAAGAACATTTTAAAAAAATATTAAAACGTTTACTTAAAATATTGAGGCTGATAATCTCCTACAACATTATTTTAAACAACCTTTGTTTAAAAAAATCCCATAAATCACAGCGGCTGCAAATAAACATACATACATACATATGCTCACGGCTATATTTCCCTAGAAGGGGTAGCCAGAGCTATGGAATTATAAATTCCTCAGCCACTTTTGGAAGTTGAGTGGGGAAAAGATGGTAAAAATAAAGGTTTTTGGTGATGGGTCCCCAACCGCATCGCTCGAAAATCCAATAAAAAGCCCCAATAACTTTGGTCGCTTCTTACGACACCAGTGGGTAGGAAGGGTATTTGATTTATTTATTGTACCGTTTAGTGCCGGCTTAGAATGTCGCTACATTCTAAGCCGGCACTACACGGCAATTGCTGCAAATAAAATCTTTCAAATTTCCCTCCAAAGAACACCATAGTAAGACCACCCTGAGTGAAACACGCGACAAAGATAAATTACAACGAAGAATAATGTGGCTACTTTTATTTTCGAGTTGAATTAATGGTTTATCCTCGCGACCGTGCGCCCGTCAATGGCAGTCTTAATTAAACAAATCTATAAAGTCGAGCTAACGAAATATTCGATCAATTTGGCTGGTGCCACTTTTTGTAGCATTTCCTACATTAGTTACGGTTTTTAAATCAGGAATAATACTTTATAACATTAGGAATTAGAATAATAAGATTATTAACTTATATCAGGTATTTATTAAAGTAGTGTGTGTGTCGGCATAGAATAGTACTACCCCATTTCTTCCAGTGGGTGTACGTAAGAGGCGACTAACGGTATTGGGGCTTTTAGGGGATTTTTGGGCGATGCGGTTGGAGACTCATCACCAACAACCTTTATTCTACCATCTTTTCCCCACTCAACTTCCAAAGGTGGCTGAGGAATTTGTAATTCCTTAGCTCTGGCTACCCCTTCTAGGGATTTATAGCCGTGAGTATATGTATGTATGTATGTATTTATTAAAGTAAAGAGTTGAATAATTGGCCCAGTCAAGAAAAAAGCTACTTAGAAAAGAAACAAACCTTATATTGTGTTATAGTTTTACGTTTGCTTTTTATGCTTTCTAAAAGTGTTAAACAAATCAATAACTCCTTGATATATTATTAAAAAAAAACAGAAATCTTTTTTGATTTTCTGATTTCCCTTAACACTCAGCTATGGCGTTAAATAACAATCAAACATTTCTGAGTAGTATTCAGAATATAAAAGAAGTAATAAAGTACAGTGAAGACCCATCAGCAACAATCTTTATTTTACCATCTTTTCCCCACTTAACTTCCCAAAGTGGCTGAGGAATTTCTAATTCCTTAGCTCTGGCTAACCCTTCTAGGAATTTTTAGCCATAAGTATGTGTGTAGTTGATAATCGTTGAAACCTATACCAACCATAACAAAAAAAAGCCTAAAAATAAAAGAAACGTCTCAATACCAGCGTGTTTGCGTAAAAATACAAGCTCTTAAGCTAAAATGTTAGGGACAGTGCCAAGAAGGGTTTTATTCTCTCTTAAAATCTCGGTTAGAATGTAAGTAGGTTGTTATGTTTACAATGTCAGTAAAACTGGGACGGTGCACCTCGAGACTCGCCCTCACACTTGCAGCTTATTTACCGATTATATTTTATTGCTTAAACTTACTTACTTACATGTGTCGAAATTTTTCTTTCCTTTATTTATTAGTAATAATTCCCACAGCTGTGTAGTGTCGGCATAGAAAAGCACTACCCCATTTCTTCCGGTGGGTGTACGTAAGAGGCGACTAACGGTATTGGGGCTTTAAAGGGATTTTTGGGCGATGCGGTTGCAGACCCTTCACCAACAACCTTTATTTCACCATCTTTTCCCCACGCAACTTCCAAAAGTGGCTGAGGAATTTCTGATTCCTTAGCTCTGGCTACCCCTTTTAGGGATTTATAGCCGTGAGTATATGTATGTATGTATGTATGTAATTCCCACATGAGGTTTTCATGAACAAAAACATTCAAATTACATATACCTACAGACATAAATACAAAAAAAGGTAGCCAGAGCTTTAGAGCTAGAATCTTCTCAGCCACATTTGGAAATTGATAAGGGAAAAATCGATGGAAAGAAAGTATCGTTGGTGATGGTTCTTTAACCGTATAATCCAAAAACCACTTGAAAAACACCATACCCTTAGTCGCCTCTGATGACATCCATTGTGGCTAGAAAGGGGTGACATTCTGAGAAGCTATTACAACGCAATTCACAGCTAACAGTTCAGCGTTGTTAATATATATTACCCTAAGCGTTGGGAATAAAGGAAAGATATGGATTTTGTATTAAATTTTTAGCTATTATTTTACTGTGCAAGCTTTTTATTAATATATTTTATACCTTAGTTATTTTAACTACATTTTTTTTTAAATATTGATTAGAGTTTCAAAAGACTAGCTCGAAAATCCCGAGAAGGGGTAGCCAGAGCTAAGGAATTAGAAATTCCTCAGCCACTTTGGAAAGTTGAGTGGGGAAAAGATGGTAAAGTAAAAGTTGTTGGTGATGGGTCTCCAACCGCATCGCCCAAGAATCCATTAAAAGCCCCAATACCGTTAGTCGCCTCTTACTTACTTACACCCATCGGTAGAAGCGGGGTAGTGCTATTCTAAGCCGACACTACACGTACACAGTAATCTTTTTTTTCAATTTTCTTTTTTGTTTTATTTAGTTTTAAAATTTGACTATATCTATTTTCTTATTACAAGTTCATGGTTGTTTGTTGTGATTACGAATTTTTCTCGTTCGTTTTATTGGACATTTTGCAGAGTCTAAAGACAAAGGTTTAACAAGGTGTTGCGAATCATGAGTTATATACGGCATAGAGACGTGGCCTCTAACAATGGAATTCATCAGAGGGCCATTCAGGTTACCTAGTGACAATTTAAGTAAGGTATAAACATTTCTATAAGAATTTAAATTAATTGAACAAAAAAGTTAACCTACTAATGTCATTGTTCATTTAAACTTTTATCTTTTTTACATACGTACATCTAATCACACCGTTGGTTCCCGTTCGGTAGGCAGAGACTGTCAATCACCACTCTCTAGTTTCGTTACCATCCCTCAATCTTTTCATACATGCTCTTTTATTCTTCATACTTCGGACACATGCTTTATCTAATATTAATATCTTTTGAAACATAATATTGATGCTGTTAGAATATAAGTTAATATATATATATATATATATATTTTATACCGGCATTCCACCTTTTATTGCGTATATATAAAAATGTATTTGCAATGGTTATTTTCTCAGGTTAAACAAATGAACTGCTTTTGGTCAAGAAAGGATTCAATGTTTCGTTTATTTAGGACGAGCTTATGCCGCATAACAATGCTTCTTTTGCGTTCTGATCAGATATATGCGCAAACAGTAAACACACTGAGCTTTTTAGGCAAGTAAGCTTTGCTGAAATTATAAAAGCCTTAATCGGATGATAAAAGCGAGACAAAATAACGAAAAGGTTTGTACGGAAAATCCAAGTAAAATATTATATTAATTTACCTTTATTCACACCTATTTTTATAATTGGGACAGGCAGAGACTTTTCATCGCGAGTTTGTATGATCCTGACAACTTCTCTTGCTTGCTTTGTTTATTTATATTTTTTCTAAAATAATTAATGATATGCAAGCAAGAAAAGCTGCTCATGCAAGCAAGTAAGTACAATTATAAAATTCGCCGTGTAGTGTCGGCTTAGAATAACACCACCCCATTTGTACCCGTGGGTGATCGTAGTCGCGACTAAGGGTATAGGGGCTCTTTAAGTGATTTTTGAACGGTGTGGTTGGAGACCCGTCACCAAAAGCATTTATTATTACTATCTTTTCCCAATCAACTTCAAAAAGTGGCTGAGGAATTTCTCATTCCAAAGCTCTGGCTACCCCGTTAAGGGATTTATAGCCGTGAGAATATGTATGTATGTATGTATGTAAGTAACTTAGCCATGTGAGTTGACTCACAAATTTTTTTCCTCACCGTTCACAACCATGACTAATTAAATAAACATATGACTTTAAAAAAGACAAATTGGTGTATACCCGACGCTGGATTTAAACTCTCATCGCTTGGATCTACCTCAGCGGTGTTCTACCTACTCAGCTACCACGGGTTTAGATATATCTAGCGTGAAGATACGTATTGTTCTATTTTAAAAACAATAAAAGTATCAGGATACTGTTGCTTATGAAACAAAGAATTCTTTCCCTCATTTTTCACTTCGCTTCTGAATTTTTCCAATTCAACTTTTACGATTTTCTACCGCAGAGGAATATTGATTCTGTTTAAAAAGATTAGTAAAACTTTTGTCTGTAATGTTGAATTGTTGTTAGTTGGGTTCGTATCCGTTTTTTGTGAAGTTATTTTTAATCATTTTGGAATCCACAGTTTTTCACAGTGTCCTTTCAAAATAGTACAAGTTTTTTTGTAAGGAAAATTTATAGGGCTCATTGGGGATCTGATTATTGTTATTCTATATCCATCAACAATTGTCCTTTATTCCACATAATTTTCCTTTGAAATTTCAAAGTTAGTAGTATGAGAATTTGGAGTATGAAAAAACCACTAGAGTTGCTTTAGAATTTCTTCCCGTGGGTGTACGTAAGAGGCGACTTAGGGTATTGGGGCTTTTTAAGAGCGTTAGTAAATGTATGTGTGCATGAAAATTTATGGTTCAAATAAGTAATAGTTTGATAACTTACAACCACGTTCTCTCTCTTGGTGTTCAACAGCCAAACTTCAAAAGTAGATAAGCATTGCTTTAATAGATCAATATCAACGAGAAGGTGAAACCATGTTTTTGCATCTACGGATTAAATTCACTACGAACCAGAACAATTTTAATAAAGGCTGGCTCATACTTACTTTTACTCACACTCATTATTCCCATATTGAGACGATCGTTCGTGATAAACATCTGTTGCTAACCTTACATTCATTATTCTTCCCATACATGCTCTTGTATTTTTCATGCTGGCTCATCATAGCTTTAATTTCGTTTAATTTAAAACACAATATTTTTTGTAAATTTTACATGTATTACTAAATTTATTATTAGTATTATGTTCAGGATACAATATAGATTTCCAATTGGGGTTCAAAAATCACTATTCTCACACTTTCTTCGCTTTCAATTACTTATTGCGAAATGACCGTTAGGAGTTCGTAGCGTACCTGCCCCTCGTAGACGTTAACGACTCGAACGGGTCGTAGCAGCATCTGACTACGCGAACGTGACTACGCGGATGCTACGAGCTTTTAAACCACCTTTATATGTAGTTGCTAACCGTTAAGTGAAACAGGCTTATATTGACTGTTGAAATGGTAATGGTATGCGTTAATGGTAATTGGTCGTAGCTAGCTACATATACCTTTTACTATTTATCAATAATTTCTTCTCAAACATGCTCGCATTTCTATAACATATTAATCGAGAAGTGGTTTATGGCGTCTCGTAAACAGTTCGGGAAGGTTCTGTGTAGTCGACTACGGGTAACACCAAAATTAAATTTTATAACTGTTATTGTAGACCTCACTCCAGATTCAAGCATTCACGCCGTATATCCCCGAAGGGATTGGCAGAAGTACCAATACTCCAGAATATCACGTGACATCGTCACCTAGTGTGCAGAATACCCACGTTTTGCTTGGGCAATTAACTCACGTGATGTGTGACTTGACTACTATAAAAAGTAATATTACTATTTATTATATTTGAAGTACCTATTTGTCCACCTGAACATGCACCCACATGATAAGGTCAAACTTAATGTAGCTCTATACGGATACTCGGCAATTATACTCAGTAACAATTGACTGTATGTTTAATAATGTGGTTTACTGGTCCTCTTAAAAAACCTTCTTTGATAAAACACACGTGTAACAAAAGATACAGAGGGCAAACATACATAAATAGATATACTCACGGCCATAAATCCCAAAAAGAGTAGCCAGAGCTTTAGAGCTAGAATCTCCTCAGCCACTTTTGAATGTTGATAGGAAAAAAATGGCAATAATGAATAATTGTTGGTCACAGGTGTCCAACCACATCGCCCATTAACTACTTAAAAAAGCCCCATACCCTTAGTCGCCTTTTATGACAACCGTAGGTAGAAAGTGGTAGTGAAATTTTGAGCCGATACTACACAGCAACATACATACATACATAAACTCACGGCTATATTTCCCTAAAAAGGGTAGCCAGAGCTAAGGAATTATAAATTCCTCAGCCACTTTTGGAAGTTGAGTGGGGAAAAGATGGTAAAATAAAGGTTTTTGGTGATGTGTCTCCAACCGCATCGCCCAAACATCCAATAAAATGCCCCAATACCCTTAGTCGCCTCTTACGACACCCGTGGGTAGAAAGGGGTAGCGACATTCTAAGCCGGCACTACACGGCACCATAAATAACTTAAATAACGGCAACTAAAATAAATATTATACTATAACAAATATTAAGTACGAAATAACTTTTCACCAATAAAATCCATGATAGATTTCAAAAACTTATAAAATCATATGCATCGCTTTGACGTCACAAACAGACTCATATTACTATTTCAAAAACTAATAACCGAAATCCGAACCAGTTATCGATAAGATAACGACTGTATACGACACTTATTAACGACTAGTGATGGGAAATGGCTGTTTTGGTATAGATAGTATGCTTAATGGCACTGTTTGGTTTGTGATTTCAAAAATTACAGTTTATTTGAACCGTTATTGGATAATTTATTCATGACTCTTGGAATTGAAACAAAGTAGACTCCAATAGGAAAAAAAATACATTGTATTTATGCCGTGGGTATATAGTACCTCTTAAGAGTGAAAATGGTACAAGTTTTTTGAATACTACGAATAACTATGCAATCTAGTATTTAGACATACATACATACATATACTCACGGCTGTAAGTCACATGAAGGGGTAGCCAGAGCTAGGGAATTAGAAATTCCTCAGCCACTTTTGGAAGTTGCGTGGGGAAAAGATGGTGAAATAAAGGTTTTTGGTGATGGGTCTCCTAATTATAGTGTAGTGCCGGCTATTCTAAGCCGGCACTACACAGCAGTATTTAGAGTAGCTACTTTAGTATTTTCATCATACATTACAACATACAGAAAGAAAAACATATGGTAATTAATACTCTAAAATAAAATGATCTCTTTGTAATATTACAGTTTATGCCTTTAGATAGCAAATAATTGATATACCTCACACATAGCATATTACACATATTTTATTTTTTGTTTACCTAAATCTGGTTTCGGCTAATGTTTGAAACAATCGAATCAATTTTGGAGTGAACCATACTGTCATTAAGATAAGAAACTAATATTTTTTACATTTAATACATTTGCTACCCCTTCTAGGGATTTATAGCCGTGAGTATATGTATGTATGTATGTATGTTAATACAATCAGAACCTTTACTAACCATGCACAGCCCCTACATAGGTGCACTACACTAGTGTTATATATAAAATGTTAATTCAATTAGTTAATTGTTTCATCCTGTTTGACTTTACAGAGAAACTCACTCCATTATAACTAGATAGTTATCTAAATGGGTTAGCTTGTTAAAGCCAGTTAAACGGATACAGATTTTCTGGGAACTTATCCTATGAAGTGAGTATATGTATGTGTGCGAGTTCCCGGAAAGAAACTAATCACACGTGCACAGTAATCTCCAGGAATTTATATTAAATATTCAGTTAAATACTAGCGCTTTTGTGTCGAAAATCCGCTAATGTTTAATTTTGTTTTCCAATTCAGAAAGGTGTTTTAAGTAGAAATTTTAACACACGTTTCTGAGCTAGCTTTTTTTAGGCAGAAAGTCTTATTTGTCTTTAATAATGTTTTTATTATTTGTTTTATTTGAGCCGATGTGGATGGTTATGATAGTAGAGGACGAGCTCTGAGGACACATTTGGACCAAATAGTGCGAGACCAAAAAGGCAGGCATCCGAAGTATAAAGAGTAAAATAGCATGTATGAGAAGATTGATAGATGTAAACGAAGCCAGAGAGGTTTGTTAGGAACGTACAAAGTGGCGGTCGATAGTCTCTGCTTATCCTAATGTATGTTGTCTCTCTTTCACCATACAGAGGCACTACACCCACGGCTTAAATACAATGTATAATTTTATGCCGTGTAGTGCCGGCTTAGAATGTCGCTACCCTTTTCTACCCACGGGTGTCGTAAGAGGTGACTTAGGGTATTGGGGCTTTTTATTGGATTTTTGGGCGATGCGGTTGGAGACCCATCACAAAATACTTTTACATCTTTTCCCAACTCAACTTCCAAAAGTGGCTGAGGAATTTATAATTCCTTAGCTCTGGTTACCCCTTCTAGGGAAATATAGCCGTGAGTATATGTATGTATAATTTTACTATTGGAGTTTACTTTGTTTCAACTTCAAGAGTCATGAATATTTTGTCACGCAAAACAGGCTCTTAACAGACGTCAACTTGAGGCAAATGCGGGTATGCCGTACACAACACAATACAAAGTCTTATTTATTTTTGTTTCAAAGTAAGTTTCAAAAACTTTTTATTCACTAAAACATTTGTTTTTAAAACAATATCTATCTGAAAAGGTAGACAAGTGGCCTTCCGAATTAGTAAAAATTCGGAGGTAGGAAACGCAAACACTACTTAAACGTGTAAAAGAAATAAAGGATAGAAGAACTTCGCACTGGCAGCTAATTGACACGGTAGCTCAATTGGCAGAGCGTCGGGGCGTATACCCGAAGTCGCGGGTTTGATTCCCGCCTGTGTCGAAATTTTTCTTTCCTTTATTTATTCTTTATTTATTAGTAATAATCCCCACATGAGGTTTTCATGAACAAAAAGATTTAAAGAATATCGATAAAGTTTTTTATTACTTCCCATCACTATTCGATACATATCTGTCGCCCAGTGTTAATCGGGAGTCAAACACTTTGAATGCCGACACAAATGATTATTGATTGCGTGAACAAAGCCGATTTAATTGTAGGTTGTTATAACTCAATGGGTTCCTATTATGACAGATATATTACCTCTTTGTGTTATTTGATACGTGTAGACGCTGAATAGAGTCAAGGTTTTAGAGGAAGTAAACGATTTCAATTTTGTGTATGTTTTAAAAGAATTGTAGCCGTGTAGTGTCCGCTTTGAATAGCACTACCCCGTTTCTACCGATGGGTGTACGTAAGAGGCGACTAATGGTATTGGGGCTTTTAAGGGAGTTTTGGGCGATGCGGTTGGAGACCCATCACCAACAACCTTTACTTTACCATCTTCTCCCCACTCAATTTTCCAAAATGCTCTGGCTACCCCTTCCAGGGATTTATAGCCGTGAGTATATGTATGTATGTTTAAAAGAAAAACAAGAATATTTTTTAATACTTAATTATATAAGTAATTAATTTAAGGTAATTGTATAAGTTCCTTCGAGGGGATGCTCTGGCTATCCTGAAGAAGAAAAGGAGAATCATTACCGTCAAATCACAACATGTTAGGTACAAATAGTTTCATTTCTTCAACGATGTGATATGAAAGAGGACGGTGACAAAAAAAGACCTGTGCTTTTATTGACGTGAATAAAATTAATGTGATATTTAAATAGATATTACAATAATTATCGGGCCAATGTAGATGTTAATGTTAGTAGATGACGACTACGGAAGACAGATACAGAACGAATCAAGATATCTCCAAAAGAGCAGGAGTCCAAAGCGTGAAGAAAATAACAAAAATTTAAAAAATAAAATTCCATGCGAATGGTAGAGACCATTGATCGTTCATTCCTGGGAATTCTTGATTGCTCCACTCAAATTGATTTACATACATACATACATATACTCACGGCTATAAATCCCAAGAAGGGGTAGCCAGAGCTAAGGAACTAGAAGTTCCTCAGCCACTTTCAGAAAGTTGAGTGGGGAAAAGATGGCAAAATAAAGGTTGTTGGTGATGGGTCTCCAACCGCATCGCCCAAAAATCCCATAAAAGCCCCAGTACCGTTTAGTCGCGTCTTACGTACACCCACTGGCAGCAATGGGGTAGTGTTATTCTAAGCCGACACTACACAGCAAACTATCAAATTTATTTATTTTCTAATATAATCTAATGTCTAGTGAGTCGGTCTCCAAAAAGGCCCCAATGGCAGTGAATGATGCTGTTCTAGTTCCTACGTCTATGTATAGCAGCGAATTTTGGGTGTGGCAGAAGAAACATGAAACCACCACGCAACTTCTAAAAGTGGCTGAGGAATTTCTAATTCCTTAGCTCTGACTACCCCTTCAAGGGATTTAAAGCTGTGAGTATATGTATGTATGTGAGAGTATTGAACTGTTAATTAACTGTTTATAAGTTTGTATCGTTACGAAATAAACATTTTACTTACTTAACTTACTAAACTCTTAAACTGGTAAATCAAAAACTAGCAGAACTGTAGCTTGAATGGTGTTTGTCAAAAGAAGAAGTAAAAAAAACTTCTAACATTCTCATCATGTCATCTTTTAAATAGTAATCCATATAAATCACATTCAGTTAAATATTATTAATATTAGTGGGTGTGTGTGTGTGTGTAAATTATTAATGTTACTTTTCTTTCTGTTTGCTAGTAATTAAGGATTTTATATAATTTGGTAAAATAAAATCTTTTGTTGTTTCTCCTCGTATCTTTAAAAGCATGAAATAATAGTGTTTCGAATACAAAAGTAGGTTCCTTTAGTTATCTATACATCTCTATTGTCTATTTTATTTTTGCTGATTATTTCAGTCGATTCAGCTGTCCTTACCTAGATTTATGTATGTCCGACGAGGTAAGTAGCATTGTAGATGATGTAGTTAAGGAAAAAATCAGGTTGAATGTCTATAAAGGCGTTATACTGTAATGTAAAGTATATAAGTACTTATCAGTCTCATTACTGATGTACATCGAATGCGCGGTATTAAGTTAACCTATTTTATTTTAGTATTACTGTGCTATATCCAAAAAAATACATTTTATTTTTTTAAAAATATAATTATATTTCGCCAGCAACTACCAGACGTTCCTCAAGGAGTTTTAGTTTCACCCTAAATGTCAACGTTCACGACATACTTATCCATATAAGTGGCAGATGTACTAATAGTTTTAAAATTCATGATGCCTTTTTGGTCACTTGACGTTATCAATACCGTCTACCACAAAATTATCATCCTCGTAGTTTTTAAGTGGTACGAGAAATGGCAGAGTATGTCTGGTCATGCGAATAAATCTCTATCGGAACGAAAAACGTGGCATCCCGAACTAAGTGCTTCCTTATTAAATAAATAAGACTTCAGTTGGTATTTTATTTATGGTTTCTAAAAGCTCCATTGATTTGGGGAACAACCGCCTATTGTGCAGAGAGGAGCGGGTTCAAATCTTGAGTAGGGCCTACGCTACTGTGTCTTTTCATAAGTAACATATTTGGTCAATTGATCATGCTTGTAAAGGATGAGGAAAAACATCATAAACAAATACATACATACATATACTCACGGCTATAAATCCCTAAAAGGGGTAGCTAGAGCGAAGGAATTAAAAAATCCTCAGCCACTTTTGGAAAGTTGAGTGGAGAAATGATGGCAAAATAAAGGCCGTTGGTGATGGGTCTCCAACCGCATCGCCCATAAATTCCTTAAAAGCCCCAATACCGTTAGTTGCCTCTTACGTACACCCACCTGAAGAAATGGGGTAGTGCTATTCTAAGCCGACACTACTCAGCACTCTAAGCCGACACTACACAGCACAACACATAAACAAAACACATGGCTAATACACTTTTTAAACTCCCGCGGTTTGTAGACATTATGATATTATGTCAGTCCGTGACCACGGCAATGTAGGTGTGCCGGAACATTGGACAACCATATCATGAAGGTGACTTAAAAATATTGTCATTGGTTAATCCCGATTATTATATATAACACATGACTAATTTGTACCAAGTGTATTCGTTCAAAAAGGTGGAAGGCCTACTTTATGTTACATAGAATATGCACTGTCCATCAAAACGTGATTTCTTGAAAACCAAGTGACAACAATGTCACGCAAAGTTCGGAGCTATAAGTACCTCAGCCAGTCCTCCCAGAAAATTAATTGTGTAAATGTTTTTATTAGGTTTTTGAGTTCATAAACACCGCTATATGCTTATTGCTTGAAGCTGTAATTGCGCTACTAATAATAGTTTACATGAGTACAAACATCAGGTCTATGAATTTAAAATATAAAAATCAAGAATTAGAATTATATATATATATATATATATATATATATATATATATATATATATATATATATAAATAACTCATTTGTTCATGTAAATATAATACCATACAGCAGAAACCATAGTACACTAACAGGAATAACAACCATCCTACAGTAAAAATTGGAGCTATAGTAACACAAACTAGGTCCTAACTCAGCGCTTGTTATTGCCAAGAGTTAAATTACTGGTTTTCAATAGAGGCGTACATTACACAATCTTCACCAATAAATAGTGACTTTTCAAAAATTCTGTGTCTGCCACATATGAATGAAAATAAACTAAACATAATATAAAATAGTTCTAATAGAGCTGTGTAGTGTCGGCATAGAATAGCACTTCCTTATTTCTTCCGGTGGGTGTACGTAAGAGGCGACTAACGGTATTGGGGCTTTTAAGGGATTTTTGGGCGATGCGGTTGGAGACCCATCACCAACAACCTTTATTTTACCATATTTTCCCCACGCAACTTCCAAAAGTGGCTGAGGAATTTCTGATTCCTTAGCTCTGACTACCCCTTTTAGGGATTTATAGCCGTGAGTATATGTATGTATAATATAAAATAAACTAAACATAACTTTGTCTACTTTTCGATTTCTTGTAAGTGGGAGGGTGGGCGGTGCACAGAGCATGTTGCATGAAGACTGCAGGTATTTAGCGGAATTAAGCGAAGAAACTTATTAATATTAGTATTGCTATGGATTTCCGCAAAGTTACGCCTTATTCAATCCAATAAACTAAACATAATATAAAAAACTAAAATAAAAAAATAAGGGAAAATACAGTAAACTAAACATAATCAAACTAACAAATTAAAGCAAATAATAATTAACTTACTTCATAATGATATCTGCCCGGCTAGTACGAGCGGTGTTTAAACTAGTTATCGCGTGGGATAAAGCAGCCATCTCTTACGCACTTACTTAGTATCGTATTCTGCCATCTCATTCTAACCGTTATCGTGTCGATATAAGAGCGCTCATGCTTCTCGTCTGTTTGTCTCATTCACTTTGTATGTTACATTAAATGGAGTGCTGTGTATTGTCGGCTTAGAATAGAGCCAACCCATTTATTCCCGTGGTTGGTGTAAGAGGTTGATTAGGGTTTTGGCGCTGTTAAAGTTATTTTTTGCCGATGTGGCTGGCTGGAGACTCATGACAAACGATCCTTTATTTTTCGATACATTCCGCTAAACTCCTGCAAAGCTAGCACGAGCCGTGTTTAAACTAGTTATTGCGTGGGATAAAGCAGCCATCTTTTACGCACCTACTTAGTATCGTATACTGCCATCTCATTCTAACCGTTATCGTGTCGATAAAATAGCGCTCGTGCTTGCTATACTGAAGTCACTATAGACTTTCCAAGTTAGTAGCTTAGGCTACCCAATTTGTAATTTATAGCCTATAAATTATATGTAATAACAATACAAATGGACCAAAACTAGTATAGTGTAGTAGTATTTTATTACGTGACAGCATCCAAATGTGTAACACTTGATAGAAAGATAAAGTTGGTTAAAAAAGAGAGAACGTTTTTTTGTTTGCTGCGAAAAATCACCTTACAACTAGGTATACAACAATCAAAAGCTAAATGATTTTTAAGAATGCATCATACTGAAAAAAATATATAAAAAAACAGAGTCATAAAAATACAAAGTTAATACGCTACTACAAATACTACTGATTCTTGTAGAATGTTAAAAAAAATACAAATTTATTCCCAAAATGTATTGGCAAGACCAGTTAATATTGTCCTAGTAAATTAACAATTCAAAATATCAATTTAAATTTCAATTCAATAACAGGCAATATGAAAAAAAAACAATTTAGTTCCAAGAAAATCGTGCGAATGTTTTCGAGAAAAAGGCTTTGTGAAAAACCGGAGGTCGGATAATGTCGGGTTTCCTTGACCTCGGTCACAAACACTACCTTAATAGTAGACTTTCTGCATTCCGATCTCGGGAATTAAGTTTAGAAAGCTTCTGACACTCTTAAGCTACTTGTATCTATATATAGAAACAAAACATAAACGTTCACGCCGAATATCCCCGAAGGGGTTGGCAGAGGCACTAATACTTCTGAACATCACGTGACTTTGTCACCTGGTGTTCAGAGTACCCACGTTTTGCATGGACAGTGTACTCACGTGATAGGGGGCAGGCCTTTCGCCGTTTTGTACGAATACACTGTCACATGATTAAGTACAACTCAGCCATGCGGGTTTCCTCACGATGTTTTCCCTCACCGTTAACAACCATGATAAATATAGAAACAGTATTGATTAAGATCTGTATTACATAATATATGAAAAATTTCTCAGCCACTTTTCGAAGTTGAGTAAGGAAAATTAAATAAAGCAAAGGTTTTTGGGTCTCCACCCGCACCGCCCAAAAATAATTTTAAAAGCCCCTATACTGTTAGTCGCCTTTTAGGAACACAGCACAGCAATAATAGTATACATTTTTTATTATTGTAAAGCTAAGCAATGTACTGCCTTGAAATAAATTTACATACATACATATACTCACGGCTATATTTCCCTAGAAGGGGTAGCCAGAGCTAAGGAATTATAAATTCCTCAGCCACTTTTGGAAGTTGAGAGGGGAAAAGATGGTAAAAATAAAGATTTTTGGTGATGGGTCTCCAACCGCATCGCCCAAAAATTCATTAAAAGCCCCAATACCGTTAGTCGCAGTCGTCGTTAGGAAGAAATGGGGTAGTGCTATTCTAAGTCGACACTACACTATATTAAATAAATTAATAAATTTAGATAAACATAATTATACCATGTTAAACTAGTATTTGCAGATTTATTGTCTAAGTTCGTTTTTCGTTCTGTAAGACAATTTCAATATATATGTAAAACTGAGCAGGGAAACCAACCAACAATAGCTTTCTCTACACCGTAACATAAATAAAGAAAAACAACCTTAGTGGTTCAAATAAAAAAAATGTGAAGGTTCTGTACTCCCATGCTTCCTGCATGAGACGCCAATACTAACCTTTCCACCTAACAAAAAGCTAAAAAATAGGTGGCCATAAATAATAAAATTACTTACTAGTTAATCGATCCTTCCTTTGTCACTCACGACCATATCTGCAACAAATATTAATGTTAGAAAACTTTATTAAATTAATAACCTTGTTTAACTTTTTCGTTCTCGTAAAATGAACTTGAAATTAACAAAATAAAACCTAATAAAAAATCAAATGTTTCTTTGATATGTAATGTTTACTTTATTTACTAGACTAGCTTTTTGCCCCGCGACTTCGTCCGCGTGGACTTCATTTTTTGCATCCAGTTTACATAATACCAAAATACCAAAACACTATCTCAACTTCTGTTTTTTTATATTTATAATCCCGCGGGCATTGTAAATGACATAAAGGACATTGAGGCTTTTTAAGTGATTGTTGGGCGATGCAGTTTGTGAACCATCACTAACAACCTTTATTAAACTATCTTTTATAAATCTATTTCCAAAATTGGATGAAGAATTAGTATCTCTGAAGCTATGGCTACCCTTTTATAGAATTTATGGTTGTTAGCATATACTCATGAATGATTGATAGATGGATTTCATAAATTCAATCGCACCAAGTTTTATTATAAAATGTAAAAAGCTCTATATTAACTTTCATTTGCTATATCAACCCGTTAGGGGTTGAGTTCCAAAACTTCCTTTTTAATTGTTCATAAGAATCATGAAACAAATATACCAAGTTCCTATGTTCAGAAATGAGAATATCTTTAGTGAGTACAGATACGGATAGTAGTTTGGCGCTGCGGCGGCGGCCCGGTGCTGCCCCCTACACTGACCGTTGGTGATAGTGGGAGAGCTTGCAGCAATTGCTCGGCAATATAGGGATGATTAGTGGTGGATCTCTATCCAAAATAATCGCTAAATTGAAGGGATAGTGCTTGTTATTATTATATATAGTGCTATTTTAAGCTAACAAAACATTTTTTTTACAATAAGCTTGAATTACCTGAGATACGAACCCGGGACGATTGATTCATAATAGTTCTAATTAAATATTCATAGTAGTTAGTTATACCGCTACGCCACGGAAACGTTAGCGGGGCGCTGTTAAATTTTTATTACGCTTTATTTCATATTAGTCTTACTATTGATAAACAAATTTGTCATTTAAATGTTCATTTATTTTGATGAAAATGGATGAAACTCCTAAATCTTTCCAAAATGAACATTAACAAAGTGTCTGATGTGAATTCCATCCATAATAAATATAATCGCTGCAATATTTTAAACCATATATGAGTTAAGGTTTTTTGATATTCCTATGAGAACTCTTGCGGATTCCTTAGTTTCAAGGAATCATCGTCGTTTCATTTAGCTTCTAAATTTACATGTTTTTATTCGTTTGCGATATAAGTAGTTTTGATTTTTATATTAGTTTACAGTATATTACGTTGTTTTAAACGATACACAGCGCCATCTCCAATGCATCCAGCAAGCGAACAATATTTTTGATTTCCCGTGGGAACATATTTTTTCGGGAAAAAATTACCCTATTATTTAATCTAGACTTCTAACTATACGTCTGCAAAATTTCAAAGCAATCGGTCCAGTATTTACGGTGTGAAAGCGGAACAAACAAACAAACAAACTCACTTTCCCATTTATAATATTAGTATGGATACACGTACATACATACATATACTCACGGCTATAAATCCCTTAACGGGGTAGCCAGAGCTTTGGAATGAGAAATTCCTCAGCCACTTTCGGAAGTTGATGGGGAAAAGATGGTAATAATATAATTTTAGAGGCCCCTATACTGTTAGTCGCCTTTTAAAAACACAGCACAGCAATAATAATATATATTTTTTATTATTGTAAAGCTAAGCAATGTACTGCTTTGAAATAAATTTACATACATACATATACTCATATAAATTCCTTAGCCACTTTTGGAAGTTGAGAGGGGAAAAGATGGTAAAAATAAAGATTTTTGGTGACGAGTCTCCAACCACATCGCCCAAAAATCACTTAAAAAGCCCCTATACCCTTAGTCGCCTCTTACGATCACCCACCGGAAGAAATGGGGTAGAATTATTCTAAGCCGACACTACACAGCTGTGTATAAAAAACTAATATCCTATTAACTTATACTTTCTGCTGCTCTATATTTTAAACGGTTGACTAAAGCATTAAAATAAACAATATCTCACCCTCTTTTGAAAATTCAAAAAGGAAAGAAGTTAAAATATAGCTAATCATTTAACCCCGTACACCGTATTATAAATTGCCTAGTACGAAACCTGTGAAAAAAATGTGGTAAAACAGACTTAAACTTCTACACAGCAAATAAAACAAACAAAACCATATATTGCGCAAGTCTTACATCCAAAAAGGTCTACATACTGAGTAGTCTCTGTGGCCCTTTTGTCTCATTCAAAGAATCTTCGGCCCTTCGGTCGCAATGCCGGAGTCGTTATTAAAAATGATGAGTATTCGCGCGGACCAAGTTTTTAATAAAAAGTTAAAAGGTTAGAAACGGAGACCTATTTTGAGTTTGGAATTAGGAAATTTTAAAATTCCTTTTCACTGTCACTTGAGCGAGCCTCACTCAAGTAAAGGGTTTAAGGAGTTTAAACAAGTTTAAGGCTGAGCCGGTAATAGGACTTTGAATTTAATCGTTTAGAAGACTTAGAAAAGGCTTAAGATGAATCCATGAGCGCTTATTTTCAAAGTTTTTTGGAACCGTAGATTTATAAGGAATTTAGTGTTGTGATTATTTTATAGCTATGAAGACTCTTTTAAATTTTAAATAGGTTGAATAATTGATTATTAGAATATAGCTCCCCTCTTTAGGGTTATAATAATGGATAAAAAATAAAGATGACATCTTTGGAAGCTTGATGGAAGTTTTAATTTCGGCATTAAAACATGATATTTCACCATTTTTCTTTAACAGTATCTACTTAAGCTGTGTAGTGTTGGCTTAGAATAGCACTATCCCATTTTTACCTATGGGTGATCGTAAGAGCAATTTTTGGAGGCTGAGCAGAGAAAAGATGGTAATATAAAGGTTGTTGGTGATGGGTCTCCAACAACATCGCCCTAAATCACTTAAAAAGCCCCTATACCGTTAATCACCTCTTACGCACACCCACCGGAAGAAATGGGGAAATGCTATTCTAAGCCGATACTTCACAGCTATAAGTAAGTATTAGATAATCACCATAACTATACTTCAAATATCAATGGTCTGAATACAAACTGTATTGCAGTTCCGCACGCGTTGATAAACTGTAAGTAATCGAGTTATATTTCATCGAGCATCCCGCATTAAGGCTTGCATCCATTTATTTTGCTCGATTCGTTGACTAATTAATTGACGGCGATGACCGAGCCTCGCTCCACCCTGATTGACTAGTGATGGGAAACTTTTATCGACAAAACTTTATTTTTCATTCGAACAAGCTGTGAACTCAAATTGAAATAGTTATTTGGGTTGGTAATTAATGTTTAAATTACTGGAAGTTTTTGACGGTTTAATTTGTGTTTGGGTTATTTGGAGTGTGTAGTACATATTTTGTTTATTTTTCGTATATTTTTGCTGTTTAAGGTTTAAATATAAAATGGTTAATATAATGACGACGACGTGATAGCTCAATGGGTAGAACGCCGGTTAACGTGCAAGCGACTAGTGTTCAAATCCCGGGTCGGGCCTACACCAATTTGCCTTTTTGTGTGGTTAATTTATCATGGTTGTTAACGGTGAGGGCAAACATCGTGAGGAAACCCACATGGCTGAGTTATACTTAGTCATGTGACAGTGTATTCGTACAAAACGGCGGTAGGCCTGGCCCCTATCACGTGAGTACACTGTCCATGCAAAACGTGGGTACTCTGAACACCAGGTGACAAAGTCACGTGATGTTCAGAAGTATTAGTACCTCTGCCAACCCCTTCGGGGATATTCGGTGTGAACGTTTATGTTATGTTATGTTAATATAATGAATTATACAAGCGGAATTCGCTTACCCCACAAATGCTTTTTATACTTCTCATTTCGGAATCCTACCTGTTGTGAATTTAAGTTTTCTACTAACAATATGAACCGTATTGACTCAACTTTGTATAACTCAATCGGATTCATATGTAGAATATTTGGTCCATTTTTGTTTTTTTTTTATTAAAACTGTCCTTATTTAGTCCGTTTATCGAGAATAATTACTCTCTTAAAAAACAAAATTAAACGCAAATCGTAAAAAACATATTTTTATTATATTTAGATATTTTTTATCTATATTATACAAAAAAAACAATATATAAAAAATAACGAATACCAAATCATACGTGTAAACGGCGTTAGAAAGAAAGAAAGAAAGGAAGAAAGTTACGAATAAAGAAAGTTGATTTTTTTTTACTTATTTCATCACAAAAGCCGTCAATAGTACAATCACTTAATGTATTATTACAATACTTCAGTATTTGTAATCGATGTTCTCCCATTCCTTTGTTTTAAGAACAAATAAGGCAAAGTTAACTGTTCCAGTTGATTATTGTTAGTAGGGCAACGACAAAGTGTCTAAGTTGGGTCGTATAAAATGAGAATTGCTCTGTCTTATGAGTTATGAGAGAAAACACTAAGAGTTTCTTCGCAAAACAATAATTCCTCATGAGGTACCAAGTCATTGACGAATCGCCGTCTCAATGCGTAGCTCATAAACTAACAAGCAACTTATTGGTGACTAGTGGATCGTCCCAGCTTCGCACAGGTAGCGTTGTTTTTTAAATATCTGAGGTTTCTTTCTTTAGTCACTGCTCAAGCATTGTGAAATTCAGCGCAATGTTTTCAATTTATTAAATTTATAGCACTCCCTAAACAGTGTAGTTTGGTGATTTTTAATGCGCTTTAAGGAACGGTTCAGTATTTCCGTTTAATAGCAAATTTTGGAATAAAACGCTATGAAGTATTTATAACAATCTAAGAAATAAATCATTACGTGTTGTAGGATGCAACTACTGGCGCCATCTAGTATGTTATATGTAAATTAGTAACGATTCGGTTTTGGTCACGGGCGCGATGGCTTATTTTATGTATAATTTCGGTGTTTCTCTACCGATTTCTATGATTCTTTTTTTATTGAATAGGTAATAATGTTACCTTTTTTAAATTAGGGATGAGTGAGAGGTTTACAAACGTAAGAGTAAACAAATATAATCAGAATGTTCCGAACTGCTAAGCTATCAGGAATTACACTTGTTATTGTGAGTCAACCGTAAAAGATAGACATAAACTGTTGCGGATTTTTTTTTAGATAATTTTATGAAGAATATTTCCGTCATACGTGATTTCTATGTAACTTTAACCATTAAGGCTGCACACGCGACGGAAGCTTAAAAAATGTAGTAACTTCTCCCGTTTTCCCAAAATTTCCCAAAATTCCCCTTTACTACTCTGCTGGAAAGTATACAAAAACCTGCCCAGGAGTATGAAGAATAATTGTACCAAGTTTCGTCAAAATCCGTCGAGTAGTTTTTGTTTCCATAAGGAACATACAAACCGACAGACAGACAGACAGACAGACAGACAGACAGACAGACAGACAGACAAAAATTTTACTGATTGCATTTTTGGCATCAGTATTGATCCCTTATCACCACCTGATAGTTATTTTGAAAATATATTTCATGTACAGAATTGACATCTCTACAGATTTATTATAAGTATAGATAAATTTGGACTGTACTTTTTGTTTTTGGACTTTTTTTCTTATATTTGTTTCTTTTATACGTTATTTCCAAGCGATAAAACAGAGTTAGCTTTTTGTATTGTGTATTTTACTTAAGATACTGTGATACATAGTTTTTTTTTCTAACTCCGAATGCTATGTATTTATATATACAGTGTATTTTTGTGTAGCAATGAATAAATACATACATACGTATACTCACGGCTATGAATCCCTAGATGGGGTAGCCAGAGCTAACAAATTAGAAATTCCTCACGCCACTTTTGGAAGTTGCGTGGGGAAAAGATGGTAAAATAAAGTTGTTGGTGATGGGTTTCCAACCGCATCGCCCAAAAATCCCTTAAAAAGCCCCAATACCGTTAGTCGCCTCTTACGTACACCCACCGGAAGAAAAGAGGTAGTCCTATTCTAAGCAGACACTCATTTTCTTTCTAATCTAGAGGAACTAATACTTCTGAACATCTCGTGACATTGTCACCTGGTGTTCCGAGTTGGTGCTCTGCATAAAACAACCTAAAAATATTCTTAAGATTTTATAGTGAATTCAGGAATATGTCTTATAAGATATCTACCTAAATTTATAGACAAACCTAACAGTACCAAAGAAGCGGTGCTGAGTTTCGAAATCAAATATAATCAGTCAGCGACTTTTGTATATTGAGTGGGAAAATGATGGGTAAATAACTTATTGTTAGTGATGGTTTTTTCCAATCTAACAATAGTTTAAAATACCATGCACCGGAAAATAACGGAATTTCATGTATTTTATAACCAAATATAAAAAAAAAACATTTGAATACTTTACATACATTATACCTTATTACATACATACATTACTATACATACATATACTCACTGCCATAAATCCTTAAAAGGGGTAGCCAGAGCTTCAGAGCTAAAAACTCCTCAGCCAAATTTGGAATTTGATAGGGGAAAAGATGGTAGAAAAAAGCATCGTTGGCGATGGGTCTCCAACCGTATCGCCCAAAAACCACTTAAAAAGCGCCATACCCTTAGTCGCCTCATACGACACCTGTGGGTAGAAAGGGGTAGTAACATTCTAAGCCAGCACTACACGGCATATAATAGTTTGTATCGATAAATGAAATAGATAACTTCAATATTAACCTTTCCCAGCCCTAGCAAAAGGCAGGCAGGTGGCTGAGTCCGCTTTTAATTGATATCGGACGATTTTTCTATATGCAGCTGCAGATGTAAGCTGCGGAGAACTTGAAGAGGGATTTTCAATATAAATTACTTCTCAAAGAACCTCTGGACACTCCATTTGGAACTTTAATTCAAGGTTGGTAAGAAGTATATTGGAAATGTTGGATTTCGTGCTTAATGTCTCTGGGATGTCAATTTGACGTTTTCGAAGTATTGCTGCGATAATTAAATATTGTTTCATTTGAAAAGTTTATGAATTATCGGTGCTCTGATTCAAGTTTTTTCTTGTTTGGTTTGCTTTCAACTGTATTTTTATTGAAAAGCTTGGAACATCAAGGTTCTTTGGTAGATAAGTAAAGGTGAAGGATCGAATTACAAAATTTTCAGCGGTTTTCTGTGTGATTTGATTATTTAAAATTTAAATTTGTATTGCATTGCTTAACATTTTGAGAACTGTCAGTCATAAGACGGAGTATACATATAATATACTTATTTTTGATTTTTTTTATACAAATTTCGATTAACAACTGAGTTATTTATATATGCTTACATATGCTCACGGCTATAAACCCCTAAAAGGGGTAGCCAGCTTCAGAATAAAAAACACCTCAGCCACTTTTGGAAGTTAGTAGGGAAAAGATTGTACAATTAATTGTCTCCGACCGCATCGACCAAAAACCACTTTCTAACCCCAATACCCTTAGTCGCCTCTCACGAGCACCCATGGGAGGAAATTCGGTAGTGCTATTCTAACCCGACACTACACAGCAGCAGTGATAGTAAAATATCCTTAATTACATTATTTTCTTCAACACTAATTTCTCCAATAACCAAGCCTAAAACCCGACTGATACCTCATTACTCCCTTGTCATCACTCACTTTGTTTTATTTGTGTTGAGCCGAACTATTTCGTTGTATCGGCCAGTACTGATCGGTTCATCTAATGAAGATACTTGACCCATGAGAACTTCCGAACTGCTAATGTGCTGCCAAATTGAAATAGTTTCGTCAATTCAATGAAGGGTTTCGGAAATGTACGTATTTAATTAAAAAATGTGGAGTATTTGTAATGATTTGGAGTGATATGATGGTTTTATAAATGGTATGCCGTGTAATGCTGGCTAAGAATGTCACTACCTCTTTCTTACCACGGGTGTTTGTAGAATACTGCTACTTTGCTGTGTAGTGTCGGCTTAGAATAACACTACCCCATTTCTGCCGGTGGGTGTACGTAAGAGGCGACTAACGGTATTGGGGCTTTTAAGGGATTTTTTGGCGATGCGGTTGGAGACCCATCACCAACAACCTTTATTTTTACCATCTTTTCCCCACTCACATTTCCAAAAGTGGCTGAGGAATTTCTAGTTCCTTAGCTCTGGCTACCCCTTTTTGGGATATACTCACGGCTATAAATCCCTAGAAGGGGTAGCCAGAGCTAACGATTTAGAAATTCCTCAGCCACTTTTGGAAGTTGCGTGGGGAAAAGATGGTATAATAAGGGTTGTTGGTGATGGGTCTCCAACCGCATAACCCAAAAATCCCTTAAAAAGCCCCAATACAGTTAGTCGCCTCTTACGTACACCCACCGGAAGAATTGGGGTAGTGCTATTCTTAGCTGACACTACACAGCAAGTATACATTGTCCCATGACAAAGTACATCTTAGAGATGTAAGATTTTTCATATTTTTTCCTCACCGCTAATAACCTTTCAAATTGTTTGTGATGTTGTAAAAACTGTTGGTGTGCCAATAAATAAATAATTAAATACACATTAAATATCAATAAAAGCGAGTTTCATGATATGAAATTCCACATCCTGTACGAGAAGTTTTCGTTTCGCTACTGATCCATTAGAACATTTCTTTATTAGACAAACTGATATTCTCCTAATAATCTAATATACCCATATAGAATAGAATAGAATAGAAAACTCTTTATTGCACATCAAAAAGGAGAAATATTTACAAATAAACAGAATTAAATAAAATAAAAAATTGGCGGTCTTTGAGGGATTTATAGCCGTTGTTCATTATTACTAACCTCAAAGCTCACCACTACTTCTCTCTACTCTCTGTTTGGTCCAAAAAGGTCGTCCTCCGCTATCATTACCATCTCTTTCACCAATTATCTGTCATCCATCCTCCCTAATTATAGTGTTTGTAAAGTAGTTACATATAAGCATAAGCATAAGCATAAACGTTCACGCCGAATATCCCCGAAGGGGTTGGCAGAGGTACTAATACTTCTGAACATCACGTGACTTTGTCACTTGGTGTTCAGAGTTCCCACGTTTTGCATGGACAGTGTACTCACGTGATAGGGGGCAAGCCTATCGCCGTTTTGTACGAATACACTGTCACATGACTAAGTACAACTCAGCCATGTGGGTTTCCTCACGATGTTTTCCCTCACCGTTAACAACCATGATAAATTAACCACACATATGTCTTTAGAAAAGACAAATTGGTGTAGGCCCGACCCAGGATTCGAACTCTAGTCGCTTGCACGATAACCAAGTGTTCTACCCACTGGGCTATCACGGTTGTTACACAAACTAGAAAAATATTTTTTAAGCATTTATTTCAATAAACGTTTTAAGTGTTTGTTTTTGAAGCCCAATCACTAAGCTTTATCACTCCGCAAGATGGCTTAATGGTATTTTAAGCTTGTTAAAAAATCAAAAACTTAAAAGTCTCATAAAATTTAAAAATATTATAATTTCAATAGCGCCGTTAAAAGACTTTATGAAGTTACCAGTTGTGACTTCTAACGATGAACATAATTTTCATGACTCACATTTTATTACTTCGCTTTTGGTTTACAAAGAAAATACGAAAGAAACTTTGTAATACACGGACAATGAGGTATTACAAGGCATAAAATGTTAAACCTTCTTTCTGAGATTATATTGTGTTTTATAAAAATATATATTTCAATTTTTAGCGCTGTATTATCCGGGACTGACCTCAAGATATGCCCTCCACATCACATAATCGTCTTTCCTATGAGATAATGAATTTATTCAGTCTGTAATTTAGCTTTAGGACCAAGCTCATATGTTTATAGCCAACGTCAATGTTTACACATCATTAAAGAAACCTACATACATATACTCACGGCTATAAATCCCTAGAAGGGGTAGCCAGAGCTAAGGAATAAAAAAAATCCCAAAAGCCCAAAAATCCCTTAAAAAGCCCCAATACCGTTAGTCGCCTCTTACGTAAATAAATAAAGAACGATAAATAGAGAACGTCACTAAGACGCAATACAATCAACTGTAATTTACAATGTAAGAGTGGGGGACAGTGGTCACAATTAAACCTTAGAAGAGGATTAAGTGACCACGATATAACTGTCGTGGCCATATCGTAGAATTGAACACATCGTGAAATGATCGATCATTTCATGAAATGGTCGTATTTCATGAAATGTTCAACTGTTTATTGGCCACATCGTGATGTGGTTTGGGCAGATCAATGATAAGAAATCGTTTCTCGATATGGCCAACTAAACGCGCGGCCTCTTCATGAAATGGTTAAGATTATTTGGTCATATCGTAAAGTAGTTACATTAATTACCGGTAGGGGCGCTGAAAACGCTTTGTTTATGAGTGAAGATGGCGGCCGCTGTCAAAAGTGTTATTTCTCGCAGTAAAAAAGTTAATATTTCGTTATCAAGGGAGGAAGAACGTAATAAGAAAAGAGTTTTCGACGAAAAGGTTTTCGAATACTTTGCTAATTACGAAATAACTGAGCAATATGTTAAAAAACGGTAGAGTTTGGATCGCATTTCACAGGTTACCCTATTTCTACGATCTGGCCAAGCGTGGATGACAAAATCGTGAAACGTTGACGATTTTATGATCTGGTCAAGTCAAGTTGGCCACATCATGAAATGTGACCATTTCATGAAATGATCGATCATTTCACGATGTGTTCAATTCTACGATATGGCCACGACATAACCATTGTATAATGTATTTTGTCTTTATCTATACTTATAATAAATCTGTAGAGAGGTCAATTCTGTACATGAAATATATTTTCAAAATAACTATCAGGTGGTGATTAGGGATCGATACTGATGCCAAAAATGCAATCAGTAAAATTTTTGTCTGTCTGTCTGTCTGTCTGTCTGTCTGTCTGTCTGTCTGTCTGTCGGTTTGTATGTTCCTTATGGAAACAAAAACTACTCGACGGATTTTAACGAAACTTGGTACGATTATTCTTCATACTCCTGCGCAGGTTTTTGTATACTTTCCAGCAGAGAAGTCAAGGGGAATTTTGGGAAATTTTGGGAAAACGGGAGAAGTTACTCCATTTTTTAAGCTTCCGTCGCGTGTGCAGCCTTAATGGTTAAACTTACATAGAAATCATGTATGACGGAAATATTCTTCATTAAATTATCTAAAAAAAAGTCCTCAACAGTATATGTCTATCTTTTACGGTTGACTCACAATAACACGTGTAATTCCTGATAGCTTAGCAGTTCGGAACATCCTGATTATATTTGTTTACTCTTACGTTTGTAAACCTCTCACTCATCCCTAATTTAAAAAAGGTAACATTATTACCTATTCAATAAAAAAAGAATCATAGAAATCGGTAGACAAACACCGAAATTATTTATAAAATAAGCCATCGCGCCCGTGATCGAAACCAAATCTTTACTAATTTACATAAAACATACTAGATGGCGCCAGTAGTTGCATCCTACATAACGTAATGATTTATTTTTTAGATTGTTATAAATACTTCATGGCGTTTTATTCCAAAATTTGCTATTAGACGGAAATACTGAACCGTTCATTAAAGCGCATTCAAAATCACCAAACTACACTGTTAAGGGAGTGCTATAAATTTCATAAATTGAAAACATTACGCTGAAATTCACAATGCTTGAGCAGTGACTGAAGAAAGAAACCTCAGATATTTAAAAAAAACAACGCTACCCGTGCGAAGCTGGGACGATCCACTAGTAATGAATAAAATAATTAAAAAAAAAAACGTACACCCACCGGAAAAAATGGGGTAGTGCTATTCTAAGCCGACACTACACAGCAAAGAAAGCATTAAAGAAAGAAAATAATAAATATACAGACGTATTATAAACAGATCAAGTTAGCCTCCAAATAAGTTAAACTTGTATTATGGGATACTAACTCAACGATATATATATTTAATATTATATAATACACATATAAATATTCAAGTCCAAAAGTCCAAGACTAAGAAACAATAATTCCTGCTCATCACAAAAATGCTGCTCTCTGCGGGGATCGAACCGCAACCTCCGGACCTATCTACTCGGCCACGGACGTCGTCATTTAAATCACACTATTTTTAATTAGGGTCTTTCATGGAGGCTCTTAAATAGTTACTGATATTATCATTTAGCCGATAGACATCCACTGCTGATATTAGAAGCATCGTGTAGTGTCGGCTTAGAATAACACTGCCCCATTTCTACCCGTGGGTGATCGTAAGAGGCGGCTAAGGGTATAGGGGCTTTTTAAGTGATTTTTGGGCGATGTGGTTGGAGACCCGTCACCAAAAACATTTATTATTACCATCTTTTCCCCCATCAACTTCCAAAAGTGGCTGAGGAATTTCTCATTCCAAAGCTCTGGCTACCCCGTGGGATTTATAGCCGTGAGTATATGTATGTATGTATGTATGTTGATGAAATGCAATAATTAAATGACAGCCAAGCAAGATGCATCTGTGTGTAACATAATGTTCAACTGTTGAAGCGTTAATGAGAAACAAACGCACAAACGTTTAGATATAATATTGGCGTACATCAGTATTGGCTTAAGGGTTTAGGCAATTAATTGCTATTTACCTCTTTATGAATTTATGAGTCTTTAACATACATACATATACTCACGGCTAAACATCCCTAGAAAGGATAGCCAGAGCTTCGGAATAAACATTTTTTTAGCCACCTTTGGAAGTTAAATGGACAAAATTTAGTAATATAATTATTTTTGTGATGTGTTTTCCAACCGCATCGCCCAAAAATCACTTGAAAATCCCCAATACTCCAGGCCGCTTCTAAAAAATACCCATGAGAAGAAATGGGGTAGTGCTATTCTAAGCCTGCACTACTAGTTGATGTTAACAATTGATTTTTATGGTTTTTCAGTCATATTGATGTTAACAATAGAGTATCGTTTGCAATTAATATTATTTATAAATGGCAAAAAAGTTGTGTGGTAGAACTTCGATCACAAAAAGAAAGAAAGAAAAATATTTATTCGTTGCTACATTAACATTGTAAACGTAAAAAAAACTCACATCATCCTATTAATATTATAAAGGCGAAAGTTTGTAAGTATAGATGTATGGATCTTTGTTAATCTTTCACGTAAAAACTACTGAATGGATTTGAATGAAACTTTACCACAATATAGCTTATACATCAGAACAACACATAGGCTATAGCTTATACATCAGAATAACACATAGGCTATAGCTTATACATCAGAATAACACATAGGCTACAATTTTTTAAGGTTTTATTAAATTAATTAAAAAACGCCTTAAGCTTTGTCATAAGCAAATTTGACAGTACGAAGTCTGTCGGGTCAGCTAGTAAAAAAATATATACAAAAAACAAAGAAAAGAAAACACTACTATACGTACTAATTACAAGATATAATATAAAACCACACTGGAAATATACTGTCACTAGACGACCTCTATAGATACCTATACATCTACAAAATACATGGATATAAATCGGAACAATGGCGAAATATGCTTGGTCACCATATGTCATTGTTAAGCCGAATTCCCGCCAAAACCATTAACTTGTCAAAGAAAGGTCATACTGCACCCACTTCACTCAAACTGAGAGTAACAAAAAAAAAACAATCTTTTTTTTTTTACAAAGTGACTCTGGAACGACCGGATAAGTGTTTATTTCTGTTCTACTCTATTGTTGTTTAAAATAGTACCATCGTTTGGGCCAAAAAGGGTCGCTCTATGTATTTTTCTTCATCTTGAACGGGCTTAGGAGGAAAATATTGGCCAACTTTTTTAAGCTGGCAAACAATATTAGTTTCTATATAGCGTTGCTTTATCTTTATAAAATATAGTAGATCTAAAAGTACATGAAATATTTTACCTACGATACTTCATTTTATATTATATAGCATATTTGTAAAGCTGTGATACAAAGACGTGAAATCTTTCACAAACAAAAAACAAAATCATCAAAATATGGTCATAATGAATTATCGTTTGTGTATCTATTTAGTAAAAAAATTAACAAGATATTATTCTTCTAAACTTATGCAATGTCAATATATTGATACGTAATGAAAACAAAATTTCGATAGGCCTGCCCCCTAAAATCAATGCGTTTGAAGTGGGTCGAAATCGATTTTAAAGGAGTCGGTTGCGTACAATATACAGGTGAAGCTTATGTTAGCGTGGTTGTGATGATCGAATTTTGATAGCTGGGTAACCACTAATTCCCATAGTAAACCAAACTGACAGGACAGCTATATAACACAGATTTGCATATTGAATCTTTAATTTTGTGTGAACATCAGTATTGGAATTATAATCCAGTTTTCAGTTAGCTTAGATCGATCATTTTTGCTCTGCACTTGTAAATGCAAACCTACACCTACTCACTCAAAATACAGGATAATAGACATTCTATAAATATTTTTTAAAAATAATTTTGCTGTGTAGTGTCGGCTTAGAATAGCACTACCCCATTTCTTCCGGTGGGCGTACGTAAAAGGCGACTAACGGTATTGGGGCTTTTAAGGGATTTTTGGGCGATGCGGTTGGAGACCCATCACCAAGAACCTTTATTTCACCATCAATTCCCCACGCACCTTCCAAAAGTGGCTGAGGAATTTCTAATTCCTTAGCTCTGGCTACCCCTTTCTTGGGATTTATAGCCGTGAGTATATGTATGTATGTAATTTTTAAAAGTTATTGCGGAAAATATCTCAAATAGGGGTGCCAGAGCTACAGAGCTAGAAACTCCTCTGACATATTTGGATATTGAGGAAAATAAGCTTGTAGAAATAAAGTATCGTTGGTGATGGGTCTCCAACCCCATCGCCCAAAATTCACCTCGCCTCTTACAACACCCGTGGCTAGAAAACGTAGTGACATTCTACGCTGGCACTACACGTTACATAATAAACATTACATAAATAAATTTTCAAAGCTTATCGTTACATTTATTGGTCTACCAATAAAAACAACATATTGACTTCAAAAGCGAATTGTTACCAAAACAAGGATAAAGAATGAAAAACAATAACGTTTGTTATTATTTTCTATTAATTTTCCTGTTTCAGAGAATATATACTTGGACGATTATTCGCATCAGCAGCCAAGAAAAGGACGCCTGACCAAAGCGGGTCTTTCCTGTAACAACTCTTTAAAATAATAAATATATTAAAATAATAATATATTTTTTTACAAATTGTATAAATAAATAAAATGCTTCCCAATTGTAAGTAATACAATATCGCTGAAACTATAGATGCAAAAAATAATGTTTCTAATTACTATTGAAACACATATCAAAAATTTATTATCATCTTTGAAACTTTATAATCAAAAACAAATTATGTTACAACATTTTTCCTACTGCCATTGCATTGTTACCAAGAAATTGCTGATTCCGAAACTCTGGCTACCTCCTTTTAAGATGTGTACATAAATACATACATACTTACAAAGCTTGAGAAATTATAAATTCCTCAGCCACTTTCGGAAATTGAGTGGGGAAAAGATGGTAGAATTTATGTTGTTGGTGATGGGCCTCCAACCACATCGCCCAAAAATCCCTTAAAAAGCCCCAAGTCCGTTAGTCGCCTCTTACGTTAACCCACCGGAAGAAATGGGGTAGTGCTGCCTAGATCTAAATATAAGAATATCAAAAAGCCTGGGTCAATAAAACACTGTTTTTCAGGCAGAATGTCTGGGAATAATCCAAGCTGCCCAGGCTATAAAAGCAAGAAAAATCTCAGAAATGACCATAAAAATCATATCGGACAGCACTTCTGTCCTGCAAGCCCTCAATCGAAGCGAGTACACTTCAGGTCTAATCCTGGAATGTCACCAAGCCTTAGAGGAAGTGGCGCAGGACAACAATATCATCCTGCAGTGGATAAAAGGCCACAGTGGGTCCTTGGGCAACGATGCGGCTGATGAGCTGGCTAGAGGGGGATCGGGCGGTCTTCCATTCAACCAGCTGCGCACGTGGCTAAGGGAACGCACACAAACCCTAGCTAACGCGTGTTGGCAAGGCACGTCTGGCTGCAGACAGTCTAAAGAGGCAATGCCAACTCTTAGAAAAAATCTGACCAGATATGCCTTACGCCTTAGCAGACCAAATCTACGAACTCTAGTGGGTGTTGTCACGGGGCATTATGCCCTAAACAAACACTTCCATACTCTAGGCATCACCGACAGCCCTCTATGCCGTGCGTGCATGGAGGCTGACGAAACGGTCACTCATGTGCTCCAGGAATGCAACGGAGTAACTGATATCCGAAATAACACCATCGGATCCAAAAAGTCGCTACCAGAGGCAATGGCTGACCTGGATAAGCTTTTGTCTTTCTGGTCTGAATTAGGTTAGGAAACTTAAACGGCCAAATGGCCCACGTACAATGGCCCACCTCGTAGCTGGGTTAAGTGCGGAAACCTGAGGCGGTTAGCGCCCACCAATAATAATAATGGGGTAGTACTATTCTAAGTCACACACAGCTAAATATTTATTTATAAATATAGGGTAGGTTAGTTATATTTGCAATAACCTTACATCTTATTTTTTATTTTACTGCTGCTCATTTCAAATATCTTGCCAATGTGTTCTATGCAAAGTTCTCTTAAACTTTTTTTTTATATTTAATGAAGCTACTATTTTTGTGTAATTTCTTAAATAAGTTGTATTAGGAACAGCCCAACCAAGCTTTGATCGATGCGAGTCCAGCCGCTCTTTTCATATCCACACAACCCGCGTTATCCACTGCTATTTGATTTGTTCCCAATTCCTCAAACCAGATCTTTCTAGAAAACAGTTTTGTTATAGAGTATTTTTTTGCAGTTTGAATTTTTGCCGCGTCATGCCAGCTTGGAATTTCACTAGCCCTTTCTACCCATTGTTGTCGCAAGAGGCGACTAAGGGTATGGAGCTTTTTTAAGTGGTTTATAGCGGTGCGGTTGGAGACCCATCACCGAAAACATTAACCCCCTCTATGGATCTATGGCTGTGAGAATATGTATGTATTTATGCACATATTAACATCCAAATGTTACTAATAAATGAAGAATAAATAAAGGAAAGAAAAATTTCGACACAGGCGGGAATCGTTTTCATGAACAAAAAAGATTTAAATTATGTGATAGTTAGGCGTTTTCAACATTTGCATTCTATCTGAAAAGGTAGACAAATGGCCTTCCGAATTAGTTCAAATTCGGAGGTAGGAAACGCAAACACTACTTAAACGTGTAAAAGAAATAAAGGATAGAAGAATTTCGCACTGGCAGCCAATTGACACGGTGGCTCAGTTGGCAGAGCGTCGGGGCGTATACCCGAGGTCGCGGGTTCGATTCCCGCCTGTGTCGAAATTTTTCTTTCCTTTATTTATTCTTTATTTATTAGTAATAATCCCCACATGAGGTTTTCATGAACAAAAAAGATTTAAATTATCCAAATGTTGCTGAAAAGTTTCTAGCTCTGATGTTCTGGCTACCCCTTTTTGGGATTTATGACCGTGAGTATATGTATGGTGAATGTGTGAATTTCGATAACCACGAAAAAAGATGGAAAATGGTTTGGCTATTACAACCTATGCCTTTAGTAACAGCTACAAACCAAAATAGGAAAACCCTCAGCCACTTTTGCAATTTGAGTGGGGATAAGTAATGGGGCAGTGTTATTTTAAACCGATACTACACAAAAAAAATATGTTCACTCCAAGCTGCAAACTTTTTGTTCATGTAAATTGTATTTTTATTTCGTGCAGCAGTTAAAATAAATAAATACATACATACATACATATACTCACGCCTATAAATCTCTTAACGGGATAGCCAGAGCTTTGGAATGATAAGGCCTATCGCCGTTTTGTACAAATACACTGTCACATGACTAAGTACAACTCAGCCATGTGGATTTCCTCACGATGTTTTCCCTCACCGTTAACAACCATAATAAATTAACCACAAATATGTCGTTAGAAAAGACAAATTGGTGTAGGCCCGACCCAGGATTTGAACACTAGTCGTTTGCACGATAACCGAGTGTTCTACCCACTGGGCTATCAAAAATATAAAATACAAACATACCTTGCTGGAAAAGATGATAATAATAAACGTTTTTGGGATTTGGTAACGATCACCCACGAGTAGAAATGGGGTAGTGCTATTCTAAGCCGACACTACACGGCAAAATAAATAAATCTTTATTCTTTATTTTAAATTAGCTGTATCAAGAATAACCCGACCTAGTCTTTTCATATCGGTTATCGACGGGCTCGTGACGTCATCACACAACTGCTATGTCCACTACCATTTCATTTGTTACACATTTCTCCAACAGATCAGTAGAAAATACTGTTCACTTTTTATGTTGTTAACATACGTACGTTCATATACTCATGGCTATAAATCCCAAAAAAGGTGTAGCCAGAGATTCAGGGCCAAAAACTCCTCAGGCACATTTGGAAGTTGATAGGGGACAAGATGGTAGAAATAAAGTTAGGTTATTTGTTTAAACTTTGATAGCCACAAGAAGTCTAAATTCGGCTTATAAAGTTACAAGACTTTACCTACAATGTTATTTTACATACATACATATACTCACGGCTATATTTCCCTAGAAGGGGTAGCCAGAGCTAAGGAAATTATAAATTCCTCAGCCACTTTTGGAAGTTGAGTGGGGAAAAGATGGTAAAAATAAAGGTTTTTAGTGATGGGTCTCCAACCGCATCGCCCAAAAATCCCTAAAATCCCCAATACCGTTAGTCGCCTCTTACGTACACCCACCGGAAGAAATGGGGTAGTGCTATTCTAAGCCGACACTACACAGCCGTTACCTACACTGTTATTTTATTTGGCTACTTATATAATAAGGGATAGTTTGAGCTTCAAAATTAGAAATTATTTGCTATTTAGGTTATGGGTATCCAGACATATTGTCCAACAATCACTTTAATGGGCCCACTAACCTTAGTCGCCTCTTACAACACCCGCGAGGAAGAACAAAAAAGAACTAATCTAATAGTGGATTAAATACGGACTATTATACATATACAGCCGTGTAGTGCCGGCTTAGAATGTCACTACCCTTTTCTACCCACGGGTGTCTTAAGAGGCGACTAAGGGTATTGGGGCTTTTTATTGGATTTTTGGGCGATGCGGTTGGAAACGTATCACCAAAAACCTTAATTTTTACCATCTTTTCCCCACTCAACTTCCAAAAGTGGCTGAGGAATTTATAATTACCTAGCGCTGGCTACCCCTTCTAGGGATTTATAGCCGTCAGTATATGTATGTATGTATTATAGATGAAGTTAGCCCCAAACTAAGTAAGACTTGTATTATGTGATACTAACTCAACGATATATTGAATATTATATAATAAACATGCTCATCACATAAATGTTGCTTTCAGCGGGGTTCAAACCCGCTACCTCCGGACCGAGAAGCTAGTCACCTATCCACTCGGTCACGGCTGTCTTCTTGTTATAAACAGCTATTACATAACATAAACATAAACGTTCACGCCGAATATCCCCGAAGGGGTTGGCAGAGGTACTAATACTTCTGAACATCACGTGACTTTGTCACCTGGTGTTCAGAGTACCCACGTTTTGCATGGACAGTGTACTCACGTGATAGGGGCAGGCCTATCGCCGTTTTGTACGTATACACTGTCACATGACTAAGTACAACTCAGCCATGTAGGTTTCCTCACGATGTTTTCCCTCACCGTTAACAACCATGATAAATTAACCACACATATGTCTTTAGAAAAGACAAATTGGTGTAGGCCCGACCCAGGATTTGAACACTAGTCGTTTGCACGATAACCGAGTGTTCATTCACTGGGCTATCACGGTTGCCAACATTACAAACAGCTATTAGTTCACTTTAAATCAGAACTATTCTGTTCACCCTCCTACTACATATGTAAAGTGATAGACAATTTACAAGGTCCCTCACACAATTTCGGTCTAGCAAATATTTGGCCAAAATAATTATATGTTGTAACCCTGCCAACAACTAAATGAGAGTATGAGAGAAATGATAGTTTATTGTTTGTATGAAGCGATAAATCTTGTTGTATATTACGTCTTTCCAATCTTATTGTGTAACTATTTGCCTAACGTGGTTTATGTGTATGAATCACGTGACTTGATTTATTAGTCAATCTGATTATTTAATTGTAAAGTATATACTTGTATTAGTAATTGTGCTGAGTGGTGTCGGCTTAGAATAGCACTACCCCATTTTTTCCGGTGGGTGTATGTAAGAGGTGACTAACGGTATTGGGGCTTTTAAGGAAATTTTGGGCGATGCGGTTGGAGACCCATCACCAACATACTTTATTTCACCATCTTTGTGACGAAATCATTTATGACGAAAAGATTGTGAAAATAAAGGCTGGTCGCCCCTCACGAACACTCACGTAATTAAATGGGGTAGTGCTATTCTAATCCGACATTATATAGCTGTACATTCGTGTATATTTATGCAAAAAATAGTTAGGGAAAGTCTAAAGAGCAAGAGAGTTTGAAGGACAAGGCACAACTTTTTGGGTTAGCAAGTTTTAACTTTTTTTGGGGTCCGTTTTCATAGATATAACGAATTTTTATCATTTTCTTTTTAAAGACATTTGTAACGCCCTAGCTTCGCGCGATATTAAGAAGTATTTAAATTAAATAAATACAAAACTAATGTAGATTATTCTACATCCGAAAAGACAGTCCTATTTTAACTAAACAATAGTGTTTTATAAAAACTTACACAAAAGCTGATACAACCCAACCCAATTTGTTTCGACCAACCGTTCCTATAAGTTGTAGCTAGCCCTTATCATCTCGGAAATCTGCACAAATCTTCAATTTGCCTGAAGTGTTTGTATCGTTTAAAAAAACGTGTTTTATCTACGCGTTTTTGCCTGACATTTTCAGGAAATGTTGCCCCGTTTTTCTTCTACGTACTAAGATCAAGATGTTTAGAAAAGTAGAAAAAAAATGTTCTCGTTGCAATGTTATTTATTATGTTGGGTTAAAGTAACAGTGCTGTAACTTCTTGTTAATGATCTTGAAAGGGTCTTTTTAAGTTAATATATGCAAGTGTTAGTTACCGTTTTGCTGGTTTAGAATTTCACAGCCCCTTTCTTCACTCGGGTGCAGTATGAGGTAGGGATATTTTTCAGTGGTTTTTGGGTGATGAGGTTGGAGACCCATCACCAACGATAATTTATTTCTACCATCTTGTCCCCTATCAACTCCTAACTGTGGCTGAGGAGTTTCTATCACTGAAACTTTGGTTCCCCTTTTCGGGATTTATGTTCGTGAGTAAATGAATTTTATGTATGTTGGTAATCAGTCAAACAATTTCTGAGCTTTCAAAGATCGATGAATAGTAGTTGATAAAAAAAAAAATAAGGATAATTTCGTAGTATCCAATTTTTACTTGAAAAGTGAAATCCTCTGAAAATATTTCTATCATAGTTAATATATAAAATTGATGATTGAAAAAATATTGGTTTAAACATGCGATGTCCACAAAATGGATGGTCGCCGTTCTAATCTAAGGCGAAAGTAATTTATAAAATCCAAAATGCCCGCTTATTTTACTTGACATTGATAAAGCACTCGAGATAATGTTGAGAAAGAGCTTTTCTATTTTCATACGGAAACTATTCATTCTATTCTAAACTATTCTTCATTCTATTGTACGAAAAACTATTCAAAATTTAGGTACTTGTTGCATTCATTGTACTAGGAATGAAATTGAGGAGTGCAAAAATTATTAAATTCGTGAAAACGAATAGAAAACCATCGTAATTATGTTGATTTCTCAAAACATACTGAGTTGTACTTAGTCATGTGACAGTGTATACAAAATGTCGGTAATATGGGTACTCTTAACACCAGCTGATAATTTCTCCTGATGTTCATAAGTATTAGTATTCTCTGCCAACCCCTTCGATAATATACGGCGTGGGTGTTCGAGTTTTGAGTTATTTTAATGTATATTGATTGGTGAACAATCACTGTAAAGGCCTCCTTAGTCCCCTCAGTCCCCTTTTCGATCCCCACGTTAAGATAAATGGCTCAGCGCTTTTCTAGCCGACTCTACATTAGATATTTTTCGTTTGATACTTTGTTTTTGGGCTTTATTTTAGTAGTAAATTCATAAATTTATCAGTGTTATTTCACATACATACATACATATACTTACGGCTATATATCTCTAAAAGGGGTAGCCAGAGCTGAGAAATTAGAAATATCTCCGCCACTTTTGGAAGTTGAGTGGGGAAAAGATGGTAGAATAAAGGTTGTTGGTGATGGGTCTCCAACCGCATCGCCCAAAAATCCCTTAAAAAGCCCCAATACCGTTTGCTATTCTAAGCCGACACTACACAGCTAATGTATCTAATCTATGTATGTAATCTATTTACATGTATGAGTTATATAGTTTAACCCAACCTGACTAACGTACTTAGCAAAAATAAAGGGGTGATAATGGTACTACTACTTCTGAACATCACGTGACTTTGGTCAACCGCTTTATATTATTTAGCAGCTGTATGTTAAGTAAAATTTTCCATTTATTGATTTAAATTTTATTAATAATAATATATATATATATATATATATATATAATTATATTAAATACTAGTGGATCGGCCCAGCTCCGCACGGGTAGCGTAGTTTTAAAAACATCTGAGGTTTCTTCAATCACTGCTCAAGATTTATGAAATTTAGCGCCTTGCCTTGATTACAATTTGTAGCACTTCAGAATATTGTAACTTTGTGATTTTGAAAGCGCTTTTATGAAGTAATTGAGTAAAATGCTATGAAATATTTAAAACAATAGAACAAAAGATAAACAATGTAGGATGAAACTACTGGCGCCATCTAGTATGTTATATGCAAGTTAGTAAGGATTTGGTTTTGGTCTATTTTTTTTCACTGTATAACTTTGGTGTTTTTGTACCGATTTCTATGATTATTTTTTGATTGAATAGGTAATAATGTTATCGTTTTTCAATTAAGGGTGAGTGAGAGTATAATAAACGTGAAAGTAAACAAATATCATCAGAATGCTCCGAACTGTCAAGCTATCAGGAGTTATTTATTTATTTACATAAGGAAAACAAACAGCTGTGATACTTAAAATTAGGATACACTTTTAACACACATTAGCCTAATAGTTTTCACCAATAAAATATGAAACCTTAGTCCGTCTCAAATTTCTAGGTATTAATTGTAAATGTAAAAATATATATATATATATACCAATAAAATAAACATAAACATACTCACTCAAACATATATATGTGTATTATTTATATAATATTGTGTAATACATATATATATATATATATATATATATATATTACATACAAGTGGATCGTCCCAGCTTCGCACGGGTAGCGTTGGTTTTTTTAAATATCTGAGGTTTCTTTCTTCAGTCACTGCTCAAGCATTGTAAAATTCAGCGCAATGTTTTCAATTTATTAAATTTATAGCACTCCCTAAACAGTGTAGTTATGCGCTTTGATCAACGGTTCAGTATTTCCGATTAATAGCAAATTTTTAAATAAAACGCTATGAAGTATTTATAACAATCTAAAAAATAAATCATACGTGATTTAGGATGCAACTACTCGCGCCATCTAGTATGTTATATGTAAATTAGTAAAGATTTGGTTTTGATCACGGGCGCGATGGCTTATTTTATGTATAATTTCGGTGTTTGTCTACCGATTTCTATTTTTTTTTATTGAATAGGTAATAATGTTACCTTTTTTAAATTTGGGATGAGTGAGACGTTTACAAACGTAAGAGTAAACAAATATAATCAGAATGATCCGAACTGCTAAGCTATCAGGTTTACACGTGTTATTGTTAGTCAACCGTAAAAGATAGACATAAACTGCTGAGGATTTTTTTTTAGATAATTTTATGAAGAATATTTCCGTCACACATGATTTCTATGTAAGTTTAACCATTGAGGCTGCACACGCGACGGAAGCTTAAAAATTGAGTAACTTCTCCAGTTTTCCCAAAATTTCCCAAAATTCCCCTTTATTACTCTGCTGGAAAGTCTACAAAAACCTGCGCAGGTGTATGAAGAATAATTGTACCAAGTTTCGTTAAAATCCGTCGTGTAGTTTTTGTTTCCATAAGGAACATACAAACCGACAGACAGACAGACAGACAGACAGACAAAAATTTTACTGATTGCATTTTTGGCATCAGTATCGATCCCTAATCACCACCTGATGGTTATTTTGAAAATATATTTCATGTACAGAATTGACCTCTCTACAGATTTATTATAAGTATAGATAAAAAAAAAAACGATACAATACAAATATGTCATTAAATAAATTATCATATTTTCTCAGCATCAAAAAAAGATTTCGCTGCCATTGTCTTAAATGTGCTAGAATTAATATTAAATAAGTCCAAATTCAGATTTCTGGAAAAGATATTAAAAGTTTTAGCGCCCCTTATGGAAAAGCTGTTCTGCCGATAATTAGTTCTACATTTCGGAATATACATTTCACTAGGGTGACGCGGGTTAGATGATTTTGGAACTCGGAGCTTTATATGTTCCAGTAACTCAGAACACATACACAGAACACAGTTACACGTGTTATTGTGAGTTAACCATAAGAGATAGTCATATGCTGTTGTGAGACATTTTTTACACAATTTTATGCAGAATATTTCCGTGATATATGATTTCGTTATTTCCCCTTTATTACTCTGCCGAAAAGTATACTATAACCTGCCCAGGAGTATGAAAAATAATTGTACTAAGTTTCGTTAAAATCCGTCGAGTAGTTTTTGTTTCCATAAGGAACATGCAAACCGACGGACAGACAGACAGACAGATAGACGGACAGACAGACAGACAAAAATTTTACTGATTGCATTTTTGGCATCAGTATCGATCACTAATCAACCCCTAATAGTTATTTTGAAATTATATTTCATGTACAAAATTGACCTCTCTACAGATTTATTAAAAGTATAGATAATAATTTTAATAATTGATTTCTTTACTTAACTAATACACTATCAATAACAAAAAATAGTTATAACTTATCAACGAAGGATTATTCTAAGCGAATATAATAACTAAAACACCATTATTAAGTGGGCGGCAAACCGCTTCAAGTTTCCTTACTAAACCGAGTTTAGTCGGCCATTGTACAAGGACCAGTTTACCAATTATTGCTCCAAGACTAATTCCTGACAGAAGTATAGTTTCTAAGTTGGGTCAACGTTTGAATCTGATAGTAACTTTAAACCATATATCCTTGAAAGAGAGAGACGAAGGTAGTATTAGTTCACCATGTGATATTTAGTACACTGGTATTCGGATCACTCAAACGTTTGAGCCGTTTATACCCGAAAGGGTTGGTTCTGAACATCACGTGACATTGTCACCTCAAAAAAAAGTCAAAAAGTTTATTTTTCAAAATTAAGTTAACAACTAACATTTTTTGAACGTCAATTTTTTTTAATTTATCATTAGTCCGTTGCTTCGGAAGGTGTTCGTAAAGAGAAGAAGCAACAAAGAAACTCTTTACAATCTCATTTTTTCATTTTTTCAAAATATGGTTTGTACAATTTTGGGTCATATTTTTACTTTATAAGAGATTTTCTATGCGACCAAACCAAGCGCTAGTTTGACATAATTAAACTAAATTGTCCATCACAAAAACCAATCACATAACGTGGGAAGAAAAATCCTCACCAGACAATTATTCCTGGGAATAACGAGGGAAGATTTATAGCTTTACGGACACGGTCATGTGCGCGTTGGGTTTTTGTGGTTTAAAAAATCTTGAACACTGTAGTAAGACTTCTTTAAAAGCATGGCTTTAATTGCCTTTTTAAAAGATGTCACAGGTTATTCCAATACGTCAGAAGGAAGTTTGTTGACCATTTTGAGGGATAGTCCCATAAAGGAGTTACTTACTTTATTTATTCTCCACTTCGGTATGTTAAGTTTGTCCTTGTTTCGAGTGTTAACAGTATGCCTATCACAAACTTTACTAAATTGGCCAATATGCTTTGTGGCATACATTAAATTCTCAAATATGTATTGGCAAGGGACAGTTAAAATGTCAATATCTTTAAATTTTTCTTGCAACGAATACCTCAACCTTAACATGTAGATAGATCGGATAGCTCGCTTTGGTAAGACGAAAACTTTATGAACATCAGCCGCTTTACCCCATAATAAAATACCGTAAGGCATAATATTGTGTTCAGTGTGCCAACGTCTTGAACAGTATACTCACGTGATAAGGGACAGGCCTATCGTCGTTTTATTACAACTCAACCATATGGGTTTCCTCACGATGTTTCCCTTGCCGTTAACAACCATGATAAATAGACCACAAATATGTCTTTAGAAAAGACAAGTGTAAGCCAGGATTTTAACATAGTCTGCGCGAAAAGTCTGTTTTTCCCAATGAGCTATCACGGTAATTCAGATTTATCCTTTATTTATTAGAAATAATCCCCACATGACGTTTTTATGAACAAGAACATTCTTATTCGGATTACTTTTATTAAAAAATATTTAATTCACTAAACTTTAAAAACTGGCAAAGGCATTTCGACTTATGAAGCTCTGGCTAACCCATTTCAAGATAGCTGTGAGTTACTTCCCTCGTGCTCTTTATTTAAAATTCTACAATATCTTTAATTAGCCGGACTAGAATGATTAATTACAACAAAAACTAATGACAAAATTGAACAAAGCAAATTCACCCACCGAACCTTCATTACGTGACTAGTCAAATATTTCGTCTTTCTAATAATATTTCGCTACCTAAGTTACTATATTATTAAAAGAGTGTTATGACAGTATATATATATTTTGTATGAAGAATTAAAAAACCGTGTAGTGTCGGCTTAGAATAACACTACCCCATTTCTACCCGTGGGTGATCGTAAGAGGCGACTAAGGGTATAGGGGCTTTTTAAGTGATTTTTGGGTGATGTGGTTGGAGACCCGTCACCAAAAACATTTATTATTACCATCTTTTCCCCAATCAACTTCCAAAAGTGGCTGAGGAATTTTTTCATTCCAAAGCTCTGGCTACCCCGTTAAGGGATTTAAATCCGTGAGTATATGTATGTATGTATGTAATTAAAGAGCTGTGTAGTGTTGGCTTACAATAGCACTACCCCGTTTCTACCTGTAGATGTTTGCAAGAGGAGGCTAAAGGTCTTGGGACTTTTTAAGTGATTGTTGGGCGATTCGGTTGGAGACCCATCACCAACAACCGTTATATTAATATATTTTGCCCACTCAACTTCAAAAGGTGGCAGTGGAATTCCTTTATCCGAAGCTCTGGCTCCAGGGAATTATAGCCGTGAGAATGTGTATGTATGTATGTATGTTGTGTACATAATGCAAAAAGCAGTGACTGAAAATCAGAATCTCATAAAGTTATGCTGAGTCAGGACCTTTTCAATTTAATACATATACAAATACTAACGGCTGTAAATCCTAGAAGGGGTAGCCAGAGCTAAGGAATTAGAAATTCCTCAGCCACTTTTGGAAGTTGCTTGGGGGAAAGATGGTAAAAGAAAGGTTGTTGGTGGTGGGTCTCCAACCGCATCGCCCAAAAATCCCTTAATAGTCCTATACCGTTAGTCGCCTCTACACTATTCTAAACCGACACTACACGGCTGCTGAGTCAGGACCTTTTCAATTTAAGGCTGTAGATTTTACGTTCAATAAATTTAGTGTATATTATCTATTTGTTGATTATGAACATAATGACACGACGTCCGTGGCCGAGTTGATAGGTGACTAACTTCTCGGTCCGGAGGTTGCGGGTTCGATCCCCGCTGAGAGCAACATTTATGTGATGAGCATAAATTATTGTGTCTAAGCCTTGGTGTCATTTATATGTGTATTATGCCGTGTAGTGCCGGCTTAGAATGTCGCTACCCCTTTCTACCCACGGGTGTCGTAAGAGGCGACTAAGGGTATTGGGGCTTTTTATTGGATTTTTGGGCGATGTCGTTGGAGACCCATCACCTAAAACCTTTACTTTACCGCCTGTTCCCCACTCAACTTCCAAAAGTGGCTGAGGAATTTATAACTCCTTAGCTCTGGCTACCCCTTCTAGGGAAATATAACCGTGAGTATATGTATGTATGTATGTAAATAATATATCGTTGTGTTAGTATCCCATAATTCAAGTTCTACTTGAATGATTTGATTTTGATTGATTTTTTATGCGCCGCCATGTCAGTGTTGCAAGCGAAAATATATTTTTTCTGCAATCTATACTTATAATAAATCTGTAGAGAGGTCAATTCTGTACATGAAATATATTTTCAAAATAACTATCAGGTGATGATTAGGGATCGATACTGATGCCAAAAATGCAATCAGTAAAATTTTTGTCTGTCTGTCTGTCTGTCTATCTGTCTGTCTGTCTGTCTGTCTGTCGGTTTGTATGTGCCTTATGGAAACAAAAACTACGCGACGGGTTTTAACGAAACTTGGTACAATTGTTCTTCCTACTCCTGGGCAGGTTTTTGTATACTTTTCAGCAGAGTAATAAAGGGGATTTTTGGAAAATTTTGGGAAAACGGGAGAAGTTACTCCATTTTTTAAGCTTCCGTCGCGTGTGCAGCCTTAATGGTTAAACTTACATAGAAATCATGTATCAAAAAACCTTAACAGTTTATGTCTATCTTTTACGGTTGACTCACAATAACACGTGTAATTCCTGATAGCTTAGCAGTTCGGAACATTCTGATTATATTTGTTTACTCTTACGTTTGTAAACCTCTCACTCATCCCTAATTTAAAAAAGGTAACATTATTACCTATTCAATTCATATATCAACACCGAAATTATACATAAAATAAGCCAGCGCGCCCGTGACCAAAACCAAATCTTTACTATATATATAACATACTAGACGGGGCGCCAGTAGTTGCATCCTACATCACATAATGATTTATTTTTCAGATTGTTATAAATAATTCATAGCGTTTTATTCCAAAATTTGCTATTTAATGGAAATACTGAACCGTTCATTAAAGCGCATTCAAAATCACCAAACTACACTGTTAAGGGAGTCCTATAAATTAAATAAATTGAAAACATTGCGCTGAATTTCACAATGCTTAAGCAGGGACTGAAGAAAGAAACCTCAGATATTTAAAAAAACAACGCTACCCGTGCGAAGCTGGGACGATCCACTATATTCAATAAAATAATATTGCGTTTAGGAAGAAATTCTAAAAGAATGTGTTTAAATAAAAAGAGCTCTACTTCTTGGACATTTACAACTCCACCTGCACACCTGCACAGCTTACTGCTGTTGTTCTTCTAAGTATAGAATAAATGAATTAAATTTCTGATTAGTAATTAATTTTATCTGTGTAGTGTCGGCTTAGAATAGCACTACCCTATTTCTTCCCCAAGGGTACTGGGGCCTCTTAAGAAATTTTTAGGTGATGCGGTTGAAGACCCATTACCAAGAACCGGTATTACAATATTTATTGTACCTTATTTTACAATCTTTTCCCCCTTCAAATTCCAAAAGTGGCTGATGAATTTCTTATTTTATTACTCTCACTACCCTTTCTAGGAATTTATAGCCGTGTGTATGTATGAATGTAGTTAATTTAGAAAAAGTGTTGCTAACTGTTTTCCTTTTCTTATAAAAGTATTTACGAGAATTTGGCGATATATGTTTTACCTTGCAACATTGCGGGGCGTGCAGTGCAGTGAGATCGGGGGGATTATTGGACCATTTTGTCTAACCGATTTGTTCTCACTACGATGTCTGGAGGATACCAAGTTTGTTATAATAAGTAAGAAAATTTAATTTCAAACAATTTTATGTGTGTGACAATCAAATTTGGTCCTAACTGTAAATCAGTGTTGTAAGTCAATGTCACAAAATTGTGAGCTATATAAATCTGCAGATGTACTATCTGTCAGACAAATATACATTTTGCAAATTATCAGTCTAATGCACAGAAGTAGTTGTAGTACCAGAATATCGGTGAACGAAAAGAGCCGCAGAAATGTAAACAACATCTTTAAAATACCAAAACTCAAGACTGAATTTTCAGGGAGATTTTATATATTTTTAGCTAAATATGTTTATAACAAAATAAATAAATTAATAAATATTAAAGACTTAAATTTGTTCAAATTAAAAAGACACATTGTAAACTGGCTAAAACAGTTATCGTATGATGATACTGAACAGTTTTTAACTGTCCAAAAATAAAATAAATTCAATCTATATTTCTGTCTCTCACTCATTCACACACACATACACTCACACACATACCTACACACACACATAAACACCCACACATACACACTCACACAATACAATACACGTTGGTTAGTATAGTAGTAATTTAAACTTGATTTATAATTTTTGATTTTTAATTTTCTTTGTTATTTAATTTTAATTTTCTGTCTGTTATAATAGTTTTGATTTAAAATCTGTATGCCAATCATGTAAGGTCACCTGCAATACAGGATTTTACCTAGTGTGGGGACCGTTGATTCTCGTTGATGTAAATTTTGATAAAAATAAATGATTTTGATTTTGATTTTTAGGGTTCCGTAGCCAAATGGCAAAAACGGGACCCTTATAGATTCGTCATGTCTGTCCGTCTGTCCGTCCGTCCGTCCGTATGTCACAGCCAGTTTATTCCGAAACTATAAGAACTACATTATTGAAAATTGGTGCATAGATGTATTCTGTTAACCGCATTAAGATTTTAAAATAAAATCTGAAAAAAAAAACCAAAATTTTTAGGGTTCCCCATACATAGAACTGAAACTAAAAATATTTTTTTTCATCAAACCTATACGTGTGGGGTATCTATCAAAAGGTATTTGAAAATGATGTTGTGATTTCTTATATCATTTTTTTCAAAACTGAATAGTTTGCGCGAGAGACTTTTCCAAAGTGGTAAAATGTGTCCCCCCCCCCGTAACTTCTAAAATATGGGCATGATAAAACAGAAAAAAATATATGATGTGTAATACTATACAAACTACTAACGAAAATTGGTTTGAATGAGATCTAGCCAGTAGTTCTATTTTTGAACGTCATAAATCAAATTACTTACCTAATTTATTAATTTAATTGAAATATATAACAATAATTTTACTATCACAGGCCTTACGCATAAAACGTGAACCATTGTTTTCTTATAGTAAATCAGTGATAAGTAAATAACATTTAAACTAAACATTTTAAACTTGTATATTACTATGTTACCTACCTGCTGCTAGTGCTGCTACGGAACCCTTCATTAGCGAGTCCATCTCGCTCTTGGCCGCTTTTTTGATATTAAGGTTGTATGTTTCGTATAGAATAGATTTTCAATATATAAATTGTGAACGTAGAACGGTAATGTTATTAAGGTATATGTGCCTATAATTTTATTCTTCATGCTATTAATATGAATAAATGCATCTCAAATTCTTTCTCTAAGTACATCTGAGACGAATGGACAATGCATATGCCATGAAAAGACACAAAGCTTAAAGCTCGGTACAGGATTTGATTTCCGGTGCAGGAACTGCCATTGAAGCAGAGATCTTTCCAATGACTAACTAACGATGGCCTTTATTTCACTTATTTTTCCTTATCTTATAAGCTTAATCTCTTTAAGTGCCGTGTAGTGCCGGCTTAGAATGTCACAATCCCTTTCTATCCATTGGTATCGTAACGGTCGACTTTGTAAGTGGTTTTGGGCAGTGCGGTTGGAGACCTATCACCAACGATACTTTATTTCTACCATCTTATCCACTATCAACTTCCAAATGTAGCTGAGGAGTTTCTAGCTCTTACGCTCTGGCTACCCCTTTTTGGTATTTATGGTCGTGAGTATGTGTTTTAATTTAGTGTAAATTTTCTATTTATGGATTATTAACATAGAATGATTGTTATTAATTAGCATGCCCCTACGTTTTTTGTGTATTTTTTTTCTTCGTATTGTATGTATTGCTGTGTAGTGTCGGCTTAGAATAGCACTACCCCATTTCTCCCGGTGGGTGTACGTAAGAGGCGACTAACGGTATTGGGGCTTTTAAGGGATTTTTGGGCGATGCGGTTGGAGACCCATCACCAACAACCTTTATTTTAGCATCTTTTCCCCACTCAACTTTGCAAAAGTGGCTGAGGAATTCCTAATTACTTAGCTCTGGCTACCCCTGCTAAGGATTTATAGCCGTGAGTAAATGTATGTATGTATGTATGTAATGTATGAAATGTATCTTTTATTTCTTTCTTTAAGTACATACGAGACAAATGAACAATGCATATGCCATGAAAAGACACAAAGCTTAAAGCTCGGTACAGGATTTGATTTCCGGTGCAGGAACTGCCATTGAAGCCGAGATCTTTCCAATTACCAACTAACGATGGCCTTCATTTCACTTATTTCCTTATAGCTTCATATCTTTAAGCGATTCTTTGAAAACAGAAAAGAAATCTTTTAATAGCACATCACAGTTGTAACATTTTATAAATATGAATGATAAAGAAACGAAAACAAAGTATCGTTGGTGATGGGTCTCCAACTGCATCACCCAAATCCACGTAAAAAAGCCCCATACCCTTAGTCGCCTCTTACGGCACCCGTGAGTAAAAAGGGTCAGTGATATTGAAAGCCGGTACTACATGGCATTTAATTTATAAAATAGATTTATTTATTTATTTATTTATTTGGATAAACAACAGCGATATACTACAATAATCTTAAATATAATATTACTAATACTAGGTAAGCATACCGCCTTAAACGTTCATCATTAAGACACAATTAAATATTTAAAAAGAGAAACATTGAAAAGGTACAATAACAAAGCTATACATACTAAAAATCTTACTATAGATATGAATGGATACTGTTATATATTGTAAATGCCTTCATTTCGAGAGCTTATTCATAATATCTAAATAAATAGATATAATGACGGTAGGCTTTAGAACCTAATACTTAAGGTTCTGGTCTAATTCATGATTTAACAGCCGGACTAAATAGGTGCTTTTATCTAAGCTTAAAGTTAACTTAAGCTGCGTTACATCGAGGTTAAATTTTAATGGTAGACTAAGCATGAATTTCAAACTTTAAATCTTTAAACATACTTTAGCTAAAAGTGTTACTTGTGAAATAATGTTATCATAGTATTTTCTAAGATTTTCACGATTGCACATTATAATTGAAACAGTTATTGATTTTCGGATATTTTAATCGCGTGTTATTACATTGTTTTTAAAGCCCGACGTTTCGAAAACTTTTCAGTTATCATGGTCACGGGAAGACTGAGGTGTTATTTGTCATTATACAGTACTATAAAATTATTAATACTAACTACCTTCGCAAAATTTTAAGTTACATTTGCGTTTAATATTTGCTATGTACAAAAAGAGCTAATGTTATCTGGAGTCTTGGAGTCTTAAAATATCCGAAAATCAATAGTTGTTTCAATTGAAATAATGTTACATTTACTAACTATAATTAGTGATTGATATGATTAAAAACTTGATTTTAGCTTAAAACATAATTTGGACAAGGCAGGGTGTCCGAAGTATGAAGAATAAAAGTGTTTAGATTGATGGATGTAAACGAAGCTAGAGAGGTACGCCAGGTTCGTACAAAGTTTCCATCGATAGTCTCTGCCTACCCCAATGGGAAATAGCGGCGTGAAAATATGTATGTACGTATGTACAAGAATTTCCTCATTTCTATATGCATAAAAACAAAAAAAGTAATTAGTTATTGATTTTAATAGGCTCTTTTGAATATGCTTAAAATACTTACAAAACATCACTGATATGTTTTTTAATCTTTAAACTGAAAACATACAGTCACGATTTATATCAAAGCCTCAAGCAAGTATGTTTGTTTGTTCTCTATTATACTCCTCATCGCAGTTTCAAACCTATTTCAGTAAAGATTTACTGGTTGTAGAGAAGAGGCCGCATTATGGAGGAGACATTTCCTAATTTGTTGTTTTGACCCAGATGCGTCTATTCCTAATATTAATTAATATTTTTCGTGAAAATTTAATTAAGTTTTCGAAAAATGTAATTTGTTATAAATTGATTTTATAATATTTGCGAATGAACATACATAAATACATACATATACTCACGCAATTATTTCCCATTGGGGTAGGCAGAGACTATCGATCGCAACTTACTACGATCCTGGCAAACCTCTTTAGCTTCATTTACATCCATCAATCTTTTCATACATGCTCTTTTATTGTTCATACTTCAGGCACCTGCTTTTGTTGAGCATAATCTCTATTTGGTCCAAATGAGTCCTCCAAGGTCATCCTCTACTAACACATCCTTGCACATTGGCTTTATAGAACTCTGTCACTAATGTGCTGTGTAGTGTCGGCTTAGAATAGCACTACCGCAATTCTTCCGGCGGGTGTATGTAAGAGGCGACTAACGGTATTGGGGCTTTAAAGGGATTTTTGGGCGATGCGGTTGGAGACCCATCACCAACAACCTTTATTTTACCATCTTTTCCCCACTTAACTTCCCAAAAGTGGCTGAGGAATTTCTGATTCCTTAGCTCTGGCTACCCCATCTAGGGATTTATAGCCGTGAGTTTATGTGTGTATGTCACTACTTTACTATCATTTAAAAAAGACAATGCTTGTAAAAAATATTTGATACTTAAATCTATACCGTCTTCATTTAATGTCATCAAGTATTGATCCAATCTTACTCAAAATAATCCACTTTCTTATATAAATCATCGCGCTATTAAACTATAATGAAGTTCCTAGATTTTTTTTTAACTTGGCACAACTAAGTTCCAAGTTATTTTCAAGTAGTTAGGAATAATTTAACTTGAGAACCACTTGCACTGCTGATACTTGAAGCTTTCGTTTAAGGCTTCGATTTCAAGTTATTTAAGTTTGCTTTTAAGGCTCTGTAATATACTTTCTGGACGATCCTACTTTTGTAATAATAGTAGGAGCATAATCAAAGCAATTTATTTTTTATTTTATAAAGTGCTGTGTAGTGTCGGCTTAGAATAGCACTACCCCTTTTCTTCCGGTGGGTGTACGTAAGAGGCGACTAACAGTATTGGGGATTTTTAAGGGATTTTTGGGCGATGCGGTTGGAGACCCATCACCAACAACCTTTATTTTACCATATTTTCCCCACGCAACTTCCAAAAGTGGCTGAGGAATTTCTAATTCGTTAGCTCTGGCTACCCCTTCTAGGGATTTATAGCCGTGAGTATGTGTATGTATGTTATTTTTGATCAGTGCCGTGTAGTGCCGGCTTAAATGTCACTAACACTTTCTACCCCCGGGTGTCGTAGGAGACGACTAAGGGAATGGGGCTTGTTTAAGTGATTTTGGGGCGATGCGGCTGGAGACCCATCACCAACGATACTTTATTTTTACCATCTTTTCCCCTATCAACTTCTGAATGTGGCTGAGGAGTTACCAGCTATAAAGCTCTGGCTACGCCTTTTTGGGATTCTTGGCCATGAGTTTATGTATGTATGTTTTTTCTTCGTCAATATACATACATACATACATATACTCACGGCTATATTTCCCTAGAAGGGGTAGCCAGAGCTAAGGAATTAGAAATTCCTCAGCCACTTTTGGAAGTTGAGTGGGGAAAATATGGTAAAAATAAAGGTTTTTAGTGATGGGTCTCCAACCGCATCGCCCAAAAATCCAATAAAAAGCCCCGATACCCTTAGTCGCTTCTTACGACACCCGTGGGAAGAAAGGGGTAGCGACATTCTAAGCCGGCACTACACGGCTTAGACTTTCGTCAATATAGTTTGGGCATAAAGAAAGGATGGACGAAGATGTAGAGAGCCAACGCTGATGGTTATGTCGGTATAAGACAACATAAGCAAACTACAAATTAAGCTTTATACAACTTATTGACTTGTAAATTGGGATACCAACTTAACGACATATGTAATACTACATATATACATCTACTCACTTATTATGCAATAATTTATGGTTATCACATAATCATTCCTTTCAGCAGAATTTCAACCAGCAAACTCCGGAATCAGAGACTAGTCATCTTTTTCCAAATTATAAATTAATAACATTTTCAGTCTATTTATTGAGTATATTTTTTAAAGTATGTACAAACCAACTACTTACGGCTATTGGTTCCAAAAAATCAATAGCCAGAAATTCCGAATAAGAAATTCCTCAAACGCTTTTAGAAGAAAACTGAACATAAAAAAATATAATTTTTAATGAAAGGGTTACTATCACAAGGACCCAACAACCACTTTAAAAGTCCCAATACCTTTAGTCACGTGTTATACGCACTGGAAGAAACGGGTTAGTGCTATACATACATACATACATACATATACTCACGCCATTAGTTCCCATTGGGGTACGCAGAGACTATTGATCGCCACTTCGCACGATCCTGACAAACCTCTCTAGCTTCGTTTACATCCATCAATTTTTTCATACATGCTCTTTTATTCTTCATACTTCGGACGCCAGCTATAGTGCTATACTAACCCAAAATAACAATAAATGAATAATACCTGTACAGTATCATAAAGTAATAAAAATGGCAGGCACCAAACATAACATAAACATAAACGTTCACGCCGTTTATCCCCGAAGCGGTTGGCAGCACCAAAAAGTAAGTATATTTTATAAACACAGCAAAATTAGGTACAGTCAACATAGTTTTCATTTATGTTCGTAATTATGCAAATGATTTCGTTTAAAATTGCAACTGAACAAAATTGACCAGTCAATTTGAAAGAAGCTTAAGTAAATTTGGAGTTATTAAACATTCAGTGCTTTTGATGAAAATACAAAATTCTTGCAGCTAACTGTAGCTTGGCTAATAAACTGTAATTTAAAGATTTCTCGACGGGAAATTTCTGAGAAATGTAGACAATTTATTTTGGATATTTTCTTTTGAGTTTCTGCGGTTTTCATCAAAAAGTTTACCAAATGTTTTAGTTTTTTATCATTGTTTTTCACACTCATAAGCAGTTTAGCAGATATAACATATCAGTATAATACTGAATTCCTTACTTTTTTCTTAATATACTTACGCCATAAATTCTAATTGGGGTAAGTGAAGTTTATATTGGCTGAGTAATTTTTTCATGTAACTTACGAAGGGTAAAGAATAAAAAATATGAAAAGACAGATTATTGTAATTGCTACCCCAAAGGTAGCTGAAATATCTTTAATACATACATATATACACTCCTCTTAGGTCACCCTCTACTAACATAATCCTCCACATTGGCTATAAATATCTTTTGCCAATTTACTATCTTCTCTGTCATTCTCAATATATATGTAAATTAAGTCTTACCGTGATAGCCCATTGGGTAGAACACTCGGTTATCGTGCATACGACTAGTGTTCAAATCCTGGGTCGGGCCTACACCAATTTGTCTTTTCTAAAGAGATATGTATGGTTAATTTATCATGGTTGTTAACGGTGAGGGAAAACATCGTGAGGAAACCCACATGGCTGAGTTGTATTTAGTCATGTGACAGTGTATTCGTACAAAACGGCGTTGGGCCTGCCCCCTATCACGTGAGTATACTGTCCATGCAAAACGTGGGTACTCTGAACACCAGGTAACAAAGTCACGTGATGTTCAGAAGTATTAGTACTTCTGCCAACCCCTTCGGAGATATTCGGCGTGAACGTTTATGTTATGTCATGTTATGTTATTAAGTCTTAAAATTTAAATGTCATCAGTTCAGTTTTCATTCACATCATGCATAACAAACACATCGCTCCCAAGCCTTTGATTTTTTCTGAAAGGCTCTCAAGTGTACATAAAGTATTTGGACCCGTTTGCCGGTTATTGCGCGTATTAAAAACGGTTTCATAACAAGTCAGTGGGTTCCACTTGATATTTTTCCTTCGAAACCTTGTGAATAATGTGTATCGGTTAATTTATTTTAATACTGTAAAAAGAGTATACATTTTTAATCTATGCTTCTGCCGTGTATTCCGGCTTAGAATGTCGCTACCCCTTTATACCCACGGGTGTCGTAAGAGGCGACTAAGGGTATTGGGGCTTTTTATTGGATTTTTGGGCGATGCGGTTGGAGACCTATCACCAAAAACCTTTATTTTACGATCTTTTCCCCACTCAACTTCCAAAAGTGGCTGAGGAATTTATAATTCCTTAGCTCTGGCTACCCCTTCTAGGGAATTATAGCCGTGAGTATATGTATGTATGTATGTTTAGAAGTTAAGTTGTGCGACATAGTGAAAAATAGTGTGATTCGTGAACGTTTAGGTGTGAAAGATGCCGAAGTGTGCAAGATAAGAAAGTAATGTTGAGCACATAGCGAGAATTGACGAGAGTCGAAAATGAACGTAAAATGCAAAAGAGATAAAGATAAAACAGATAAAGATAAAAAATATTTATTTCAAAATAAAAAGACTTGTTATCTATTTTTTGAACGTCACAAACTTACGTATAAGTTAAATCTTACTCTACTGACTCTACTTCGGATTCCGAAGGTGTATTGTTGCGAGAAGAAACCGTAAGATACTCAGCAACACACATCTTTTCTTAGTCATATTACAATATTGTATGTCTGGAAACACTAAGCAGTTTCATCTATCATATAATCATTTAAACTGTTATAAGCTTTTAAATGAAGACTGCGTTTTATAATTACTTTGAATTTCTTTTCTGTTAAATTCAAAATGTCATCAGGTATTTTTTATAAAATTTTACACATAACCCCATAAAAGATGAATTTATTTATGACAATCTGTACTTTTGAATTGAAATTTTATTATAAATGGGAACAACGGGCGAGAGTATAAGTGTAAATAAGTAAGTTACGGTCTTTTGGCCACCTATTGTATGGTGAGAGAGATTCGATAGATAATGAAAAATATTAAAAACATAACATAACATAACATAAACGTTCACGCCGAATATCCCCGAAGGGGTTGGCAGAGGTACTAATTCTTCTGAACATTACGTGACTTTGTCACCTGGTGCCAGAGTACCCACGTTTTGCATGGACAGTGTACTCACGTGAAAAATATTAAAACTTAATTAAAAATCATTTAAAAAAACCTCAACGAGACCCTAGTGAATAAACTACAACATCAACTTCACAAACACTAATCGTAATAAGCCTTATGTCCAAATCTTTCGATTAAATCATCACAGTTCAATTTGAATCCAAACAACCCACTTACACAGTATCTCTATACAGTGATACTGTAAGCCCACCCTTGTCAGTCGGCGCAGATTTAACCCTAATTTAGGCACGTCTGGTTTCGACCCTTGAGGATTAAAAATACCTTTTCTATCTGTACCCACGTTGTACGCGAGCAATGGATTGTTAACATATTTTATTTTGTTTAAAAATTGGTTGTTTTTTTTTATTAAGATCCATGTGAACAATTACCGTGACATATAATACAGAATAATAGAAAAGAATACAGATTATACCACTTACTTACGTGATATATTTGTCCAACGTTTCGAAAAACCTTCTGGCTACATAGTTTATTTATTTTTTTATTCGAAATTCGCGAGTGTTTGCAAAGTGTAAAAATAAACGCAACGATGATAGCCTTTACGATACAACAAACTTTATTTAACCATCTTTTCCCCACTCAATTTTCCAAAAGTGGCTGAGGAACTTCTAGTTCCTTAGCTCTGGCTACCCCTTCTAGGGATTTATAGCCGTGAGTATATGTATGTATGTATAGTGAGTTTTATTGAACGAAATTTAAGCATGAAATGTAAGTAAAGCTAAGCTTCCTACTACTAAAGTAAGAGTTTCTTTATCATAATTCACTATTATGATAATTTACTTTATTTTCATCTCATCAAGAACATCTTTGCCATCCAAATAAGAGGTTGAATTAAATCGATGTCCGTGGCGCGTCGTTTATTTCATACATCCATATACTCACGGCTATATATCCCTCCAAGGGGTAGCCAGAGCTAGGGAATCAGACATTCCTCAGCCACTTTTGGAAGCTGCGTGGGGAAAAGATGGTGAAATAAAGGTTGTTGGTGGTGGGTCTCCAACCGCATCGCCCAAAAATCCCTCAAAAGCCCCAATACCGTTAGTCGCCTCATACGTACACCCACCGGAAGAAATGAAGTAGTGCTCTTCTAAGCCGACACTACACAGTTTCAACTTGTACAATTTTATGAACATAATTAAAGACATTATTTACTATGAGTGACTAAGGGCCAGTTTTTTGATCCGTGGTTAACTCAACAATTTGTTAAATATCGTAACTATTAGTTAGATATCAGCAAATTGCATTTTTTGACCCGTGGTTAGAGTAACTATAGTTAAAAAAGCCATCAAAAATGGATTTACGATTTAACTACTGGTTAATCATTTAACTATAGTCAATGTAACAAATGGTTATATTTTTAACTCCGGATCAAAAACTGGAAAAAAAGGGAGAAACAAATATTTATTTATTAACATAACACAACGATTACAGGCATGCATCTATTAAATATCAACTACAAAATACCTACTACATTATCTTAACATTAATATAATTGTTATAAATATTAAATAATTTTGCTAAATCAAATTTGCTGTTTTACACATTGAAACATAATTTTTTTCGTAACATAAATAATATAATATTCATGACAAATCCGTACGGGTATTTCACGATTAGGCTTCAAAACCCCAAAAAGTCTCAAATGGCTGCAGTTTAAAAATTCAAACCGAGCGTTTTGTTTCTAGGCTTTGCAACTGAAATAAAACCAAAACTATATATGGAGTATGCAAACGCTCTGAAAAATATATCAGACATGAAACAGTTACGATGCAGGACGATTAGATAAAGCTATGTGTTTTGTAAAGGATTGGAATTACACACACATACACATACTCACGGCTAAAATCCCTAGAATGGGTAGCCAGAGCTAAGGAATTAGAAATTCCTAAGCCACTTTTGGAAAGTTGAGTGGGGAAAAGATGGTTGAATAAAGGTTGATGGTGATGGGTCTCCAATCGTATTGCCCGAAAATCCCTCAAATGCCCCAATACCATTAGTCGCCTCTTACGTACACCCACCAGAAGAAATGTAATTTACACAGTAATTTACTAATAATTACACACACATATATAACAATAAATAACTATTATACACAGTATTTTAGTCACGTTATTACGTAATTACGTGAAATAATTGTTTATACTTTGAGCCACATAAAAACTCAACTCAAGCATTCACGCCATTTATACCCGAAGAGGTAGGCAGAAGTACCAATACTTCTCGACATCACGTGACATTGTCACCTGGTGTTCAAAGGACCCAAGCTTTGCTTGGACAGTGAACTCCATAATAAGATAAACATTCTATATATTAAAGTTCTTACGATGAAACTTGGGGTCATAATATTGCCAATAGATGTCGTTGCTCGCTAAACGTACATCGCGGTGTGATTTCTTCTTTCAAGCTGTATATAAAGTTTCAGACCATGAATTATTTACACTTTTTGAACACTGTAATTTTTGCATGTTCGTCTAGTCTCTAGTTGGCCGAGCATTATTATAATCTAATGAAATGAAATACTCTTAATAATCTTCATACATATTTTTATATATTTATAAGTTACAAAACATTAGCTGTGTAGTGTCGGCTTAGAATAACACTACCCCAATTCTGCCAGTGGGTGTTGGTGGTTGGGGTGGGTGGGTGTTGGTGGTTTGGGCGGGTGGGTGGTTTGGTGATGTGGTTGGAAACCCATCACCAACAACCTGGCTGAGGAATTTCTAATTCCAGAAATCCCAGAAAGGGGTAGCCAGAGCTTCAGAGCTGGAAACTCGTCAGTCACATTTGGAAGTTGATAGGGGAGACGATAGTAGAAATGAGGTATCGTTAGTGGTGGGTCTCCAACTGGATCACCTAAAAACCACTTACAAAATCCCCACACCCTTAGTCGCCTCTTACGACACCCGAGGGTAAAAAGGGTTAGTGATATTCTAAGCCGGCACTACACGAGACTATTCGCTTAATATACCAGAATTTTATCTAACAATTAAGCTCGTAAGTCTTTTGCAGTAAAACTAAAAACTTAAGGGACCTATTGTGCGAACTTCATTTTAGTCTCCTAAATACGAATTTTCTCTTTAAATTAACTTGCTTTTAAGGCTTGAAAATAATCTTTATGGCTATGGCAATAAAGCTTACAATGCTGGTAGTATGTAGATTTTTCCATTGTTATTTTACGAGAGAGCTTGGCGTCTCAGAAGATAATATTTTATAATAATACACAAGTTTACAGCCGCACACCTAATCAACTCATATATTTCACATCAGTTTGGCTAGCTTGAAACGCTATTTAGGAAAATGTTCTTCCATTATGGAAAGTTTTCGTTTATTAGACTGTTTTATATTATTCAGAAATACTACATACATACATATATATAAATCCTTTCATTCATCGGCTATAAATCCCTAGAAGGGGTAGCCAGGGCGACAGAATAAGAAAATCCTCAGCCACTTTTGGAAGTTTTCTCGGGGATGAGATAATCAAAGAAAGGTTTTACAACAAAGCAAAAATACTCTAGGCTCAATACGCAATTTTTTTTGCTGCATATTCCCATAGCGACAGTAGAGGCACTAATACTTCGAAAAAATCACTTTACGTTATTGTACTTTGTGTCAGAGAGCCCATGTTTTGCATGGACAGTGTCTTCACGTGATAGGGGGTAGGCCCATCGCCGTTTTATACGAATACCTCCTCACTTGACTAAGTACTCCTCAGCCATATGTTTCATCACGATGTTTCCCCTCCCCGTTACGACCATCATAAACTAACCACACTTATGTCTTTAGAAAAGACAAATTGGTGTTGGCCCAACCCAGGTTTTAAACCCTCATAATCTGCACGATAAGCGGTGTCCTACCCACTGAGCTATCAAGGTTGGTCCATATAAACGTTGAATAAAATATAGTTAGGTTACCCCAAAAGCTGTAACTAATAAATAAACGCCCCTTTCATTGTTTTAGAGATTTAATAATTCATTGATATCGGACTTCCAAATATCGAAGTTGGCACGCGAAGGACGAGACACAATAGCGTTAAATGAAAGGTAGCAATACATAAATATAACCATTACTCATACTTATTTTGATACTTTTGGTAAAATCTCACGCAATTGTTTTAGGGTAGGCTATCTATTCAGCCTAGTTTTGGTGAGATTGCAAATTTGATTAGCAGTTAGAACGGAAGGGGTTGTCGATCAGTTTGACGATTCCATGTTTAGGTACTGGGTACATGTACAACGGGACACCATAACTACTTTTCTGGCTAGATAGTGATTGGATAGTAGGCAATGAGGATGGATAAGTTAGTAAAGAACGAACTTGGAGGACACATTTAGACCAAATAGCGATTGCGCTCAAAAAGGCAGGCGTCGGAAGTATAAAAAATAAAAGATCATGTATGATAAGATTGATGGATGTAAAAGACGCTTTAGCCACTCTAGTGGTTGGTCAGGATCGTACAAAGTGGCGAACGATTGACTCTACCTACCCCAATGGGAACTAATGGCGTAAGTATATGTATGTATGTACTTTTGAAGTATTGTTATATTATCTTTTGTTATTACTAACATTCACTACCATATATCAGTAAAGAGATAACAACTATCTCGACATCAGACTGTTCATGGCTCCGTTCACTATGTATTCCTATTCTTTAGCTCTCATTTCAATATCTTTCTCGTATTCTAAGTTTAAAATGTTGTGTTACATGTCAAAAGGAAACTTAATTAAGATTATAAAATAGAAAATTGAAGAGGTCTATAAAAACTCACACTATAAGTCACAGAAAGGGGTAGCCAGTGCTACAGAACTTAAATTCATACATACATACATATACTCACGGCTATAAATTCCTAGAAGGGGTAGCCAGAGCCAAGGAATAAGAAATTTCTCAGCAACTTTTGGAAACTTGTGTAAGGAAAAATTGGTAAAATAAAGGTTGTTGGTGATGGGTCTCCAACCGCATCGCCCAAAAATCATTTAATAACCCCCAATACCCTAAGTCACCTCTTACGGCACCTGCGAGAAGATATGGGTTAATGCTATTCTAAGTCCACACACATAATTATATAATTAATGAACTATTTTCACCACAGACAAAAAGTTGCATTTTTTGTCTTTCAGAAAACTCAGTACTTTATTTTCTCTTAGTATGCATTTCAGAAGAGCCCGCCAAAAGCTGCTGTATTTCGCAAAATAAGCTTTTTAAGCTCGTATCTAAGTTCTTGTTATTTTTATGATACTCGTTAAATTTTGTATCCAAACGTGCTGTGTGTTATAAAATAACTAGCTCATTTTTATGCTCATCCCATTAGTTCGAATAGAGATAGGCAGAAGGCTTTATCCATTTTAATGTACTACAATTTTCGGGAATATTATGCTTCTAAAGGTAGGTACATCATATTATAAAATATGGCAGTTTTATACAGAAGTAAGTGTAACACGCAACGTAATCTCTGTCTACCTAGATCGTAACTACATACATATACATACATATACTCACGGCTATAGATCCCTAGAAGGGGTAGCCAGAGCTGAGGAATAAGAAATTCCTCAGCCACTTTTGGAAGGTTGTTGGTGATGGGTCTCCAACCGCATCGCGCAAAAATCCCTTAATAGCCCCAATACCGTTAGTCACCTCTTACATACACCCACCGGAAGAAATGGGGTAGTGCTATTCTAAGCCGACACTACACAGCGTTAACATCGTAACTATGGGTGTGAATAAATATATATTGTTTCTTTGTTTCTCTGAATAAAAGTTAGTTAGTAAACATACATACCAGCCAGGTAGCCAAAACTTAAGAAAAAGAAATAACACAGCCACTTATGGTAGTTGATTGGGGAAAAGATTGTAAAGTAAATATTTTTGGTGATGGTTTTCCAACCGCATAGCCCAAAAATCACTTAAATAGCCCCAACACCCTTAACCGCCTCTCACGAACATCCACGAGAAGAAATAAGGTAGTGCTTTTCTAAGCCGACAATACACAGCATACAGTAAGTACAGAAATATTTTTTATTCTTACTATACAGTAAACTTACATACATACATACACTCATGGCCAGAAATCCCTTACGGGGTAGCAAGAGCTTTGGAATGAGAAATTCCCCAGCCACTTTTGGAATTTGATTGGGGAAAAGACGGTAATAATAAATAAATGTTGTAAACAGTAAATAATTTCCTAAAAGTATTGGTTTGCAACAAAAGTAACATCTCTTTGCGGAATCATTTTTGGTTGCCCATAACGTATTGAATAGACAAAATTGGAAAATTAAATTCTGCAGAATACGTGAACAGAAATTATTTGAACACTATTTTAATTTCTGATTTACGTCAAAAACATGGACTTGCTTGTCAAAACATCAGCATCAGATTTTTAAAAATCAGTATTTTTGAGTGTAATTTAGTTTATTCTGTCTTTTTACCTCAGTTGAATTTGTTACTTCAGTTGCCGTGTAGTGCCGGCTTAGAATGTCACTACCTTTTCTACCTACGGGTGTTGTAAGAGGCGACTAAGGGTATGGAGATTTTACCATTACCAACGATACTCTATTTCTACAATCTTCTCCCCTATTAACTTCCAAAAGGCTGGGGCTTGTCTAGCTCTAAAGCTCTGGCTACCCCTTTTTTGAATTATAGCCGTAAGTATATGTATGTATGTTGATTACTTGACATAAGTGACCCTCAATAGATTTCAAAATGACCGGTCATGTGCTGTTCTGATATATCGCCTTCCCGAAACTCTCACCTAGTCGACAGTCCATCTTATAAAAGGGCCTACCCATACTGTGACGTCTCCGGTAGAAACTGGCTAAAGAATATTTCTGACAAACAAAACATAAATACATACATATATGCTCACGGCTATATTTCCCTAGAAGGGGTAACCAGAGCTAAGGAATTATAAATTCCTCAGCCACTTTTGGAAGTTGAGTGGGGAAAAGATGGTAAGAATAAAGGATTTTGGTGATGGGTCTCCAACCGCATCGCCCAAAAATCCAATAAAAAGCCCCAATACCCTTAGTCGCCTCTTACGACACCCGTGGGTAGAAAGGGGTAGCGACATTCTAAGCCGGCACTACACGGCAAACAAACAAAACACATGAAAAATTATTTGTTTGTATGTCTTTAAAGATCTTTTTGGATAATGCGCCCAGTGTAGACCCATGCAATCGGCATCCCAACCATTATTTTTTTCACTATTCATTAATTTTGGCCAAACAACAGATAAAGACTTTACATTTGTATTCTAATATACCTTTTCCACAGTGTTATTTTAAAAATGGCCAATTCTAAAGCTCCGACCCAACCTGTTTTGTATCTTTAGCTACGAATATATGAATGTATGAGAAATAAATATAACTTTATTCATCATCATTGAAAGCTGATAAAATGTAAAAGCTGCCACAAAGTTGCAACGTAGTTGTAAAAGCTGATCACTCGAGTCGTTGCGTTTCGAGTAACTCTACAAATGACACTTAAACTTTACACGTAGTAATTGCCGTAGAGCTGAGTTAAGCTTTATTTTTACGACCACTGAGACTACAATGTTTAGTGAAAACTGTTCATAACTTTTAACACTTTTGCTGACAATTTTCACGCATAGATTTTTAAACTTTGCAATTTAGATATGTAACATATTCTAAAATATTGATATTTAAAACTTATTGATGTAAAAAAGTGTAGTAAAAGCCGTGTAGTGTCGGCTTAGAATAGCACTACCCCGTTTCTAGCGATGGGTGTACGTAAGAGGCGACTAACGGTATTAGGGCTTTTAAGAGATTTTTGGGCGATGCGGTTGGAGACCCATCACCAACAACCTTTACTTGACCATCTTTTCCCCACTCAATTTTGCAAAAGTGGCTGAGGAATTTTCAATTCCTTAGCTCTGGCTATCCGTTCTAGGGATTTATAGCCGTGAGTATATGTATGTATGATGTAAATGCCTGATGTTTATTTATTATTCAAGAACATAATATCATACAACATTACAAGCACCTTACAACTAACTTAAAACTAAAAATAATTTAACAATAAAATTAAACAAATATAATAAAAAAAAAGGTCAATTAAACAAACCGCTCCGAGACATTTCCGACCCAAAGGTCCCCATTACGCTGGCAGCGTTACCCCGCTGAACAGCTAGGGAGATCCTCTGCATCAAAAATGCCCCAGAACGGTAGTCCCAGCCACGGTTCCTCAGGCGACGACCTATCTCTTTTATGAAAGATTTCCCTTCCAAACCCCAGACTCCGGTAGTTTCTACAGCGAGAGGCACAAAGAAAAAAGAAGACATAAGCTGACTATATTTAGAAAGCTTATGTCTTGCAGCCGTTTCAGCAGCAGCCCCCGGAGCTGCAGAGGTAGATCCTACATGGGAAGGTGCAAATGTGCAGACGCAAGTGGCATCCCAAATCAGGCAACGACCTCTCTCCCACGGAACCAAGGTCAAACGATCCGGGCGCTTACCGTCACTCCTGAATAATCCCTGAGGCTCGAGAACTGCAGGGATGTCAGCAGAAATGAGAGCTCTGCGAACGATATCATTAATAGACTGGTGCCGTGAGATTCTGCCTGCACTACGAACACAATGAAGCCCATGTCGACCCAAAGAATCCACCTGCGCCCCACAGACACAGCGATGTGGTTGACAAATGTTGCATCCTAAGCGAAGTGCCACTGCAATCCGCAGAGAATTGTTGTCCAATAGGGTCCCAAGCTGCGGAGAGGGTAAAGCGTACAGCCAACAACCAGAGTCTAGATGAGACACAGCCCTAAAACGTGCCAACTCTGCACCAGAACATTGCTCCACCATATCCTGCAACGCAACCTGACAAAGCTCCTCGTCCCAAGCACGCTGCCGACTAGGCTGGTCTGGCAAATCACTGTTTGGACATCGAACACGCCAAATTCTTAAAGCCTCCTCAGCAAAAGGAATCCGGAATCCATCACCATTAATACATAATATGGTAGTGACTAGATCCAAAACCCCACGCGAGGAAGCCAAAAAAGCCGGCAATCCTGTGTCTCGAAGACAGCGAATACCCAAACCTCCATGTCTGATTGGCAAAGCAGCCTGACACCACTGAAAGTCTGATAACTCTATATTTAAAACATGTTCGAGCAATACTCGAAGGGTGTTGTCATATCTCTGCGATAATTCAACATGAAGCCAGACTGGAGCGGTACGAAGAGTGTAAGTTAGTCGAGGAATAGATAGGCAACTACGCAAAATTGTCAAAGCTACATGAGCAGAAAGCTGTTTTAAATGTTGTTTCGTGTCTGCCAAAAGATTCATTTTCGAAAGAATACCACCCGGTACACCCTCTGAAAAGATTGGAGCACCTAGAAGAGTAAAATTCGTCTTGTCCAAAACTTGTACACCAGGTATAAGGGCGTTGATACTCGAGTGAACCTCTTGAGAAGCTTGTCCAGAACAAGGAAACAACTCACATTTCCCAAAATTCAAATGCAGACCTAAACGATCAAAAGCTTGTATTAGCACAACAACATCATTCATCACGGAATCCAGGCTGCCACCAATAATACCGTCATCGAGATACCAAACATTAAGAGAAGAACTTAAAGAAGAGATCACATCATGGATCGCAAGACTAAAAAGCATAGGGCCCAAAGGATCCCCCTGTTGCACTCCCACCTCCGACTCCACCAAGTTGTCACCGAAAAATAAGTTGCTTGGCCTCGAATAACATTGGTGCAGAAAAGGGTAAAGAGATGGAACTTTTTCCTTTACCATGTGCAAAACAATGTCCCGTTCAACAGTATTAAAAGCATTTTTTAAATCGACTTTTAAAATCACGTCATCTGTACCACTTCTTGAAAAAACGAAAGACCTTGTAGCATGAATAGCAGCTTCACATCCCAACGGAATGCCAAAGCCCACTTGTCGAGGTTGCAAAAGTGAAGCAGTTGTGTCACGAACAGCACTACAACCCAGTTTAGCGACTAGACGACGAAGCACACTACTAACAGCAATCGGACGAATACCACCATCCTTTTTTTTCAGAGCACAAAGCGAAGTACCGTAAAAAAAAGGACAGACTTCCCTATTTACTATGCCCTTTAACATAAAATTTGCTAAACTGCAAAGGGAGCGCAAAAGTACTGCACCGTTTTCTCCCGCTCCCACCGATGTTAACTCTTTAAGCATTTCCGGGCGAATCCCATCCAAACCCGCTGCCGAACCACTATTAAAAGATCCTATAACTTTAGCAACGGAAGCCGTGTCCACAGTCAAAAATTCACTCGAACTATTCGGTTCAGAAGGGAAAATCAAATTGTGACTAGGGGCCGGATGTTTATCACGTAAGGCCAATAACGTTTCATTATTTTCCTCTGCCAACGAATTGTCAGATAACAAAATGCGTACAGCACCACTCAAGTCACCATTGTGCACCTTATCTTCGACTGTCCTGTAAAAACGACTCTGATTAGATGACCCTGTTCGAGGTGTTGAATTTGACAAAAGTAACTCCGTCAAATTACCAGCTGATAAATTATTTTTTACTTTGGAGGTAAGAGATGAGTTTCTATCTTCAGACGAAGGAACCCTAAGACCTGAATACGAAAAAGTCATTAAATTGAACCAGTCTTCATTATTGTTTGACTGAACGCACCTCTCAATCAACTCCGAAAGTTTACCGTCCGCCAAGTGCCTCGCGCCCTTAGAGATATGTTTTAAGACCCGTACCCTTTTTCTTAACAAAGCTAAGTCACCAAACTTTAGAGAATCAGTATTAATATCAGCTCTAGTAGGTAAAGCCACTTGTGACGGCTGTATTGGGCAACCGTTATGAATCCTACTAATATGAACATTTAACCCGCGAGGAATAACAAATTGCCTTGAGGAACCGGGGCAAAAAGGACAAACGGCCCTAGAAACATCCATAAATATTACACATTAGAAATAATAATAAAGTCAATTAAAATCTCTCATTAAGTAAAATACAAATAACAATGAATACAAAAAAAAACCTTACTTAAAAAGCACAGCTTATAATAAAATGTCAATTTAAAAAATAAAACAAAATAGATAATGATAATGAGCCAAATTATATCAAGTAAAAAACAAAAAAAATAATTTACATATATTTTATGCCAAATCAACGTAGCAACAACATAAAATTTATTTTGGTTTCACCTCAACATAAGAATGTATAATTTACTTTTATCATTAAAATGTCTTAAACAAACATGTCATCATGGACTAACTCCGATGTCACAATAAGAGGCTAACTCCGGGTCTTCGAGCTACTCAAATATTTCCGGGTAGACGTTGTTGACAAAGAACCAATTTATTACTAGCTAAAATGCATCAATAAGTGCAGAAAATGTATCGCGCAGAAGAAGAAATTGTAGAATTGGACATCAGTGTACAATGTAGTTGGACAATTTAGTACAATGTACTCCAACTAGGAGTGGAGCTGGTGTTCACTGTTCTTAGCTCTTCTGAGGAATCGTTTAAATATCAACGACTGTTCCAATCATCAACGAACGACAATACGTTTCATCTCCACACATAATCGATTGCATTACAAATAATCCAGATTATGGATCGGAACTCGGATCTTGTCGGTAGCTGTTACTGGAGGTAGACGCAGAAATACATGATTTTTTATGTTTGTGTATCTTCGCGCGCAGCGCGGCAGATATGCCTGATTTATTGCCGTTCATATGTGAGTATATTTTCAATTATAAACTTCTAGATGGCTATGGAATTCTTAATTCTGAAGTTTTGGCCGCCCTTTATTTGCCATTTATAGCCGGTAGACATGTTTATACATTTTTTAAAAAAAAAGGTTAGATTTAATACATTGAGAAACAAATTGTTTAATAACTAGTTTACTTTTTATTTGATAAAAAATGACACATTTATAGCTTTTATACCTTACCCATATTTTTAGACTATAAATCTTAGTATAATAACCTGAATACCTCTAATTCCTTAAGTACTCCATGATGATGACGTACTTAGAGAATTTCAAGTCAAGAATTTTTGAGCTCTCTCAGAGATTTTTAGTTGATATAACTTATCACCAATGTTTTATTGTGACAGAGTTATTTATTCATCTTTGATTTATATTACTGTTTTTTTAGCTGTCTGTTTAATTATTATTTTTAAATGAATATGAGTGAGCACAATATTTAATGTAAGGACCATACATAGTAAGGATCAATAGTCAAAAGAGTAAATACAAAAAGAAAGAAGGAAATAAATAAGTATATATCCTTACAGTCTACATTATACTTCGATAAAACTTGTTATCCAATAGGCTGACAGTCGTTCAGAAAACTGGTCAATAAAATACTGAGCTTATTACGACTTTAACATTTTACACGCGACTGTACCGGTAGCTACGTAGTACAGTTAGAAAATAAAGACTGTTATATATAACTTATGCCGTTTTTTTAGCATTTATATTTTTGCAAGGACATTATTAAGTAATTCAGAAATTATTTCTTATACTTAGATATTTTTGCAAAAGTATCTTGTAAAAATTATCTTAGCTATTATCAGATTACTTTTATTTAAATTACGTAATAATAATTTTGTTTTTTTTATAAAAGGCGTTATTTAAATCATGTCTGATGAAAAAAAAGTAAAGTGGTAACTAAAATACGTTTTTGAAAATAAGTAAACCCAAAATAAGTAATAAAAGTAATTAAGAAACAAATATAGTCAACTAGACTCTCTGTAGGATAAATATCATATTATGAAAACGAAAATCTAGCAACTGCCAGTCCTTTGTACACATATAGCGTGAAACTAATGTTCATGTATACGTGAGTACTTATTTATGGAAATCACATTTCTAGCCGTAACCGAATGGATGCTAACTGAAAAAAAATAAAATTAAATACAAATATGAAAACAGTTGCTTAAGAACTAGAAGTTAGTTTAGCTGAGAAAAACTTTTGAAGAGACTGTTTTTTTATTTCTTGTTATTGGTAACTAATATCAAATATAATATGAAACAAAAAATACATTTCATAATAGAATAGAATAGAATAACTCTTTATTGCACATCAAACACAAATTCACAAAAATAATAATATGATCAAACAGTCTACAGTGAGGTACAACTGGCGGTCTTATCGCTAAAAGCGATTTCTTCCAGACAACCTTTGGAAGGTGAGATCTATAAATCAATTATTTGGCTATGATAATTAATAATAATATATAAATATTAATTTTATTATTGGTAAATGATAATTTATGCTTAAGAGGATCTTTTTACTTTTTTTACTAAACAATATAATAAAATTAAAACTAATCGTATCGTAGACATCGTTCAAATCAAAAGCTACAATCAATTGTATTTTAATAACACAATAGAGCAAACATAATAGCTCAGTAGATAGGACACTTATCGCGCAGACGATGAGGGTTTGAATCCCGGGTCGGGTTTACATCAATTTAATAAAATCCTGATACCGAAAAGCAGAAAATCATGTATTCCATTCTACAATAACTTTCACATATCATCCACCCTTTTACACTCGATACGTATCAATAAAAACAGCCATAAATCAATCTATCAATACAAGGACACTCCCATTAAACCATCTAAAAACGAAAAAAATATAAATCGAGTTTTCTTGTACCAGAAACGGGAACTGTCAAATCTATCAAAAACATATCCTACTCAAAAATAGTCCTTTGTATATTTACCCGCAACATTTTATTTATCTAAAAAGGTTTTCTGGCCGACAGTACCTCTTATCGCAGGTATATTTCACAGTGAGAATGCGATAGCGGGGAAAATCTGAAATTCGTGTTGCATTATTTATATTTTCTCTCGCATTTTTCGATGGGTACAATGGAGAAAAAACTCGGAACAATTTCTCAAATGAAATGAATGAAACACTTTTGTCTGCGATTGTCTTCCTTGCTTTTAAAATATCGAGTTTATTTGCTGATATCTTATTCGAACTGTATTGTTTTATTATAACTTATGTAAAATATTTTTTCGATGTATGTATAGATTACGGCTAAGGGTATTGAGGCTTTAAAGTTTCTCCTTCATTCAGAGATAAATCCAAAAATCCTTTATTCAGAGATATTTGAACTAGCTGAGGAATATCAATTTCTAGAGCTTTAGCTACCCCTTTTAGAGATTTATACATAACAGAACATTACATTGCATGGAGATTAGATGGTGAAATAAAGGTTCTTGGTGATGTGTCTCCAACAGCATCGCCACAAAACCCTTTAAAGCCCCCAATACCGTTAGTCGCCGCTTACGTACACCCACCGGAAGAAATGGGGTAGTGCTATTCTAAGCCGACACTACCAAAATTTAGAGATTTATAGCAATTAGTATATACATGTACATAGCTGTGTAGTGTCGGCTTAGAATAGCGCTACCCCATTTCTGTCTATGAGTGTTCGTAAGAGGCGACTAAGGGTATTAATGCTATTTAAGTGATTTCTGGGCGATGTGGCTAGAGACCAAACAACAAATATTTTTCTAACTCAACTGCCAAAAGTGGCTAATAAATACGTATTTTAAAGCTCTGGCTACCCCTTTTAGGGATTTATAGCCGTGAGTATATGTATATGTATACATGCAGATAATAAAGTAACGGGAGATTTATGAAAAAAGGTTCGACAAAAGATATCGATGTCCACCCACACAAAAGAGTCATTGAACTTTGACAAAAGGAGTTTTTCGACAAAAGAGTACCATCAATGCAGCAATTGATTCGAATTATTGTTTAATAAACGACCTCTATGGAGTATCGTTCGACTGAAATACTGGCCTCTGCTTTATTATTCTGTGAGCGAATTTATTTGACATTTTTATTTTTTGTGTTTATATATGACTTTGATCTTTTTATTTTTAGTGGGTTAGTTCACTTTTTTTATAGGTACCAATTCTATTTTAAGTCGCCTTAAGAAAGAACAGACGTATTTTTATACACTATTTTAATATAAACATTTATATTCATGATCATTGACTAGTGTTCAAATCCCGGGTCGGGCCTACACCAATTTGTCTTTTCTAGACATATGTGTGGTTAATTTATCATGGTTGTTAACGGTGAGGGAAAACATCGTGAGGAAACCCACATGGCTGAGTTATACTTAGTCATGTGACAGTGTATTCGTACAAAACGGCGATAGGCCTGCCCCCTATCACGTGAGTACACTGTCCTTGCAAAACGTGGGTACTCTGAACACCAGGTGACAAAGTCACGTGATGTTCAGAAGTATTAGTACCTCTGCCAACCCCCTCGGGGGTGTTCGGCGTGAACGTTTATGTCATGTTATGTTATTTATGTTCATACACACATATACTCATAGCTATGAATCCCTAGACAAGGTAGCCAGAGTTTCAAGAATAAGCAACACGTCAGCCTCTTGTGGAAGTTCAGTCAGAAAAGCTCACATATGTAAGGGAAAATATTTTGAAGTTAAAGGTTTGGATTGCACATTTGTATCCCCAAAGACCTACCAAAGTCTCTATCCGCATCTCCCGATAAGCACTTCACAATCTCTAATACCCTTAGTTGCTTCTAACACCGACGTGAAGAAATGGGGTAGTGCTATTCTAAGCCGATAATGTACAGCTCACAGAATCATAATATATGGATTATTATATAATAAAATAAATATTGTACTCATATGAGGACAGTGTATTCGTACAACACTCCTGTTCCTTTTCACGTACACTGTCTAAGCAAAACGTGGATACTCCGAACACCAGGTGACAATGTGACGTGATGTATAATGATTAGTACCTCAGCCAACCTCTTCAGGGATATACGGCGTGAACTTTTGAAATTGATATTGAAATATATGTAAAACTATATCATGTATAGTATGCAAGATTTTCAAAAACTTTACGATTAGTATTCACAAAACCAACTGAGCTAAAACCCACTAATATCCCAAAGTCATTCAATACAATAAAGAGATTAATATTAAGCAACACTTGAGTTATGAAGGTATAAAATAACTTTTCTTCCCAAACTGAACATAATTTATCATTTGAATAAGAAAGTATTACAATGAAAGTAAATTGAATGGAAGACATTGCTGGAGGCCAAATTTTTCCGATATTCCTAAACGTACATGTTTGTATTATAGCCTTAAGGAAGCACTTCCATGGAGCTGTTATAGACTTATATTATTTATTTTGCTTTTCAGTTATGTACATACATACATATACTCACGGCTATAAATCCCATAAAGGGGTAGCCAGAGCTTTGGAATGATACATTCCTCAGCAACTTTTGGAAGTTGATAAGGGAAAATATGATAATTATAAACGTTTTTGGTGATGGGTCTCCAACCACATCGCCCGAAAATCACTAAAAAATCCCCTATACCCTTAGTCGCCTCTTACGACGGGTAGAAATTGGGTAGTGTTATTCTAAGCCGACACTACACGGCAAAGCCGACACTACACACAGTGTGTAATATCTATAGTACACAGTTATGTAATATTGAAATGAGTTTGAAAGTCAGGTAGAGGTACTATGTTTTATTAGTATTCACGCCATTTGTCAATCCTTTATGAAAATAAATAACGAAAAATGAACTAAACGGCGATAGGCCTGCCCCCTATCACGTGAGGACAAAATGTGAGTACTCTGAACACCAGGTGACAATGTCACGTGGTGTTCAGAAGTATTAGTACCTCTGCCAACCCCTTCGGGGATATCCGGCGTGAACGTTTGACTTGAGTTGTTAAGTAGTTCTGAATTCTTAAATTAACTTACTTTTACTAACTTACTTACTAAAATATTAGTTTGTGAGTTCAATCGTCTTTAATTAATAAGGTCTGAAAACGCCCAACTGAAGAAAATAACAAGAAACTACAAAATAATACCGAATTAAATATCGTCAAGCTAAATTTTGTAAATTATTGTATAAACAGCTATTGTATATATAAAAACCTATATAAAAAAATACAATCATAGATAATTTTACCTCGGAGGACACATTTGGATCAAATAGAAAATGTACTCAAAAAGGCTGGTGTCCGAAGTAGGAAGAATAAAAGAGCATGTATGAAAAGATTGATGGATGTGAATGAAGCTAGAGAGGTTTGCCAGGATCGTACAAAGTGGCGATCGATAGTCTCTGCCTACCCCATTGGGAACATCGGCGTGAGAATATGTATGTATGTATGTATAATTTTACAAAACCCTTCGTGGGTGAATTCAACTTGCACTTTACTAGTTTATTTGTTAAAGTCATAATTTCTAAGGCGGCTCCTCGTATCTACTGTCATAAAGTTTTAATCTTTTTAAGTCGATTCAAAGAAATAACCAGCTGGATTTATTCCCACACTTTTCTTTATTCGACTTAAAGACTTGTATTTTGAAATGTCAAGCTAGGGTGTGTATTAAAATATTGTTTTCGATTTGTTTCATATTTTGTTAATTATAGTACATAAATAAACCAAATTTAAACCACAAATCTTTGATACGGTACAAGGTAACCACTTTACATACACATATACATATTTATACTCACGCCATTAGTTTCAATTGGGGTAGGCAGCGACTATTCATCGCCACTTAGTACGATTTTGACAAATTTCTCTGGTTTTGGTTACTCATCAATATACATACATACATATACTCACGGCTATAAATTCATAGAAGGGGTAGCCAGAGCTAAGGAATTAGAAATTCCTCAGCCACTTTTGGAAAATTGAGTGGGGAAAAGATGGTAAAATAAAGGTTGTTGGTGATGGGTCTCCAACCGCATCGCCCAAAAATCCCTCAAATGCCCCAATGCCGTTAGCCGCCTCTTACGTACACCCACCGGCAGAAATGGGGTAGTGCTATTCTAAGCCGACACTACACAGCTATTGATATTTATATGTTTGTGTATTTCTAGTAAACACTAAGGCAAGACTATTTCTAAATTCATTTAATGTCGGTGTATATTAAGCTTTTTTATTGTCGGATTCTGCTAAGATATTATTTTATTTGAAATTATTGACTATTTGTGTTATATTTAAGCTTAGACCCGATAAGACTGGAATGATCACAACATGATAAAATTCTTTGAATAAAGATTATAAAAAAAACTATTTCTCTCTGTCTACCCCTATATAGAGTTACAGTCGTAAGTATATCAGTGATATCATCCCAGTAGACTGCAAATTGCAAACTGATGTAGTAAACGCTAAGTTTTGTTTATAAATTGCCCTAATCTGCAGATCCCGCTATTTGTTAAAGGCTAGCCACAGGTTTATTCTAGAATGATCATTTTCAGTTATATTCATGGAGAATTAAATAACGACGTGATAGCTCAATGGGTAGAACACCGGTTTACGCGCAAGCGACTAGTGTTCAAATCCCGGGTCTTCAAATCAATTTGTCTTTTATAAACACATATGTGTGGTTAATTTATCACGGTTGTTAACGGCGGCGAGGGAAAACCTCGTGAATGAACCAAGTACAAAACCCATGTGGATTTCCTCACGATATTTTCTGTCACTCTTAATAACTGCTGTATGGTGTCGGCTTGGAATATAACCACCCCATTTCTTCATGTGGGTGTTCGTTAGAGGCAACTGAGGATGTTGGGGTTTTTTAAGTGATTTTCGGGCGATGTGGTTGGAGACTGATAACCAACTACCTTAATTTTACAATCTGTTCTCTACTTAACTTCTAAAAGTAGCCTAGGAGAATATCTTATTCATAAATTTACATACATACATACATACATATACTCACGGCTATAAATCCCTAGAAAGGGGTAGCTAGAGCTAAGGAATTAGAAATTCCTCAGCCACTTTTGGAAGTTGCATGGGGAATAGATGGTAAAATAAAGGTTCTTGGTGATGGGTCTCCAACTGCATCGCCCAAAATCCCTTTAAAGCCCCCAATACCGTTAGTCGCCTCTTACGTACACCCACCAAAAGAAATGGGGTAGTGCTATTCTAAGCCGACACTACAAAGATGTCACAGCCAAAGCTACAAAGATGTGTTATAAACCAGCATTTCACAGAAAACACTACAAAAAATATATTTATATTTTACATACAAAAGAGAACTTATCAAACATTACTAAAGTTTCCACCAAAAAGGCCGTACAGGACACACCCACGTCCTTACAAAAACTAGGTCAGCGCGCGATAATTATGCGTATGTCTGTTACAGCTTCAGTAAAGAGAAAAGGGCTTGAAGTGTCCACAGCTAGGGCCGTAGGAAATGTAACATGGAACCCTAAATTATGTGTTAATTCTGCCTTGGTAAATATGTAGTCTCTTTGTTTGTTTTAGGTTAGCTTTGACCGCTAGTAATGCTGTTGGAAAACGGAATTGCAATGTAAAATAGCTAGGTAAAAGTAAAAGTATTTTTGACATTTCTGTATTATTATAAAAAAAAAACATTTCTTTATTATTATTATTTTTTTTGACATCCATAATTATTAAAATTTTGACTTTGTTTGACACTTTTGGTAGGTTATTGGTGACATTGTATTATTATTATTACCTAAGTTTGTTTTTTGTAATTAATATGTTAATTGCCATAACTTTATATTTTATTGAAGAAAATTGACATGTGTATTGTATTGGTTCCAGTAATTTATAGGTTTTTGTTGACATTATTTCTTTAGCTGGCATGATTTATATAAGATTAATTATGATAAATATTCGAACGCCCATATAAGGCAGATTATGGATTGCGCACTTGTAAATACCTGAAGACCTTTATACCTATAATCGTCGAATAAATCCTTCATTTCATTTCATTTCATTCCATAGGGTCTATAAAAAGACACCAAGATAATTGAAGACGCCTCTTACGATCACGCATGGGAAGAAATGGGGTAGTGCTATTCTAAGTCGACACTACAAAAACAAAGAATAATTTACAGAAACAAAAAAAATAACAAAATTACCACCAAAAGAGACTATACAGGATACATCCGCCTCCTCACAAAAACTATGTCAGGAAAAGGGCTTGAAGTGTCCATAGCTAGGGCCGTCGTAAGAAATATAACATGGAACCCTAAATTATGTGTTATGAATGTTTTGCTAAGTTTTGCTAAGTTTGTCTCTGTTATTTTTGTTTATCATTGTTTGTCCATCGTACGTTCACGTTCTCGAATGAGTTATGCCTCTTTAATATCGCAAATTTTGAATAATGCTTACGCCTTAAACATCCCCACTAACAATCTCAATTACATCTATGGTGCTTGGCTTCTAAGGTTGGCCCATGCAATTTATTATATTAACTGCATCCTAATTTACTTCATTCGCTGCTATCTTTCCTGTTGTTCTGCTTTAGCAAATGGCTAGTCTAAATATTTACCATCAAAATGTACGCGGACTGCGCACTAAAACGTGTGAATTCTTAAGAAATGTTTACCTCAACACTTATGATATTATATCAATTACAGAGACTTGGTTAATCGACAGCATTCAGGATATGGAAATGTTTGATGCTAGGTATCTGGTCTGGAAACGACACCGTGATTACGAGTTTACAGGTCAAGCCAAGGGCGGAGGTGTTCTCATGGCAGTAAGGCGAGATCTCAATACAATTGAGCGGGAAGATTGGCGTAGCTCTGCAGAAGATATTTGGATTACTGTCACTCATAAAAGTAAACGTCCTTGTGCCTCATATAACATTCACATCTGTACTGTTTACCTGTGTGATCAGAAACGTGGACTATCTTATAACGATCAATTAAGAAACTTTTCAGATAAACTGTATGATTTAGTAATCTCTCATCCTTTAGATAAATTTATAATTTTGGGAGATTTCAATTTAAGTGGTCACGTAGGATGGAGTAGAATCGGTGATAGTTTAGAACTTTGGCCCACTGAATATAGTAGTAGCGAACCAATAGTTAATTTTATTGACACCATAGCCGCATGCAACTTATCTCAATTTAATGGTGAAGTGAACTGTAATGACCGAGTACTAGACCTTGTACTGTCAAATGATGTAGTTAATGTACAATCGTGTGATGCCCCTCTTGTAAGCGAAGATCCTCATCACCGATCTCTTGTCATTGAGGCTAAATTCGTTGAACTCCATAGGTTAGAAGAACTTCCTCAATATAGATACGATTTCAAGCGGGGGGACTATGATACCATCTCTGCAGAACTCAAAGCTGTAGATTGGTCAGCACTTCTTAGAGCTGGAAGCGTAGACGATGCAGTCGATCTACTATACCAAAAGATATATAAGCTTCGTGATATGTACATACCGAAGAAACTTGTTAAACCTAACGTGTATCCGGCCTGGTACAATAGTACATTAAAAAAGATATTAAAAGAGAAATTTAAATTTCATCAAAAATTCAAAGTTTACAGTAACACCGTTGACTACCAAACCTTCTCACTTCTTCGACAAAGAGCAGCCTTAGTGGAAGAAAACTGTTATAACCAGTATATGAAAGATATCCAGTCTTCCATCATTAAGGATCCCAAAGCTTTTTGGTCATATGCTAAAAGTAAGTATAAGTCTAATTCCTTTCCTAAAATTATGAAGTACAAAGATGTCACTGCTGACACAGGCCAGGATATCAGCAATTTGTTCGCTACTTATTTCCACTCTACTTTCTCTATTGGTAACCCTAGCACTACAAGCATTACAAACTTAAGTCATGAAAAGACCATCCCTGTCACAACTTGCAGCCTGTCTTCAATTGAGGTGTCTCAAACTGAAGTACTTAAGTTACTTAAATCACTAGACCTTTCAAAAGCTGGTGGTCCTGATCTGATACCACCTTTATATAGTTAAGTGTGCTGAAGCACTGTCGATCCCTATATATATATTATACACTAGGTCTTTGCAGGAAGGTGTCGTGCCCAAAATTTGGAAGTCCGCATTTGTATCACCCGTTCACAAAAAAGGAGATAAAGCTAATGTAGAAAATTACAGACCTATCTCTAAGTTATGTCTCTTTGCTAAAATTTTGGAAAGATTGGTATATAACCAACTTTATGCAGCTTTAAAGTCTTCATTCAGCCTTGAGCAACACAACTTCTTGAAAAAAAGGTCTACAACATCTAATTTAATTCTCGCCCATGATCTTATATCGAAAGGTATGGATGAAGGTAGTCAGGTTGATGTCATATACACCGACTACAGCAAGTGTTTTGATCGAATTGACCACAGCCTACTCCTTGCCAAGCTATCCGTTGCTGGCATTCATGGTGATTTGCTAAGATGGTTCTCGTCATACATTGAAAATCGTAGTCAGGCAGTAGTTCTCTCAGGTTTCTCATCAAACTGGACTATAATACCATCAGGAGTACCTCAAGGATCCTTATTAGGGCCTCTTCTATTTATAATATTTATCAATGAAATTAATTACTGTTTCCACAACTCTAAGATATTATTATTTGCAGACGATATGAAAGTTTTAAAAACCATTAATGACCATCTTGACATAGAATTACTCCAAAACGATCTGGACCGATTTACTCTATATTGCGAAGAGAATAAGCTAGATCTAAATAATAATAATAATAATAATAATAATAATAAAAACTTTATTTCGGATCATAAAGTAAATCCATAGTAAAGTTAGTAAGTTAGTAACATCGAGATACTTAAATTATGTTAGTTTGGTTAGACTTAGATTTAACAAATAAAAGTAAAATTTAAAATATTAACAATAAGCTATTTACATAAGGTGCCAAATCTAGCCAGAGAAGTGGCTCTAGTGTGCCGCTGCACATATACCCAGTGCCGATACATGGGATCGTCGAACTTATCGGCCAATACTCTCAAGAGCGTGTTGGAGCTGTCCCAGGTTCTCTGCATGATGGACGCGACACGCTTGCGGATGATCGCGTAGAAATCATCCACGCGACCCTCCGCAAACATCCCCGATGCACTGCAGTACCGAGGCAACCCCATCATTACTCTGTACGCGTTGTTGTATTGGACCCGCAAATGTATCGAAATGTTTCTATGTAAGTTACTCACGCAAATCAAGAGTTTTGAACAATAGTTATATTTTAAAAGGACAAAATGTTCAGAAAGTAGATGTGATTAGGGACCTGGGAGTACTATTTGACTCTAAGCTGTTGTTTGATAAACACGTGGACAGTATAGTATCAAAGTCATCAAAAGCTCTGGGATTCTTGATGAGAACTTGCGCTAGTTTTGATAATATCAAAGCTATTAAGATTATTTACTGCTCGTTTGTTAGAAGCCATTTAGAATACGCGTCGCAAGTGTGGAACCCGAACTATAACATCTATATTCGGCGTATCGAGGGTATCCAAAGGAGGTTCCTTCGATATGTTGATTACAAAACGCGACAATATACAGCCGGTTACCATCAGAGATGCATTCGATATCATTTCTTGCCCCTTGAAGCCAGGCGCCGTATAAGTGACATGTGTTACTTGTTTGATATTGTTAGAGGAGTAGTGGATTGTCCCGAGTTGCTTAGCAAAATTTACTTACGCACCAACCAAAAGGCCTTAAGGAAACGACCCGTCTTAAGTGTCCCAAAAGCTAATACCAATTATAGGCGTAACTCATTTCTATTACGTGCATGTACTAAATTTAATGAATCAATAGTAGATTTAGATATTTTCGATACAAGCACTACAAGAGTAAGAAAATTATTAACTAATTTACATTTCGGCCAATAATTTCTACACTAACCTCAACATTATAATTATTTAATTGTTACCTAAATCTTTTTAGTTTTTAGTTCTGTAAGTATTATGTTATTTTGCTATAGGTGAAGATTTGTAAATGGCATTGTGTATTCATAATTAGTATTTTATTGTTTGTATTGGTCTGTTAATCTTCCAAAGAAAATAAAATAAAAAAATAAATAAAGAATAACTGCCTTGGTAAACATGGAGTCTCTTTGCTTTTACTTAGTTCTAAGGTTGGCCGCGGAATATGTTAGCTTTTACATACATACATACATACATATACTCACGGCTTTAAATCCCTAGAAGGGGTAGCCAGAGCTAAGGAATTCGAAATGCCTCAGCCACGTTTGGAAAGTTGAGTGGGGAAAAGATGGTAAAATAAAGGTTGTTGGTGATGGGTCTCCAACCGCATCGCCCAAAAATCCCTTAATAGTCCCAATACCGTTCGTCGCCTCTTACGTATACCCACCGGAAGAAATGGGGTAGTGCTATTCGAAGCCGAATCTTAGCTTTCAATTGTGGTCAAATGTAACAAGCTAGTAGGGGTTGTTGTTTTGAGTTTGCGTCTTGCTGGAAATGTCAGTAAAGACATAAATACATAAATAAATAATAAGTAAATAATATAGTTGGAGCTCTATGTTGAAATCATGGAAGTAATTACTTTCATGGCTGAAATATAGAGCATGATTATGTTGATTTTGATTATATTATACAAACATACATACATATACTCACGGCTATAAATCCCTAAAAGGGGTAGCCAGAGCTAAGGCATTAAAAATTCCTCAGCCACTTTTGGAAAGTTGCGTGGGGAAAAGATGGTGAAATCAAGTATTTTGGTGATGGGTCTCCAACCACATCACCCAAAATTTCCTTAAAATCCCCAATACCGTTAGTCGCCTCTCGTACACCCACCGGAAGAAATGGGGTAGTGCTATTCTAAGCCGACACTACACAGCATTGTTTTTTACTAAGTATTGTTTTTATGTTAGAATATTTAATTAGTATGTTTAGTTTAAGATTCTAAATTAATATTTTATGTTAATTTTAGGTTATATTTGCATTTATATTGCTGTGCCCTACAGGGTCCACATTGGTACTTAAATATCTTTGTAAGATTATGTGACATGTGAAATGCATATAAAGAATTTTGAATTTTTAACGACCACGGAGGACGGGTAAAGATTAAATAGAGAATGCTTAAAAGGTTGGCTTCCGAGAGGGATGGATAAAAGGGCATGTTTAGAAATATTTATATTATAAGCTGCAGAAACATTTATAATAAATATATGAGAAGTTCGAGAGGTTTGGTCAGGATCGTATAATAAGGTGATCGATAGTCTCTGCTTACCCTAATGGGAACTAATGGCGAGAGTATATGTATGTATGTATGAATTGTGGCCTCTATTTTTTGGTGGTTGTGATTTTGTGTCCTGTTCTTATTAAATAGTAATGTGATTGGTACGTATTTATGATGCAATGATTTTCTGAAAACATAACATAAACGTTCACGCCGAATGTCCCCGAAGGGGTTGGCAGAGGTACTAATACTTCTGAACATCACGTGACTTTGTCACCTGGTGTTCAGAGAACCCACGTTTTCTGAAATCACGGCATATATATGTACATACATATATCCTCACGGATACAAATATCCAAAGGGGTAGAGCTACGTTTGAAAGATAAATAGGGAAAAGATTATAAAATAAAGGATTGTTGGTGATGACATGATAGCTCAATGGGTAGAACACTGGTTGACGTGCAAGCGACTAGTGTTCAAACCCCGGGTCGGGCCTACACCAATTTGTCTTTTCTAAAGACATAAGTGTGGTTAATTTATCACGGTTGTTAACGGTGAGGGAAAACATCGTGAGGAAACCCACATGGCTGAGTTTTTTAGTCATGTGACAGTGTATTCGTACAAAACGGCGATAGGCCTGCCCCCTATCACGTGAGTACACTGTCCATGCAAAACGTGGGTAATCTGAACAGCAGGTGACAAAGTCACGTGATGTTGAGAAGTATTAGTACCTCTGCCAACCCCCTCGGGGATATTCGACGTGAACGTTTATGTTATGTTTATGATTGTTGGTGTTAAGTCTTAATCTAAATCAATTAGTACACTGTAGATTTTTTTAAGCATTCTGTGTACGGTAGGTACTCTGTCCAAGCAATACGTGGGTACTCAGAATACCAGTTGAGAATGTCACGTGATGTTCAGAAGTATTAGTACCTCTGCCAACCCCTTTGGGGATATAGGGCGTGATCCTTTGAGTCTTTGAGTTTTAAAAAAATATTTTAGTCGCCACGTATAACCCCCGTGGTAAGAATGTTGTTAGTGTTATTACATACATACATATACTCTCGGCTATAAATCCCTAGAAGGGGTAACCAGGGCTAAGGAATTATAAATTCCTCAGCCACTTTTGGAAGTTGAGTGGGGAAAAGATGGTAAGAATAAAGGTTTTTGGTGATGGATCTCCAACCGCATCCCCCAAAACTCCAATAAAAAGCCCCAATACCCTTAGTCGCCTCTTACGACACCCGTGGGTAGAAAGGGATAGCAACATTCTAAGCCGGCACTACTCGGCAATGTAAGAATGTTGTTAGTGTTATTCTAAGCAGACTTAACACAGTTATGTCCCGGTTCATATATGTACTATTTTCTACTTGCGACCCGATGCTACCCTCGATAGGGTGATTAAGCCTTAGACTTTAAGACTACTACCGTGATAGAAGCTAGGACCGATGGCTTAAGGGTATTTATGCTTCATAGAAATAGCTTATACTCTATATAGTATGAGAATATAGTCTCATACTATATCGATAGTCTCTGCCTACCCCAATGGGAATAATGGGCGTGAGTATAAGTAAGTAAGTAAGTATGAGAATATGGTTTGTGTAATGTTGCAAAAAAAAGCTAGATCATTGACAGTTGGTTTAGTTTTCGATAAACGAATATTGTTATCCATGAGTTAGCCTTGTAGCGTCGGTTTAGAATAACACTACCCCATTTCTACCCGTGGGTGATCGTCAGAGGCGACTAAGGGTATACGGGCATTTTAAGTGATTTTTGGGCGATGTGGTTGGAGACCCGTCACCAAAAACGTTTATTATTTTCATCTTTTCCCCAATCAACTTCCAAAAGTGGCTGCGGAATTTATCATTCCAAAGCTCTGGCTACCCCGTTAAGGGATTTATAGCCGTGAGTATATGTATGTATGTATGTATGTATACTCATGTTATGCTAAACCTATCATTAAGTTACCTATCATTCTTTATATCCATAATTATTTTAAACTCAGATAACTTTGCCTTATTGTGCCGACTTACAATGTCACTACCCCTTTTTACCCATGGTTGTCGTAAAAGGCGACTAAGGGTATGGGACCTATGGGCCATGCGGTTGGAGACCCATCATCATCAACGATACTTTATTTCTACCATCTTGTCTCCTATCAACTTACAAAAGTGGCCGGAGATATTCCAGCTCTGAATTTCTGGCTACCGCTTTTTTGGATTAATGGCCGTGAGTATAAGTATGTATGTATGTATTTTAAAGTTATTAATGTGGAAAACGACGAGGACGACTTGATAGCTCAATGGGTAGAACACCGGTTAACGTGCAAGCGACAAGTGTTCAAATCCCGGGTCGGGCCTACACCAATTTGTCTTTTCTAAAGACATATGTGTGGTTAATTTATCATGGTTATTAACGGTGAGGGAAAACATCGTGAGGAAACCCACATGACTGAGTTGTACTTAGTCATGTGACAGTGTATTCGTACAAAACGGCGATAGTCCTGCCCCCTATCACGTGAGTACACTGTCCATGCAAAACGTGGGTACTTTGAACACCAGGTGACAACGTCACGTGATGTACCGTGATAAATGTCATTAATAGGGATTATTTCTGTACTGTAATTTCATTTATAACAGGTCGACAAAAGGTAGCTAGCAAGGTAGGAAGCTAAAAAAATATACCAATTTCTGATACTTATTGTATTTTAATTTGGTTAATTAATATATTCTATCCCAAATTTCATAATGGTATCATCAATGAGGAGTTGTTTAAATGATCCAGATACATTTTGCTATAGCTATGGTACATATGGTTTAAAAATAGTAGAAAACCTATAAGCGCTCCTGTATTGCTAAGTGTATTGCCGTGTCAAATTTTTGTCTGTATGAAAAGACAGACAAAAAATTGAACTTAAACATAAGCAGCCGCAAAAACATCTAAGAGCATTTTCTGTGTAATATTTGCAGAGGCCCCATAAGTGTATTAAGAAAGAAACATTGTTAAGGTTACGACAATAAAAAGTAAATAAACCACTCGGAATCCTCATTTCTGAGGTCCCAACATTATTAAGTTACGGACCCATCTGGGACTTAAGGCATATTAATTTTTTTCTTTCCTAAATGAGATTGGTAAAAATTAACTTTTCATTTCACCGCCGAAATTCGTAATTTAAGTGCCCTCAAGCTTTTACATTTTGTTGTAATATGGTTACGTCGTTTTTATGGACAAAGATGTTGATTATTTGTGAAGTAAAGAATGAATTGAATATTTTGTAGTATTGTCTAGTAGAGTAAGAAACTCTGAAAGTTTTTACAATGAAATTAATGAGAGTTGAGCTAATTGCATAGTACGATCATAGAAGTTGTAGTATTATAATACATACATACATATACTCACGGCTATACATCCCTAGAAGGGGTAGCCAGAGCTAACGAATTAGAAATTCCTCAGCCACTTTTAGAAGTTGCGTAGGGAAAAGATGGTAAAATAAAGGTTGTTGGTGATGGGTCTCCAACCGCATCACCCTAAAATCCCTTAAAAAGCCCAAATACCGTTAGTCACCTCTTACGTACACCCACCGGAAGAAAAGGGGTAGTGCTATCCTAAACCGACACTACACAGCAAATTATAACACTATCTATACTTATAATAAATCTGTAGAGAGGACAATTCTGTACATGAAATATATTTTCAAAATAACTATCAGGTGATGATTAGGGATCGATACTGATGCCAAAAATGCAATCAGTAAAATTTTTGTCTCTCTGTCTGTCTGTCTGTCTGTCTGTCTGTCGGTTTGTATGTTCCTTATGGAAACAAAAACTACTCGACGGATTCTAACGAAACTTAGTATAATTATTCTTCATACTCCTGCGCAGGTTTTTGTATACTTTTCAGCAGAGTAGTAAAGGGGAATTTTGGGAAATTTCGGGAAAAAGGAGAAGTTACTCCATTTTTTTAGCTTCCGTCGCGTGTGCAGCCTTAATGGTTAAACTCACATAGAAATCATGTACAACGGAAAAAAATTGCATAAAATTATCTAAAAAAAGTCCATAACAGTTTATGTCTATCTTTTACGGTTGACTTACAATAACACGTGTAATTCCTGATAGCTTAGCAGTTCGGAACATTCTGATTACACAGGTCTGCAATGGTTTTCCCCTTTCAGTTTTGATGACTGATTTGGATAGATTTTGGGGCGCTGATTACAGGAAAAATATTTAAAAAATTCCATCACGTCAGGTTTTTTAGTTATTTAGCATCGTTTAATTTTTCCAAAATTACCTAGGTCTTCCTAGTTTTTTAATAACATTTTATTTAAATCGATTCGAATTAAACAAAAAATGCACTGAATGCATTAGACACTAATTAATGAGTTCTAATAAATATAAAATTAGTTAAATAAAACTTAATTAACTAAGTGACATACCTTTATTATAAAAAAAAATAGGATTTTTGAGTCATTTGCTAAATAAATAAAAGATGTTATTAAAGGAAAGAAAAATTTCGACACTGGCGGGGTTTGAACCCGCGACCTTCGGGTATACGCCCCCGTCGCTCTGCCAACTGAGCTACAGTGTCAGTTGGCATCCAGCGCGAAATTTCTCTATCCTTTGTTTCTTTTTTACACGTTCAAGTAGTGTTTGCGTTTCCTACCTCCGAATTTTAACTAATTCGGACGGCCACTTGTCTACCTTTTCAGATAGAATGCAAATGTTGGAAACGCCTTACTATCACATAATTTAATGTTTTTTGACATGAATTCCTCATGTGGGGATTATTACTCATAAATAAAAGATGTTATTATAGGAAAGAAAAATTTCGACACTGCGACGGGGGCGTATACCCGAAGGTCGCGGGTTCAAACCCCGCCAGTGTCAAAATTTTTCTTTCCTTTAATAACATCTTTTATTTATGAGTAATAATCCCCACATGAGGAATTCATGTCAAAAAACATTAAATCATTTGCTAAATACCTCGTTTCTAGTAGACTTAATGTTTTTTTTTATAAAAATTCACTTAAATCGTTAGAAAAGAGTTAATGAAGGTAGATGATATATTTTTTGTATAAATAGCAATATCATTTTTTCCACAAATCAGTACTTCTGTGCAATTCATAACGCTCACTTGAAAAATGTCATCGCGAAAGTGTTTAAACTCTCCGGACAATTTTTGCTACATTTGTGGGCAGTTTATGCTGAGAAAACAGCAGCATAACAGTACTGAATTCATAAGTAATGTTTACAATATGTATTTTGGCCTAACAATTGCCAATCAAGATAGACAGTGGGTCCCACATAAAGTTTGTACGACGTGCGTTCGTGAACTTCGAAAGTGGTCAAAAGGAAAGAACAATACCTTTGATCTCCTATCGCCTGTGGTATGGAGAGAACCTTAAAGCCCAAATTATGAAGAAATTGTGGAGAAAATGATTGAAAATTACGGAAAAATGGGATGTTCGATGAGCATTAAACTTCATTTCCTTAATTCACATTTGAACTACTTTCCTGATAACTTGGGAGCTGTAAGTGAAGAGCAAGGCGAAAGATTTCACCAGGATTTGAAGGAGATGGAACGTCGCTATCAGGGAAAGTGGAATAAAACAATGATGACAGACTATTGTTGGCTGTTAAAGCGAGATGATGCAAGTCGCAATTTCAAGCGAAAATCTCACAATCGGAGCTTCAGTGAAAAAAAAGCAAGATACCACAAAAGTATTTGATATTTTTATTTATTTTTTTATTGTCCCCCAAATATATTTTTAATGTTTTAAAGTCATGTAATTGTTTCTTAATTGTAATAAAAAATAAATACTCAAATAAAGTCGTGTTTTTTTTCAATTTTACAAAGTAGGGATTTTTCAAAAAACTGAGGGTGATAGAAAAAAACCAAGTACATATTCGTAATCTACGCACCAAAATACCCCAAGATCAGCATTCAAATCCAAAAGGGGAAAATAAAAGTTAAAATTTGCAGGTCTGTGTTATATTTGTTTACTCTTACGTTTGTAAACTTCTCTCTCATCTCTTATTGTACATATATATGTATTGAATTCAGAAAAGACAACTTGGTGTAGGTCTGACCCGGGACTTGAACACTAGTCGTCTGCACGATAAGCGGTGTTCTACCCAGTGAGCTACGAGTATCACGGTTGCTCAATTAATGCTATTCTATCGAAATAATACCTCTATCTTCCCTCACGGGAAATATAGCGTGAAGGGTATGGATAATCGTATCACATTAATCCAATCACGCGATTTTCATCACAGAATTAGGCCAATCGTCAGGTTTCTAATCGGACGGCTTAGTAAAGACCCGAAAACTCTATCCTAATACTTTTTGGTAATCGAAGTTACGTCAATCAAGAGTTTTTACTGGTTCATTTTCGCCTTTACTACTGCTTAACATACATAACATAACATAAACGTTCACGCCGAATATCCCCGAAGGGGTTGGCAGAGGTACTAATACTTCTGAACATCACGTGACTTTGTCACCTGGTGTTCAGAGTACCCACGTTTTGCATGGACAGTGTACTCACGTGATAGGGGGCAGGCCTATCGCCGTTTTGTACGAATACACTGTCACATGACTAAGTACAACTCAGCCATGTGGGTTTGCTCACGATGTTTTCCCTCACCGTTAACAACCATGATAAATTAACCACACATATGTCTTTAGAAAAGACAAATTGGTGTGGGCCTGACCCGGGATTTGATCACTAGTCTCTTGCACGTGTTCAACCGGTGTTTTACCCACTGAGCTATCACGTCGTCCTAATACTTTTTGATAATCGAAGTTACGTCAATCAAGAGTTTTTTACTGGTTTATTTTCGCCTTTACTACTGCTTCACATACATACATACATATACTCACGACTATAAATCCCTTAACGGGGTAGCCAGAGCTTTGGAATGAGAAATTCCTCAGGCAATTTTGGAAGTTGATTGCCGTGTAGTGTCGGCTTAGAATTACTACCCCATTTATACCCGTGGGTGATCGTAAGAGGCGACTAAGGGTATAGGGGCTTTTTAAGTGATTTTTGGGCGATGTGGTTGGAGACCGGTCACTAAAATCATTTATTATTACCATCTTTTCCCCCATCAACTTCAACAACTACTGCTTAAATGTTACAATATTTTAGTTATTTACATTGTCAGTTGCAAAACTATAAATACTTATAATAAGCGGTGTGGTATTGGCAAAGCATAGCACTAAATTGTTTCTTCTTGTGGGTATCAGTAAGATCTATCAAGGTATGGAGATGGAGAGAGAGTATTATTTTTTTTCCTCACTTAACTTTCAAAACTGGTTGAAGTATTTCTGAAGTGTATTCTTCAGCTCTGGCTACCCCTTTTTGGGACTCTTAGCAGGATTAATATCATTTAATTCATAATTTAATAAAATGTTTAGATGATCATTTTCTACAAACATCCCGTCACACAATGCATCAAAACACTTTTTAACTTAGAAGATGGTTTAAAAAAAATACCACACTTGATTTGATTGAACTAATTATAGATTTAAATAATTTTAAGTTGTTAATAAATTAATTTAAAGTCTAAGCATACATATTTGGTACAGATAATAATTATATAACTATTTTTTTTACATATTTTTATGAAACTACGAAACTAGAGGTGACTAACGGTATTGGGGCTTTTAAGGGATATTGGGGCGATGCGGTTGGAGACCCATCACCAACAACCTTAATTTGACCATCTTTTCCCCACGCAAGTTCCAAAAGTGGCTGAGGAATTTTTGATTCCTTAGCTCTGGCTACCCCTTCTAAATATTTATAGCCGTGAGTATACGTATGTATGTAAAAAAAAAAACTAAAGAAGTTACATTTGAAAATAAAACTTTTTGTCATAAATAAAAGATACAAAACCTAACAGTCTCTAAACTTATAATATTCAAAGTAAGAACTTTTTTAAAAAAAAACTTTTTAGTCATAAATACAACTTACAAAATTGTATTAAAAATAAGAACATTTGAATTGGAAGAGTTCTTTTTACGACTGCTAAGGGACCACTTCGAAAATATTATTTGCGTAATAAAAATAATACATTTTCATAGTTCTCGATATTCGCTATGCTGATTCGAGTGAAGAAAACCATTTGTGAGCGAACCAAGTCGCATATATTTGAAAATTTTACATGAAACTTTTTGATAGGGACATTTGAGCGAGGGGAAAATCATTTCATTTTGCTAATGGTTTCCAGATAAGACTTATTTGCGCATATAAATAAATTTACTTATAATTTTATTTCGTTTGTCGTAGGATTGCAAGAATGGCTGTAAAAATGGGTTTTTCTAAATATAGCTGTGTAGTGTCGGCTTAGAATAGCACTACCCCATTTCTACTCATGGGTAAGAGGCGTTTTTAAGTAACTTTTGGGCGATGTGGTTGGAGACCCGTCACCAATAATTATTTATTATTACCATCTCTTCCCCATAACTTCAAAAAGTGGCTGAGGATTTTTTTTTCCACAGCTTTTGCTACCCCGTTTAGGGATATATAGCCGTGTATATGTATGTATGTATATATTGCTTTGACTTCCTAAATGCATTTAATTCATGTGGTTTGACTAGTTTATAACACTAACGTTTATGTTTCCGTTACGACCCTTCTTTTCTTTTCTTTCTCAATATCTGCAGTTAGCAGGTTCAGTTTGTGCATACACAAATACTCTCACTCTAGTTCCAATTGAGGTAGACAGACAACGTGGATACACGGGACCCAGTGTATTATGCTTTTTTAAAAGAAGATTTTACTGATGTTACTTTTTTATGTGGAAACGCAAACGTAATGCCATCTGTGAATTACATACATACATACATACATATACTCACGGCTATAAATCCCTTGAAGGGGTAGCCAGAGCTAGCAGAGACATTCCTCAGCCACCTTAGGAAGTTGCGTGGGGAAAAGATGGTGAAATAAAGGTTGTTGGTGATGGGTCTCCATCCGCATCGCCCAAAAATCCCTTAAAAGCCCCAATACCGTTAGTCGCCTCTTACGTACACCCACCGGAAGAAATGGGGTAGTGCTATTCTAAGCCGACACTTCACAGCAAATCTTTGAATTAAAATAGAAAAATCATAGCAACTGAAAAAACTGACCCGAGCACTCTGCCCTACGGCACCCCGTAAGCCTTATTTCATATAATCCTGCGTTATTCTATCCCTTAATCTATTCCTTTTTGATCCCGAAATGCCGCCATAACAGGAAGTACAGTCAACAAAATCATTAAACTGTGTGTTGCGGAAATAAAATATAATACAAAGTGTTAAAATTATTTCAACTGTGTAGTAGTGTTGCCGGATAATCGATTGTGTATCGATTATTAATCGATTATGCAAATGGGTCCCAAATGATTTAATAATCGATAGTACTATCGATTCTATCGATTATATCGATACTATCGATTACTAGATTATAGTCTAAGGACGATATAATCGATAGTATCGATAATACTATCGATTATTAGATTATTTTGTGTGAACACAATCGATTAATCTATAATCGATTATCCGGCAACACTACTGTGTAGGTTCGGCTTAGTATTCTAATATAATAGCACTACAATATTTCTTCCTGTTGGTGTTCGTAAGAGGCGACTAAGGGTGTTGGGGCTTTAAAGGGATTTTTGGGCGATGTGGATATCACCAACTATAATTTATTTTACTATATTTTCCCCACAACTCATTTCCAAAGGCTCTATTATTTAACCCTTACCTAAGATATAGATGTGAATAATATTGTTTATTCAAAAAGAGGTTGCCGTAAATCAAAAATTAATATTAGTCACCCGCTCTTAAAAGAAATAGTGAAATTGACATCGTTAATTTTCGGTCACTGTTAATAGTTATGATTACCAATCATTATTTTAATTATTTACCATAGAAAATGTTAAACCAATTAACCAAGATACTAGTACAATATTGCTGTGTAGTGTCGGCTTAGAATAACACTACCCCATTTCTACCAGTGTGGGTGTACGTAAGAGGCGACTAACGGTATTGGGGCTTTTTAAGGGATTTTCCATCCACACCCATCACCAACAACCTTTATTTTGCCATCTTTTCCCCACTCAACTTTCCAAAAGTGGCTGAGGAACTTCTAGTTCCTTAGCTCTGGCAACCCCTTCTTGGGATATATAGCCGTGAGTATATGTATGTATGTAGTACAGTAGTTTCGGCTGTGTACTGGTACCTTAGGCATTAGACTAACCTTTTATGTACATAGACTGCATGAAAGTTCCTTAGAGCATTATCTTAAAAATATCCTAATTTCAAACACCGTGATAGCTCAGTGGGTAGAACACCGCATATAGTGGACACGATGTGGGTTCAAATCCCAGGTCGGACTTACACCAATTTGTCTTTTTTTAAAATATATGTGTAGTTAATTTATTATGAATGTTAACAAACACCGTGAGTAAACCCACATGGCTGAGTTGTACTCGTTCACTGTCCAAGCAAAACGTGAGTCAAAAAAGTCAAAAAAAGTGACAATATTTATTTTTCAAAATTAAGTTAAAACTTACATTTTTTCCGTCAAAATTTTAAAATTTACTTATAATTCAGTGAAGAGTACATTAATGAGTGCTCTGATCACCAGGTGACAATCCACGTATAGTTCATAAGCTTAGTATCTCTGATACCCATTTCGGGGATATACGGCGTGAATGATTGAGTTTGAGTATTTTAACATACATACATACATACATATACTCACGGCTATAAATCCCTAGAAGGGGTAGCCAGAGCTAAGGAATTAGAAATTCCTCAGCCACTTTTGGAAGATGCGTGAAGAGATGGTAAAATAAAGGTTGTTGGTGATGGGTCTCCAACCGCATCGCCCAAAAATCCAATAAAAGCCCCAATACCCTTAGTCGCCTCTTACGACACCCGTGGCTAGAAAGGGGTAGCGACATTCTAAGCCGATACTACACGGCATATTCTAAGCCGGCACTACACGGCATTATTTTATTACGAAGTATTTTAACTTGATTCATAATCGTTCAGAATAGTAAAAAAAATCTGAACAGGCACATGTAGCCGAGTGTACAGCTCCAAAGATAAGATGCAAGGATAACAGAGCATCAAGGTTTGGAAGGAAAAGAATAAACTTTTTGAATTAGATAAAAGATTTGGACCTCTGGGTCTTGGGTTGCGTTATTTTTCTTTTATTTCAAAATGTGAGAATTTTAATCTTCTATTAAATCCAATTATTATAATATAATATTAGATATAATAGAGACAATTCTCATAAAATTAGTTTTGGAAAAAAATACATCTTTAGACTAATTAAAAGTACAAAATATTTGGAAAAATTAAATATACTAAAAATAAGTTGTGCCATCTATCATAATACATACATAAATATACTCACGGCCATAAATACCAAAAAGGGGTAGCTAGATATTCGGAAATAGAAACTCCTCAGCCACATTTGGAAGTTGATAGGGGAGAAAATGGTAGAAATAAAGTATCGTTGGTGACGGGTATCGTAATAAAACGCAAAATACAAAAGCAGAAAGAACCGAATCCTGAAAAACTGATGTAATTTCTTTTATTCCCCTTTTTGTATCTGCACTGAATGTCATATATTTAAAAACTTTTATTTAATTTGCAATGTTTGCATATGCAGCATGAATCTGTCGAGTCAAATATTGCAACTGAATATTAATATAGTTTAACTCAAACACTCACAAAAAAGCTTGCACGATATGTTCTAGTGAAAATGTTAATACATACATATACTCACTCACTCATAGCTGTGTAGTGTCGGCTTAGAATAGCACTATCCCATTTCTTCCGGTGGGTGTACGTAAGAGGCGACTAACGGATTTGGGGCTTTTTAAGGGATTTTGGGCGATGCGGTTAGATAACTATCACCAACAACCTTTATTCTACCATCTTTTCCCCACTCAACTTCCAAAAGTGGCTGAGGAATTTCTAATTGCTCAGCTCTGGCTACCCCTTTTAGAGATTTATAGTCGTGAGTATATGTATGTATGTATGTATGTACTCACGGCCATAAATCCTGAAATGAGGGAACCGGAGCGTCCGAGGTAGAAACTCCTCAGCCACATTTGGAAGTTTGTAGGGGACAGGATGGTAGAAATTAAGTATCATTGGTGATGGGTCTAACAGCCTCGCCCAAAATCCAGTTAAAGAAGCCCCATACCCTTAGTCACCTCTTACGAAACCCGGGGGCAGAAACGGTGTAGTGCTATTCTAAGCAAGAATATTGGGGCTTTTTATTGGATTTTTGGGCGATGCGGTTGGATGCGGTGATGGCACCAACAATATTCATTTTACCATTTTTTCCTGACTCAATTTCCAATAGTGGCTGAGGAATTTCTTATTCCAAATCTCTGACAACCCCTTTTAGGGATTTATAGTCGTGAGTATATGTATATATGTATCTTGCAAAACATTTGGATACAATTTAAACATGAAATAATAACATATGGTTTGTGACATGCCACGTCTGTACGTAGCCTAGTTTAGATTTAGGCTGAAAACATTTCTGCCATTGTCCTTTAAAATTGCGAGCATTGCAAAATGGCAGACTTTATATTGTACGAGCTCATCTTAAATATACGTAAATACGAATAATCACGGCTATTAATCCTTAATTCCGGCTTTTGCTGTGTAGTGTCGGCTTAGAATAGAACTACCCCATTTCTTCCAGTGGGTCTACGTAAGAGGTGACTAACGGTATTGGGGCTGTTAAGGGATTTTTAGGGGATAAGGTTGGAGACCAATCACCAACAACCTTTATTTTACCATCTTTTCCCTACTTAACTTTCCAAAAGTCACTGAGGAATTTCTAATTCCTTAGCTCTGGCTACCCCATCTAGGGATTTATAGCCGTGATTATATGTATGTATGTATTAATCCTTAAAAAGCGTGGCAAGAGCTTTAGAATAAAAAAAATGAGTGACTTTTCAAAGCTGAGTGGGAAAAGGCAAGAAAAATAAAGGTGGGTTGATGATGGGTTTCCAGCCAAATCTCCCAATAGTCACTTAAAAAAACCCACTACTAAAGACACTGACTACAAAAAAATGTATTAGTGCTATTTTAAGCGGACATTACACAATTTAATTGATAAAAGATCTCTCGAAAAGCTCCATACCCTCCGCTATCTTATACAACACTTATGAAAAGAAATGGTTTAGGGCTATTGCGGACTGAAACTGACTACTTTTTTTAATGATATACCTATGTGGTAATTTTTCATGGTTTTTAATGGTGTAAGAAAATATCGTGTGGAGACCCACATGAAAAAGTAAAACTTCGTGTGTACAAGGGTGTGTTCGTACTTAAAACTGCGATAGGCCTGCCCCTTATAACGTAATTGCGATATCCAAGCAAAACGTGGATACTCTGGACAAGAAGTGACATTAATGTCCTTGATGTTTATATGTATTAGTACTTCTGCAACCCCTATCGGAAATATACGGCGTGAACGTCTGTGTTATCCCCCCGAGATTCGTCTGACTGAACGCGGTCAGTTTGCTCTACGCTTTACTATCCGATTTCAACGTCTTTTTATTACCACGACATGGACACTTGGATTTCCAACTAGTTTCTTAGTCATTGCTGTGTAGTGTCGGCTCAGAATAGCACTACCCCATTTCTTCCGGTGGGTGTACGTAAGAGGTGACTAACGGTATTGGGGTTTTTAAGGGATTTTTGGGCGATGCGGTTGGAGACCCATCAACAACAACCTTTATTTAACCATCTTTTCCCCACTCATTTTCCAAAAGCGGCTGAGGAGTTTCTAATTCCTTAGCTCTGACTACCCCTTCTAGGGATTTATAGCCGTGAGTATATGTATGTATGTACGTTTCTTAGTCATGAAAAATTTTATCACTAAGAAAAACTCAACTTATCCTTCACGCCGCAAGTCCCCAAAAGGGTGGCAGAGTTACTTATACTTCTGTACATCACGTAACATTTTTGTCATATGTGCTTCTGAGTTCTGGAAAATACGTTACTCTCCTGAAGATTCTTTAAAAATAAAATTCTTTTCACATTTTATTCTTTATACATAAAGTGTATTTTTTTTAGTTCATTCGAAATTTGCCGTGTAGTGCCTGCTTAGAATGTCGCTACCCCTTTCTACTCACGGGTATCGTAAGAGGCGACTAAGGGTATCGGGGCTTTTTATTGGATTTTTGGGCGATGCGGTTGGAGACCCGTCACCAAAAACCATTATTTTACCGCCTTTTCCCTACTCAACTTCCAAAAGTGGCTTAATTATAATTCCTTGGCTCTGGCTACCCCTTCTAGGGAATTATAGCCGTGAGTACATGTATGTATGTATGTCGAAAATGGTCAATCATGGATTCATAATTTCATTCTAATTTGACCTTCACAAAGCATGGTTCAAACAAAGCTATGGGATACAGATTGCTTCGAGTTCACAATAAATTTGACTTATTGTGATTTAATGGTTATAGGAGAGCAAATTAATCATCAAAATGGGTCTTAGCAAATTAATTTAAAAAATGCGGTTGGAAACCCATCACCAACGATACTTTGTTTCCACCATCTTGTCCCTCCTATCAACTTCCAAATTTGGCTGAAGAATTTTCTTATTCTAAAGCTCTAGTTACCCTTTTTAGGTATTTACAGCCGTGAGTATACATATGTATGTATGTACCATTGACCGACCGACTACAAAAAAATACATTAGTGCTATTTTAAGCGCACATTATGCAACTAAATTGATAAAAGATGGTCGAATTCGCAATCATAGTTTAATTTTAAATTGACCTTCACAAACCATGGTATACAAACCTATGGTATACCGATTGCTTCGAGTTCATAATCAATTTGACGTGTCTGTATTGTGAATTAATGGTTCTAGGAGCAATTAATCATCAAAATGGATCTTAGCAAATTAATTAATCTTATTGTTTTACTCCTATTCTTTGTAGCGTCGCTAAAATCTTTTCTTTTATACTTTTGGTGAGCCCAAGAATTTCCGCCAATTTGAGTTTGTGTTTGATGCGCTGTGGTATCGCTTTATGATATATTTTGGTGTTTATTTCTTACTTCTAAGTTATTTTTATCTAGTAGCCTATTTTATAGACTGTGCAGTGTCGGCTTAGAATAGAACCACCCCATGACTTTTTGGCGATAAGGTTTTGAGACCCGTCACCAACAAAATCTTTATTTTACCATCTTTTCCGCACTCAACTTCCAGAAGTGGCTGAAGACTTTTCTGATTTTAAAGCTCTGGCTACCCCTTTTTGGAATTTATTGCCGTGAATATATGGATATATGTAGCAAGGAAGTTGAGAAGGGAGAAAATGGTTTTGTAAAGTAATTTATTCCTAAAGCTACAAAACAGGATATGTAGTCGAAAATACGTTTCTAATTAAGTTATTTACTACCTGTAATCGCTTGAATCGATACTTATGCTAAGAGATATAGTAGTACCCATTTAAGCCGACAATATACAGCAAATACGGGTTCTTTTCATAGAAGGGTTATATAATATAAATAAGTGAGGAGCCTTCATGTTACTTACTTTCAGTCTAAATGCGTTTTACGTTTTACCTGTAAGTATATTATTATGTAGGCTTGGTAATAATAACAAACATAACATAACATAACATAAACGTTCACGCCGAATATCACCGAAGGGGTTGGCAGAGGTACTAATACTTCTGAACATCACGTGACTTTGTCACCTGGTGTTCAGAGTACCCACGTTTTGCATGGACAGTGTACTCACGTGATAGGGGGCAGGCCTATCGCCGTTTTGTACGAATACACTGTCACATGACTAAGTACAACTCAGCCATGTGGGTTTCCTCACGATGTTTTCCCTCACCGTTAACAACCATGATAAATTAACCACACATATGTCTTTAGAAAAGACAAATTGGTGTAGGCCCGACCCAGGATTTGAACACTAGTCGCTTGCACGATAACCGAGTGTTCTACCCACTGGGCTATCACGGTTGCCACGTTGTTTACGGTTATGTTAGCTTAGTAATAATAACATTAATGTACATAAAAAAAATATTAACTTTAAAGTTATGATTTATGATAAAGAAACAAATAACGTAATGGGTCGGTTTCCTTATTCGCTAAAATAATAAAACGCAATCAATTAAACAAAAAAATTAATTACCTACAGAATACATTATAAACTTTCAACTAGATATAGGAACTATAGAGTAAATATACCATAAATTATCTTCATCGAATAGAAACTCAATAGTTTCGCTATACCTCTAATAAATGCATTATATGCAAAGCAAATCGAGTTAAACTATTCAAATTCAACACCATGAGACAAAATAGCATTCAAATAAAACCACGAAACGGATCTTTGAAAGCTTCCATTTGGTTTAATCGGAACGTTACTGACCAACCGACGACAAAATGGCCACAGGATTAATCTAAAAAGTACGTTTGCACAATAATGGTATCATTGCAAAGAACCTTAACGGAAAGCAGAAAAGAATTCCTAAGAACCTCCTAGGAATTGAAAAACGGATTCGCTGAAACTTTCATTCTTTTAAATACTTAATCTATTTGGGCGACTACAGTGAAATCACAGAGGTGTAATGTTTCTCTTTGAAATGAAAAGCCTTTGTACCATGGTTGAGCTTTTTAATTAGTTTTAATGTTACCTTATTAAGAGCGTTTTATTAGGCTGTGAGAGCTTTTGTAATGATTAAAGTTCGTCTTGTAAACGATGTATACAACACTGCCTGCGTCGAGCTTTGTAAGCAAATGTTTGTTATCAAGTTTTTATTTAATTAATCCAAAGCTTTCACAGTGAATTAAGCACAATAAGTTTAGTGGAGCTGTGTAGTTAAGCAACCGTGATAGCCCAGTGGGTAGAACACTCGATTATCGTGCAAACGACTAGTGTTCAAATCCTGGGTCGGGCCTACACCCATTTTTAACACGCTTTTATTAGGTCGACCTGTATGTATGTAACTATGTAATCAAATCTAAGAAAACTTATTTAACCATCTTCTAAAGGTCATAGCGTTATGAAAATTGGCAGTTGTATGTGATTTCGATGACAATACAATAATATGGTACTGTCGAGCTGATCTGATGATGGAGCCAGAAGATATGAACTGGAACTTCATGATGGATGATCGTATCATAGCCGTGTTTGGACTTGTTAATTCTTTTCTAAAGACATATGTGTGGTTAATTTATCATGGTTGTTAACGGTGAGGTAAAACATCGTGAGGAAACCCTTATGGCTGAGTTGTACTTAGTCATGTGACAGTGTATTCGTACAAAACGGCGATAGGCCTGTCCCCTATCACGTGAGTACACTGTCCATGCAAAATGTGGGTACTCTGAACACCAGGTGACAAAGTCACGTGATGTTCAGAAGTATTAGTACCTCTGCCAACCCCTTCGGGGATATTCGGCGTGAACGTTTATGTTTATATTATGTTATGTTTATGTGTAGTTTCAGCTTGGAATAACACTTACACATTTCTTTCTTAGGGTGTGGTAAGAGGTGAGTTCAGATTTTGATGTTTTAAGTGATTTTGGGCGATGAGGATGGATTCTTTACATTACCTACTTTTTCCAACAAACATCCAGAAGTGAATAAATTACACACATACATACATATAATCACGGCTATAATTCCCTTGAAGGGGTAGCCACTTTTGGAAGTTGAGTGGGGAAAAGGCGGTAAAATAAAGGTTTTTGGTGGTGGGTCACCAACCGCATCGCCCAAAAATTTAGTAAAAAGCTTCAATACCCTTAGTCGTCTCTTACGACACCCGTGGGTAGAAAGGGCAGCGAAATTCTAAGCCGGCACTACACGGCAAATTACTACTTAATTGATTTATTGAATAAATAACTAATTTCTTTTCTTGATTTATAGCTGAGGATACACAAGATATGTATGTTTAATACATGTTTAAGTATATATATGTTTAATACAAGATCTGATGTGCATGTATGAAACGATAAAGGGTATGTTACGTTATTAAGCACAATGATTTTTTAGTGTCGGTTGAGAATAGCTCGTCTTTCACTTTTTTGCTGGCAGTCTTATTAAAAATCCATCATTGCTATACAATGTATATGGGCATTTTCACTAAAAAGTGCCCCCCTCCTTTTTAGGGTGTCCCACGTTTTTGAAGTTGTATTATTAAATTCATACATATACATATATTTTTTAAAATTTCTCAAATTAGATTTAAATGTATTAGACTTGTATTTAATGAACAGTCGTTGTGAAAATAAGTTTAGTTGATTAAATAATGTTAATTCAAAATACTGAAAGGAGATATTTTTAGCCTGTCCCAGTGCTTACCATCTTCGGGTAATTGAAATTTACGGCAATATTTTATAATACACACTATGGAAAGTTTACTTAAATATGAAGGAAATTATATGGATAGTCCAACTGAATCAAACTGGTCATTTAAAACTTTTTAATAACACTCGTAAAATTGATTTGAAAATAATGTCTAAATCTGCAGCCGACCGGACATGTCAGTATAGTGACGGTCTGAATGGATATATTTTTTCTACCAAATCTGTTTTGTTTATTAAAAATGGCAACACTACCTACAAAGGATCAAGCTTCCATTTTGAAGTCTGTCAGTTTGCCGAAATTTCGTGACGAGGAGGGAGTGTTTTACTGCTATCAACGGTTGTCCACAAGTTTCCGAGTCAGGTTTGGAGCCTCTTTTTCTTCTTTAATGCTTTTATTATAATCTTTAACTATTTTAAATCTATTTATACGTTATTACGATAAACTTTTAGCTTTACAATGCTGAAAAATAACAATTTATTTAGGTATAATCCATTTTTATTTAATTTCGCCTGGATATGTGTGACGGTCAGTTTGGTGACATTATAAGTCGTCACCTACAGGCTGGACTACCAAAGTCACCAAACTGACGCATAAGGCTAGGACTACATGAAATAAACTTTCATCTATTTATTACTGCAGAGTCAGAGGCGGTGAGTTTCCTTCCCATCCAGGACAAATAATTGTGTGATGAACAATGATGTTTGTTGTTTTGTGTCTGGGTGTTGTCCGATTTCCATGGTACAGGGTTTGCTTAGTTTGGATTAGGCCTTGATTGACCTGTGTAATGTGTATGTGAAATATCCCGGATATTTATTTATTAAGCTTCAAAGTACAACATCTACACTATAATAATATTATAAAGAGGAAAGATTTGTTTGTTTGTTATAAATATACTCAAAAACTACTGGGCCAATTTAAAAATATTTCACCATTGAATATATATGTTATCCTTAAGTGACATAGGCTATGTATGTACTACGGGGCGAAGCCAGGGCGGACTACTAGTATTAAAATAAGAGCCAATTTTCGAGGTCAGTTTAATAGATCCAATGTCATAGAAATTACATGTATAAATATAATAATATAAAATAAATACATATATACAGATAAATCGCACAGATATAATTAACTAACTGTTGCCCGCGACTTCATTCGTGTGATCATATAGCCTATGTCCTAAAAATGTGTATATGCTTTCTTACATGTGATATCGCATAGGTGAAAACTGTAATGGTGTTATTATGGCAAAATAAATAAATAAAAAAATTTCAGGCATCAACATGCCACTCAGTGGTGCTGAACGTATGCGAAAGTATCGAAAAAGACTTAAAGAAAATCGTCCAGAAGAATTTGAAAGACAAAGAGCACAAAATTTAGTTACTATGCTTTGTTTTAAGTAACTTAACTGTCATTTCATGTTTACGTTTAAATATTCAAGAATTAAACTACATACAAATAAAAAAAATCTGAGTTTTATTTCAACAAATTTTGCATACATGTAACCTAAGCTTTAGGATTTTAGGTATGTCAGTTTGGTGACTGTCCCAAATTATAATAAAGTTGTTTTATTTTTATTAATTTTATTTTTAGTATTCTGCTTAGTATTTATTTTTTATATTTTTTTAATTGGCTTAATATTAAGTAATAACAAATTATAATTTTAATAACCGGTTTCTAAGTTAACATAAACCAGAAAATTATGAGCACAATGGCATGACTTGTCACCAAACCGAAAGTAAAATGAAAATTTTAGAAAATTCATTTTATTTCTACATTGTTAAGCATTCAAATATAATATATTGACTTATTTGGAATACATATAAAGCAAAATTTAACTCAATTACCATTTTGTTTTCGACATACAGCCGTTTCAAAGAGTCACCAAACTGATCACAATTTCAACGTACTGTCCATTTCATTAATGTTTTTTAGTAATTAAACAATGTAATTATCGGAAATCAAATATGATTTCCAGTACATCAAACTTTAAAGAACATTCTAAAAACCTTAAACAACAAAAAAAAACTTATTTTTTTAAATTCGCAAATTTTCAAATGGGTGCACCTTTTAGTAAAAATGCCCATATTTATCAAATCAATCGCTCTCTTTTTAGTTTCAAATATTAGCGATATTTCTTAGAATTTCCTCGTTGTTTCTCTGAAAAGCAATATCACCTATACAATTCCAATATCTTCAGACATTAATAATGGTTACTAATAAATAAAGAAACTAATAAAGGAAAGATTTTTTTTTATTTATTATTATTATTATTTATTTATTAGTATTAATCCCCACATGAGGTTTTCATGAACAAAAAGATTTAAATTAATAATGGTTTGCCACAACAAACATACTATTAGCATAAAAACTATTTTTTTGTTATTTAAATTCTTACTTTTACCTTTACTTATTCACAAATTTGAAAAACTATGCCTTACATTTTTTAACCGACTTCAAAAAAAGGAGTGTTTGAACATATATTTTTGACAGTAGAGTAGGGAAATAACTACTACACTACTGCTATCGAAGTCGAAGTCATTTTATGGATTTTTTAACAAGGTGATAAGAAATTGAGGCATACTAATGTCATAATGTTAGCTCTTTTTGTACATAGCAAATATTAAACGCAAATGTAACTTAAATTTTGTGAAGGTAGTTAGTATCAGCAATTTTATAGTGCTGAAAAATAACACCTCAGTCTTCCCGTGAGCATGATAACTGAAAAGTTTTCGAAACGTCGGGCTTTACAAACAATGTACACGCGATTAAAATATCCGAAAATCAATAGTTGTTTTACTTACTATCTCACATTCAACTTTCATTGTCGGAAAAAAAAATTGATTTTGCAAAAGTCAAGCCACTTTTGTTTTAAATTCAAACTATAGAAGGTAAACATTTTTATTTCCAAGTGTCTTTTCTAAAGACATATGTGTGGTTAATTTATCATGGTTGTTAACGGTGAGGGAAAACATCGTGAGGAAACCCACATGGCTGAGTTGTACTTAGTCATGTGACAGTGTATTCGTACAAAACGGCGATAGGCCTACCCCCTATCACGTGTGTACAATGTTCATGCAAAATGTTGGTACTCTGAACACCAGGTGAAAAAGTCACTTGATTTTCAGAAGTATTAGTACCTCTGCCAACCCCTTCGGGGATAGTTCAAAATGTTTGTGAAATAGATACTTTTAAAAATATATTACATCGCCCATCTGTAATAATACGGCAGCAGATGACAAATATGGGGTATCACTATGCTAACTCAACAACTAAATTAACATTAATATATATGGAAGAACGTAAAAAACAATGCTGTGTAGTGTCGGCTTAGAATAGCACTACCCCATTTTTTTCCGGTGGGTGTACGTAAGAGGCGACTAATGGTATTGGGGCTTTCTAAGGGATTTTTGGGCGATGCGGTTGGAGACCCATCACTAACAACCTTTATTTTACCATCTTTTCCCCGCGCAACTTCCAAAAGTGGCTGAGGAATTTCGAATTCTTTAGCTCTGGCTACCCCTTCTAGGGATTTATAGCCGTCAGTATATGTATATATGTATGTATGTAAAAAACAAAATTATAACAATATAATCTCTTTGCCAACTAAACGTGAAATTACACACAAGAGAATATTACATGTGATAAAATGTTCATATTTAAATAGTTACGAACTTTCGGGTCCAATATGGCGACGACCTTCAGAAGGTCGTGAAAAGCTTAGCAGCCAGTTTTATAAATATTTATTACTTACATGAACATACGCGTTTAACTATTCAACTATTTCCTATTGAGGTAAGCAGATGTCACTGTTTTGCTGATTTGTTACAAAAACTTAGCCTTTCTGTGCTTTCGTACTTTCTTACTTATATGTGTAATATTAAGATACATACATACATATATTCACGGCAATAAATCCCTAGAAGGGGAATCCAGAGCTTCGGAATAAGAAATTCCTCAGCCACTTTTTGAAAGTTGTGTGGGGGGTTATGATAGTAAAACAAATGTATTTTGTGATGGGTCTCCAACCGCACATCCCAAAAAGAACTATTCTAAGCCAAACATACATACATATACTCACGGTCTTAAATCCCTTGAAGGGGTAGCCAGAACTAAGGAATTAGAAATTCCTCAGCCACTTTTGGAAAATTTAGTGGGGAAAAGATGGTGAAGTAAAGGTTGTTGGTGATGGGTCTCCAACCGCATCGACCAAAAATCCCTTAAAAGCCCATTACCGTTAGTCGCCTTTTATGTACACCCATCGGTAGAAACGGGGTAGTGCTATTCTAAGCCGACACTACACGGCGAAACGTAAACGTTACATATAAGGATGAAAATTGTGTGGTGCGAAAAAAAACAGTTTAATACCAAAATGGACCGCATATCGATAGCTTTCATTCCAAAATATAACTTTTGTAATAGAATTGGCAGAAGGACAAACTCACGCAGTTCTTTTACGGATAGGTAGAGACTATCGATCGCCACTTAGAACGATTCTATCAACCCTGTTGAGCTTCATTAACAGTCATCAATCTTTTCATACCTTTTTGCCTGCCTATTTGAATTGGGATAGTATCAAAATAAACGTTTTACTGGGGTTTTCAGTGAATAAAGATGTTTTACAAACACATTTCCAACGATATCTTTTAAAAAAATAAACGCTGAGTCACATCTTACGAAATCCTACTTACTAGAAGAGGTTAACATAACATAACATAAACGTTCACACCGTTTATCCCCGAAGGGGTTGGCAGAAGTCCAATACTTCTGAACTCAAAAGGCAGTCAATCAAACGCCATCTAGTGTCCAGAGAAGGTACCCACGTTTTGCTCAGACAGTGTACTCACGTGATAGGGGCAGGCCTATCGCCGTTTTGTACGAATACACTGTCACATGACTAAGTACAACTGAGCCATGTGGGTTTCCTCACGATGTTTTCCCTCACCGTTAACAACCATGATAAATTAACCACACATATGACTTTAGAAAAGACAAAGTGGTGTAGGCCCGACCCAGGATTGGAACTCACGCCCTTCTGTTTTCGGGTGGGTGTTCTACCCACTGGACTATCATGTCAGAAGAGTTTCTGTTCTATATTAAAGTACTAGTATGTTACATAATTTAATTATAGTGAGAGAGTACGGACTCTCCTATCATAAAATTATAATGTTTATTACGGCAACGGCCATGACAATCTCAAGGACATGAATAATTTAATAATATCGTCCAGTTGTGTTAATAAATAGAAAAACCAACTAATTATGTTAATTTTATTTGAAAGAACAAACGAAACTCACGCCATCAGTTGTCATTGGAGTAGGCAGAGAATATCCATTGTTATAGGGTGCGATCTTGCCAAACCTCTTCCCTTTCCTTCTAATTACACTCATTTATGTTATCATATATTTTTTTATAAAACTTTCTAGTGCCTAAAATGATCCGTTGAATATTTCCGAATATAATAATTTCTTATTATTTTTTTACACTTGAAGCGCGAATCCTCACACATTCAGTTTTTAACACATTTTCCAGGGTTTTCCGGGGTCAAATGTTAAAGGGTACAATTATACAAATAGCAGAAGTCTATGTAAACTGTAACCACATTTACATACATATACTCACGGCTATAAATCCCTTGAAGGGGTAGCCAGAGCTAAGGAATCAGAAATTCCTCAGCCACTTTTGGAAGTTGTGTGGGGAAAAGATGGTGAAATAAAGGTTGTTGGTGATGGGTCTCCAACCGCATCGCCCAAAAATCCCTCAAAAGCCCCAAAGCCGTTAGTCGCCTCTTACGTATACCCACCGGAAGAAATGGGGTAGTGCTATTATTAGCCGTCACTACTCAACAACCACACAACCACATTTACGACTGAATAAATGGTTTTCCTTTTGATCCTAATAAGTCCACTACTGTCTACTACTCAAATTACTATTCACCATTTTCAACCTATGCTCATATTTGTGAAATAAACACGTTGTATGGTTGAGTTTGGCGAAGCAGAGTGCATTCACTAGCTTATTTGCTGTCAATATTTCACGATCGGTCGGATAGGTCAACAAAAGCCATTTTCAGTGACGCTGAGCTTGCAAAATTGAAATCGCTGTTTATTCATACAGTTCACGTGATAAATCACGTGACCTCGATGCCAAGTGACCGGCTTGTCATCTAATTTTAGATAAGGGTTGTTTTTTATGTTTTGGTTTTGGGGTGGCTTTGATTAGGTTGTTATCTATGTATAGGGTTTTAGGAATGGTTTGTAATATTCTAAATAATAGTATATAGTATAGTGAAAATATCTTGTTAATTAGGTTTGCCAATCTTAAAACTATATGAAAAAATGTTTTGGAAGTTTTTTCATTACATTAGAAAAATTATAATAATATGAAAAGTATTGATGATGATGAAAAGTGAAAGTATTGATTAACATCATACAGCAAAATCTAAAATATATATAATATTTAATAGCAAATAATGTTGTAGAAAAACGTGACGGAATACAAATAAGAAAAAATGTAGACAACGGTCGTTCCAAGTTCAGAATGTCAAAAACCTCATTACATTAGGCTCAGTTATATCATTTAAATGTAGAACACAAAAATAAGAATGTATAAAACGAGTAAACGTTTTTGCTACAGATGAAAAACTTTTTAATTCACTGTACCAAGAACGATGTATCCGCTTACAATTTAATCAAGTCTTTTCCATTTCATCTTTTCAATTTCCTGAAAATGTTTCAGAAAACTTATTACAAATTTTCTTATATTTGTTTTAATGATACTTCAGAATTTTGGTACTTAACAAAATATTTTTTCTTCAAATGCAAGACAACTGTATGAAAACTTCAAGTTTGCGGTGAGCCACTTAAATAAAATGCATCGTACAAAATTTAGAGACGTTACGAAAAAAATCTCTACAATTTACTCTCGCCTATTTTTCGGTACTTACTTCATTTCACTTCCATAGCTCCGTTCCGTTCATAACAATTACACTTGACACTTGGGTAATGCTAAATGTATACGCAAACACAGTTCTAATTCACTTTTAATAGACACATTTTTACATATTCGTCTGTAACGGAACGCACGGTAGCACTGACAGGCGCTCGACGCGAAGGCGCGAATGCTACTGAAATGACAGTTCATACGGGATGCGATGTTGCCTTGCTCCTAAAGAGTTATTCCTTGAAATGTTTCCAGGAATTTCGGGAATAAACTTTGAATTTTCACATTCTGTGTGATTGTTTTGATGGAGAGTTATTGGTGGAGACTGGAGAGCTGTGATGGCTGATGTAGAATTATAAGAAATATAATGAAATAGACGCAAAAATTAAATTAATTATAACCTTAATTTCTAATTCAATAATTGTGCCGTGTAGTGCCGGCTTAGAATGTCACTACCCCTTTCTTCCCATAGGTGTCGTAAGAGGCGACTAAGGGTATGGGGCTTTTTTTAGTGCTTTTGGGCGATGCTGTTAGAAACCTATCACCAACGATACTTTATTTCTACCATTTTGTCGCCTATCAACTTCCAAATGTGGCTGAGGAGATTCTAGCTCTATAGCTCTGGCTATCCCTTTTTGGGATTTATGGCCATTTCAATTGATAGAGCGACGGGGGCGTATACCCGGAGGTCGTGGGGTCGATCCCCGCTGGTGTCGAAATTTTTCTTACTTTTATTTATCCTTTACTTTTTACCATCAACTCTACCTACTCTAATGCTTAATATCTCAAGTAAAATCAAATGATTTAGGTTTTATTTTCCGGTTTCATAAACATTTTAGACGCATAACATGAAAATATCATCCATTTTACTTTCCAATCAAAACAACTGATAACATTTTATCTCAAACACAATTTAATTACATACACACATATACTTGCGCCATTAGTTCCCATTGGAGTAGGCAGAGACTATCGATCGCCTCTTAGTACGATCCTGACAAACCTCTCTAGCTTCGTTTATATACATATTTTTTTTCATACATGCTCTTTTTTTGTTTTAAACGCAATTTAAAAAGAAATAAAACGCACAAACCAAAAAGGTAACAAAAGAAGTCCGCATATCAGTTTTCGCGCTGATGTTGGCAACTCTGTGCTGCGAGATGGCGGGAAAGCGCCTGCGTGTATAAAGCCGGGAGTACACGATGAAAAGTTGGCCCAATCGAAAATGATGAATTAGCAACCCGCATCTGTTCACGTCATTAACCTACGAAAACTGATTGAATTTCGTACCTGCACGCTTGTATTTATGTCTTACGTCTTTAATTTGGCCGTATAATTCGGAGCGGCGGGAGTTTGCTACTTTTAAATAGTTTTCAGTTACTTTTACTACATGTTTCAAACTCTCAACCTTAATGCTGTAAATCTCTGAAGGGTTGGGAAAAGTACTTATACTTCTGTACATATACACATAATATACTCACGGCCGTAAATCCCAAGAAAGGGGTAGCCAGAGTTTCAGAGCTTGATACTCCTCAGCCATACTTGGAAGTCGATACGGGACAAGATGATAGAAATAAAGTATCGTTCGTGATGGAACCGCATCGTCAAATCACTTAAAAAGCCCCGAACCCCCTAGTCGCCTTTTATGACACCCGTGGATAAAAAGGGGTATTGAAATTCAATGAAGGTCTGCATGTTATTGAACATCAGGTTACGTATCGGTCACCTGGTATTCGAAAATATTAGTACCTCTGTCACGCCTTCGGGGGCGTATGGTTAAAGTTGAGTTTTAAAGTTTTGAATAATACAGAGCTTAGGTTAGTTTAGAATATATTCTACATACATACATATACTCACGGCTGTAAATCCCTAGAAAGGGATAGCCAGAGCTAAGGAATTAGAAATTCCTCAGCCACTTTTGGAAGTTCCATGGGGAATAGATGGTGAAATAAAGGTTCTTGGTGATGACTCTCCAATAGCATCGCCCAAAATCCCTTTAAAGCCCCCAATAACCCCAATTATATTCTAGAGCTATTTTAACCCAATACTACAATACAGTACAGTTACAGTACAGTTACAGTACAGTTTGAACAAATAAAATACTTGTACTTTTTGCATACCTGTGTAAATTACAATAAATTCTCTCTTTATGCTTTTCTTTGCTCCCCAAGGGAACAGATCTCACATCCAAAATTTCAGTCTCCTGTCAGTCACTCTCATTCAGCAACTTGTGGAAAAATAAGCGATACGAGTATTGTTTAATACATAACATGTTTTCCTTAGTAGCTCGGTAATAACAAACTTAGTCTTCTATATAAGAGAAATTCCGCCAAATATCCCAGAAGGGGTTCGCAGAGGTTCTAATACTTCTGAACATCACGTGACATTGTCACATGGTGTTCAGAGTAACCACGTTTTGCGTGGACAATGTACCCGCGTATTACAGTTTTTGTTTGAATACATTGTCAAGTTACTAAGTACATCCAAGCCATTTGGGTTTCCTCACGATGTTTTCCCTCACCGTTAACAAGCATGATAAGTTAACCACACATACGACTTTAGAAAAGGAAAATTGGTGTAGGTCCAACCGGGATTTGAATTCTCATAATCTGCACGATAAGCGATGTTTTACCCGCTGAGGTATCACGGTTAAGTTTTTAAGCGGCTCAATGTTCAGTCAAGTAAGACCCAACACTAAAACGGTTCCTGTCTACAACATGTATTTTATTTTGATGCTTAACTTTTTGGTTTAACAATTTGAGGGAGGGGACAAAAGTTATAGCAGTATGAGATTTTATATTTTTACATTCATACATACATATACTCACGGCTATAAATCACTTAACGGGGTAGCCAGAGCTTTGGAATAAGAAATTCTTCGGCCACTTTTGGAAGTTGATTGGGGAAAAGATGGTAATAATAAATGTTTTTGGTGACGGGTCTCCAACCGCATCGCCCAAAAATCACTTAAAAAGCCCCTATACCATTAGTCGCCTCTTACGATCACCCACGGGTAGAAATGGGGTAGTGTTATTCTAAGCCGACACTACACGGCACTTTATATTTTTCTATGTATTTATTTTGTAAGGTTAGGTTATGTGATTGAGAGTGTGGTCACAAATAGTGTGATTCGTGAAAAGTGTGGTGTGAAAGATGATACTGTAAAAAAAATTATATAGAAATTTTAAGATAGTCTTATCATATAGAGACGATAGATGAAAGTAAGTTATTGAAAAGTACATAAAATATTAAAATTGTTAAAGCTTTTTTACCCCAAATAATCAAAATTGCCTTTCAAAGTTATTATTTATTTACACAATAAACAATGAAATTCACATAATACACATTTAACTATTTAAACAAGTTCAAAAAACAATAGAAAAATGCACAAACTACTAAATGAAAAATACTTTCGAAATCGCTGCCGCCTGGTGGCGGGGTTCCGAGAAGGCTGGCTGCATTACCCCTTTGAATTGCTAAGCTAATTCTTAAGGCAAAAATGCGCCAGCCGTTAGGTCCCCGCATTTCTCGATCAGGCGCGTTGAAATTTCTTTAAATAAATATTAAATTATATTTATTTACATAGTTTTAATTTGTATAGATAATTACTAATAAATAAAGGAAAGAAAAATATCGACACCAGCGGGGATCGGACCCACGACCTCCGGGTATACGCCCCCGTCGCTATGCCAATTGTGCTATAGTGTCAAGTGCCTTCTAGTGCGAAATCTTATTTAAGTATCCTTTATTTATTAGCCACATGAGGTTTTCGTGAAAAAAACATTCTAATTATATAGATAATGTCAACAATACAAATAAAATTACAAAACATCACGAATAAAAACACTGCCACTGACATACATACATATGCTCACGGCAATAAATCCCTAGAAGGAGAGCCAGAGCTAAGGAATTGGAAATTCCTCAGCCACGTTTGGAAATTTTAGTGGGGAAAAGATGGTAAAATAAAGGTTTTCGGTGATGGGTCTCCAACGAAATCGCCCAAAAATCCCTTAAAAGCTCCAAATCCGTTAGTCGCCTCTTACGTACACCCATTGGAAGAAATGGGGTAGTGTTATTCTATGCCGACACTACACAGCAAACTGCCACTGAATAGAAGACTATTTTCAAGCATCAATACATCTTTAACACCCCCACAAAGACATCTTTAATTTTGTGCTTACCATTGATCTACAAATTGCCACCCGCATGTATCCCATGATTGTCACAGACTGATTACTCTTGATAATGAACCGGTGTTTGTCATGTTTAATTTGAAATCAAATATCACAAGGCTTTGTTAGTAGAGATAGATAGATAGATAACTCGTTTATTTATGTTAACATAACACCATACAATATAAAAAACAATACAAAAAGTGAAAAAAACAATATTTTTGACCTAAAGATTAGTGCTATGGTAACACAAACTAGGTCCTAACTCAGCGCTTGATATTGCCAAGTGGCAAAACACTGATTTTCTGTTAAGGCCTACACTACAGATAATTGTATAATATATAAACAAGAAATCTACAAGAAAGATACATGCACATACATATATCGCGGCTATGAATCTCTAGAAGGGGTAGCCAGAGCTTCGAAATAAGAATTCCTTAGCTACATTTGGAAGATGATAGGGTAGAAGAGGTAGAAATAAACTATCGTTGATGATGGGTCTCCAACCGACTTTTACGACCAAGTGTATGGGGTTTTTGAAGTGGTTTTTGGGCGGTGCGGTTGTAGACCCATTACCAACAATACTTCTTTTCTACCCTCTTGTCCCTTATCAAGTTCCAAATGTGGCTGAGGAGTTTGTAGTTCTAAACCCATGGCTACACTTTTTAGGTATTTATAGCCGTGAGCATATGTATGACGTTCAGAAGTATTAGTACGGCGGCCATCCATTTAGAGATTTAACCTATGAAAGTTAGTCTTGATGTCAATAAGAAATGTTGTTCACGTAATGTAATATAAATTATAGTCTATCCCAGTTTTACCGAAACCGGACTTTCATAATTAGATGAGACTTTAGGTACAAGGAGCTTGATGGGGAAGGAGGTTTAGCTGTATTGTGTCTTAGATTACCACTACCCCATTTCTTCCAGTGATCGTAAGAGGAAGCTAAGGGTATGCTTGCTCTCTTGCTTTCCCATTTCTTTTCGCCTTTTAAGTGATATTTGGCGATGTGGTTGGACATTAACACTCATTTCTCCAATCAACTTTCAAAAAGGGATAAGATTTTTTTTATTCCAAAGCCGTCTAGGAATTTAAACTGTAATATCCACGTAATATCCTATTCTCTCTTTATGCTTTTCTTTGCTCCCCAAGGGAACAGATCTCACATCCAAAATTTCAGTCTCCTGTCAGTCACTCTCATTCAGCAACTTGTGGAAAAATAAGCGATACGAGTATTGTTTAATACATAACATGTTTTCCTTAGTAGCTCGGTAATAACAAACTTAGTCTTCTATATAAGAGAAATTCCGCCAAATATCCCAGAAGGGGTTCGCAGAGGTTCTAATACTTCTGAACATCACGTGACATTGTCACATGGTGTTCAGAGTAACCACGTTTTGCGTGGACAATGTACCCGCGTATTACAGTTTTTGTTTGAATACATTGTCAAGTTACTAAGTACATCCAAGCCATTTGGGTTTCCTCACGATGTTTTCCCTCACCGTTAACAAGCATGATAAGTTAACCACACATACGACTTTAGAAAAGGAAAATTGGTGTAGGTCCAACCGGGATTTGAATTCTCATAATCTGCACGATAAGCGATGTTTTACCCGCTGAGGTATCACGGTTAAGTTTTTAAGCGGCTCAATGTTCAGTCAAGTAAGACCCAACACTAAAACGGTTCCTGTCTACAACATGTATTTTATTTTGATGCTTAACTTTTTGGTTTAACAATTTGAGGGAGGGGACAAAAGTTATAGCAGTATGAGATTTTATATTTTTACATTCATACATACATATACTCACGGCTATAAATCACTTAACGGGGTAGCCAGAGCTTTGGAATAAGAAATTCTTCGGCCACTTTTGGAAGTTGATTGGGGAAAAGATGGTAATAATAAATGTTTTTGGTGACGGGTCTCCAACCGCATCGCCCAAAAATCACTTAAAAAGCCCCTATACCATTAGTCGCCTCTTACGATCACCCACGGGTAGAAATGGGGTAGTGTTATTCTAAGCCGACACTACACGGCACTTTATATTTTTCTATGTATTTATTTTGTAAGGTTAGGTTATGTGATTGAGAGTGTGGTCACAAATAGTGTGATTCGTGAAAAGTGTGGTGTAAAAGATGATACTGTAAAAAAAATATATATAGAAATTTTAAGATAGTCTTATCATATAGAGACGATAGATGAAAGTAAGTTATTGAAAAGTACATAAAATATTAAAATTGTTAAAGCATTTTTACCCCAAATAATCAAAATTTCCTTTCAAAGTTATTATTTATTTACACAATAAACAATGAAATTCACATAATACACATTTAACTATTTAAACAAGTTCAAAAAACAATAGAAAAATGCACAAACTACTAAATGAAAAATACTTTCGAAATCGCTGCCGCCTGGTGGCGGGGTTCCGAGAAGGCTGGCTGCATTACCCCTTTGAATTGCTAAGCTAATTCTTAAGGCAAAAATGTGCCAGCCGTTGGGTCCCCGCATTTCTCGATCAGACGCGTCGAAATTTCTTTAAATAAATATTAAATTATATTTATTTACATAGTTTAAATTTATATAGATAATTTACATAACATAACATAAACGTTCACGCCGAATATCCCCGAAGGGGTTTGTAGAGGTACTAATACTTCTGAACATCACGTGACTTAATCACCCGGTGTTCAGAGTACCCACGTTCTGCATGGACAGTGTACTCACGTGATAGGGGGCAGACCTATCGCCGTTTTGTACAAATACACTGTCACATGACTAAGTACAACTCAGCCATGTGGGTTTCCTCGCGATTTGTCACACATATGTCTTTAGAAAAGACAAATTGGTGTAGGCCCGACCCGGGATTTGAACACTAGTCGCTTACTCGTTAACCGGTGTGCTACCCATTGAGCTATCACGTCGTCACGTAGATACTTTCTAATAAATAAAGGAAATAAAAATATCGACACCAGCGGGGATCGGACCCACGGCCTCCGGGTATACGCCCCCGTCGCTATGCCAATTGTGCTATAGTGTCAAGTGCCTTCTAGTGCGAAATCTTATTTAAGTATCCTTTATTTATTAGCCACATGAGGTTTTCGTGAAAAAAAAAACATTCTAATTACATAGATAATGTCAAGAATGCAAATAAAATTACAAAACATCACGAATAAAAACACTGCCACTTAATAGAAGACTGTTTTTAAGCATCAGTTCATCTTTAACACCCTCACAAAGACATCTTTAATTTTGTGCTTACCATTGATCTACAAATTGACCCGCATGTGTCCCATGATTGTCACAGACTGATTACTCTTGATAATGAACCGGTGTTTGTCATGGTTAATTTGAAATCAAATATCACAAAGCTTTGTTAGTAGAGATACATGCACATGCATATATCGCAGCTATAAATCCCTAAAAAGGGTAGCCAGAGCTGAGAAATTATAAATTTCTCAGCCACTTTTGGAAGTTGAGTGGGGAAAACATGGTTAGAATAAAGGTTGTTGGTGATGGGTCTCCAACCGCATCGCCCAAAAATCCCTTAAAAAGCCCCAATACCGTTAGTCGCCTCTTACGTACACCCACCGGAAGAAATGGGGTAGTGCTATTCTAAGCCGACACTACACAGCAAAGCCACACATATATCACGGCTATAAATCTCTAGAAGGGGTAGCCAGAGCTTCGAAATAAGAATTCGTAAGCTACATTTTGAAGATGATAGGGTAGAAGAGGTAGAAATAAACTATCGTTGGTGATGGGTCTCCAACCGACTCTTATGACCAAGTCTATGGGTTTTTTGAAGTGGTTTTTGGGCGATTGTTGTAGACCCATTACCAAAAATACTTTCTTTCTACCATCTTGTCCCTTATCAAGTTCCAAATGTGGCTGAGGAGTTTGTAGGTCTAAACCTCTGGCTACACTTTTAAGGTATTTATAGCCGTGAGCATATGTATGACGTTCAGAAGTAGTAGTACGGCTGCCATCCATTCAGAGATTTAACCTATGAAAGTTGGTTTAAGAAATGTTGCTCACGTAATGTAATATAAATGATAGTCTATCCCAGTTTTACCGAAACCGGACTTTCATAATGAGATGAGACTTTAGGTACAAGGAGCTTGATGGGGAAGAAGGTTTAGCTGTATAGTGTCTAAGATTACCACTACCCCATTTCTTCCAGCGATCGTAAGAGGAAGCTAAGGGTATTATAGCCTTTTAGGTGATTTTTGGCGATGTGATCGGACATTAACACTCATTTCTCCAATCAACTTCCAAAAAGGGCTAAGATTTTTTTTATTCCAAAGCCGTCTAGAAATTTATAGCCTTGAATGAAAATTATACAAGTTTTGTATAAACTGTAATATTCACGTAATATCCTATATTTTCGTAACAATTTCTTGTAATTATTATTTTTTTTTGTAATTTTCAGGGAAATATATTCGTATTGTTCATTTAAGCCAGTAAAGCAGCAAGTAGGCTTGTCGCTGTCAGTCAGTAACCGAATAAAATATGTATAGAGATCGAGCGTTTGAATACTGGAAGGGTGGACATGAGGTATTTTTTTCTTTTAAAATGATAAATTCTTTGATCGAAGGATAAATCACGTAATTATGAAATATAGCTACTAATAAAAAAGAATAAATAAAGGAAAGAAAAATTTCGACACAGGCGGGATTCGAACCCGCGACCTCGGGTATACGCCCCCGTCGCTCTTGCCAATTGAGCTACCGTGTCAATGGCTGCCAGCGCGAAATTCTTCTGTCCTTTATTTCTTTTACACGTTTGAGTAGTGTTTGCGTTTCCTACCTCGAATTTTTTACTAATTCGGAAGGCCACTTGTCTATCTTTTCAGATAGAATGCAAATGTTGAAAACGCCTATCACAAAATTTAAATCTTTTTGTTCATGAAAACCTTATGTGGGGATTATCTATCTTCTATCTATACTATAATAAGACTGTAACGAGGTCAAAACGGTACATTGAAGAAAAAAAATAAAAACCGGTGGAATATGTTTTATTTTCTTATATAGTAAACATCTCAATGTTAATTCAGTAACGCCATCTGTTGACCGATATTTGCAATCTCTCACACATCACCAACAGTCAGTGTAGGGGGCAGCACCGGGTCACCAAACTGCTATCCACACTTACTCAAGATATTTTCATTTTTGAACATAGAAACTTGGTTACAAAATGGTTTGTTTCATGTTTCTTATGAACAATTAAAGAGGTTTTTTGGAACTCATCCCCTAAGAGATTGAAATATATTATACAGATTTTTGATCTATAAATACAATGTATCTAGAAATTTGAATCTTGATGCGATTGACTGATATGTTGTTATATATACAAAAAGGAATGTATGAAATTCATCCATCAATCAATCATAAGAATATACTAACGGCTATAAATCCCAAAAAAGGGTAGCCACAGCTCCAGAGATAGTAATTCTTTATCCACTTTTGGAAGTTGAATGGGGTCCGTCCAACCGTCCAACTGCAACGCCCAATAATCACTTAAAAAGTCTCAATGTTCTTTATATCTATTACAACGCCCACGGGAATATAAATACAAAAAAAACAGAAGTCAATGTAGCTAGATAGTGTTTTGGTATTTTGGATGTAAACTGGATGCAAAAAATGTAGTCCACGCGGACGTAGTCGCGGGCAAAAAGCTAGTTACTAATAAATAAAGAATAAATAAAGGAAAGAAAAATTTCGACACAGGCGGGATTCGAACCCGCGACCCGGTTTCGAATCCCGAAGGTTTTTGGTGATGGGTCTCCAACCGCATGGCCCGTAGTGCCGGCTTAGAATGTCGCTACCCCTTTCTACCACAGGTTCTTTCCTTTATTTATTAGTAATAATCCCCGCATGAGGTTTTCATGAACAAAAAGATTTAAATTATCTATTTTCTATCTATCTATCTATACTATAATAAGACTGTAACGAGGTCAAAGCTGTACATTGGCGAAAAAAAAAAAACCGTTGTAATATGTTTTATTTTCGATACTGAAGCCAAATTTGCTATTTTTGAAAAAAATGTCTGTCTGTCTGTCTGTATGTCCGTTCATCCTGTTAATTCTACTGGACCGATCTTGATCAAATTTGGCATGAATGTAGGTTATACACCTAACCAACATATAGGATATAATTTATCCCGGATTTCGCAAGGGTTCCCACAGGAGCATAAAAAACATAACTTTTATATGGTTCCCCATATTTACACGATTAATTTTTTCATCGACCTACTTTATCGGACTCTTCATTAATAGTCTTTTTGGAAAAAATAAGGGTTTCATCCATTTTCATCAAAATAATTGTCCATTTGATTGTTTGTCAATAGTATGACTACTAGATATATAGGATATCACAAATTTGAGATTTACACAAATGTCTGCGTTGCGTAGCGGTATCCCGTTTGGTAAACACTAAGTACGAAAGACCCAGGTTCGAATCCCGGGTGGTCAAAGTCTTTTTTCGTTAATTTTTTTGCTTTTGTGTTAGGTTAGAATAATAGATACTATTATTCTAACCTAACACAAACGCAAAAAATAATAGATATAATAGATCCTATTAACGAAAAAAGACTTGACCACCCGGGATTCGAACCTGGGTCTTTCGTACTTAGTGTTTACCAAACGGGATAATCCTTCTTTTTCACATTCAACTATGCGAATATGTATGAATAAAGATAATTGAAAGCATATTGTATGAATTTTGCGTATTCATTTGGTAGATTTGAGAATATGTTTATAACTTTTGTTTATTTAACTATTTTTAACTAATATTCTCAGAGATATATTATACTTTACTTACGCATAAATTAATATTCTGTTTAAGCCTCAGAATGCATAGTTTGTAAATAATAGTAAATATCTCAATGTTAATTCAGCAACGCCATCTGTTGACCGATGATTGCAATCTCTCACACATCACCAACAGTCAGTGTAGGGGACAGCACCGGGTCGCCAAACTGCTATCCATACTTAATAAAGATATTCTCATATTTGAACATATAAAACTTGGTACAAAATGGTTTGTTTCATGATTCGTATGAACAATTAAAAAGTTTTTTTGGAACTCATCCCCTAAGGGATTGAAATATAGTATACAGATTTTTGATCTATAAATATACTGTATTAGAAATTTGAAACTTGATCTGATTGACTGATATAACCACTACAAAAAGAAATTTATAAAATTCATCCATCAATCAATCATGACTATATACTAACGGCTATAAATCTCATAAAAGGGTAGCCATAGCTTCAGAGATAGTAATTCTTCATCCACTTTTGGAAATAGATTAGGGAAAAGATAGTTAAATAAGGGTTGTTAGTGATGGGTTACCAACTGCATCGCCCAACAATCACTTAAAAGCCTCAATGTCCTTTATATTCTTTACAACGCCCGCGGGAATATAAATATAAAAAACAGAAGTTGTGATAGTGTTTAGGTGTTTTGGATGTAAAGCGGATGCAAAAATGTAGTCCACGCAGACGAAGTCGCGGGCAAAAAGCTAGTATGAAATATAGCTGTTGCAATAGCATAACTTTAATTAGCGATTTCAAGTGCTTTTAGGGCGATGTGGCTCTCTAGCAATCAGGTCTTAACCTAACTCAAATTATTTATTTATTCTGCAATATTTCCCTGATTAAGCTGATTAACATTTATAAGTATCCAAGCATTTATAAATCAAATGTACTGGCTACCTTTTTTTAAATAGTCGTGAGCATACGTAAGTATAATATGTGTATGTTCCTAATTAAAAAGGCAGGCGTCCGAAGTATGAAGAACAAAAGAGCATGAATGAAAAGATTGATGTATGTAAACGAGGTTTAACAGGCTCGTATAAAGTAACGATCAATTGTCTCTGCCTACCCCAATGTGAAATAACAGCGTGATTATCTGTAAGTATGAATATTTCTAAGTAGAAGTATAACTTAAAATATGCATTGTTGAATCTATAGTTCTGGCTTTCCATTTAAATATATGGCCGTGAAGCTCATTTGGCCTTACCTGTGTTTTTAATAGTCATAAATCTAAAGTAATTTGGAATTTGTCCGATTTTTTACCCCAGACATGATGAATCGCCGGCTCACAGAGCCACGAGCCAAAGGGGCGCTCGTTAATTTATTCTGATTGTTTTTTTTTTAATTTGTCAAGATTATCTTTAATTAATTAATTGTGGTGTTATATATTGCTTGATGTGAGGATTAGGAAACACCATTTGAGTATGTAATCCGTGTAATTATACAAGTATTAAAAGGAAATAAATTGACCAAATCTTTCTTTCTTAGAGAAACATAATTAATAAAAATATGATTATGAGATAAATTCTCATGTTTGTAAACATAAATAAGGTTACGTTTAAACTATAGAAACCATTTTATTGTCATGATTGCGTATTCAAATTCAAAAATTCAAAACATTCAAAATTCATTTATCTATACTTATAATATATCTGTAGAGAGGTCAATTCTGTACATGAAATATAGTTTCAAAATAACTATCAGGGGGCGATTAGTGATCGATACTGATGCGAAAAATGCAATCAGTAAAATTTTTGTCTGTCTGTCTGTCTGTCTGTCTGTCGGTTTGTATGTTCCTTATGGAAACAAAAACTACTCGACGGATTTTAACGAAACTTGGCACAATTATTCTTCATACTCCAGTAGGGCAAGCACGAGCGCTATTTTATCGACACGATAACAGTTAGAATGAGATGGCAGTATACGATACTAAGTAAGTGCGTAAGAGATGGCTGCTTTATCCCACGCGATAACTAGTTTAAACAAGGCTCGTGCTTGCCCTTCTGGATAGGTTATAGTATACTTTTCAGCAGAGTATTTGGGGATATTTTGGGAAAACGGTAGAAATTACTACAATTTTTAAGCTTTCGTCGCGTGTGCAGCCTTAATGGTTTAAGTTACATAGAAATCATGTAAGACTAAAATATTCTTCGTTAAATTTTCTAAAAAAAATGTATGACAGCATACGTCTACCTTTTATGGTTGACTCACAATATCACGTGTAAGTCCTGATAGCTTAGCAGTTCGGAGCATTCTGATTATATTTGTTTACTCTTACGTTTAAAATACTCTCACTCATGTCTTATTTAAAAAAAGTTTACATCATTACCTATTCAATAAAAAAAGAATCATGGAAATCGGTAGAGAAACACCGAAATTACACATGAAATAAGTCATCGCGCCCGTGATCAAAACCAAATAATTACTAATTTACATATTACAAACTAGGTGGCGCCAGTTGTTGTAGTTGTTATAAGTACTTCTTGCGTTTTTCTCAACTCAACTTCAACTAATTCTAGAAATAAGGTTATTTTTGGAGACACTAAACCGTTCATATCAGCGCTTTCACAGAAATCACAAAGCTACACAATTCAGGAGTGGTCTAGGTAGTAATCATTGCGCTTGAGCATTCAAAGCTTGAGCAGTGATTCAAGAAACCTCAAATATTAAAAACAACGCTACCCGTGCGAAGCTGGGCCGATCCACTAGTTTACCATAAAAGTGCACAATACAACTTACAAATGTTTTAATATAATATTCGTTATGTTGCTGCAAAATATGATATATGTATGATAGCAAATTACTATTCGATCAGCATATAGACAACATTGTTAGTAAAGCATCCAAATCTCTTGGTTTTATTATGCGAGCTTCTAAGCCTTTGAAATCAATGAAGACTGTAAAGCTGCTGTACTGTGCGTATGTTCGAAGTCATCTTGAATATGCCAGCCAGATTTGGAACCCTCAATACGTGGTTTATATAAATAGGCTGGAGAAGATTCAGAGAAAGTTCACACGCTACATCGGATTTCAATTTAAGATTCCCTACACCGACTATGAGCACCGATGTGAACGTCTCCATCTCCTTCCCCTTAAACTCCGTAGGACAGTGGCTGATGTTATTTTCTTTTTAAACATAATAAGAGGTTACATAGATTGTCCGGAGCTGTTACAGATAGTAAACATCAATGTTCCGACCAGACCATCTAGGAAATTTAAAACCCTCCACGTACCTGCATGCAGCACCAACTTCCGGGAAAACTTCTTTTCCATACGCACAAGTAATACAATTAACAGTCTTTGCAACTCAAACGAGGTCGATATATTTGGCAGTAGTTTTGAAATAGTTAAATCAACTTTTATACGCAATTTTGTATCTTCTTTAGCGCAGCGGTAGTAGCAGTTAACTATAGAGTATGTCTTATCATGTTTTCTATATAGTTATACCTTTATATTGTTTTATTATTTTTTTTATATTAGGTACATCCTATTATATGTTATGTATGATTAATTATATGTATAAAAAATAAACAATTGTTAGCATAATTATGAGTGTACAACCTTGAGCTTTTTATTATTATTAAGTTTTGTAACAGTGAAAACTGATAATTGGCTTTTAGATATACTTTTAAGTTGCTAATTAATTATAACTAGCTGAAATTAAAAAAAAAAAACATTACTATTGGTCTCCGCACTAGGCGAACCTGTATCGCGGAGGCCGGAATTTTTACTACGTTTAGGGGGCTTACAACGATTTAATTAATTGAGTATTTGTTATAAATAATGTAATGTCGTATACAACGAAACATCTAAACTATTAGTCATCCATTCTATTTTTTAAAGCCTTTCCCACTCCACTTCCCAATATGGCAAATACTGAAGCTCTAGCTACCCTCTTGTGAGATCTATAGCAGTGATGCCATAACATGAAATAAATGCTGAGAACTGATCTTCAGAACATCAATAAATCTATCAGTCTCTACGACCTTCACCAAGTCATCGGTAAACGTTGTAAATATATGCATATACTACTTTTGCTACTTTATTATTATTACTTTCGGATATTTCAATTATGTAATAAAATTTTGTATCATAATACATATTATTGAAGTTGTAAATAAGTTTACCTTTATTTTATCAAAATTACCATTATTTCCAACCGATAGCAATTAAAAGTGTAAATTAATATGTTAAGGGCGTCCCCGGAAAAATAGGTTGATATTGATTGATTGGAAACTCTATAAAGTCTGATTTGAAGATATTGATATGACATGAATAAAATATATGTTGGTGATTAGATCATGATGTTAAAATTTGATGTTTAACATTTTAATAATTTGTTGAAAAATATGATGAAAAAAATTGAATTGGAACATGCTTTGCTTTCATAAAAACCGTATAGGCTCCACTGGCATAACATACATGTGAACTCATTATGTGTCTATATACGCGTAGCTTTAAGATCTGTAACTTTGATGTTTAACTTTTCATTTAAACATTATAGTTATTCAAAAAAACTAAATAAACTACATTTATCCTGCGCGCGCGTTTTTTCCGTCCCTGTCACTCTCAGTAAATTTGACGTAAGAGTGAGCGCAATAGCTGCGAAATGCGGGGAGGCCCTTAAATGATTGTGTAAATAGGTATAGGTACATAGGTATGTAAATGTTAATTTTTGGCATCCTAGCACAGGCCATTGGCTTAGTTGGATGCTATTGAACTTTAATTTCTGCAACTACAAAGTAAAGTATATAACTATTGTTATAAATTTCATGTCATTTTTAATGTGCAAAATTGTAAATTGTCTTATTTGTGGAAATAAACTTTTCATTATTATTTCGAAAAACATTTTTGTTAACATTTTCATTATTATTATTATTATTACTTACGGCTAAACATCTCAGAACAGGGTAGCCTGAGCTAGGAACACCTCAGCCTATTTTTTTTAGTTGAGTGGCAAAAAGACGGTAAAATAAAGGATGATTGAGGATAAAATTGGGATCCATATCCCAATTAATCACTTAAAAGCTCCAAAACTTTACTTACTTCTTACCACACCCGCGAAAAGAAATAGGTTAATGCTATCTATCCCAACACACCACAAGTAAATATTGTTCTTAACACCTTTTATTTTACCTTCTTCACCATCCCTACTTACTACCTTCACGGCGACAAATCACTATCTTCAGAATTACATACATACATATACTCACGGCTATAAATCCCTTAACGGGATAGCCAGAGCTTTGGAATGATAAATTTTACTCAGCCACTTTTGGAAGTTGATTGAGGAAAAGATAATAATAATAAACGTTTTTGGTGATGGGTCTCAAAAATCACTTAAAAAGCCCCTATACTCTTAGTCGCCTTTTACGATCACCCACGGGTACAAATGGGGTAGTGTTATTCTAAGCCGACACTAAACGGCACAGCTTCAGAATTAGAAATAGTATTAGAATTTTAATTATTAAGTTTATTATGGAAATATATTAATCGAAAGTTATATAGAAAACACAAACCAAGCTAACCAGAAACTAAACTATACCCATAAACATCGCAAATTAACGAATCACTCATAAAACTTTACCCGAAACTCAACTCAAAATGGGGTGTGAGAAGTGTGAATATAATTTCACTAAAGTGATGCTTGCCTGCCTATTTACATGGAAATGGCCTTTTCCTGGCTTTCCTGACAAGGGCCAGGAAAAGGCGTAACTGCCTGTACATGACATATTTCTTTAGGTAGGGATTTGGGATACAACACTAGAAGTGCGAGGTCAAAGACTAAAATAATCATAGAAAGAAACTATTAAATTGTAAAAGATTATAAATTTTATTAACAGATTAGCAACACTTAATGACAAATTCTATTTTGCAAAAAGGTAGAGTAAAGAATATTCACAGTTGATATTTAACAATGTTAAAGTGTAGCATTATCCTTATACAAAGAATACTGTATTACGAAAACACAATGTAAAAAAATAAACTAAAAGGAATATTCCAAAAATTTAAGTTACGGGAAATAAAACAACGATGTACAAAGCTCTTAATTAAAGTTTAATTCGTTTAACGAATGACCAAATGGAAAGAATCGTTAACATTATTATATAACTTATACATGTCTTATAAAGCGTAGTGTCGGTTTAGAATAGCACTATCCCATTTCTTCCCTTTAGTGGGTGATCGTAAGAGACCAAGAGTATCGGGGCTTTTCAAGTGATTTTTTGGCGATGCGGTTGGAGACCAATCACTAAAAACATTTCTTTCGCAATCTTTTTCCCGCTTAACTTCCAAAAGTGGCTGAGAAATTTTTGGCTTCTGAAGCTCTGGATACGCTTTTCAAGAATATAGCCTTGAGTATAACATAACATAAACATTCACGCCGAATATCCCCGAAGGGGTTGGCAGAGGTACTAATACTTCTGAACATCACACATGACGTGACTTTGTCATCTGGTGTATCAGAGTACCCATGTTTTGCATGGACAGTGTACTCACGTGATAGTATGCAGGCCTATCGCCGTTTTGTACGAATACACTGTCACATGACTAAGTACAACTCAGCCATGTGGGTTTCCTCACGATGATAAATTAACCACACATATGTCTTTAGAAAAGACAAATTGATGTAGGCCCGACCCGGGATTTGAACACTAGTCGCTTGCTCGTTAACCGGTGTTCTACACATTGAGCTATCACGTCGTCGCCTTGAGTATTTGTACGTATATAATATCTTTCCTAGCTTGAGGCACAAAACGGATCATTACATGTACATACATATACTCACGGCTATAAACCCTCGAAGGGGTAGCCAGAGTTAAGGAATTAGAAATTCTTCAACCACTTAAGGTGTACGTAAGAGGCGACTTACGGTATTGGGGGCTTTTAAGGAATTTTTGGGCGATGCGGTTGGAGACCCATCACTAACAACCTTTATTTTACCATCTTTTTCCCCCACAACTTTCCAAAAGTGGCTGAAAAATTTCATTAAATGTAGCTTCTACATTTATTTCATCTCTAAATATCTCACAAAAATATCTTTGAAGAACATTTCCTATGATTCTGTGTCCGAAACGGATGTTTCACTCGCATGACTATCACCAATATATTTAAGGGGTTGACAGGAAGTATAATAACTAACAAGAGCTAGGTTGAGGATATTTGTATACTTTACAAGTTAGGCCACGCATAAGAGTATTTTTGGTGATTTTATTCTGAAAACACCTTTTCTAGAGAAAAAAATTGAGATATGACCGTTTGCATACATACATACATATAGACATATACTCACGGCTATAGACCCCTAGAAGGGGTACCCAGAGCTAAGGAATCAGAAATTCCTCAGCCACTTTTAGAAGTTGTGTGGGGAAAAGATGGTGAAATAAAGGTTGTTGGTGATGGGTCTCCAACCGCATCGCCCAAAAATCCCTCAAAAGCCCCAAAACCGTTAGTCGCCTCTTACGTACACCCACCGGAAGAAATGGGGTAGTTCTATTCTAAGCCGACACTACACACTACACAACTCAGGGCTATTAATCCCTAAAAGGGGTAGCCAGAGATTCATAATATAATTTTTTTAGCCACAGTTGGAAATTGAGTGGAGAAAAGATTGTAAAATAAAGGTTTTTGGTGACGGGTCTCCAACCACATCAAACAAAAATCACTTAAAAAGTCCCAATACCCTTAGCCGCCTCTAAAGACACCCACGGGAAGAAATGGGGTAGTACTGTTCTAAGCCGACACTACACAGCTTTTCTTATTTAAGCATAACTCAGCCTTGTGATTTCACACGTTGTCTCATTGATAACAAACTTGAAAAATAAACACTACATATGACTTAGGAAAAGCCACTAAGTATTTTACACCACTCTTGAATATACTTCTGGCATCAGAGGCTGTCCACTGCTCCATTAATCAATCAAGTTTAGTAATTTTCCATACAAGCATCTTGCCAAATAGCTGATTATTCAAGTGACATTAACAAACAACGGTTCTTTGTACTGAAAAAAAAGTATCGGTGTGTTTTACATCAGACATACATACATACATATTCTCACGCCGTTAGTTCCTATTAAGGTAGGCACAGACTATCGATCGCCACTTTGTACGATCCTGACAAACCTCTCTAGCTTCATTCACATCCATCATCACCAACACTAAATATGAATTAAAAGTTTTATTTTCAATACTAATATTAATAAATTTCTTCGCTTAATTCCGCTAAATAACTCGGCTAATAAATTTATTTAGCGGAATTAAGCGAAGAAATTTATTAATATTAGTATTGCTATGGATTTCCGCAAAGTAACGCCTGATTCAATCCAATAGTTTTATTTTCATTTTTTTAATAGAGGAAAAGATAGGGTGAAATAAAAGGTTGCAAGTAAGTGATGGGTTTCTGACCGCTTCACTTCAGCAAGCTCGTAGCTTTAAGCATAGTAACTGCATAAATCAACTATCTAAACATTTAAAACTAACTTTGTAGTTCCAAAATCGATTTGAATATCATGAATATTCAACCACTAAAAAGAGACGAATCCGAGGTCACTGTTTTGAATATTTATTTATAATCAACGTTTATATTTAAAACTTCGTAAATCGATAAAGGTAGTTAGTAAAATGTACATACGTACGTACATAAATACCTAACCCCGTAGCCAGATTTCAGAATAAGTAAAACTCCTTTTCAAAATAAGAAATCTTATGAATTTAAGTGGGAAAATTAAATACAGCAGGGTCGTTGACACTACAAATGTGATGATTAAATGTGTACCTCTATCACATTTTCAAAAGTATCATTTAACTTTATTTGCAATGTAGTGTCGGCTTAGAATAACACTACCCCATTTCTACCCGTGGGTGATCGTAAAAGGCGACTAAGGGTACAGGGGCTCTTTAAGTGATTTTTGGCCGATTTGGTTGGAGACCCGTCACCAAAATCGTTCATTATTATCATCTTTTCCCCTATCAACTTCCAAATGTGGCTGAAGAGTTAGCTCTCAAGCTCTAGCTACCCCTTTTTGCGATGTATGGCCGTGAGTATATGTATGTGTGTCTACAAAATTACCGTGTATATTTCCCTAAACATGTTTTCTTATTCCTCAGTCAACCTAATTGTTAGAGTGTTCCCCTCACAATTCGGAAGTCTTGGGTTTGATTTCCCGGGTGCGATTGTAAAGTATAGCTAAATCACTCTACCAAGAATACCCTAAAGCAACTTCTCGGGTATATAGCTTACAAATTCAGTTGGCTTTTTTGCGCCTCACGGGTATTAACCCTAAAACCTCTAAATTCTAAATCAGAAACCTCATATGGTTACACTTATGATGTATTTAATTACTTATTGATATAGAATATATAATATGATATTGATATAGATTGCCGTGTGGTGCCGGCTTAGAATGTCGCTACCCCTTTCTACCCACGGGTGTCGTAAGAGGCGACTAAGGGTATTGGGGCTTTTTATTGGATTCTTGGGCGATGCGGTTGGGGACCCATCACCAAAACCTTTATTTTTACCATCTTTTCCCCACTCAAGTTCCAAAAGTGGCTGAGGAATTTATAATTCCTTAGCTCTGGCTACCCCTTCTAGGGAAATATAGCCGTGAGTATATGTATGTATGTATGTATGTGACATAGAATGTAACTTTATTGGTATAAAATAAGTAGCCGGGTAAATACTAGTAAGCTTAGAATAGCATAAATCCATTTCCATCCACGGGTGTCGTTAGATGTAAACTATGCACTATTGGAATTTTTATTTTATATGGCTGGAAACTTATCCTTTATTTTACTATTTTTTCTCCACTTGCCTATCACTTTAGCTATCCTTTTCCTTGTATATGAACAAACGTAATAAAACAAACCTATTTTTCATTCGTGACCACGAGCAGAGGCCAAATGGAACATCAGTCAATCAATATACGACACGAATCAATACATATGTAAATGTGTATGTGACTCTGTGACAAAGAGAAAGTGTGTATAATTGATTTGCCCGCATGTGGTTTTATTATGTGACAAGGTGAATGATATTACCGTGTAGTGTCAAGAACTCGGTGACCCCTATGAAACATGTAGTGTAATTTATAAATTACTTGTAGGCAAGTAAAGGTAAAAATTATAAGTCATTGTTATCAGTAGAACTTAATTATACTTGGTAGAAAAATATTGTGGCAATAAACAGACATATTGATTTTTCGATGATTCAAGTATGTCATTCGGTTGTTTCGTCGTTTTCAAAAGAACAAAAGTAGTCGGAAGTATTTTAGGCAGCAAATTTAATGTTTTTTGTAAAGGCAATTTTTATTTTATTATCAGAGCTTTTGGGGAGTAAGGGGAGAACGGGATCAACATCTACCCGACCCAAATGTCATCCCCACCTGCACGCGCTGGTGGTTCGTACGAATTACTGGCGGCGGCTCTGTGGCTCGCGCTGCACAGCCGTGGTGCTCCCTGCTAGACAGCGGACGGGGCACTGGCGACCGAGCAAATGGCGGGATAACCATTCACCTAGCTACTGCTGGACGAGGCTATGCAGTAGAGGCCTTGGGGTGCAAAAAGCCCTGCAAAGCTTGTCTGTACGCTTGAAAGTAGCAGCCCTACTAACAGACTACTATGGGCTAATTACTCGTATAGCTGAAATATAATAAATTACTGAAACCCTGAGAAGAAAAAAACGGACCAATCCTAAACAACAGACTTTTGGCGCGAAAAAACGGACTTTGATTCAAGGCCCTTTGTCCCTGCTGAGGGACGTCAGGATGGATGTATGTATGTATGTATCGGAGCTTTTATTACTCCCAAAGAGAATTAATGGCACGACTATGTGTCTGAAAATAAAACCAACATACATATACCCACCGCTATAAATTCCAAAAAGGGGTACCAGAGCTTCAGAGCTAGGAACTCCTCAGCCACATTTGGAAGTTGATAGGTAACAAGATGGTAGAAATAAAGTATTGTTGGTGATCGGTCTCCAACCGCATCGCCCAAAAACTCCATATCGTTAGTCGCTTCTTACAACCCCCGTAGGTAGAAAGGGATAGTGACATTCTAAGCCGGTACTTCACAGCAAGAAACATGACATACGCCCGATTTCTGAATTGAGTATTCAAGCTGAGAACGACTTAAGTATCGTTTTGTCTCATTCAGTTGTTAAGATTTCAATGCGACAGAACGATACTTAAGTTGTTATCAGCTGGAATACTCAATTCAGAAATCGGGCGATAGTCATATGAATTTACAATTTAAAATTGCATGCAAACCTGAGCTTGGTTTGTGTAACGTAATAAATAAAGTTACGACAAAATTATACAATATGTACGTTCCCGTATGCTCTAAACTATAACTACAATAGTGTTTGCTCTCAATAAAACGAAGAAGGACCGGCTTAAGTCACAAACGATACCAACAGATTGGGATTCAGCACACAATCGAGATACGATAACTAGGGATGGGAACTTCATTTATTTGAGTGCTTTGGTATCGATAAAGGTGGAAGTTTAGCGGTTCCGTTATAGGAACCCAAATTTAGTCATTAGGGAAAACCATGTTTTTATCCAAGTTTGAGTGTTTTTTTTACTTCGTTAATCCTACAACCATGATGAAAAGTGGTAGCCAGAGCTTTAGAAGAAAATAAGACAGAAATGGGTTAGTGGTATTCTAAGGTGACATTTACAAACTAAATATAAAATATAAGTCTACAATAGTATACTCTCAATAAAACGTAGAAGGGCCGGCTTAGGTCACAAACGTTACCACAGATTGGAATTCAGCACACAATCGAGATACGATCACTAGGGATGGGAACTTGATTTATTTGAGTGCTTTGGTATCGATGAAGGTGGAAGTTTAGCGGTTCCGTTATAGGAATCCAAATTTAGTCATTAGAGAAAACCATATTTTTATCCAAGTTTGAGTGTTTTTTTTACTTTGTTAGGAACAACCATGATAAAAAGTGGTAGCCAGAGCTTTAGAAGAAAATAAGTCGCTTCTTATGACCCCTCTGGATAGAAATGGGTTAGTGGTATTCTAAGGTGACATTTACAAACTGAATATAAAATATAAGTCTACAATAGTGTACTCTCAATAAAACGAAGGAGGACCGGCTTAGGTCACAAACGATACCAACAGATTGGAATTCAGCACACAATCGAGATACGATCACTAGGGATGGGAACTTGATTTATTTGTGTGCTTTGGTATCGATAAAGGTGGAAGTTTAGCGGTTCCGTTATAGGAACCCAAATTTAGTCATTAGGGAAAACCATATTTTTAGCCAAGTTTGGGTGTTTTTTTTACTTTGTTAGGAACAACCATGATAAAAAGTGGTAGCCAGAGCTTTAGAAGAAAATAAGTCTCTTCGTATGACCCCTGTGGACAGAAATGGGTTAGTGGTATAAGGTGACATTTACAAACTAAATATAAAATATAAGTCTACAATACAACAGATTGGGTTTCAGCACACAATCGAGATACGGTTACTAAGGTTGGGAACTTGATTTATTTGAGTGCATTGGTATCGATGTGTTGATGATAGTAGTTCTAGAGAATCATTTTTTCTGATGGATATCGAAGTTTCTTAGCTTAGCGTTCGGTGTTTTATTTTTTTGCGTAATAATGCCAGAAAAGGGTAGCCAGAGCTTCCGAAATATTAGCCACATCGCCTATACAATTTGTTAAATAGCTCCAAAATCCTAAGTCACCTCTTTAATACCCGCGGATGTAATATAAGGTAGTGCTATTCTGAACTGTGATTACACGCTTAAGAACATAAAATAATAGAAAAAATGGTGATCGATAGTCTCCGCCTACCCCGATAGCAACTAACGGTGTAAATGAATGTACAAAAAAAAAAGGTTTATATTTAATAACATATTCATATCTAATTGGTCACTGGCTTAGTAATGATGGAAAGATACTACTCGTAAAATAAATGTTGGCTTGATTTTGTCAAAACACCAAGTTGAATTTTCATCACGTAAAATGTGTCAGGAGCATAAGTGTTCAAAGAAACTTTTGAACTAGAATGACAAGAAAATATCTTTCTTGGTTTGGGTGTAAAATTTGTAGTCTATGTTTTTATTCAATATTCTGTTTGGCTTGCATATTTTATTTTATCACATATAACATTATTTTCTGTCACTTGTATGTTTAATCTTCTATTTTAGGAGTTTATATGTGTCAACCTATTTACTCCGAGAAATAATTATTTCAGAGACGCCAGTTTAAAAGACCTTCATGACAACATGTTTCATAAAAGTTTAATAAAATGAACATTTTCTGTTTTCATATCATTTATTGGAATCCCCTCTTTAAAATCCTTTATTTTATTTTGACCTCTTAAAATAGTTAACAATTTACATCTATCTATAAATTTTCAACGTAAACCAAATATATTTATTTATTATATGAGGATCATCAACAGCGACACATATTATATAGTAAGTTGAAACAGTACAGTAAATAAGGCCAATAACAGAAGATCACAAGTTAAAACAAGATACACACACTGTTAATTCAAAAGAAAAAAATAAACTAAACTATCTAAAGACAAAATGAATAACAACAGAAAAAGAAAATATTATATATATATATATATATATATATATATATATGTAAAAATGCTAAACAATTGAGAAAAGAATAAAATTTAATATAATATTATATTATAGTGACTAACGGACAGTCACACAGACACAAGACGAATATTATCAAATCATCGATATCTTAAAAGAACAGACATCCCTAGCGACGACTGCGAGTGTTTTCTCTCTCAAATGAAATAGTTTAGTTGTCTTTGTGCATAATACGAGATTGTATCGCATTTTAAAATTTATACCACGTCACCATTTTACATAATGGGATTTAGAATCGATTTTTCAAAAGGGAGGAAATATATTACTAAGACGCACGGATACACAGACAGACTTGAAAATGAGTATCGTGTTGCAATTTTATTTATTCAAGATATACAAAGAATAAGATGTTTCGAAATGTTTCTAGCTTAATTGTGAAGCGGAGATTTCAACAACCGTGATAGCTCCGTAGGGTAGCACCAAAGCTTCTCATGCAGAAACGTAGGTTCTGTTCTGATCTTAAGTCGGGCCTATAACATTGTGTATTATGTAAAAGTAATATGTGTGGTTTCTTAACCATAGTGAGGAAACCAACATGGCGAAGTTGTACTGTATGTATGCATACATATATACATATGCTCACGGCTATAAATCCCTAGAAGGTGTAGCCAGAGCTAACGAATTAGAAAATTCCTCAGCCACTTTTGGAAGTTGCGTGGGGAAAAGATGGTAAAATAAAGGTTGTTGGTGATGGGTCTCCAACCGCATCGCCCAAAAATCCCTTAAAAAGCCCCAATACCCTTAGTCGCCTCTTACGTACACCCACCGTAAGAAAAGGGGTAGTGCTATTCTAAGCCGACTACACTACACAGCAATACAATACAAAACAGTATGTATGTTACTTTATATAGACAATTGCCTCCGCTTTAGTGATTGTGTCTTTGTAGAGAGGATGGTATAGTTATAGTATATGCTCAAAAAGGCTGGAGTATCAGTAGTAGAAGTAGCGATTGATATAATCTGCCCACCCTTTTACCCTTCTTATAGTTGTATGTAAAGTATGCTTTTCATAGTATGCAATATATCGTTGAGTTATCATCCCATTAAATTGTACTTACTTTGGAGCTAACTTGATCTATGCAATATGTCGGTTTATATTATGTCCGTATATTTATTAACGACGTAATAGCTCAATGGGTAGAACACCGGTTATCGTGCAAACGACTAGTGTTCAAATCCCGGTCCAGCCCTACACCAATTTGTCTTTTCTAAGGACACATGTGTGGATAATTTATCATGGTTGTTAATGGTGAGGGAAAACATCGTGAGGAAACCCACATGGCCGAGTTTTACTTAGTCATGTGACAGTGGATTCGTACAAACCGGCGATAGGCCTGCCCCCTAGCATGTGAGTTTGCAAAACGTGGGTACTCTGAACACCAGGTGACAAAGTCACGTGATGTTCAGAAGTATTAGTACCTCTGACAACACCTTCAGGGATATTCGGCGTGAACGTTTATTTCAATAAATTCACAACCAACACAGCAAAACTTTATTGAACATTCAAAACCCTCCAATCTACATATACAAATAAGCTTTAGCCAATCGACTCTTAGGAAGTCTACAATCGGCGTACGGGTGAAGACGATCACTGGGAAGGTAGGCTGGATCACCGGCGATGGTGTGTAGAGCTTCTAATGCATCCTCTTTGGAGAATGGAACCTCTACGGAGTCTGTTAGACGGCCGAGCCAGCGGGATTCCATGCAACTGAAAAAAATATATTTGAAAGTAATAATATATTAATTATTTATTTCGAATATCTGTAAATAGGACCATAAGCGTGCATATGAAATAAAATACAGTTTTTTTATAAAGATAGGGCAATATGTAGCTTTTTAAATTATACCAGCTGCAAGACAAGCACGAGCCGTGTTTAAACTAGTTATCGCGTGGGATAAAGCAGCCATCTCTTACGCACTTACTTAGTATCGTATACTGCCATCTCATTCTAACCGTTATCGTGTCGATAAAATAGCGCTCGTGCTTGCCCTTCTGATGTCCCGATTGAAGAGTTATTTAGTGGTTTACTGTTATTAGTGCAAGCACCAGATATTTTTCATTTTTATTCATCAAACACACACAAAAATTAAATAAAATAAAAATTATGGGACTATACCTTCATCTAACATAACATAACATAATATAAACGTTCACGCCGAATATCCCCGAAGGGGTTGGCAGAGGTACTAATACTTCTGAACATCACGTGACTTTGTCACCTGGTGTTCAGAGTACCCACGTTTTGCACCTTCATCTAGTGTCACCTAAAATAGCATTAACATATTTTCTTTGCTTGGGTATCGTATAAGGCGAAGTTATAGTATAGAAACTTCTATACTAAAACATAACATAACATAAACATAAACGTTCACGCCGAATATCCCCGAAGGGGTTGGCAGAGGTACTAATACTTCTGAACATCACGTGACTTTGTCACCTGGTAATTGAAACAACTATTGATTTTCGGATATTTTAATCGCGTGTTATTACATTATTTTTAAAGCCCGACGTTTCGAAAACTTTTCAGTTATCATGGTCACGGGAAGACTGAGGTGTTATTTGTCATTATACAGTACTATAAAATTATTAATACTAAGTACCTTCACAAAATTTTAAGTTACATTTGCGTTTAATATTTGCTATATAGAAAAAGAGCTAATGTTATCTGGAGTCTTGCTAGTGTTCTTCCCTCGCTTAGTTGTGCTAATGATCGGGTTCCAAGCAGGTGGTAATTGCCAACCATCATCTCTATTGAAGTTTGGATGTTTCTTTATTTCAATAGACTCGCGTATCATTCTAGGTATTAATCGATTCTCTTTTGCTAGAATTGTAGGTTTGTCAAAACGCATGTGGTGGTTTGGCTTATCGAAGGTGTGTTCACACAAAGCAGATCTTCTTTCCGTGACGTCGGGCTTTAAAAATAATGTAATAACACGCGATTAAAATATCCGAAAATCAATAGTTGTTTCAATTATAATTTGCAATCGTGAAAATCTTAGAAAATACTTTGTCACCTGGTATTCAGAGTACCCACGTTTTGCATGGACAGTGTACTCACGTAATAGGGGGCAGGCCTATCGCCGTTTTGTACGAATACACTGCCACATGACTAAGTACAACTCAGCCATGTGGATTTCCTCACGATGTTTTCCCTCACCGTTAACAACCATGATAAATTAACCACACATAAGTCTTTAGAAAAGACAAATTGGTGTAGGCCCGACCCAGGATTTGAAACCTGTGTGAAGTTGGCAGCCAAAACTGGCAGCCATTATAATACGGCCAAATTAAGATGTAAAATACTTTTTGGTTCCATTTACCAGAATAACATGTAAATCTAAAGTTTTTACTAGTTATAATGTTATATGTATCGATACTCATCCGGACATACATCATCTGCAGACAGTGCCAAAGCCTGCAGATAAAATGAAATTAAGCATGGGAGCCGCTCCAGAAAAACCCTCACCTCTCCTAAACCAAGACCCGTAACACTTTGTGATTACATTCATTGTAAAGCCTATTACATAAGCTATCAAATGATGGTATAACTGTATCCCGCTTTGCCGTCAGAGTAAAGAATATTCGACGGAGATGATGACAGCGTATACAACTGTAAGAAACATGGCGGCCGCTCCAGAAAAATCCTCACTTCTCCTAAACCAAGACCCGTAACACTTTGTGGTTACATTCATTGTGAAGCTTATTACATAAGCTATCAAATGATGGTATAATCGTATCCCGCTTTGCCGTCAGAGTAAGGAATATTCGACGGAGAAGATGACAGCGTATACAACTGTAAGAAACATGGCGGCCGCTCCAGAAAAATCCTCACTTCTCCTAAACCAAGACCCGTAACACTTTGTGGTTACATTCATTGTAAAGCTTATTACATAGGCTATCAAATAATGGTATATTCGTATCCCGCTTTGCCGTCAGAGTAAAGAATATTCGACGGAGAAGATGACAGCGTATACAACTGTAAGAAACATGGCGGCCGCTCCAGAAAAATCCTCACTTCTCCTAAACCAAGACCCGTAACACTTTGTGGTTACAATCATTGTAAAGCTTATTACATAGGCTATCAAATAATGGTATATTCGTATCCTGCTTTGCCGTCAGAGTAAAGAATATTCGACGGAGATGATGACAGCGTATACAACTGTAAGAAACATGGCGGCCGCTCCAGAAAAATCCTCACTTCTCCTAAACCAAGACCCGTAACACTTTGTGATTACATTCATTGTAAAGCCTATTACATAAGCTATCAAATGATGGTATAACAGTATCCCGTTTTGCCGTCAGAGTAAAGAATATTATTATTGCGTAATGAATATATTATTATATTATTGCCGCCATGTTTCTTACAGTTGTATACGCTGTCATCTTCTCCGTCGAACATTCTTTACTCTGACGGCAAAGCGGGATACTGTTATACCATAATTTGATAGCTTATGTAATAAGCTTTACAATGAATGTAATCACAAAGTGTTACGGGTCTTGGTTTAGGAGAGGTGACGATTTTTCTGGAGCGGCCGTTATATTTCTTATACTTGTATACGCTCTCATCTTCTCCGTAAAATATTCTTTACTCTGACGGCAAAGCGGGATACTGTTATACCATCATTAGATAGCTTATGTAATATACTTTACAATGAATGTAATCACAAAGTGTTACGGGTCTTGCTTTAGGAGAGGTGACGATTTTTCTGGAGCGGCCGTTATATTTCTCATACTTGTATACGCTGTCATCTTCTCCGTCAAATATTCTTTACTCTGACGGCAAAACGGGATACTGTTATACCATCATTTGATAGCTTATGTAATAGGCTTTACAATGAATGTAATCACAAAGTGTTACGGGTATTGGTTTAGGAGAGGTGACGATTTTTCTGGAGCGGCCGTTATATTTCTTATACTTGTATACGCTGTCATCTTCTCCGTCGAATATTCTTTACTCTGACGGCAAAACGGGATACTGTTATACCATTATTTGATAGCTTATGTAATAGGCTTTACAATGAATGTAATCACAAAGTGTTACGGGTCTTGGTTTAGGAGAGGTGACGATTTTTCTGGAACGGCCGTTATATTTCTTATACTTGTATACGCTGTCATCTTCTCCGTCGAATATTCTTTACTCTGACGGCAAAGCGGGATACTGTTATACCATTATTTGTTAGATTATGTAATAGGCTTTACAATGAATGTAACCACAAAGTGTTACGGGTCCTGGTTTAGGAGAGGTGAGGGTTTTTCTGGAGCGGCTCCCATGCTTAATTTCATTTTATCTGCAGGCTTTGGCACTGTCTTTAGATGAATATGGATGTATGTCCGGATGAGTATCGATACATATAACATTATAACTAGTAAAAACTTTGGATTTACATGTTATTCTGGTAAATGGAACCAAAAAGTATTTTACTTCTTAATTTGGTCGTATTATAATGGCTGCCAGTTTCGGCTGCCAACTTCACACAGGTGGATTTGAACACTAGTCGTTTGCACGATAACCGAGTGTTCTACCTACTGGGCTATCAGAAAGAAAGAAAGAAAGAAAGAAATAATGTTTATTTGGTAATTAACACAAGACAAGGACAAATATATATATTCAAAAAAAGAAAAAAAACATTACCAAAAAGGCCTTGACTCAGCACTCGCATGACAGAGTATATACTCATCATACACTGATTTTCAGTCAAAGCCCTCACGAGCTATCACAGTTCTATACTAAGGTTTGTAAATATATTTTTAAGGATACATCCACACATACATATACTCACGGCTATTAATCCCTAAAAAATACCTCTTATAGCCGTGAGTATGTATGTGTGGATGTAAATACTCTGGCTACCGCCAGAGCTTTGGAATGAAAAATTCCTCAGACAATTTTGGAAGTTGAGTGGGGAAAAGATGGTAGAATAAAGGTTGTTGGTGATGGGTCTCCAACCGCATCGCCCAAAAATCCCTTAAAAAGCCCCAATAATGTTAGTCGCCTCTTACGTACACCCACCGGAAGAAATGGGGTAGTGCTATTCTAAGCCGATACTACACAGCTTTTTGAGGATGTAGATCAATAACGAATAATCCTTTATTTTACAATCGTTGTAAACTTCCAAAAGTGGCTGAGGAATTTCATATGCCAAAGCTCTGACTACTCCATTTCGAGATTTGCAAACATGAGTAGATAATTATACAAGTAGTACATAATAAAAACACTTGTATTTGTAGTCGTGTAGTGTCGGCTTAGAATAAAACTACCCCATTTCTACCCATGGGTGATCGCAAGAGGCGACTAGGGGTATAGGAGCTTATTAAGTGATTTTTAGGGGATGTGGTTCTCCAACCAACAACAACGGGTCTCCACCCGTCACTATAAACATTTATTCTACCATCTTTTCCCCAATCAACTTCCAAAAGTGGCTGAGGAATTTCTCATACCAAAGTTCTGGCTACCCCGTTAAGGGATTTATAGCCGTGAGGTTATGTATGTATGTATTTGTATAAAAGATTTTTGAAACATATAGTATGAATATTTTTTATAACATAACTGACCTAGAGCAAGGCTCATTCTTGACTAGTTCATGCACTTGGGTCGGCTCAAATACTTGCGGAGTTTGCATGTGTACTGTATGCATTTTCAACCTTGATGTGGTCTTTTCCTTCTTGAATAGAACTCTTTCCTGTAATTTATTTCGTATAAAAAGTATTTTTTTAAACATAATTATACTCTATCATTTCTTGATGAAGAGTTGACAATAGAGCCACCTTTATATATAGAGAAAGCAGCAACATCTGTTTCCACCTTTAACAACGAGAGATAATTTTTGTGTTATAAATTTTTAAATTGAATTTGGTCAAAGTTTTTGAGGAAAACGTAAATGAATATCTAGCAATACTGCATTTTAAAATGGCGTGTCGGTCGTTACCACTATTGCATATTTTTTGCTTTTGTTAAATTGATCGATCTGTCTTCGACTCACGGCCATAAATCCCAAAAAGGGGTAGCCAGTGCTTCAGAGCTAGAAAATTCTCAACGAAATTTGGAAGATGGTAGGGGATAAGGTAGACAAAAAGTATCGTTGGTGACGGGTCTCCAACTGCATCGCCCAAAAACCACACAAAAACTCCCCATACTCTTAGTCCCTTATGACACCGTTGGGTAGAAAGGGTGGGTGACATTCTAAGCCAGCATATATTCATACATATACCCACGCCATTAGTTACCATAGGGGTAGTAGGAGACTATCGATCGCCACTTTGTACGATCTTGACAAACCTCTCTAGCTTCGTTTACATTCTTCAATATTCTCGTACATGTTATTTTTTTGCCGTGTAGTATCTGCTTAGAATAGCACTACCCCGTTTCTACCGATGGGTGTACGTAAAAGGCGACTAGCGGTATTGGAGCTTTTAAGGGATTTTTGGGCGATGCGGTTGGAGACCCATCACCAACAACCTTTACTTTTACCATCTTTTCCCCACTCACATTTCCAAAAGTTACTGAGGAATTTCTTATTCCTTAGCTCTGGCTACCCCTTCTAGGAATTTACAGCCGTTAGTATATGTATGTATGTAAAAATTTCGACACAGGCGGGAATCGAACCCGCGACCGCGTTATTTATTCTTTATTCATTAGTAATAAGCCCCACATGAGGTTTTCATGAACAAAAAGATTTAAATTCTCATACATGTTCTTTTATTCTTCATACTTCGGACGCCTGCCTTTTTAAGCAGACTTGCTATTTGCTCCAATCTCTGCCAACATTACCATCCACATCACCTCTATAAATCTCTTTTACTAATAAGCCGGCACTACACGCCAACTAACCTTATAGCAAATCACTTGAATGTATTCTTGTATCTTGCTTGTGATAGCCGTGAGCGTCATATTGACGTTCCAGATTGATGGCACTTGACCTCCAAGAAGGTTCTCATACGGCTCCAAGGAGCATCCAAGTAATCTGTGGATAAAAGTTAGGTAAACTGTGGATACAAGTAAGTAGTAAGTCTAGAAACTAATGTAAACGTAAAATTTTGCGGTATGGAAAAAAACCAATTGCTTTTTTTTAATATGATGTTAGTAGAGGACGACCTCGAAGGACTAATTTGGACCAAATAGAGAGTGTGCTTAAAGAGGCAGGTGTCCGAAGTATGAAGAATAAAAGAGCATGTGTGAAAAGATTGATGGATGTGAATGAAGCTAGAGAGATTTGTCGGAATCGTGGCGATTGATAGTCCCTACCTACCCCGATGGGTAAATAATGGCATGAATATATGTATGTATGTTTTTTTTAATATATAAAATAACTTGTCAGTATCGAGAAGAAAAAAACCTTATATGTTTTATTATTATATTTATTTAACTAATATAACTATAGTTCCAAACAAACAACACTATTATGTGTTTATTAATTTTTATTACAACTAGTTTTCTTATTACAAAGAGGTCGAACTAAAAATATTGTTAAAGACAATAAAAAACTTAGTCATGTGACAGTGTATTCGTACAAAACGGCGATAGGCCTGCCCCCTATCACGTGAGTACACTGTCTAAGCAAAACGTGGGTACCTTCTCTGGAAACTAGATGGCGCTTGCCATGTGAGTTCAGGAGTATTGGAACCTCTGCCAACCCCTTCGGGGATAAAACGGCGTGAACGTTTTATGTTATGTTACAATAAAAAAAGTCCTCAATTTGATTTAAGCTGTTTTATATTTGTTTTACATTCGGTGGTTTTTTGTTTTTGCCTTAGATTCAATATCTTATCCCCACACATTTCCAAAAGTGGCTCAGTAATTTCGTGCTCCGAAGCTCCGGCTACCCCTTTTAGGGATTCATAGCCATGTGTATGCACTCGTATGTATTCGAAGCAATAAAAGTCACACACCATGTACCTCTCCATAACTTTTAACTAAAAACCTTTACACTGTCTGTGATACCCATTCACGGAAAAAAGAGTAGTTCTTTTCTAAACCTACACTACATACAACACGCTTTCATATATCATACATACATACATATTCTCACGGCTATAAATCCCTTCACGGGGTAGTCAGAGCTTTGGAATGAGAAGTTCCTCAGCCACTTTTGGAAGTTGATTGGGGAAAAGATAGTAATATTAAATATTTTTGGTGTCGGGTTTCCAACCACATCGCCCAAAAATCACTTATAAAGCCCCTAAGCCCTTAGTCGCCTCTTACGATCATCCACGGATAGAAATGTGGTAGTGTTATTCTTAGCCGAGATTACACGGCGAATTTCATATATCAACATTCTCACAAGTGTGTATCCAATAAAACTGTAATTCTTTCCCAAAAAGTATAGCCGTAAAAAAATATTCTCACTTAAACAAAATTAGGAAAGTTAGGACAACTTTCCCCGCTCTGCCGCAGTAAAACTCTACTACTTTATATCACAACATACATGATAAACTCATCACTCATTTTCTCACATGTCACGTAGATAATCTAAATTTGATGTGAGATAATTAGAGCAGTGGCCACTACCGCAGCTGTGCCTTTTATATCCTAATTAACATTTTAGAAGCACGTAGTTATGATGTGTTGTTTTATTACTATTCTTATCTACAGTATGTTATTAAAAAAATGTGTTAGTGTATTATAATTTAAAATTATATTATCTTCAACTTTTTTGCTGTGTAGTGTCAGCTTAGAATAGCACTACCCCATTTCTTCCGGCGGGTGTACGTAAGAGGCGACTAACGGTATTGGGGCTATTCGAGGATTTTTGGGCGATGCGTTTGGAGACCCATCACCAACAACCTTTATTTCATCATCTTTACCCCACTCGACTTTCCAAAAGTGGCTGGCCAATTTCTAATTCCTTAGCTCTGGCTACCCCTTTTAGGGATTTATAGCCGTGAGTATATGTATGTATGTATGTATATTATCTTCAACTTTTTTCACGATTATACACCCGAAAAGGGATAGTCAGAGCTTCGCAATTGAAAGGTATTGGTAGGACTCGGCTACTAGTTCGCAGTCACCTTGAGTATGCGTCTCAAGTTTGGAATCCCTGTTATGGCGTATACTCTGATAGAATCGAACGAATTCAAAAAAAGTTGACCCGTTTTCTGACTTTCAAATTTAAACTTACATACTTAGATTATAATAAGCGTTGCATCGCTCAACACCTTTTGCCTCTTCATTTGCGTAGGAATATAGCAGATATCTGTCTACTAGCCAAGATTGCTCAAGGTAATATTGATTGTCCTGAACTCCTCAGTAAAATTTGCTTGAGAGTTCCTTCAAAAAAACTGCGTAGCAATGATTTGCTTCATGTCCCCCCAACCAAAACAAATTACAGACGTAATGCCTATCTTATCAGATCTTGCAATGAATTTAATTATCATAACGATAAACTCACTTTGGATCTATTCCATAACAGTATAGCTCACATTAAGCGATCATTTGCAAATGACTTTTTCTTTTAAAAAAATTTAGTGTTTCAAATTAGCGGTTGCTTCATCTTCATTCTTCTTCATCTTATCATTTGTTTCGGTGCATTTTTCTTGCTGTTGTTTTATTAATTAGTTAAATTCCTTTTTTAGTTAAGCCTTCTGTTTCTCTGTTGTTTTCGATGTTCTTTATTTTTATGCATATGTGGGAGCTTGTTATTGGCCTATTTCTGCCTATGTTATTATTTTATATTGTAAATTTAGCTGTAAGCCCCCCAACGATAATAAAATAAAATAAAATAAAATACTATTTATTAATTCAGAGTATTAATTTAAAAAAAATAGTTCTGAAGCGTACTAAGGGTAACCTATTCAGGATCTACTCAAGCCCCGCTCTCTTTAGACTTACATCAATGTAATTTATTGACAGTTTATTTATTGAGAGTTTCAAACGGCGAAAATACTCAGTTTTGATAAATGATTATCATTTTATACCTTTCGCCGTTAAAACTCTCGGCCCGTGAGATGTCCGAGGCTTGGCTTTTCTTTAAGGATCTATCTGCCCGCCTTGTGGAAGTGTGTGGTGATCCCAGAGCTGGCAGCTACCTCAGCCAACGCATTAGCTTAACCATCCAAAGAGGGAATGCTCCTAGTATATTGGACACGTTACCCTACACCAAAAGCGATGAATTTCACGAAATTTTCCGTTTGTAATGTATATGTCGCAAGCGGATTGTATAATCCGCCGTTTTACATTACGGCTAGCCGTTTTCTAAAACAGCGCCGTTTTGTAATACGGCGGTTCAAGCATTAGCCGGATTGAATACGGCTAGATATAAAACCGCCGGTTTGCCTTCGGCGCCATATGTTAATCAATACGGCTAGCCATAATGTATAATAGCGAGAGATTAGCCGTCACTATGAAAGTTTTTAGTTCCGATTCTTAACACTCGTAGCGCTACCTGACATAACAACAACAATCGCGAGTGGGTTGTTAAATTGTGAAGTTTTGAGTGAATTTGTGAGTGAACAATGACTTCGAGAAATAATTTCAGTACAGATTTAAAATACATATAATGCATTAAAGTTGCTCACTCCGCTGCGCTTCGCTCGCTCGTTTTATACATTACCTAACCTAACCTAGCTTAATGTGACCTAGCTTTTCTTCCCCTGCAGGGGGCTTTCGCCCCCCGACCCACCCAAGCAGAACTTCAATTTTTTGTGGAGACTAATCATTATGATTTTAATTGGTATGTGAAATATTTTCGGACCTCCGATGATGGGAGTTAAAAAGTTGTGTAAGAAAAAGCGCACCCGAGTATAAGTACGATGCGGCTAAACGTAGGCCGTCTTATTGAAGAACGTATTGCAATAACTATCCGGCTAATGCTTGAACCGCCGCATTACAAAACGGCGCTGTTTTAGAAAACAGCTAGCCGTAATGTAAAACGGCGGATAGTACAATCCGCCTGCGACATTTAATTTTATACTGGCGTCGTAAATATTTAAAAAAAATATAAATTGTGATAGGCCTGCCCCCTATCACGTGAGTACACTGTCTAAGCCAAATGTGGGTACCTAATTTTGATACTAGGTGGCGCTGTTACTTGTTGTTAAGAAGTATTGGTACCTCTGCCAACCCCTTCGGGGATAAACGGCGTGAAGGTTTATAAACATAAATATGTTTACATAAAATGGCTATTAAATGGGACAACCTATATATTGACAGATGTAAATATTTGACAAACCCATCTAATTTCATACATACATACATACATAATACTCACGGCTATAAATCCCTTACGGGGTAGCCAGAGCTTTGGAATGAAATTCCTCAGACAGTTTTGGAAGTTGATTGGGGAAAAGATGGTAATAAGAAATAAATGTTTTTGGTGACGGGTCTCCAACCACATCGCCCAAAAAGCATTTATGAAGCCCCTATACCCTTAGTCGCCTCTTACGATCACCCACGGGTAGAAATGGGGTAGTGTTATTCTAAGCCGACACTACACGGCACTAACTATCGAACTTCATCTACAGTCATAAATCTTTTGTAGATGCCCCTTTATTCTCCACACTTCAAACGTTAATGATTGTTTACTTACTTAAATATATCATTAATTTCATCTGTAGTATTCTTGATCAAAGAGTTAGTGTTTTCATATCTTCGTCTGTAAGAGTTAGTTATCTTCCTCTGTTTTGTCAGTTCTTTGCGAAGATGGTTTATCTTTTGACTCAAGTTCTCTTCGTAATGGTTGTTGTATTCGCGACGGTCTTCTGCAAAAACATAATGAAAAGAAATGGATATTCTTTTACTACTCCTTCATAGAGTTATGGTGTAAACGAAGGGTAATAGAAGTATACATATACTCACGGCAATAAATCCCAAAAAGGGGTAGCCAGAGATTAACGATTGTAAACTCCTCAGCCACTTTTGATGGGAGTCTAGCCGCATTACGCATCATTTTTGGAAAGGAAATACAGTTAGAAGCACCAGTAATAAGCCCCGAATGCCTAAGTCACTTCTCATGACACCCTTGGAAATAATTAATGTTAATTCAAATATTAATTATTTTGCCGTGTAGTGTCGGCTTAGAATAACACTACCCCTTTCTACCCGTGGGTGATCGTAAGAGGCGACTAAGGGTATAGGGGCTTTTTAAGTGGTTTTTGGGCGATGCGGTTGGAGACCCGTCACCAAAAATATTTATTATTACCATCTTTTCCCCATTCAACTTCCAAAAGTGGCTAAGGAATTTCTCATTCCAAAGCTCTGGCTACCCCGTTAAGGGATTTATAGCCGTGAGTATATGTATGTATGTATGTTTCAAATACATATATGACACTTATCAGATTAAGAATAGAAAAAAAGTCAAATAATTGTATAACATGTAAATTAAGTTATACACAGAGTAAAAGGATATTCATAATGACTAATCACTTATGCTATATATCATCGAAGGGTTGGCAAAATATGGTTTAGCTTAGAAAAGTATTATGACCATTTTTGGAATTAAATCCTTGAGTGTTGGAAAATAGGTATCTTACTAATTTACCTTTGCCATAAGATTATATATTTATAGAATTTCGGCATCGAAAGATAATAAGATTAGATTAAATATAGAGTTGTATCAATACTGGTATAAATAATACTGATGTAGCGACGCGCTATCAGTACACAATGACGCGCACTACATAGAAACGCTGACAGTGCAAGAAGAATCACATTCCACAGCAACACGAAACCAAGTAATATACGTCACACGCGTCATCAAGACGCCATACAAATCGTACATCGCGCAATCGAAGTTTCTAAAAATATTTACTATATATACAAGTTCAAACTTAATACAGTTGGACCGCGGTCCCCAGGCATACCACCGCCTGGCAGAAAATCTTCCCTTTTCCTCCACACTGATAAATAAATCTCAAAGTTAACTCACCAATATCTCTTCTTAGTCTCTCCACTTCTTTAACTAGCACCACATTGGTAGCACAAAAATGTGTTAGCAACACATACTTCGAGAACATCTCATGTTCCATCTTCTTGAAGTTCGATATTATCTTCTGTATGTCTTCTTCTCCAGTGTAATTCTGAAACCACACATACGTACGTACAATCGTGGTTTTACATACATACATACAAACATATACTCACGGCTATATTTCCCTGGAAGGGGTAGCCAGAGCTAAGAAATTAGAAATTCCTCAGCCACTTTTGGAAGTTGAGTGGGGAAAATATGGTAAAACTAAGGTTTTTAGTGATGGGTCTCCAACCGCATCGCCCAAAAATCCAATATAAAGCCCCGATACCCTTAGTCGCTTCTTACGACACCCGTGGGAAGAAAGGGGTAGCGACATTCTAAGCCGGGCACTACACGGCAACGTAATCGTGGTTTTATGTTCTGCAAAGCTAGAAAACTTCAGAATGTTATGGAAGTGAGTGACGTAAAGTTTGTATAATAAACTTAACGTTTGTATAATAAGGGCAATAACATAACAAAACATAAACGCTCACGCTAAATATCCCCGAAGGGGTTGGCAGAGGTACTAATACTTCTGAACATCATGTGACTTCGTCACCTGGTGTTCAGAGTACCCACGATTTGCATGGACAGAGTACTCACGTGATAGGGGGCAGGCCTATCGCCGTTTTGTACGAATACACTGTCACATGACTAAGTGCAACTCAGCCATGTGGGTTTCCTCACGATGTTTTCCCTCACCATCAAAAACCATGATAAATTAACCACACATATGTCTTTAGAAAAGACAAATTGGTGTAGGCCCGATCCGGGATTTGAACACTAGTCGCTTGCATGTTAACCGGTGTTCTACCCATTGAGCTATCACGTACGTACAATCGTGGTTTTATGTTCTGCAAAGGGCTATCCAGAGCTAGAAAACTTCAGAATGTTATGACAGTGAGTGAGGTAAAGTTTGTATATTAAACTTTACGTTTGTATAATAAGGGATGGATGTTAATGAATCTACAGCCACATCGGCCAATAATTTCTTAAAAAGCTACTACTAATACGGACAGCTCACAGCAAAATTACTATCCATTTCAACAACCACATAAGTAAGTTAGTGGTGAGAAAGAGACAGAGGGAGGAGAAGGAAGAATGCAGTAAGAATATATATAAACCTTAAACCGGTTCTAGACTTTTTATAAAGCTATTTTATGAGTAACAAGGTAAAGGTTTGAAAGGGCAGGTGCAATCGCTTAAGAGCTTATTCCATTACACTTTGTCGTTTCTGAATTCAGACGTCTTTCGAAGTTACTGCAGCGACGCTTGTTATTCCACTACACACACTTGTCTACTTTTCAGAAGCCTAGCGTTCTGAACGTTATTCCACTAGTCTGAAATCAGATTCTGTGGCTCTCAGACGTCTTCATTCAGACAAATGGAATAAGCTCTTTAGAAAAAGAGGTCGTTTTCTGGATAGAGTTTATATTATTTAAAATATACATAACATAATAACATAAACGTTCACGCCGAATATCCCCGAAGGGGTTGGCAGAGGTACTCATACTTCTGAACATCACGTGACTTTGTCACCTGGTGTTCAGAGTACCCACGTTTTGCATGGACAGTGTACTCACGTGATAGGGGGCAGGCCTATCGCCGTTTTGTACGAATACACTGTCACATGACTAACTACAACTCAGTCATGTGGGTTTCCTCACGATGTTTTCCCTCACCGTTAACAACCATGATAAATTAACCACACATATGTCTTTAGAAAAGACAAATTGGTGTAGGCCCGACCCAGGATTTGAACACTAGTCGTTTGCACGATAACCGAGTGTTATACCCACTGGGTTATCACGGATTTTAAAATATACCTTACTTTTATATCATCTAATATCTTCAAGTGTACTTGTAGTTCATGTCTAAGCTCGTCTTCTTCTTTCATTTTTATTTCTAGTTCTCTTTGTTCTTCTTTTGGATTTACTCTCTTTACTCCTTTTGCATCGAGGAATTTGTATATTTTCATTTCGTGGTCTAGGGCTCTTTGGAGATCACGCATTTCCTAAAATAAGTTATAATTAAGTAGAATAGAGAATATATACAAGAATGACTGGGTAGACATCAAAGTAAGGTTGTCAGGATTACATGATTTAAATAATTAGTAAATTTATCCAAAACCCGTTCTTACAAAGACGAAATTCCATAGTTTTATTTTATTTATTTAATTGAAGAACATAAAACATAATACAATCAATATTACACAAACATAATAATATGAACATAGAAAATAGGGCTAGATCATATTCCTAGGTATATGTCCCTAGCATACACACAATATAATTATGATTATTATGGAAAATTTTACGCAATTAATAGTGAAAAGTACAAAAGAGCATATATAAGTAGAATGATGAATGTGACAGAAGCAAGAGAGATTTGTCAGGATCGTGCAAATCGGCGATCTATGTCTCTGCCTACCCCAATAGGAACAACGGGCGTGAGTGTAAGAAAGTAAATAAGTAATTCAATTAAATTAATTTAATCTCACATATAATAGCTCAATGGGTAGAACGCCGGTTAAGGTGCAAGCGACTAGTGTTCAAATCCCGGGTCGGGCCTACACCAATTTTTCTTTTATAAAGACATATGTGTGGTAAATTTATCACGGTTGTTAACGGTGAGGGAAAACATCGTGAGGAAACCCACATGGCTGAGTTGTACTTAGTCATGTGACCGTGTATTCGTACAAAACGGCGATAGGCCTGCCCCTTATCACGTGAGTACACTGTCCATGCAAAACGTGGGTACTCTGAACGCCAGGTGACAATGTCACGTGATGTTCAAAAGTATTAGTACCTCTGCCAACCCCTTCGGGGATATTCGGCCTGAACGTTTATGTTTATGTTATGTTTAATTTCACATCCAGCGATAATAATTAAATGATTACACGCATTTACTATTATATATTTACACTTCTGAAGCACTCAAGTGTAGTACGACTATGCTTTGGTTCGTGTATTTGTTTTACAATTAGTTTTGGTTTTATTGTTAATGCTGTGTAGTGTCGGCTTAGAATAGCACTACCCCATGTCTTCCGGTGGGTGTACGTAAGAGGCGACTAACGGTATTGGGGCTTTTTAAAGATTTTTGGGCGATGCGGTTGGAGACCCATCACCAACAACCTTTATTTTTACTATCTTTTCCCCACTCAAGTTTCCAAAAGTGGCTGAGGATTTTCTAATTCCTTAGCTCTGGCTACCCCTTCTTGGAATTTATAGCCGTGAGTATATGTATGTTATTGTTAATTCTTTATCATGTTTTATGCAAAAGTTTTGTTTTTTTTAATCTCTTATGCTTAAGTTATCTTAACACTGTTTGCTAATCTGATTTTCATGTTGTTTTTACGATAGCCTGTTAAACTTTTTATTTTCTAAACTCACTCACCCTAAGTGGGCGCCCTGAAACACCGAAGATGTTAGTGACAGGGGGCACTACTGAATATCACGTAACATTTGAAAGTCCTATTTTCTAGAGTACCTAAGTTTAGCTTAAAAAGTTAATTCATACATACCTACATACATATACATACACATACATATACTCACTCCTATAAATCCCTTAACGAGGTAGCCAGAGGTTTGGAATGAGAAATTCTTCAGCCACTTTTGGAAGTTGATTGGGGAAAAGATGGTAATAAATAATAAATAAAATGTTTTTGATGACGGGTCTCCAACCACATCGCCCAAAAATCACTTAAAAAGCCCCTATACCCTTAGTCGCCTCTTACGATCACCCACTGGTAGAAATGGGGTAGTGTTATTCTAAGCCGACACTACACGACACACATACGATACATATACTCACGGCCGTAAATCCCAAAATGTAATAGCCAGAGCTTTAGAGCAAGAAACTCCTCAGCCACATTTGAAAGTTAAGAGTTGACAAGGTGGTAGAAATAAAGTATCGTTGATGGTGGCCAAACGCATCGCCCAAAAACAACTTAAAGCCTCATACCCTTAATCACCTCTTATGACACCCGTACGTAGAAAGGGGTAGTGACATTCTAAGCCGGTACTACATGGCAAAGTTAATTCAATACTGTTACTTTTCAACCAAATTGTGTAAGACCATACATAAACTTGCGTCAACTGATCCAATATCCAATTTCCAATATAGATTTGAGTTTACTGCAACACTCGTCTCGCTGGTCGTAGGCGGCGGTTGACGACTCGAACAGATCTTGCAGGAACACTTTGCCTTTCGATAGCGCTTTTATCATTTCTGACTACTCTTTTGTGGTCTTATATTGTCAAGAAGATATTATTATTATATTATAAATATTTGCAAAGAAACCATACCGCGATGTAAAAGTCAAGCAACGCCATCTAGTGCCATTGGTAGGTAATAGAATTCAACGTTCATTTAAATTGATGCAAGTACTATAGACCCTTTGAAGGATAGCAGGCTGTCTGTGCGCCTGCTGCTCGTTCACGTACTCGATCAGCCTCGTGGTGGCGTCTCAAGTCGAAGGTGGTGGAGTTGTAGTAGAAATAACACGGCAACTTGTTCTACTATGCTTTACTGTTAGATGTACTATTTATAATTATATATAATATATTTTAAGTTATATGGACTCTATACAGTATGAATTATGAATAAAATGACTCTGAACAATCTAATCGTCTTCTTGGGATTCTTCAATTGTGAAAAGTAAAAAGGAAGGAATAGTGCCTGAGGCGGCGTATTTATAGGCTAAGCTGTTTGTCTCCTTTCTGATGGCGCTTGACGTGACTGACGCGACTCTGGATTGTTTATGTTTTGAGCCCGTTAAAGCACTTGGATCCAAGTGCTTTAACATACTGGGGGGCCATTGAAGACGAGTCTTCAATCTTCTTCTACAAGTAGGCACAAGCGATTTATGGCTCGCCTTACTGTCGATTGCATGGTCTTGATATCGGCCACTCTCGGGACACCATCTGCTCCTGGATATAGTTTAGTGACTCGCCCTCTTCGCCATAACAGAGGTGGAGAGTTATCTTCGCTTATTAGGACAAGATCACCCATGCGCAAGTCTCTACATCTTACTCGCCATTGAGTTCGCTGTTGTAGCTCTGATAAATATTCCCTGTGCCATCTCCTCCAAAATGTTTGCCGTAGCTGCTCCAACAGTTGAAAGCGATCCAATCTCTTCGTCGGTAAGTCTGCCAGATCCGGTGATGGAAGAGCCGTGAGTGACCTGCCGAGGAGAAAGTGTCCCGGTGTGAGAACTGCCAAATCATTTGGGGAGGAGGAAAGGGGAGCGATGGGTCTACTGTTGAGGATAGCCTCAACCTGGGCAAAAGAGAAGATAATTCCTCGAATGTGAGGTGGGTGTTACCCATGATGCGTTTAATGTGAAACTTAGCAAGCTTAATGCCAGCTTCTGCGCTTCCGTTGAAATTAGGGGCGTAAACCGGGCAAAATCTAAAGTTAATATTTTGAACATTAGCAAACTGCACAAATAGTCTTTATTGTCGTTAAAAAATGAATTTAATTCCTTAGCTGCGGCAACGAAATTTCGCCCATTGTCACAAAATATTTCCGTGGGTTTTCCCCTGGCGAAAATAAAAGCATAAAGAAATTATGATGATGACCACCGTTGATGATGATGATAATCATGGTGATTGATCATCGCGCTGATTCAAATACATTTGATAAATGAATCTAAAAATATATGTATATGCTAAAGTTCAAAGTCGATGAACTTGTAAGGTCAACTACCTCGATGTCAATGACCTTTAGGTAGTCAGCTGTTTACTGTATCTAGAAGGAAAGACATAATAAAATAGCAAATAATGATTGATCCATGTGTAGGATGATGTAAAGTGTATAAGTATTGTATAAAGTAAAATATTTGTATATAAATGTAAATTAAAAGTAAACCATAAACAATTGTTGAATGTTTGTTGTGTATGAATTCATTCAACTTAGGTTATTAATAACCAATTGGTTTTGGTAAGGTGTAAGTATCACCAAGACGGTAATCTGCTGCCTTGAGTGGGCTGAGAGGACAGAAACGTCTAGTTTTTAGTCTATGAGTTCTAGTTAACTTGGTAAAAGAACTGCTACTAACAAAATTACAAGTTTGTGAATTTTGTGGTAATGAATGGGAAATCTTGCCAGCTATAATCCAGCCTAGCTGTGAATGATGCAGCATGGGTAGGCCTGGACCTAAGGTGAGCCTTTCGGAGCCAAGTAGATCCCAGAATAGATCGCCTCCAATCATAATGTCAACCTTTAGTGGTTGATTGAATTGAGGATCAGCTAATGTGATAGCTGAGGGAAGAGTGATATTTGAAACATCAATGGCTTCATTAGAATGCCTTTTTGCTATGGAAGGCAACACCAAAAAGGTGTGAAGATGTGAATATGTGCCAGTGCGGGCACGAATTAACGCTGAGCACTGATGTGGTCTCAGGTTAAGAAAGGTGTTCCCAACGCCTGCAACACTGTTGTGTATTGAGGGTGTGGAAGCTAACTTAAGGCGATTCCTTAAGTCAGCGGAAAGAAAAGAGTAGTCAGAGCCGCTATCTAGCAAGCATCTGACTGTCTCCACCTTACCATTTTGGGGATTGATGATGTCAATCATGGCGGTGGAGCGAATGATCCCTGAAGGGGAAACTGGAGGACTGAGAGAAAGCGACTGAGGCATTGAAGGGACAGGATGTGATGATGGAGCAACATCATTTTGAAGAAGGGGAGAGCTGTGTAGCAGAGTGTGATGGCGTCCACCACACTTACGACAGTCTCCATAGGGACACTTGGCAACCATATGGTCAGACCGAAGGCAATTTGTGCAAACCTTAAGCCCAGTGACCCTACTCCGTCTGTCAGCCAATGTGAGCTTTCTGAAACGTAAGCATCGGAACAGTAAATGTTTACCCTTGCAAAGGGGGCACTTCAAGTTAGTATTGGTTGTAACTGTTAATGCTAGGGGGGCATTGGGTAAACGTGAGGGCAATTGAGGATTGCTAGCCTCACCGCTTACATTACCTGAAGTTGAAACAATAAATGCTTGAGGTGGATTTATTGTTTGTTTAATATGATTGTTACTATGATAGTGTTTTAAATCATGACTATTATTATTATTATTATGACTGTTGTTTGAACCCTGTGATGTGTTAGCCCTTACCTTACTTTGAGGTAATGTCTCTAAAATGTCAGCTCTTATCTTTAAAAATTCTTTTAAGTCATTAAAGGTTGGCAACTCTGAATGAAGATTGCCTTTGTATTCTTCCCATTTGATATTAGTATTTAAATCAAACTTTGAGGAAGCTAAATAAATTAAAATAGAATCCCAGTGTTGAACTGGTTGACCTAAAGTCTGTAAAGCCCTACGAGGGCTGCTATTTATGTATCCGGAATAAAAAAAAGAAACAAACATATATCAATTAATATGGTTTTATTGCTTCTCAAAATATTCGCCGCTCAGATCTATACACTTTTGCATGCGTTGAAACCAATTTTCATAGCACTTTTTCCACTCAGACTGAGGTATCTCCAAAACGTGCATTTTGAACGCATCGACTGCCTCTTCGCGGCTCGAAAAACGTTGACCACGTAATTTTTTCTTCACATTTGGAAATAAATAAAAATCATTGGGTGCCAAATCAGGGCTGTACGGCGGATGACCTGTCAATTCGATCTTTTGAGCTTCTAAAAACTGAGTTGTGACGGCCGACCTGTGACAGCTAGCATTGTCGTGATGCAGAATGATTCTACGTTGTCGGTTAGTCTTTCTTATTTGTTCAAAGACTTCCGGCAAACAAATGGTCGTATACCACTCCGAATTAACAGTTTTACGATTCTCTAAAGGCACTGTAGCTACATGGCCATTTATACCAAAAAAACAAGCGACCATTTGCTTCAATGTGCTTTTTGCACGAATAACTTTTGTTGGGTTCGGCTCATCTTGGAACACCCACACCGTGGACTGCTGCTTAGTTTCGGGGTCGTAAGCGTAGATCCAAGATTCGTCACCTGTGTAGATATTATAAACAGCTTTTGACGCACCACGGTTGTATTTTTTTAACATTTCTTTGCACCAATCGACACGAGCCTGTTTTTGATCAATACTCAAGTTGTGCGGAATCCAACGGGAGCAAATTTTTTTTACAGCTAAATGTTCATGAAGTATCTTATGTATGCTCGTCATACTAATGCCCAGAGATGCCTCTATCTCACGATATGTAACATGACGATCTTGAGTTATTAGTTCCCGGACAGCATCGATGTTTTGAGGTACAACGACCGTTTTAGGGCGACCTTCTTTAATTTCATCAGTAAGCTTAGATCGTCCACGATTAAACTCGCTAAACCAGTGATACACAGTGGTCTTTGAGGGTGCTTCATCCCCAAAAGTTGAAGTAAGCTGATCGATGCACTGTTTTTGAGTTAGACCACGCCGAAAATCGTAAAAAATCATGGCACGAAAATGTTCACGAGTTAAATCCATGGTGGTGAAGACACGCAATTTTCAAAATGACGCTACGATGTGAAAACAATTGACAGTCACATAAAAATAAATGTATTCTAAAGCTAAAGAGTTCTATTTTTAAATGATGTAATTACTTTTTAAATTATTGTTCTGTAAGTGGCCAGTTCCGGATACATAAATAGCAGCCCTCGTAACATTCTTGGTGATGTGATCACTTAAAAACCTAAGAGACTTGTCTGATTCACTCTGCATAACCTTAAGATTAAAAAGTGCACTAAGATGATTATTAACTAATTGCCTTTTATTGTTATACCTTTCACATAATATATTCCATGCTTCTACATAATTGAAATCAGATACCTCGAGGTTTGCTATAACCCTGGCTGCTTCACCTTGTAGGTATGAGCAGAGGTAATGAAATTTATGAATATGTTTAATATGATTATTATTGTGAATTAATGATTCAAATGTATCTCTGAATTCAAGCCATTTGAAGTATGAACCATCAAACTTAGGTATAGTGATTTCAGGTAGCCTAAACCCCATTGTGCCTTGACCATTACAGTGGCATGGATGGGAGGCCCTTGACCCTTCAGTGGCATCTTGGAATTGGTCTGCAGGTTTGTTGACACCGAGCAGATTTCGAGCCTTCACAATACAAGAACAGAATTCATTTGATATGAGTTCTCTTTCATCTAATTCATAATCTAGGTTACTAAAATTAAGAGCTTCCATTTGTGATTGCAGGTGTTCAAATTGAGAGTTTAACTCCAAGAACTTATCTAGCTTTAATGATAACATCTGTTCATCCCTTGATGACAATGGATGGGATTCACATGATTCTAGTAAATTAAATAAATATTTCTTAAAGAGGGTTATTTGCCCTTTGATAGAACTGCGTTTATACTTGAGTACAGTATATTCATCGCTTGCCATTTTGGCAGGGCTTGAGCTTCGACTGGCATGAGCAGTATTTGTTTTTACTGATAATTCACTGTCAGTCATTTTGAAAAGGAAATTAATAAGTGTTAAGTGAAAGTTAATAAGTTAAGTGAAAGGTTCTGTATATAGATAAATTTCTGGAGTTAATTGTTATAGTAAAGGGTGTGGCAAGAATGTAAAATTAAAGTAAATTGTAAACCGGTTTACGCTCCTTGTGAAGGTGACGCCGCTGGAGACAACAGGCAGCAGCTGAATGATGCAGGCCTGCGTTCCTCGGTGAAGTTCACGTTCACTGAAATTGTTTGAAACAGTAGTAAGTATATATCCCTGAATCGTTTGGTAGAGCGGAAACTGGCATGAAACTAACCAATATTAAGTTTGTATATTGAAATTAATTGAATTAAGTGAAGAGTTGATTGATATGCTGCTAGAGTTGCCGGCACATGTGAGGTATGAGTACCTTAACTGCTGCCTTTACTTAATTGAGTGAATGTATATAAGCAAAGTGAGTCAATGATTCACATGTGCACTTGATGGCTGTAGAAAATATATGGTTGATTAACCTAAGTGAAGAGCATGTGGTTTTGTAAAATTAGTTATGTTGCTGACTAGTTTTACAAAAACACTAAAATGCCAAAGTGAAGTTAAAATATTGAAAACTAAGTAATTAATGCAAGACAAGGCTGAAATTCTGATATTGATATGATTAAGAAACTATTTAAGTTGACATGTGGTATGAAACATAACCTGGATGTCCTTAATAGAGTGCGCTGATTCCACTTGGTGAGGCGTTGGAGCCTGTTAGATGAATTGCTGTAAGGTTAAGTTGCAATTATCTTTGTAAATGTTATGCGCTAACTCTGTAGCACATGGGAGGCCTATGTCATACACTGGATCACAGAAACCAGCGGCTGTGGCTCAGAAATAGCTGAGTGGTGATTGCCTTGTGCAATCAGTTCAACTTTAATTTCATCATGTGGACCATGCCGTTGAGAATCTATTCTAACCTCAAAATTTTTAAGAAATAAATGGGAAGTAATGTGCTTTCTAGGTAATTAAATAGATTTATGATAAGATTGATGTAAAATACAAAGGGATTGCTGAGATATTAATGGATGTAAATTGATTATCTATTGATTATCTTGACTAATTTGCCCGTGGTGAGGGGTTTTAAGGTGAGGAAAAGAAAGGAATGATTGGCTTACGACACTCTCCTCGGTAAGATGCTGGCAGGTGGGATGGCTGCTGTGTCCAACCCTTGGACCTGGCTTCTTCACCGGCGGCTTGGCGTGGCGTGGCGTGGTCCTCCTTTTCTCTCGTTCTGCTGGTGGTGCCTCTGCTGCGTAGGCTGAAGTTTCTGTTCGGGCGCCAAATGAAGGATAGCAGGCTGTCTGTGCGCCTGCTGCTCGTACACGTACTCGATCAGCCTCGTGGTGGCGTCTCAAGTCGAAGGTGGTGGAGTTGTAGTAGAAATAACACGGCAACTTGTTCTACTATGCTTTACTGTTAGATGTACTATTTATAATTATATATAATATATTTTAAGTTATATGGACTCTATACAGTATGAATTATGAATAAAATGACTCTGAACAATCTAATCGTCTTCTTGGGATTCTTCAATTGTGAAAAGTAAAAAGGAAGGAATAGTGCCTGAGGCGGCGTATTTATAGGCTAAGCTGTTTGTCTCCTTTCTGATGGCGCTTGACGTGACTGACGCGACTCTGGATTGTTTATGTTTTGAGCCCGTTAAAGCACTTGGATCCAAGTGCTTTAACACCCTTTTAATATAAATTTTATTCAGATTTTAGTACTTATCTTTATAGTGGCAAAATAACTACACAATCTCTGATAATATCAACTTTCTAGCTACCAGGGTTTCTTAGATACAACCGATAAGACACATAGCAAAGTCTTTAAGTAATAGGGTCTTGTTTCACCTCTAGGTACCCTTAAAGGGGAACTAAATCTTACGTAAACTTGCGTCAACTGATCCATCTTCCCTTTCTCCAACATAGATTTGAGTTTCCTGCACCACTCGTCTCGCTGGTCGTACGCGGCGGTGGACGACTCGAACAGGTCTTGAAGGAATACTTTGCCTTTCGATAGCGCTTTTATCATTTTTGACCATATTTCATTGAAATGGGCTCTGGATAATAAAGGTAATAATTATGAATGTAATGTTTCAATATTGCAGTCCGTTTATACTAAATTTGTGGCCTTAAAGCGCAATCTGACAATGCTCAGCGACACAACCCGGCGGCCTGTGTTAAAAAATTATGTCTAATTACATACATACATACATATACTCACGGCTATAATTCCCTAAACTGGGCAGCCAGAGCTTTGGAATGAGAAATTCCTCAGCCACTTTTGGAAGTTGAGTGGGGAAAAGATAGTAATAATAAATGTTTTTGGTGATGGAACCACATCGCCCAAAAATCACTTGAAAAGCCCTTCTACCCTTAGTCGCCTCTTACGATCACCCACGGGTAGATATGGGGTAGTGTTATTCTAAGCCGACACTACACAGCAAATGTTAATGTATGAAAACTAGACCGCCGACACAAACTTGACGACATATGTCGGCGGGATCAGCGTGTATTGCGCTTAACCATCCACGTATGAAAATTATCTAATGAACTAAACCAATGTTTTGAATACATACATACATACATATACTCACGCCGTTAGTTCCCATTGGGGTAGGCAGAGACTATCGATCGCCACTTAGTACGATCCTGGCAAACTTTTCTAGCTTCATACACATCCATCAATCTTTTCATACTTGCTCTTTTATTCTTCGTACTTCAGACACCTCCCTTTTTGAGCACATTTTCTATTTGATCGAAATGTGTCCTCCGAGGTCGTCCTCTACTAACATTACCTTCCACATTGGCTCTATAAATCTCTTTCACCAATTTACTGTCATCCATCCTCTCTATATGCCCAAACCATCTCAACATTCCTTTTTCTATCTTTCTTACAATGTTTTGAATATTAAACAAAATAATGTCAACCGTCCCTCAGAAAAGTGTGTAATGTGTAATGTAAGGTTATGTGATCGTGTGAGGAATGATGTGATTCGTGAAAGGTGTGGTGTAAAAGATGATATTGTAAGAAAGATAGAAAAAGGAATATTGAGATGGTTTGGGCACACAGAGAGGATGGATGACAGTAAATTGGTGAAAGAGATATATAGAGCCAATGTGGAAGGTAATGTTAGTAGAGGACGACCTCGGAGGACACATTTGGATCAAATAGAAAATGTGCTCAAAAAGGCAGGTGTCCGCAGTATGAAGAATAAAAGAGCATGTATGAAAAGATTGATGGATGTAAACAAAGCCAGAGAGGTTTGCCAGGATCGTACAAAGTGGCGATCGATAGTCTCTGCCTACCCCAATGGGAACTAACGGCGTGAGAATATGTATGTATGTATGTAATGTCAACCGTAAAACACCGAAAGAATAAGTTACCGTTCTTTCATCATATGTTCAATTTCTTCACGCAAAACTTTATTCTCGTATTGTATCGCATCGAACTTCTTCACGGTGGCAGCCAGTCGGTCTTCAGTTGTGTTCAACTTGTGTTGACTGAGGAGTCGACGGGAATCCACCTGATAAAAAATTGGGCCTATATTTCATGTTCGTAACTTAGTATTAAGTTACAATTTGACGTTCAAAAAACTAAGATTTATCTTTTAACTTTGAAATAAATGGTTAATGTCGGCTTAGAATAACACTACCCCATATCTACCCGTGGGTGATCGTAAGAGGCGACTAAGGGTATAAGGGCTTTTCAAGTGATTTTTGGGCGATGTGGTTGGAGAACCGTCACCAAAAACATTTATTATTACCATCATTTCCCCACTAAACTTCCAAAAGTGGCTGAGGAATTTTTCATTCCAAAGCTCTGGCTGCCCCGTTTAGGGAATTATAGCCGTGAGTATATGTATGTATGTATGTATAAATGGTTATTTATTTTATTTTAGGGTATAGGTGCTTCTTAATTTTTGGGCGATGCGGTTGGAGACCCATCACCAAAAAGCTTTATTTTACTATCTTTTCCCGCCTCAACTTTCAAAGGTGGATGAGGAATTTCTAATTCTGAGGCTCTGGCTACCCCTTCTAGGGATTTATAGACGTGAGTATATGTACGTACGTATGTTATTTCGTATAATTACAAGTAATATACATACCCTTTGGTAACTAGATATTAAACTAAAACTCAAACTTTTTGTATACCATAGGTGTACGAATTGTTGTTGTGAATTAAATTAGTTTCTACGTTATTTTTTTTGTTTGTAGTAGAATAAATTAGAGTTTAGCAAATTATTCGGCTATTCCCAGTAGTCTTACTGGATAGTCTTACCAGTAGGACTAATGGGATTTTTATTCCCAATAGTCTTACCAAAAGTAGAACATTGTCTATGGCGTATTTTTACCATTAGTCCTACTTGACATTTGTTTTAAAAACATAGACCTCATAACTATTAGACATAGGCAGTACCTTATTAATATATTTAATACATACAACGCATACAACACTTGTTTGTAATTTTCAGTTTTACTGATTTATTACTAAGGAATGTACATTTTAGACACAGAAATTATAACTTAAGCAGCTATAAAAACGTACGTAAATTTAACTTTCAATTGAAGTACCAGGAACGCATTAACTACAAGTTGTTATGACTTATAAACTTGAAAATCTGTACAAATATTGTTCCGATGCTTAATTTATCTTACCTATTTTTATGTCTGCTGTCTCTATGTCCAGAGGTCGACGTGATATTTTTCATGAATCAGGTTATTAATAGGGTTGTTGTGGTCGGATTGTTTGTTTGCGTAGGTCTCCCTTAAGGTTGACCGACGACTTCGTCGTGACAAAATTTTTGGGCAGCACAGAACTGGTTTTTATGGAGATCTTTCGGAAAAGACTTTCTCCACCTGTGGACGTCTTTTGGTTTATTCTTCTGTCTGATTATTCTATAATTCTGATTTTGATAAACTCTATCTGATAATTTTGTGTAAAACCAATATCCTTTTTTTGTTTATGCTGCTTTTAAGTTTATGCTACCCTGGTACTTTAAATACAAAAAATGACAAAAAATATACTATAAATACATAGTAATTTTACCTTTTGAGGACTGTATTTTGGCGGAAAATATATTACAACCACAAACCTATTCCCATGTATATTGTAAATTATTTAGTTCATGGCAAATATACCTCAATAAAATATAATGTGAAAGGAAATCAGCCAAAAAAAATATTCGAATATAAATCATACATTCAGTTCCACTAAGGAGGTATGTCTATTAATCTTATTTGGTCTACATAAAAGTTGGAACATTTAGAGGTACCAAAAAGTTTTGATTGGTTAGTAAGACTACTGGGAATTATTTTCCCAATAGTCTTACTAGTAAGTCTATTGGGACAAAAAATCCCAATAGTCCTACTGGTAAGACTATCGAGTAAGACTACTGGGAATAGCCGAAATTATTGCCTTTACTCCTTTGTTTTGTAAAATTGGGTTGCTTTGAAGTGATTGCTGTAAGTGTTAAAATCACCAATGGAACTTTTGTTTACATACATACATTCATATACTCACGGCTATAAATCCCTTACGGGGTAGCCAGAGCTTTGAATGAAAATCCTCAGCCACTTTTGGAAGTTGCGTGGGGAAAAGGTGGTAAAAATTAAGGTTGTTGGTGATGGGTCTCCAACCGCATCGCCCAAAAATCCCTTAAAATGCCCCAATACCGTTAGTCGCCTCTTACGTACACCCACCGGAAGACATGGGGTAGTGCTTTTCTAAGCCGACTTTACACAGCTAATAATATCTGTATAATGTTTTAATTACGTGTGAAGTATAGATATTTTTAGAGACCGAGCACAAGCGCTATTTTATCGTCACGATATTGGTTAGAATGAGATGATAGTATACGGTACTAAGTAAGTGCAAAAGAGATGGCTGTTGATACGACTCGATATCTAGTTTATATGTCGCTCGTTCTAGCTATGCTGATATATACTTTATTACTTGCTATCCGTACCTTTATTCCGTATGTTTATTTTTACCGACGTATCTTAATTGGCATCGTCTTAAATATATTGCAAACCATTGTATTGACCTCCAACAACTTTATTTACCTTAAATGTCGTAGAGGTAACTAAGGGTACTAAGGGTTGGCGTTTTATATATTTTTCAACTTAGCATTACCTAAATTCCCTAATATTATCATATTATCGCTATCAAATTTATTTCAAATCTAGAGTCCGAACCATTTCTTGTTCGGTTATTATAGTCGTGAGTATATTTATATGTTTAAAATTCATGATCGATATTACTTGCAACCTTTTGATGTATGAAGGAGCTTTTGTAACCAATCTAAATAAACCTTTGTTATCCTTATTCAGACAAAATGGTTCTATCCCTGCCTAAGACAACATAATGGGATTAAACTCATAAAAACCGACAGGTAATTGAAAGTTACTGTTTCCTACACCTTATTACATACATACATATACATATGCTCACGGCTATAAATCCCTAGAAGGGGTAGCCAGAGCTAATAAGGAATTTGAAATTCCTCAGCCACGTTTGGAAATCTTAATGGGGAAAAGATGGTAAAATAAAGGTTTTCGGGGATGGGAATCCCTAAAAAGCTTCAAATCCGTTAGTCGCCTCTTACGTACACCCACCGGAGGAAATGGGGTAGTGTTATTCTATGCCGACACTACACAGCACCTTATAATTCCTACACCTTATTATATTGAACTTTATTATTAGAACTTACTAACAAACGTGAAGTTAAAGTTACAATACCTTTGAAAAAATGTGAATGTAAAGAGTTTCTTTGTTGCTTCTTCTCTTTACGAACACCTTCCGAAGCAACGGATTAACGATTAATTTAAAACTTTGACGTTCAAAAAATGTTAGTATTTAACTTTATTTTGAAAAATAAACTTTTTGACTTTTTTTTACTTTTTTTATTCATTTTAATTAAAACCCTAAAGGATAGACAGAGAATTTAGAATCAACAAATACGTACTTAGACACTTTCGAAAATTTAGAGGGAAAAAGATTGTTATATAAAGAAACATTAATAATAATGGGTGTACCGATGTTTTGAATTTGGCTGAAACTAGGTACATATATACTTACATACATACTCACGACATTTTTTTCCAAAGGGGGTAGACAAAGAAAGTTTTTTGCTGCTGGTGTTCCAAAACAATACAAAGCAAATAAATAAATATTCCATATTGCCGTGTAGTGCCGGCTGTGCCGTGTAGTGCCGGCTTAGAATGTCGCTACCCCTTTCTACCCACGGGTGTCGTAAGAGGTGACTAAGGATACTGGGCTTTTTATTGGATTTTTGGGCGATGTGGTTGGAGACCCATCACCTAAAACCTTTATTTTACCGCCTTTTCCCCACTCGACTTCCAAAAATGGCTGAGGAATTTATAATCCTTGGCTCTGGCTACCCCTTCTAGGGAATTATAGCCGTGAGTATATGTATGTATACGTATGTATGTCCATATTTTATACATTTGTAAGATCACATATTTATTGTTTTTCGGTCGTGTCATTTTTTAATTAAAACATGTAAAAGCAATAAAGAGGTATATTATGAGTTTATGAGTTTAAAGCGACGTTTAAAAAACCATAAAAGGTGATTCTTACTTTACCAAGACTTCGACTTTGAATTTTTCTCATAGATTCGAGACACTTGTGGTTTCTATAGACCAAGCCTTCCAGTTGGTCTAGAATTTTAGTGCTACCTGTAAATAAGGTAAAAAGTAACTAGTTGACTCAGCAAACGTGTTAATATCTCGAATGATATAAAGTATAATGCTGTGTAATGTAGTGTCGGCTTAGAATAGCACTACCCCATTTCTTCCGGTGGGTGTACGTAAGAGGCAACTAACGGTATTGGGGCTATTAAGGGATTTTCGGGCGATGCGGTTGGAGACCCATCACCAACAACCTTTATTTCACCATCTTTACCCCACTCAACTTTCCAAAAGTGGCTGGGGAATTTCTAATTTCTTAGCTCTGGCTACACCTTTTAGGGATTTATAGCCGTGAGTATGTTTATGTATGTATGTATGATATAAAGTCATACAATGTAAAATGCTTGTATGAAAAGTGTTTTACACTGTCCAAGCAAAAGGCGGAAACTCCACCAGGTGGCAATGTCACGTGCTGTTCAGAAGTGTTAGTATCTCTGCCAACTCCTTCGGGGATATACGGCGTGAACGTTTGAGTTGTTTGAGAGTAAACTGTGTAGTAGCAGCTTAGAATAGTATATCTTACAAGCCGACCAAATTTTTAGAGGCTTTTTCAGCGGTTACTCAGTGATGGAACTGTGGCGACCGCTAGACGGTGAACTCACTCGCATACTAGCAGCGTCATAAAAAATCGTATATCGCGGTATCGAAATGTTTCTCTAGCTAAACATAAATACAAATACTAAGTTGGTACACAGCAGGGTGTACTGGCCAGTATATCTTTGCTGTGCCCACAGAGGTGACCCTCGACAGTAACATGACGAATCTTTCTACTACATTTCTCAATCTACCCACAACTTCTACTCCTCGCTTACCTTACCAAACTACTCTACTCACCCTTCCGAGCATCTACTGGCACGCTTCTCTGCCTCACTGCTCACACGAAACTCTACTACTAGACGGCGAACTCGCTCGCACACTAGTCCCTCTCTACTATTGGTAACAGGTACCTCCTAGCTCTTCGATATCGTCTATCGACTAGGAGGGGAGTACTGTGGCGACCGCTAGACGGAGAACTCACTCGCATACTAGCAGCGTCATAAAAAATCGTACATCACGGTATCGAAATGTTTCTCTAGCTAAACATAAATACAAATTCTAAGTTGGAACACAGCAGGGTGTACTGGCCAGTATATCTTTGCTGTTCCCACAGAACTAAAGACCCAACAGCAAGAATCCTTTACTTTACTAAATGAGGCCGAGAAATATTTAATTCCGTATCAATCCCTTTTTTAAGATTCTGGTAAGATGAGATGATAAGATTCACGGATTTCATTTTTATAATGATGTGTTTTTTCTATTTTACGCTACATCAAAACCTATATATGAAAATATTAAATTACCATCAACTTCAACATCAGACTGCCTTTTAACAAATAAAGCATGTTTCAACTCCATCTTCATTCTCTTGTCCTTCTTCTTGTGGGCACCTGATCTGCCGACCTGAAAAAGATGAAGATGAAGAATCACACATAAACAAATACATTATCAGTCTTGGATCTATACTTTTAAACATCAAGTGACATTGGCACCTGGTGTTCTGAGTACACACATTTTGTTTGGACCGTGTTCTCGTGTGATAGGGGGCAGGCGTATCGCCGTTTTGTACGAATACACTGTCACATGATAAAGTAAAACTTAGCCATGTTGGTTTCCTCACGATGTTTTCCCTCACATTTGACCATGATAAATTAACCACACAATTTTTAGAAAAGACAAATTGGTGTCTGCCACCCCGGAATTGAAACCTCATTTTCTGCACTATAAGCCTCGTTCAACCCATTGAGCTATCACGGCTGTCACATGATGTTCATCACATGTAAAATATTTAAATTAAAACGTTGATTTACCTTTAAATCCTTCACTAAGTTGAGGAATTCTTTCTTCAGAATCCTCAGCTGGTTATCTTGGTTTCGAAATATCGGATGAACCCCCATAGACTGGTGTTTTCTATCCATTTCAATTGTCCGGACCTGACAGAAACCGTATTTAAAAAGTATAAAACAATAAGTGTCTAGCTAGTCTAGCTGTGTTCAGAGCTAACCTGACTCTCGGTCCTGACCGTCACTCATCCGTAGCAATAATCTAATTCAGAAAGTTCAGAGCCCCACTGACTATTTCGTACTCGTACGTACAAAATAATTGCTGTCCGTCAGGTAAAAAATGTTAAGTGAAGGTTGTTGGTGATGGGTCTCTAACCAAATCGCCTAAAACTTTTGAAAGGACCCAATACCCTTAGTCGTAATAGCCCCGAAATGAGAAAAAGCTTAATGCTTTCCTTAGACAAGAAGGAAAACCATGAACAAAAATTCTTTATCTAACCACCTTTTCCTCTATTAACTTTCTTAAGTAACTGTTAAATTAATGTAAAAAATATGTATAATATATATTGACATATTATACACAGATCAAGTTTGCCCCAAACTAAGTAAGACTTGTATTATGGGATACTAAATCAACGATATATTAAATTTTATATATTACATACATACATATACTCACGCCATTAGTTCCCATTGGGGTAGGCAGAGACTATTGATCGCCACTTCGTACGATCCTGACAAACCTCTCTAGCTTCGTTCACATCCATCAATATTTTCATACATGCTCTTTTATTCTTCATACTTCGGACGCCAGCCTTTATATTACACATATAAATAACTCACAAGACTAAGGGCCAGTTTTTTAATCCGGAGTTAAAAATATAACCATTTGTTACATTGACTATAGTTAAATGACTAACCAGTAGTCAAATCGTAAATCCATTTTGGTTCGATATTTGACCATTAGTTACTCTAACCACGGGTCAAAAAATGCATTTTGCTGATATCTAACTAATAGTTACGATATTTGACAAATTGTTGAGTTAACCACGGATCAAAAAACTGGCCCTAAGAAACAATAATTTATGCTCATCACATAAATGTTGCTCTCAGCGGGGATCGAACCCGCGACCTTCGAACCGAGAAGCTAGTCGCATATATCCACTCGGCCACGGACGTCGTAACATTTATTTAACCTTTTCCTTTCTTTCAAGTGACTGTGAAATTAATGTATTCTGAAGCTATTGCAACTTTTTTATAATGGCGCCATGAGGTAGTAAATATTACTTGACGCACCTGTCTTTGAAGTCTGAAATGTTCATCTTCCCGTTTTTTAGCTATATTTATTTCATTAGCAGCTATCTCTGCGGGTGTCTTTGTATCCATTTTGATTTATTTCTTGTTACAATATTGATGTTTAAATTATAAGTAAAATTTCATTTCTCAAAATTTTTGGTTGTTGTCGACGTGGCCGACTAGATTTAGGTTTTAAATATGATGATACTTGTTTTGTAGTGAAGGGTCTAAGAGACAGCCTTGATATCTCACATGGTTTTTAAATCCGACATTTCGAAAACTTTTTAGTTATCCATCTGCGATAATACGACTGCCGTGGCCGATAAATAAAGCAAAGAAACATTTTGACACCGGCGGGGATCGAACCCGCGACCTCGGGTATACGCCCGCGTCGCACTGCCAATTGAGCTACAGTGTCAATGGCTTCCAGTGCGAAATTCTTCTATCCTTTGTTTCTTTTACACTTTTTAAGTAGTGCTTGCATTCCTTACCTCCGAATTCCTTACATATTCGGAAGGCCACTTGTCTACATTTTCAGATAGAATGCAAATGTTGAAACCGCCTATCACATAATTTAAATGCTTTTTTGTTCATGAAAACCTCATGTGGGGATCATTACTAATAAATAAAGTTTTTCTTTCCTTTATTTGTAATAATCCCCACATGAGGTTTTCATGAATAAAAAAGCTTTCAAAATAGGTGCCTAGCCTCTGGGTCCGGAGCTTGCAGATTCGGTCCCTGCTGAGGGCAACATTTATGTGAGCATAAATGATTGTTTCTTAGTTTTGGTCGGCAGGAGTATCCCATAATTCCAAACAAGTCTTACTTAGTTTTGAACTAACTTGATTTGTGTATACTGCCTCCGTGGTCTCACGGTTAGGCGCTTGGTTTCAAGTACGGAGGTCTCGGGTTCGATTCCCGGGGGTTGGTAACCTTACAAATTTAATTTGTAAGATTAATCCCAGTTTGGAAGGATATTGCAGGCTTGAATAACCTGATTATCCGAAAATTAAGATGATTCCGTGCTGTATGCCTGTATCGCCGCGAATATTTAATATTTTCAGTAATGTAATAAAGATCGTTAGTTTCGTAATATCTCTAAAGCAACTGGGCCTATTTTGATGACACATTAATTGGTCGATAATTGATGTAGTAAGGCAGCTATTTTATACTCTTAATACCCGTTTGAAGTCGGGGAGGTCCACTAGTTTTCAAACTAAATAAATGAAACGTTAAGTTTTTTCGATACATTTGGAGTTAGTTTCAGAGGGAAATCGTATAAAGATAAAGCGACTATCTATCTAAAATACCATCTACTGATCGCCGAACTCTCTAGACGCTCTATTTAAATGCAAAACTTGAAATCTTACTTCTACCGCATCAAGTTTCACCGAAAAGTTAGATAAAATTAACATACATTATATAAGAATGTTCCTTTATCCTTATATGTTTGTTTGTATCCTGTCTATTTATTATTAAGTTGAATTTGGGAAGAATATAATTAAAACAACTATTGATTTTCGGATATTTTAATCGCGTGTTATTACATTGTTTGTAAAGCCCGACGTTTCAAAAACTTTTCAGTTATCATGGTCACGGGAAGACTGAGGGGTTATTTGTGTCAGGCCTTACGGGATGGTATTCAATACTAGAGAAATCTATAACCTCTACAAATAAAACTCTGTTTAATTAACTATCATTTCATATAATCAACACTATACTGTTCTACAATAACTACAGCAAATATAGTTCCGTAGCAAGTGACTATATACATACATTCAATAGCGTTACATGAAACACCTATGCACATTTTAATACATAGTAGTAGTGAAGGATTTAGGCATAAATATACTATCTATACTTAAGCACAAGTATATATACATTTAGTAATTAATACAATTAGCAATAGGTAGTTAATGTTATAACTTACATAATATCTTTCAAGCAGCAGTTCCTCTCGACTAGACAGTCAGAACTCGAATGACGCAGCTACTGGCACGTCACCCGTTTTAAACACTGAGACAAACAACTCCGGTACGGTAGTGGGGGTTGCACGTGCGCATGCAGCTGCGTCACTCAGTAATACGATCTTTCATTTTCAAACTTATGAATTAAACTTGTAGTTATTCAAAAGTATATATTTAAGTATACAATGATACATTATGTTACAAGTATTATCACCTTATATAAAGTGGTGATGACAGTCGGCCATCCTTTTTATAAGCATGACCTCATGCTGTTAGTAAACTCAAAATTTATTACATTTACATTAGAGGTTTAAGCATACTAGTAAGGATAATTATATTATTATTATTTTACACTTTAGCCCTTTTTGGTTTTTCCGTCCTCACACTAAATTGGACCATTCCGTCCTCACAATAAATTGGACCATTCCGTCCTCACAATAAATTGGACCCTTCCGTCCTCACAATAAATTGGACCCTTCCGTCCTCACAATAAATTGGACCCTTCCGTCCTCACAATAAATTGGACCCTTCCGTCCTCACAATAAACTGGACCCTTCCGTCCTCACAATAAATTGGACCCTTCCGTCCTCACAATAAATTGGACCCTTCCGTCCTCACAATAAATTGGACCCTTCCGTCCTCACAATAAATTGGACCCTTCCGTCCTCAAATAAACCATTCCGTCTTTAAAAATAATCAAACGTGTGAACTTCAAATATAATTATCTACTTTATATTTACTAAATATCAAACAATATAATTAATCAAGAACAACGGATTTATCGGACAGCTCGTTACCACTATACTATTGCGCCAAAAGGGGTACGTTGGCATAACCCATCTGTAACCTTTAGTAATCAGCCTAAACAATTTGTCATTTTAGTTTTCTTCTATAATTTGAATGATATATTATGCTATCCTTACTTATGTAAAATGGCAATGCGAAGATGGAAGAGAGACCAAAAAGAAAATACAACGGTGTGCGTAACATTAGTATGGCCGATTCCATACTAGCCCTATGGAAATTGATAAAAATTTATAAATTAATAATATTGATAAAATAAAAATTCGTATTTGATATTGACGCTTGTCATTTACTGACACTTTGTGTAGCTTTCATATATTCATTTAAACTGAAATAAGCTTTTAAATGAAGACTGCGTTTTATTATTACTTTGAATTTCTTTTCTTATTTTATTATAAAATAGTGGATCGGCCCAGCTTAGCACGGGTAGCGTTGTTTTCTTTTTTTAATATCTGAGTTTTTTTTCTTCAATCACTGCTCAAACATTGTAAAATTTAGCGCAATGTTTTCAATTTATTAAATTTATAGCACTCCTAAACAGTGATGTTTGGTGTTATTTTATTAACGGTTCAGTGTTTCCTTTTATTAGCAACTTTTTGGAATAAAACGCCATGAAGTATTTATAACAATCTTTAAAAGAAATCATTTTGTGATGTAGGATGCAACTACTGGCGCCATCTAGCATGTAATATGTAAATTAGTAAAGATTTGGTTTTGGTCACGGGCGCGATGGCTTATTTCATGTATAATTTCAGCGTTTCTCTACCGATTTCCATGATTCTTTTTTTTTTTTTTTATTGAATAGGTAATAACGTTACCTGTTTTATTTTAGGAATGAGTGAGAGTATTATAAACGTAAGATTAAACAAATATAATCAGAATGCTCCGAACTGCTAAGCTATCAGGAGTTACACGTGTTATTGTGAGTCAACCATAAGGATAGACACATGCATTGCCGATTTTTTTTTTTTTTTTAATTTAACGAAGACGACGAAGACTATTTCCGTCATACTTGATTTCTATGTAAGTTTAACCATTAAGGCTGCACACGCGACGGAAGCTTAAAAATTTGAGTAACTTCCCCTGTTTTCCCAAAATTCCCCTTCACTACTCTGATGAAAAGTACACTATAACCTGCCCAGGAGTATGAAGAATAATTGTGCCAAGTTTCGTTATCCGTCCAGTAGTTTTCGTTTCCATAAGGAACATACAAACCGACAGACAGACAGACAGAGACAGACAAAAATTTTACTGATAGTATTTTCGGCATCAGTATCGATCACTAATCACCCCCAGATAGTTATTTTGAAAATATATTCAATGTATAGAATTGACCTCTCTACAGATTTATTATAAGTATAGATTTTACACATAAACCCATGAGAAATGTATTTATTTTTGACAATCTGTCCTTTTCAATCGAATTCTAATGTATATCTATGATAAGCTGATTTTATGTCAACAACATCGTCTGAATGCCATCATACTTACTATACGCTAAACGTATTGTGGAGGAAAAGGGAAGATCTTCCGCCAGGCGGTGGTATGCCTGGGGACCGCGGTCCAACTGTATTAAGTTGGAACTTGTATATATAGTAAAGGTTTTAGAAACTACGATTGCGCGATGTACGATTTGTATGGCGAGTTTTGGTGACGAGTGTGACGTATATCGCTTTGTTTCGTGTTGCTGTGGAATGTGATTCTTCTTGCACTGTCAGCGTTTCTATGTAGTGCGCGTCATTATGTACTGATAGCGCGTCGCTACAGTATTTTTAAGCAAACAAGTAAGAGGTTTAGCATTAATTGGCAACATTTCTAAAAATACCGTTCCTAAGTTGTCAAATATGCAAACATATATTTTGCTATGAATTATTTTTAGAGAAGAATAATATAAACCGAAAATTGTTTGGGATGTCACACCTACGGCGGAATGAGAAGTTACCGTTGATGAATATTAGAAAAAAAACCTTGTTAAGACAAAACAGATGTTATATTCTATTTTATTCACAGTCTCTTTCCCTGGCACACGTGTTATTTTAACCCAATTAACTCATTCGCCCAAATTCCCACAAAAAAAAGCTTTATATCGAACATCGAATTTAATACAAATCCTAGTGAAGACACACTGACTGACACATAGTGTATAAACTCGCTTGGTAACTAGGAAATATGATTTGTTGAAATTAAACCGCTGTTCAAACAGGTCGCTTTATCGGACATCTTAATCGGACTAGCATATTTACATCACAAACGCATTCATATCGCGATGTACAAAACAATGTCAACGCCATCTAGTGGCTAACAGTAACAACACAAAATTAATATAAATAATTTGAAGGTAAACTTAATACTTAAATAATCTGAGAAAACGTAAACAAACCAAAATAGTTGACTGACAGTGTGACAGTGACAGTAAAGAAATGCATTTAATGGCATTCTTATTAAATACAAATTTTCAAATGTTGTGGTATTATCACTCTATATTTTTTTTTTTTTTTTTTTTTTTTTTTCAATTTTAATAAATTTTTTTTTTGTTTGTAATCTACTATTAATGTTGGGAATTTTAATTAATTTTAGTTTTATTTCAATATAGTTTTTAATCAAATTTTTAGTTATATCTTTAAGTTATAATATAATATTGTCAATGCTGTGTGCACTGTTGTTGGCATTATAACTGACCAAGACTTTAAAATGAATGTGAATGCAATCTTATGTTATAATGCTGTTGGTGTGCCTTGAATAAATAAATAAATAAATTCAACAATGGCAAATCGGCAAAAATGTTATCACTATGCCATATGAGTGACGTCATTTGGGGGTAACGTGCATTTAGAATTATAAACGAAAATCATGGAATATACCAAAACAAAAGATTATATAGGTCGTTTTATTGTGCATCTAGGTTCTCTTTAAACAAATACGTATGCCCAAAAAACAAATGTTCTTAATTAAAAATTTTGGAACGAAGTGCCGAAAGAATGCTTAAAGAAGCTGGCCAGTCCTAAAAACTGGCGAATATTATGTCGGTTGGTAGGTGTGGGCAATTTTAAGGACCAATTTGTCTGAAACTGATAATTTTGAAAAGCACTGCTCAGTTATATGACCTATTTTATTGCATTCAGCACACCTTTTTAGTGGCTGTGAACAGCTGGCAAATAAATGACCTTCCTGTTTACAATTGAAGCACCTAGAAGTCTTTGGTAGAGCACGTGTTTCTAAGTCATTGTTATTTGTCTTATACTGAGGTTGACCCATTTTTGTGTACCGGGGCGATCATTGTCAGGTCTTCAAATTTAACGTATCTATTACTTAATCGTTATCTAATACTTTAGTGTATCTATATGATATATCTTTCTACATCTATGTATGTATTTAATATGTATAAGTTTATGTAATTTATAAACTGATAATTTCAGTACGTCCCAACTGCTACAACCATTGTACTTTTTAATTTTATAATGAAATTTATAATTAGCTTTATTTTTAAAAAACTGTTGTCCTATTTACCATTGTACGAGTATTAGCATTAAGCCGTTGATTTCTTAAATAAACAAATAAATAAAGTAACTGCCTCGGCTCCTAAGCACACTGCCCTGTCATCTATCCCGTGTAAAACACATTCTACCGCCCTAGTCCCTACTATTCCACACCTATTTATCAATGTATTTTTTTTTATTTTTTTTTATAATAGTACTCTTCCAGTGAATCATTTAATCGAGCATGTTTAGCTAACATATTGCCCAAAGCATTTGCCCATAATTTTCTTCGACAGGGAATGTAGACAAAAGCTTTCTTTGCCACTCTCCCCACATAAAAGGAACAGACGATAACCCCTCAAACCACCTCTGGGCAAGACCTTTTAATTTTGGCAGCGCAAAGTGTACTATTTGTTTTTCTGACCAACTATATATTGTAGCACACTCGTTAACCTTGTGCAACCACATGGTCATCGTCTGCTCCTTTCGGCCGGGATCAAACTTGGGCATTGGATTATGCATGCTTGTCCCTATTTTGTCCGACGAATCCGTTTGGTTCATAGATTTTACTATTTGTGCTATCTTCATTAAACTATCTATAGTTAAAGACGGATCGTTTGACTCACCCACCGCGGCGGCTTGGTGTTCTGCATTGGTAGTTGCAGCCACGAGTACCAGCCGATCGTCCCGGCGGCGCGGCTGATCCCGTGAACGACGATCACCTGAGCGCCCGCCACGCAAGCGACGACGGTATTGAGGGCGCCGGATGTACGAGCGACAGCGGCGGTCGCGGACCTCCGGGCTAACGCCCCGTGATTCGCCACTGCTATCTTCAGATCGGCGGTCTCGTGAGTGGCAGCCTCGCGCCCGGTAGCCAGGCGATTGTGGCCGCACAACACGCTCACGTGACTGAAGTTTCTTTCCTTCATTGTACTAGTTGTACAGCGTTTCATGATGCAATCCAAGCTCCTCATGGCTGGATGGTTCTTCAGACGTGCGCACTACACTACTACACTACACTACACTACACTACTACGACGATGGTGAATGTGCGATCGACACGGAAGCACCGGACTGCGCTGGCTCCCATACTCGTCCATGCAGCGACTGGCCCGGTCACATAAATCGCGGCATACCGGACTTCGTGACCGGGTTCGATAATGGTCAGCTCTAGTGCGCCTGGAGTGCGACCGACCTTTGCGAACTGATGGCGAAGTTTTAGACTCCACATTAATCTGAAAAAATCAATTGGTACGCGTAGTTTCTGGCATAAAGTGGAAAGTGGTAGCAGCAAGCTATGTAGCCTTGTAACCATAAATAAGTACAGACTAGATTAGGACGGGTCCGAGTACTAAAAGGGGAAAATGTGAATAAATAACTCTTAATTAAAGTTCCACCTTAGACGTAGATCAACAACGTAAATCAGCGAATGATTAAAGAAAAATAGCTACCGAAACTCATTGATACTGCTTTCCTCTTGAAATAAAAATATTTATTCGTTCAAATTTTTCTAATGATTATATTGTACATTATTGTACATTCGCCGCTCATGCACTTGCTACCAATTTCGCAGTATTCATACTTTATTGATTTGACTCGTTTCCGGCCGGTTATATCCTCTCCGGTAGTATAAGTCAAATGAGCAGCCAATATTTATATTTCGTTTAATTGTACCGGAAGGATACTTATAAATTATCTCAAGTCAAATCAGCAACTATTATAACTTAACTGGGTATCAGATAAACGTTAAAATATACCGGAAATTGACAAATAAATTGTTACTCGTTGAAGAAAAAATAACTGTAGGGAACAATACAGTCAGACACAACTCGTATTTAGTATTACCCGATTTCTAATTTGTTAACTTCTACTGTTTGCTTACCAACTTCATCGAATTGGTGACATCAGCTCAGAACAACACAGTATATACATACAATACATACATAATGCCGACGCATTAAAAAAAAAAAAAACTGGTTCTATCCCCACTTCTGAAATGTCAGGCCTTACGGGATGGTATTCAATACTAGAGAAATCTATAACCTCTACAAATAAAACTCTGTTTAATTAACTATCATTTCATATAATCAACACTATACTGTTCTACAATAACTACAGCAAATATAGTTCCGTAGCAAGTGACTATATACATACATTCAATAGCGTTACATGAAACACCTATGCACATTTTAATACATAGTAGTAGTGAAGGATTTAGGCATAAATATACTATCTATACTTAAGCACAAGTATATATATGTTACGGCTAATAGCCGAAGTGCGGCTGCACCTAGGTTTAGCCGGCTAAAACTAGGTGCAGCCAAGGGTGGTTGGCTAATCCTAGCTTAAGCCGGCCGGTCATATCGGCTAAAACTAGTTGTAGCCAAATCCCAGTGGCTAAAGTTGATGTTAAAACTTTTCTTCCTATTTCAAAATAAAAATCAATTTTTTGAACAATCATTGGTTTAATTAACATAAAAAACTGAAAATATAAATGATACAACAATAATTAAATATTTTCTTCAAAAAAAAAACTATAACGAAATTGAACTAAAAGTGGAATTTCTCTAATCAACATAATCAAGCACACACCCAAAATAACGGAGGACACAGGTAATTAAATATTATATTACTTAAAAGTTATACTTATTGCTTAACAAAATAGACCTAAAGTAATATCAACAAAAATAAGGTAAGTAAATGAAATATTTGTTAACGAACAGTACACAGACATCTTCTACTTATTGTTACAATTTAAACTTGAATGACATTTAGAATGCACAAAATACCGGCAGCTTTACACAAGAACTTTTTATTTCCACATTTAGTTTTGCAGTGGCATCTTTTATAGTCTTGTCCTCCGGATGTTGATTGGGCATTAGCTATTTGACGAAGCGATTTTTTCCCCGGGGAAACATCTTCAATGTCCAAAAATTTTGAATCACACACCGTAAACTGATTCCTTGAAAAGAGTTCTGATATAGTGCCAGTCTTGTTCCCTAGTTTATATAATCCGTTATCAGCACATTCAACTACAGCCATTAATACATTGGGAAAGTCTCCTCTACCTCTATCTACGTCAGGAATTTTCACCCTGACGGTGTCACCAACTTTACATGCTGCAAATTTTTCATTTGACGTAACTGTCATTTTCAAGGCCTGTTGTATTAACGACTCTTTAGCACAGCTCCTGTTAGTATCTATTCCTTGTTTTTTTTTGCACAATGTACACAGCTTGTTTTTATTTCTAGCGCAGAGGTCGCAATCTGTACTTTTTCCAGCTGTTTTTTTTATAACGTCACCTTCTGTTTCATTTTCTTTATTAATGTCAGTATCGGTCTCATTCACAAATTTCTCAAGATCTTCCACATTTTGAATATACTCGATCATTTCAGCTGGGAGATTAGATGACCTAAGGCCTACTCTTACATCACAACCAAACATTGCCTGGTATGGCGACCTTTTGATTCCATGATGGTAAGCACTATTTTTCATGAGCTGCACGAATCTCCATCCCTCAGACCATTTTTGGCAGTGCTCGTCAGCCATCCATGTCATGAGCATTTTTTCTACATCTTAATTGGCACGTTCAACGCTACCCTGAGACTGACTGTGGCGCGGTTTTCCGTGCACAATCTTTAGACCTGGCCACATCTGTGTTAAACTTTCCACAACTTTATTGGCAAATTCCCTGCCATCGTCCGATTGGAGTATTGACGGCGAATCAAACGTACAGAATATATCAAGAAGTTTTTTTGATACTTCTTCCGCAGTTTTACTTTGCAAAGCATGTAGTTGAATAAATTTCGTAAGGTGATCCTGATAAACTAATATAAACCTGTATGGACCATCTGGGTTTGTCTGCATGTCTATGAGATCTACTTGGCAACGGCTATTTAGTTCGTTTGATAAAATTGGTTTCACTACCAGGCCTTTTCGGGATGATTTTTGTTTCATTTGACAAATCTTGCACAAACGAAGATACAGAAGAATGACGTCCTGAGTAATATTAGCGTACTTTTTTTTAGATTCTACAATCATTCTATTTCTTCCGCCGTGTCCGATACTCACGTGTATTTCGTGAAGAACGTCGAACATTTCTTCATTCTTGATGTAGTATTAGAGATTATCGGTATTTTTAACAGATCTTGATACAGGTATAATTAATTTTTCAACATCACCAATACAACACACATCGAATCGTTTTACACGGCGATATTGTAACGTTGAACGTTTTGCAGACATTTTCGCCTCTTTAACTTCTTCAATTAATTTAAAATACTGATCATTATTCCAGTAACTGACGTTATCTCCATGTTTATTAGACAATAAGCACTGAAATTCCGTTAAAAAAACTTGATTTCATTGACGACAAATCTTCATTAGCAGCCATTTAAATTTTGGTATTAACGAGAGAAAAAGTACGTGTAATTTGCACGGTCACAGAGCGAAAAGACGCGTTCGGGAGCGAGCCTACCTACCTACGATTCACGGTGGAACCAACTTTAGCCACTGCGATTTGGCTACAACTAGTTTTAGCCGATATGACAACGGATAAAACTAGGTGTAGCCGAAATCAGCCGGCTTAAGCTAGGATTAGCCAACCACCCTTGGCTGCACCTAGTTTTAGCCGGCTAAACCTAGGTGCAGCCGCACTTCGGCTATTAGCCGTAACATATACATTTAGTAATTAATACAATTAGCAATAGGTAGTTAATGTTATAACTTACATAATATCTTTCAAGCAGCAGTTCCTCTCGACTAGACAGTCAGAACTCGAATGACGCAGCTACTGGCACGTCACCCGTTTTAAACACTGAGACAAACAACTCCGGTACGGTAGTGGGGGTTGCACGTGCGCATGCAGCTGCGTCACTCAGTAATACGATCTTTCATTTTCAAACTTATGAATTAAACTTGTAGTTATTCAAAAGTATATATTTAAGTATACAATGATACATTATGTTACAAGTATTATCACCTTATATAAAGTGGTGATGACATTTGTCATTATACAGTACTATAAAATTATTGATACTAACTACCTTCACAAAATTTAAGTTACATTTGCGTTTAATATTTGTTATGTACAAAAATAGCTAATGTAATAACACGCGATTAAAATATCGATATAATATAATATAATTAAATAGTTTTAATTATAATGTGCAATTGAGAAGAATATGTAGTGTAATATGACGCTGTATGAAGGATAATAGGATTACCTATATTGTCATGAGGTTTGGACACATAGAGAGAATGGATGACAGTAAAGTGGGTAAAGTTATATAGAGCCGATGTGGATGGTGTTGTTAGTAGTGGATGGATATACAAACACATACATACATACATACATATAGTCACGGCTTTAAATCCCTAAAAGGGGTAGCTAGAGCTAAGGAATTAAAAATTCCTCAGCCACTTTTGGAAAGTTGAGTGGTGAAAAGATGGTAAACTAAAGGTTGTTGGTGATGGGTCTCCAACCGCATCGCCCAAAAATCCGTTAAAAGCCCCAATACCGTTAGTCACCTCTTAGGTACACCCACCGGAAGAAATGGGGTAGTGCTATTCTAAGCCGACACTACACAGCAGACAGAATAGATGACAGTAAAGTGGGTAAAGTTATGTAGAGCCGATGTGGATGGTGTTGTTAGTAGTGGATGGATATACAAACACACATGCCTCAATAAACTAATACATGTTATTTAAGTTTCAATAAGCCTGGACAGTGTCACGTAAATAAACTGTAGTAATAGGGAAGTATTTCCTCACAGCCCATATTTGTCCCCACCAAGGGGCTCGAGCCTACCCTATATAGGGCGATTTGGCCATAGTCCACCACGCTGATCATTTACGGGTTGGCAGACTAACGACTACTACCGTGACAGTAGCCGGGACCGATGGCTTAACGTGCCCTCCGAAGCACGAAATCATATCAATTTTCGGATAATCTGGTGATTCAAGCCTGCAATATCCTTCCAAACTGGATTAAATCTTACAAATTAAATTTGTAAGGTTCCCCGGGGATCGAACCCGAGACCCCCGTACTTGAAACAAAGCGCTTAACCTCAATACCACGGAGGCAGGGAAGTATTTATTGTGAAGTAAAAAATATCTTTCCTAACTTAATCAAAAACTAACTTGCCAACAAAATTACTATTTAAGACACCAAAAGTCATGATTTAATGCTCAATTATTAATTTGCTGTTAATGCAAAAGAAAATTGCAGCACCTGTCTTGCGAAATAGTGGGCAGGCAGAACACCACGTGACAGAATTTCATGATGTGTTCTGTCGCAATCAAGGCATGTACCAATGAAAAAATGGTGATAGGAAGTACCTTATAATTTTCAATAACATTTAACACCAATCAAATTCATTTCAGGCGCATCGAAGACACAGATGGCACATTGTATACGTAGACGACATACATACATATACTCACGGCTATAAATCCGATAACGGGGTAGCCAGAGCTTTGGAATGAGAAATTCCTCAGCCACTTTTGGTAGTTGATTGGGGAAATGATGGTAATAATAAATAAATGTTTTTGGTGACGGGTCTGCAACCGCCAAAAAATCACTTAAGAAGCCCCTATACCCTTAGTCGCCTCTCACGATCACTCACGGATAGAAATGGGGTAGTGTTATTCTAAGCCGACATAGCTCTACAATACACCAATTGATATATCTTTGTGTTCAGAGCGCTTCCTGCACAGTATACGCAAGTTATTCACAGAGTAATCTATTAGGCATTTGGTTGCGGCGTTGTAGGTTAATATGGCAGCTTAATAATGCTTTGGAATTTCAACTGAAGCTTGTATCGGCATAGACTAAGCCGATGCTGTCTAACGCAGAACTGACAGTGCAATCCTACTGAAATTATGGATGGGAAATTTATGGAAATGTTTGCTTGTGTTGGTGACTTTATAATGGTGGACTAGATCAGTTTGAACTTTGAATTGTTTATTCAACATTTACATAGTATTAACTAATAAAATTATATGATAATTCAACTTCTGTGCTTAGAATATATGAACTAAGAAGAGATATATTAAATTATAGTTATTTCTTAGCAGATAACACATTAATTATGTCTCAGAGAGGAAGAGTGAGTGAGACCCAAAGTAAGAAAAACATTGAGTAAAAAAACAATAGATACATTCATTTACTCATCTAATTAATTCCCTTTGGGGACCGATTGTATAATTTCCCCTAAAATCATTTTGATGATGTAAAATATATATTTAAAATGTCTACGCAAAAAAAAATGCTGCTTTGTTAATACTTCGTTCCATAGATAGCGTTGTACGATATAACTCTTATTTAATCTGGTAAGCTAACGTGCGTGTAATATAAATCTTAGTATATTGTAACGTGGGTGCACTGTCCAAGCAAAACATGACAATGTCACATGATGTTCAGAAGTGTTGTGCCTCTGCCAAGCTCTTCGGGGATATACGGCGTGAACGTTTAATTGAGTAAGTATAATCGTTTATTTAGGAAACAAGAATGCCAATCGGATCGAAATCCTAAAAAGGCATATATTTATATAAATAAAATCGTGCACAAATATTCAGTTAGTATACCTTACATGTCTTATTTTCGAGCTTACCTTATATATTTGCGGAAGATTCAAATTATTTTATTTCACGTCGAGTAAATATCAATTTAATTGTATCACAAAACCTTTTTTTAGGCGGGATTTGGTTCTGTAACAAATACATAACAGTTTTCTAACCAAATGAAATTGTGGTATCGTATATTTTTACTGTATGCTATTAAGTAACCGACATTGTATATATTAAAATTATTCACAGTTTTGTAGCTCACATATTCCATTCCTGCAACTTTACTAGATTTCATTCAAAAATGAAATATAAATACTTGGCGCCCAATAAAAAAACATTGCCTCATTATGTATTGATACATGTTTCACAAAAATATTCTTGAATAGTCAAATGATAGAAAACCGTACAAAACGTTATACAAACATTGTTTTTTATCATTACCTTTTAATAATAAGTTAGCGGTTGGCTGATTATTATTTAAACCCAAATATTGTCACATCCTTAATCTACTTAGTCTTTGACCAAAGATCCTCTTTAGTTTTTCCGAACACGGGTAGTTATTAGCTAATGGACAAGTTGTGTCTCTCTATCTCACTCCAACACTTAAATATAATATACAGCCGTCTCTTTCTATCATACTCACGAAATAGCACAGACTAGTGCAAAACTAAGTAGATTGCAGATATTCACGTTCATTCTAGTAGTCTATGAATATTTAAATACACTTCTATGCATTGTTTAGTTATTAGAATTAGCATAAGTTTTTAATCGACTTTTCGAACGATAAGTTTTTCGTTCGATTGCAAATACTTTTATGTACTCATTCCAGTATAATTTAACTATTCAGAGCTTTATACTTAAGCTGTTAAATATACATACATATACTCACGGCTATGACTCCCAAAAAGAGGTAGCTTCGGAATATTCACCAGCCATTTTGGAAGTCGAGTGGGGAAAAGATTGTGTAATACAAAGAATTTCGGTGATAGGTCTCAAACCGCATCGCTCTACAACTGCTTTAAAATCCCCAATACCCTCAGCCGCCTCTTACAAACACTACTCAGCAAAGAATACTGGTAAAGAATAATAATAATAATAATAAAACCAATTATTTGTCTCTTTTACACACATGACATGGAATCAAACGAATGATCATAGTATACATTTTTACAATAAGCAATTAAAATATGTAATGTGAAATATAAGGGAGAACTTCTATAAATAGTATAATATTTATGTACATACATAAGTATGAAAAATAATATATAATAATATATAAACTAATTAATAACCTCATACAAGAAAATAATTACATAAAGTGCGTAGAATATGATATGATACTTATTTGAGATATACAGCAGAACTTGATGTAATTATTTATAATAAATAACAGGAAGTAAAAAAATAATAAAATTAAAAAAATAGTGTATTAGGGAGAAACACTACCATACATAGTTCCTAATTAATTTTTTTGCGACACAATGAGCCATCTCCGCAACTTGTTTTAAAAGTATGAATTGTTTGGTCTGCCGAGTAAGGATATACCTTTCAAGTAAGTTTTAGGTGATGTTGCATGAGACCTATCACCAACTACACTTATTTAACTGTACATACATACAAAAAACCATGATATATGCAACCGTGATAGCCCAGTGGGTAGAACACTCGGTTCTCGTGCAAGCGACTAGTGTTCAAATCCCGGGTCGGGCCTACACCAATTTGTCTTTGCTAAAAAGACAAATGTGTGGTTAATTTATCATGGTTGTTAACGGTGAGGGAAAACATCGTGAGGAAACCCACATGGCTGAGTTGTACTTAGTCATGTGACAGTGTATTCGTACAAAACGGCGATAGGCCTGCCCCCTATCACGTGAGTACACTGTCCATGCAAAACGTGGGTGCTCTGACAACCAGGTGACAAAGTCACGTGATGTTCAGAAGTATTAGTACCTCTGCCAACCCCTTCGGGGATATTCGGCGTGAACGTTTATGTTTATTATGTTTTATACATACAAAAACTCACGGCTATAAATCCCTAAAAGGGGTAGCCAGAGCTGAAGAATTGAAAATGCCTCAGCCACTTTTGGAAGTTGAGAGGGGAAAAGATGGTAAAATAAAGGTGTTTGGTGATGGGTCTCCAACCGCATCGCCCAAAAATCACTTAAAAAGCCCCAATATTCTTAGTCGCCTCTTACGTACACCCACGGGAAGAAATGGTGTAGTGCTATTCTAAGCCGACACTACACAGCAAACTATCTTCACCCAAATCAATTTGTAAAGTGGCTAAGGAGTTTCTAACTGAAGCTCTGGCTACCCTTTTCACTGTTTATTGTGGTTCCTAAATATATAATTCTCTTCAGTCGTACTGTTAAACATAGCATTTTTAAAAGATTTTGCTTGTACACTGAATAGATTGTGCTAAAGTAGTGTAATTACGCCCGATTTCTGAATTGAGTATTTAAGCTGAGAACGACATAAGTATCGTGTTGTCTCATTCAGTTGTTAAGATTTCAATGCGGCAGAACGATATTTAGGTTGTTCTCAGCTGGAATACTCAATTCAGAAATCGGGCGTTAGTGCCTAAAGCTTTTTATATGAACATCAAACCAAAAAAACTATTTACAAAACTACCACATATTCACGCCCCTTGTTCCAATTAGACCAACACACTTGGACCAAATTGAGAGTGTGCTCAAAAAGGCTGGCGTCCGAAGTATGAAGAATAAAAGAGCATGTATAAAAAGATTGATGGATGTAAACGAAGCAAGAAAGGTTGGTCAGGATCGTATGAAGTGGCAATCAATAGTCTCTGCCTACCCCAATGGGAACTAATGGCGTGAGTATATGTATGTATGTATGTTCCAATTAGGGTAGGCCGTGACCGATTGCAAGTTTCAAACAATCCATCCATATTTTATTCCGATATCAGCTTTACATCGAATCAAAATACGAGCGCTCGATTCGGCTTCAGTGACATTTGTTTGTTTGTATGTTTGCTTGCATGTAAGTTTATAGGAGTACCGATCGGGCCGACTGGGATATTTTATCGTTGGTTATTTGCATGCACATACGAGTCATATCAATGGTTTTGTGATATGTTTCCGATATGGCTCGCCGTTATGTTTGCGTGGATTGGAAATATTCTCAGCGTGTCAGTTAAAATAATAAAAAATAAATAAAAATTGTTTATTGCGCATTTTGAATTACATAGTGATTTTTTTAATGGCCCCTGTACTAGGTAAAACCTGTATTGCGGGTGGCCTTTGTCGATTTTTACATTGATTTCCAAATTAAAATAATACACAAACATAATTATTAAATAAAAACCTAACACTAAAAAAGTATACAAAATAAGCAGAACTAAGAAAAAAATTTATAGAAAAAAAAAACTATTTTACTTGCAAGTATAGTGTTTAGGCACGTGCGTCTATGTGAGAGAGAAAGTGTGTGTGAATGTGTGAGTGAGTGTGGGGGGGGCATGTGTAGGAGTGTGAGTGAGTGTGGGGGGGCGTGTGTGTGTTTATGTGCGTGTATGAATGAATGCGTGAAAAATGTTATTTCTGTCACTGTTGAACAATTAGGATGTCTTCTGTCTCAGAATATGATAATGAGTGCAACCATGTAGCAACTATCTCCTTAGTTAAAGTTAATGGTCTCGTACGAAGGGAGCAGGATTTTGTATCAAATTGAGCTTGCTTATCATATTATTTATTATAATGTTCTTAAACAAATCGTACCAAAAATTTTCCATTACGCAAAGTTACAATTGGACGGAAAATTTATCTTCCGAAACCAAATTTTTAGTGCCTATCCTATAGTAAGTTTATTACAATTTCAAGCGATGTGGAATAGTTTTTTTTGTATGTACTCAAAACGCTGTGAGCCTGTGACAATTGTCAATTTTTCTCCCCAGGAATCAAACCCGAGGCCTCTAGATAGTGAACCGAGCGTCTCATTGCTAGGGTAAGGAGTCAGTTAGAATATATATTTTTAAATAAATACAGTTAGAAAAATTAAATGAAAAAGTGCAATATAACTCAGTGGTTAGAACATACGCTTATCATGGAGAGTGGCGTCCCGGTTTGATCCCCGAGTCGGGGCTACATCAATGTGTCTTTTCTAAAGTCATACCTATGTACATACATACATATACTCACGGCTATAAATCCCAAGAAGGGGTAGCCAGAGCTAAGGAATTAGAATTTTCTCAGCCACTTTTGGAAAGTTGAGTGGGGAAAAGATGTTAAAGTAAAAGTTGTCGGTGATGGGTCTCCAACCGCATCGCCCAAAAATCCCTTAAAAGCCCCAATACCGTTAGTACTCCTGTAGTATGCAAAGTATTCCTGTTCAAAGAAAAGAGATGGTTCGGGATCTCGGAGTTTACCTGAATAGTAAGCTAAAAGTATTAGTCAACATATCCAAATTATCTCTGAAAAAGCCTACAGATGCTTAGGATTTGTCAAACGTACATTCCAAGTAATTAATAACGCAACGCGTATTAGAAGAGCAAGCACGAGCCGTGTTTAAACTAGTTATCGCGTGGGATAAAGCAGCCATCTCTTACGGACTTACTTAGTATCGTATACTGCCATCTCATTCTAACCGTTATCGTGTCGATAAAATAGCGCTCGTGCTTGCTATACAGATGTGAAACCCACATGACTAATTTGTACTTAGTTATGTGACAGTGTATTTGTATAAGACGTCGATAGACTTTTTATTGGATTTTTGGGCGATGCGGTTGGAGACTCATCACCAAAAACCTTTATTTTAACATCTTTTTCCCACTCAACTTCCAAAAGTGGCTGAGGAATTATAATTTCTTAGCCTCTGGCTACCCCTTCTAGGGAAATATAGCCGTGAGTATATGTATGTATGCATGTAGGAAGAAGGAAGATGTCATGGTTGTGCAACATCAAAGAATGGACCGGCTTAAAAACCGTGGAAGAATTGTTCAGAACATGCATGAACAGAGAGCGTTGCAAAGAGCTGATTGCCAACCTCCAGTGATGGAGCGGCACTTTAAGAAGAAGAATATGTATGTATGTACGTCGATAGGCCTGCCCCCTCTCGCGTGAGTACACTGTTCAAGCAAAACGTGAGAACTCTGATCACTAGGTGATAATGTCACGTGACGTTCATATTAGTACATCCGTCAAACCCTTGAGGGGTCGGCGTGAAAGTTTGAGTTGAGTTGAACTAAAATTTTCTGTCTCTGCCAACTTCTTAAGAAAATACGTCGTGATTCTATGACACTGACCTTTTATACACCCGCCCATAAAGAAGTGATTCGTATTTTTAATTAGCAATCTCAGCACTCCGGATATCCGGATCAAGGTGACCATTAATCTGTAAGAGGATACTTGAACACTAATTTATAGTTTACTAGCGATGGGTTGTGAGTTTGCCTGTTTGCGTTGAATATTAATTTATTTATCAAATTAACATCATCATCATCAGCCTATAGACGTCAACTGCTGGACATAGACCTCCCCCAAAGATCTCCACAACGACCGGTCCTGTGCTGCCCTCATCCATCGGCTTCCCGCGGTCTTCACCAAGTCGTCGGCCCGCCTATTGGGAGGCCGTCGTCCGGTACGTGGCCGCCACTCCAGAATCTTCGAGCCCCAATGGCCGTCGGTTCTGTGTGCAATGTGCAAAATTAACATACTTGTTTTAAATGCAAAAAAGGAATAAAAAACTTTGCGTGTCGGTTCGAATAGTACTCACCCGTTTATTCTATAAAGCCACATAGGTGTTTATGTTATTTTTAAGTGACTGTTGGGGGATATGACTGAAAGCTCGTGACCAATTATACTTTATTTTACCATCATTTCTAAACTGAACTTCCAAAAGTGACTGAGGAGTTTCTCCTACCCCTTCTCTTCCTTCTGGCTACCCCTTCTAGGGATTTATAGCCGTGAGTATTTGTTTATTCAATGAAAAAACATTAAAATAAAACCGACCGACGAACGCTCCATTATTTTTGTATATAGAGAGTTTTTCGTCAAGGCCAAGGGTGTAAGAATTATTGCCTTGGAGACTGTCTAAGTTTATTGTAAAAAGATCTAGGTCGCATTTTACGATAGCCTGAAATGCCGTGACAATTGATTTCTTCGCAATAGAACCTTATTTCGTTTTAAATGTCAATATTCACGTGACTCAAAGCTGTGTCGCGTTGAATAGAAATACTTGAATTTCGAGTTTTTGAATAAGATATTATTCAAGGTGTTTTTCTTCAAAAGGGTGGTGCGCGTATTAATTTTCAATATAACTAGTTCTTAGTATTAGTTCACTAGTTGGTTCAATTTACTCCTTTGTGTCTCTATTTAGCCGTGTCGTGCCGGCTTAGAATGTCGCTACCCCTTTCTACCCACGGGTGTCGTAAGAGGTGACTAAGGGTATTGGGGCTTTTTTATTGGATTTTTGGGCGATGCGGTTGGAGACCCATCACCAAAAACCTTTATTTTTACCATCTTTTCCCCACTCAACTTCCAAAAGTGGCTGAGGAATTTATAATTTCTTAGCTCTGGCTACCCCTTCTAGGGAAATATAGCCGTCAGTATATGTATGTATGTATGTATGTCTCTATTTATGTGATTTCACAAAACTCAACTAAACTCAAACTTTCACGACGTATATCGCCGATACTTGAACATCACGTGACTTTGTCACCTGGTGATCAGAGAACTCACATTTCGCTTGGACTGTAATCTCATACGATAGGAGGCAGGCCTATCAAAGAAAGAAAGAAAGAAAGAAAATACATTTATTTCCATTAACTGCTACACAAAACAAATATACATTTAACATTTACTATATGAGATGCAGAAAACTGAAAAAAGGGTACGGCTCAGCATAGTGCCTGCCCTATGAAGAGCAGACGCTGTTATTCTGCCGCTCCCTTTGTCGACACGACTGAACTTAACATGTTATTTTTCATATATTTAAAATGACACACACACAATTAAATTTACACACATTGAATCAGCAAAATCACAAATCAGTTACAACATACAACTAATATTAAAGTTTTATTTTAAATATTTTCACACTGTAAGAATGTAAAGAATAAATATTAATAGTTTTAATTGTAATAGGTAATAATTAAAATAAATATGGTATATATGGTGTTACTGTTTTAAATATTATTTTATTTTATGACCCTCTTAAAATAACATAATAAGTAAAACGATAAACTAAATTAATAAAATTAACAGCTAATTGCAACACAATAGAGATGTATTAGTTTTTTTTAAATATAATAAAACAAAAATTATAAAAAAAAAATAAAAAAAAAATATAATAATAATTATTTCTCATAAATGGCTATCGGGAGAAACTTCGGCTATCATAGCAATTTTTGCTTCTCGAGTAATATTTTTTTATATTTAATTTTAAAGGAGATTTTAGAAATGGGACGTTTGAGGGGTGGGGGGAGGTTGTTCCAGCATTTTGTTGCCTGGTAGCGGAAGCTTCCCTCGAAAGCCCTAGTTTTGTGAAACGGTGTTACCAAAGTCATTGAATAAAGACTCCTTGAGTTAAAGGTATAGGATGGCCAGGATAACTTGTTATATAGATATTCGGGTCGCTTTAACTTAATGTCCGTATCACCGTTTTGTAAGATGTATTCTGTCCCATGACCATGTATAACTAAGCTATAATTTAAATATTTTTGTTCATAAAAACCTCATGTGGGGATTATTACTAATAAATAAAGAATAAATAAAGGAAAGAAAAATTTCGACACAGGCGGGAATCGAAATAACTAAACTATGTTGGTTTCCTCGTTACGTTTTCCCTCACTATTAATAACCATGATAAATTAAACACACATACGACTTTAAAAAGAACACATTAGTGTAAGTCGGTCTTGGTATTTTCCCACACCTCTATGCATGATAGGAGGCAGATTTTCCCAAAAAGGTTGTACATACATAGATACACTCACGCCATTAGTTCCCATTAGGATAAGCTGAGACTATCGATCGCCTCTTTGTACGATTCTGACAAACCTCTCTAGTTTAGATAGAATGTTTTTGTTCATGAAAATCTCATGTGGGGATTATTACTAATAAGTAAAGGATAAATAAGGGAAATAAAAAATTTCATCACTATTTATTTATCCTTTATCACGACCTCCATTATACTATATAACTATATAAGTACGCTGGACTAATGATACGTATTAAAATGACAGCTATTTATTGTACCGATTTAAAGCGCCCCCAATAAGGGGGAAAATAACTAAATCTGACGTAAACTGCATAATGGCCAGTGCTTCTTTTACCATAAAGCATAATGATATGGTTTTATAAAAACTATAATATTTAATAGTGCTGTAAACATGCTGAGAAATTAAGTTTCGATAAAACTTACCGATATATGCCGTGTAGTGCTTATAGACAGAATGTTAATCAAAGATTACCTTGTAATTAACAGGTTTCGAACTGAAAATAGGAGTCTGGAATTATGGCTGAAAGTATTAATACGTCTAGTTCGTGTCCAAAAGCATATGGTTACATATGCTCAAAACACTTCATACGACTTCTGACGACTGATTTATTTAGCATAAGCATGCACTAATTTGAAAAAGTAAAAACTTTGTTTTTGTTTATCTATACTTAAAATAAATCTGTAGAGAGGTCAATTCTGTACATGAAATATAATTTCAAAATAACTATTAGGGGTTGATTAGTGATCGATACTGATGCCAAAAATGCAATCAGTAAAATTGTTGTCTGTCTGTCTGTCTGTCTATCGGTTTGTATGTTCCTTATGGAAACAAAAACTACTCGACGGATTTTAACGAAACTTGGTACAATTATTCTTCATACTCCTGGGCAGGTTATAGTATACTTTTCGGCAGAGTAGTAAAGGGGAATTTTGGGAAAACGGGAGAATAAGCTCCATTTTTTAAGCTTCCGTCGCGTGTGCAAACTTAATGGTTAAAGTTACATAGAAATCACATATTACGGAAATATTCTACATAAAATTGTCTAAAAAATATCCCACAACAGCATATGCCTATCTCTTATGGTTAACTCACAATAACACGTGTAACTCCTGATAGCTTGACAGTTCGGAGCATTCTGATGATATTTGTTTACTTTCACGTTTATTATACTCTCACTCACCCTTAATTTAAAAACAATAACATAATTACCTATTCAATCAAAAAAGAATCATAGAAATCGGTACAGAAACACCAAAGTTATACAGTGAAAAAAAATAGACCAAAACCAAATCCTTACTAACTTGCATATAACATACTAGATGGCGCCAGTAGTTTCATCCTACATTGTTTCTTTTTTAGATTGCTTTAAATATTTCATAGCATTTTACTCAATTACTTCATAAAAGCGCTTTCATCACAAAGTTACAATATTCTGAAGTGATACAAATTGTAATCAAGGCAAGGCGCTAAATTTCATAAATCTTGAGCAGTGATTGAAGAAACCTCAGATGTTTTTAAAACTACGCTACCCAAGCGGAGCTGGGCCGATCGACTAGTATTTAATATAATAAATAATATAATGAGAGGTTTTCCTTTTTTTCTTTTTTTCTTCTTCCCTGTTCTCAGGATAGATGGCGCCAGACTTGCTATGTTACTGGTAGGAACGGAGCGTCACACCATTTTCACACTTGGATGTAATGATATCGTAAAACGGAACGTACATAAAAACGTTCTGATTTGAAAGTTTAAATAAATATCAGTTTAATCCAAGATAGCTTAAAAGTAAATAAACAAAGACGGTATTTATATTTAACATTCTTTTTGTTGTTTTTACTCGCCAAAAAGTTACTCTATGGTGATGTGACACATGTTTTTAAAGTTGACATTGGCGAAATTATTGTGGCAACACGATTGAGGCCACGAAGAAAAAATTTAAGTAAATACAGATCCACAAACATTTCTTGGCCGGTAAGGGCGTCGCTGTCATCAATATTAGTATTGCCAGTAAATAAAAATTTACCATTACAAGGGAAATAATTTTACATCATACAGGCTAATTTATTTATGTATCGAAATGTCTTAATAAAACAATTTATATAATATTAATTTAATTAATAACTAGTTGCTGTGTTGTGTCGGCTTAGAATAGCACTATTCCATTTCTGCCGGTGAGTGTACGTAAGAGGCGACTAACGGTATTGGGGCTTTTAAGAGAATTTTGGGCGATGCGGTTGAAGAGCCATCACCAATAACCTTTATTTTACCATCTTTACCCCACTCAGCTTTCCAAAAGTGGCTGAGGAATTTCTAATTCCTTAGCTCTGGCTACCCCTTCTAGGGATTCACAGTCGTGAATATATGTATGCATGTGTGTAATAACTATTATTGTAAGTGAACAAGTTCGTTTAATTGTAAGCTAATTATATTTATTTATTTTTGCCCTTGTCTTGTATGTCTACCCGAATGACTATGTATCCTGAATTTGCTGATCTTACCTCCCAAATGTTGACTGGAAGAGATCGTTTTAGCGATAACACTGCCAATTGTTCTTCTCTGCAAACTGTTTCATTATTTTATACTCAAGGATTTGTTATTTGTGACACTCAGAGTTAATAAGTGGGTAACTACATAAAATCATTTTTTTTATCCTGTACATGGAAGCTTACCTTGTCGTGTACTGTCTTTTACATTTCATATTCACACATAGATCCCCCAAAAAGGTGGCACAGAAAAAATAATTCTAAACATAAGATATCGTTTGGGTCATTCATTATGCTGGGTCAGTGAATTTATGGGCACTTTTTTATTGCTATTAACAGCCTTGTAACATAACGTTCACGCCGAACACCCTCGAAGGGGTTTGGCAGAGGTACTAATACTTCTGAACATCACGTGACTTTGCCACCTGGTGTTCAGAGTACCCTCGCTTTGCATGGACAGTGTACTCACGTGATAGGGGGCAGGCCTATCGCCGTTTTGTACGAATACACTGTCACACGACTAAGTACAACTCAGCCATGTGGGTTTCCTCACGATGTTTTCCCTCACCGGTAATAACCGTGATAAATTAACCACACATATGTCTTTAGAAAACACAAATTTGTGTAGGTCCATCCGGGATTTGAACACTAGTCACTTGCACCTTAACCGGTGTTCTACCCATTAAGGTATTAAGCTATCACGTCGTATTTGCCTTGTTTTTTATGTATATGTCAGACAGTTATGACTTAAGAAAGGAGACATTGGTACATCCCCGCATTAGGATTAGAACCCACGCATCAGTGTATACGAAGTGAAATCTTATTCGGGAGCATTTCCCCACTTCCCGTAACCCACACCGCTATAGTCATGCGCGCACAACTTTTCGGACGGTGTTAGCCTACTTAGATACAATTTAACAAAATAAATAATAATTTTCATATTTTTTTATATTGAATACTGGAAATAAAAGTGTTTATTAATAAGCAAAGATACATCATAAAAATAATTGTCTTTAAAAAAAAGTTTCCACTAAAAAAAATATTAATGAAAGTGATAATTTATTATATACGTAGGTCACCCTATAATTTTTATTTAGTTGAGAACTAACTGACAATGACAGGCCTAAATTTCAAAATGGCGACAGTAGTACCAGTAGTCGCCGCCGGCCAAGAAAAGATTGTGGATCTGTAACGTGTAACGTAGTTACATCAACGCCATCTACAGAGCTCTAGAAAACTATGTTGTTGTTTAATTTCTCAAAAAGAAAACCTCCCAGAGAGCTTTGACTATGAACACTATAGACAGAGTCATAATGCAACGGGAGAGTACCTCTTTTAGATAGCAATATTTTTCCCTGTAATGTTGCGATCACTAGAAAACAATTACCCCAAAATACTATAATCACCATTCTAAAAGCTACTTTTTAATTTAAAATTGATTACGTCAATTTATTGTTACGTCGTTTTATTTATTGTAAAGGTTTACTGTTTACTATATTATTTCCTGCAATCATATAATTATACATACTTGCTCCTAGTATTATACAATCTTTTTTGTTTAATTTTACCATTTATACTGATGTTTAATACACCGTGAAATCTAAAGCATTGTACTAACTATCAGGGATGAATCTTCCCATGATTACGAATAAATTTTTGTACGGGACTAACTTTGTTACTGGACAAAAGAAAACAGCTGTTCCATAAGTGCAAGTTATGTAAATATCATACGGGTCATCATGGGTATAGTGGGGTCTATGTTTGTATTTTGAAAAATAAAAGACAGCACTATTTTGTACATGAGTTTTATTGCATTTTTTACTATTGACCTTTAAACAAAATCAGTTTCGTGTGAAAATTTCGAATTCATTCATCTATTTCAGTCACATTTTTCAAAAGATGATGTATTCGTACATCTAAGTATTTTATATTTGGTTGATTTCCAATTGCATCTTCCAGTGGCCGCAATCCATTTTTCTCGTAGATTCGGGTCTTTAGGAAAACTGTAATGAATACGAAGAAATTAAATAAATATAACAAATTTATATTACTTACTAATTCCGTAGATAACAATTGGAAATCATTCAGCGTCGCTATAGCGCGACGAAATACATAATATACTCACTCATTAACATCAGTTTACTAATTTGAAAATTTTACCCTAACGACAGGGTAGGATGAAAACGTGAATTATGGGAACACTGAGATACTGCATATTTTTAGGTTATGCTATTAAAAAATTGCTCAAAATAACTAAAGAAAATGCTAGTAATCTAGTTCAACGTAATTAACATTTAAATAACTTTTTTTCTGATCGCGCAATGTATATATATTAAAAAACTCACTCACTTGTGGAAAGTCAATCCTTCGATGTGTTTTTCGCTGTGGCTTCCGCAGCCAAGCACGCTACACCCAACCATACCTCACTAAACAATAACTTAATTAATGGAGTCTCTTTTGTCACAATAACAATATACAAATGAATAAAATCTTTCTCAAAATCAAAAGAAAACTAAAATCGCTCACAAGTCGACGCTTTGTTTGTCACAATTTAAAAGTGTGACATCAACAAAACGGGTTACGCGATAGAGATGACAATAAAGTTTTGTGTCTCTTTTTAACATATAAGAACTTAAATAAGGGCTTCTCTTTTTAAAATGGATGACGTAACATCGCTTTGTCTATAGTGTTCATAGTCAAAGCCAGAGAGGTTTTCCTTTTTTTCTTTTTTTCTTCTTCCCTGTTCTCAGGATAGATGGCGCCCGTAGACAGAGAATACAATAGACATCTGCATATATTTTGTTTCACTCGCACTAGACGGAGAAAATAAATATTAAAAATACTAAGAGTAAGTGAGACATGACTATATAATTTGCTGTCCCTTACTGCTGGCCAAGCCGGCAAAGTACTTTGCTAAACAAACCGTTTGACATTTTCAAAATAAACAAACCGTTTTTGAATTGATAAGCAGAAAAACACAAACTTAGTATCCTCTTACTCTTTATTCTATGCAGAAAAATTAGGAATTTCGTTGATTTTTTAGTTAATTATTTATGTGAGATCGGTTCTGGCAATAAATAGAAATATAATTTAACATTAGAAATAATTAAACATTCAATAAAATGGTCAGGTGCAGTGTTATATCGTGTAAAAGTAATAGCGAAACTAAGCAACCAGATTTGTCTTTCCACTCGTAAGTACCATTTAGTTTTAGAATAATAACAGTGTAAGATTATTATATTTTCTATTTATGACACATACATATCTAATTTATGCAGAAAAATAAACTGCAAATGCATGAAAATTATATTTAAAATTTGATAACCTAAAATCTCTATCATAGTAATGTTGCCAGCACAAGTATTTTATTTACCCTAAAACCCTGGATTAATTAAAAAATATGTATTTCAATATACTAATATAAGTTATATAAAGGATGTTTATTATTTAGTTCTTAAAAAGGATTCCATGGCATGTACTATTTTTCTTGTTAATGTGGGTATATGAAGAGTAGATTTTTTTACAGTTTTCTCGCCTGCTCTTTTACCTTCAGTTTTAGTTTCCGAGCAGGTGGTAAGTTAGGCAGGGCTTGTTCATGACGTTCATTAAGTACTTTTTTGTTTATGATAAATAAAAACATTTTTTTAGATCTCGTTAGCCCCGTGATACGTACAACTTAATGACTAGTGTAATAGGAGAATGCATTGGAGGAGTTAGTCGCCTGTTCTTCTTCTTTAGTTAAGTGATGCGGTAGGCATTATGACGTTCTTTAAGTGCTAGAATTCATCATTATAGCCATGTTATATTTACCATGCACCCACACACATTTGTAATAATGTACTAATGTAATAATGTTAAAGAATTAAACCATGTCAGTAATACATTCGATTGTTTTATTTATTTCGCAAATACATATAGTACTATGTATCTAATTAAACGATCTGCATTCTCTTCGGAGGTTTGACCTTATTTTGATGGAGAGTAAATATTTTTTGCTCTAATTTGATATAGTTTTCGGATGTGTGTGATCTATGCGCGGGACTTATCAGCCCCCGATGACGACGAGCATGCAGATCGTTTGGATACACGGTTCATAGGTTTACTTCTATATGTTTTGGACTTACTTTGACTAATAACCAATAATAAACTACTATAATGATAACAATTATCAAATAATTGATTGGAAAATTTCGAGGATAAAGTTAAAAAAAAATTGTAAAATTACCCACAATACGGGGAAAACTATTTTGAGTAACAACACTATTTTGTATTACCCATCTCACTTGCCGACACGCTTCCCCTGGGTCTATTGTAATTCTCTGTCTACGATGGCGCCAGACTTGCTGTGTTACTGGTAGGAACGGAAGGTCACACCGATTTTCACACTTGGATGTAATGATATCGTAAAACGAAACGTACATAAAAACGTTCTGATTAGAAAGTCTAAATAAATATCAGTTTAAGCCAAGATAGCTTAAAAGTAAATAAACAAAGACGGTATTTATATTTAACATTATTTTTGTTATTTTTACTCGCCAAAAAGTTACTTTATGTCGATGTGACACATGTTTTTAAAGTTGACGTTGGCGAAATTATTGTGGCAACACGATTGAGGCCACGAAGAAGTAAGTAACGTAGTTACATCAACGCCATCTACAGAGCTCTATGAAACTATGTTGTTTTTTTATTTCTCAAAAAGAAAACCTCTCATTGATATTTTCTATTTATTTATTTTGCTCTAATGACACGACGTTGGCCAAAAACTGTTTACCAATAGCCACAATCACAAACTATATGCCATAATAAAATAATAACAATAATAATAAATCGAATTGAATTTTACGAATCTTTTCATTTTAAAACTAATTACAAA